>OY540839.1:6007500-7207500 GCA_961205895.1 Mythimna pallens
AAGAAGTAATCCAACATATATAAAGAATAATAATAAAATTAAATCACAACCTGACCTGATTTGTCGAAACCCCATCCAATGACTTTGCGGCGGGCCTCAGATAATATAGTTACGCCACTATGTCCATGTCCTGTTTGAGGTAAGAGCGGTGGTAGTTCAGTGTTAACAGCCCCGACTTACAAGTTGTAT
Organism: Mythimna pallens; assembly: GCA_961205895.1. Classification (NCBI taxonomy): domain Eukaryota; kingdom Metazoa; phylum Arthropoda; class Insecta; order Lepidoptera; family Noctuidae; genus Mythimna; species Mythimna pallens. The sequence goes on from OY540839.1 coordinate 6,007,690, forward strand.
GTCGGCGTCGTGAGTTCAAACCCAGGCAGGCGCTTCGCTATGAATAAGTATTTTAATTTAATTTATCATCACTGTTTTCAAAACGTCGAAGGAACACATTGTGAGGAAACAGGCATATCCTAGATCCAAAAATCCGAATACATGTGACATCCACCAACCCGGACTGGACCCGCGTGGCTATGACCCAATCCCTCTCCTAGAGATGAACCCCAGCCGTGGGAACATTAAACGGGCGATTATGTTATTATCATTTTGTATAATTGATATAAACACCTTACTAAATTTAAGTTAAAAACTGCTAAGTCCTTGAGCTATTTGAGACTTCACATCGAAAAACTGCTAAATAATTGTTTTCCTGAGTTTTATAAAATGTGTTTAAGTTTTGTTACTAATTATAATGTTAAAATATCAAGAAAAATTGTAGAAACCAACGGGATCTTCAGAATTTTGATTGCCAAATTAATAGAGACTTTATTTAGTTTTTTCTTCGTCCTGTAAACTATGTCAAAATGGACTTCAGACAGTGGTCCGACCGCCGACGATGAATGAGAAACGAGTAGAACTAGAAACTATAAACAAGTTGGCGATCAGCGGGAAGCGAGTGTGTAGTTTCGATAGTTTTGTCGCAGGGCTATAAGCGAGTGTGCAAGTGCGACGAGCGATTACTCGCGCCACTCGCTCGCGGTCGCTCACAGTGTGGCGTGGTGTGCAGATTTGCCGCCATTTAGGCTCACGAGCATCGCTGAACGAGTATCGCTGAGCGAGTTTATTTTTGAAAGCTCATCGCTCAGCGACAAAACTAGTAAAGCGAGTCATCGCCGGCAGTGTGAACAGTCAGAGAGCAACTTTTAATATATGCATCTCTTTCGTTTAGACGGAATGTACATTTATTGTGCGTATCTCGAGAGAGAAAATCGCTGATAGTTAGTTGTTTTCTCGCCGGCGCGGCGGTCGGACCACTGCCTAACAGGTTAACAAATTAGGAAGAATGATACACGAGTATCAAATGGTGCTTAACTCTGTACCTGTATGTTATTGACCTCATTTTCATTGAAGGCAATTGTATATTGACACGTGTTTGCTCTTCACTTGGGTTTTCATAAGAATGAAGTACTGACATTGAATACAAAAACTTTAAAGTCATGTTCGTTTTTAAGTAGACAAGCAAAAAAGAGCTATTGTTTTCCTTTATTTGTTTTTTATTTGGTTAAATACACGACTGCTTCCTATCTTCTAAAAAAACTGATTTGATACGGGCTTTGCACAACTACATGACATTTGTGTACATTTTTATTTTGAGATGGGTAATCATCCAATTTTCGCTCTAGGGTGCAACGAGAATGCGTGTCAGACTTTTACTGACTAAAATCTACGCGAGTTCCTTCTAGCTTAGCTAGGCTTGGGTAAAGTGGGTCCTCGTCTTCGGCCTCGCACCAAAAGGGGGCTCACACACGCTATGAGGGCTCTTTAAGAACAAGGGTTTTTTTATAGGATCACGTTTGACCACTATTTCAGCTGATGGTAAGCGACAATGTGGTCGAAAACTGGGTTGCCACAGTCGCTGTCTCGTTTTCAAATGTATGACAAAAAGGTCTCGCTGATGCGCCTTCGCCCACGTCTAAATTAGTCCACGCCTCTGCTATGATTTGATCTTGTAAATGTCCGTTAGACATTTACAAGATAATTTAATGAAGTTAATGAGCTAAACTACATGTGTAGAAACAGTATTGCCATATAAGTTTATAATATTGAACCTCTTCGAAGCGTTGTGCTAATATTTTTGAGCTCGCCTGCTCTTTTATTCTTATTGTTAAATTGATTTTGTAATTGGTAGATTTGTTGTTCATGGGTAGAGTTGGCCGGCCACTCCTGGTCTATAATCTATGGTAACGTTTCCGTATACTTCAATGCACGCGGTACAACTAACCTATAATTTGCAAAATTATTTTCCATGGAACGTTATGATTCAAATTCCTTCCATTAGGTACAGTTTTTTGGTAGATACTTAGGTATAACCTAAATAACTTTATTCTCTAAATAACTTTTTTAAACGGTGAATATTTTTACCAATAAACCGTGGTTATTTTGATATGTCTACTATCCTTATCTATACTCCATTTGTTTAGGTAGTTAACTAAATGTAAACAATCTTGATATGTCTTTTTATTTTTTTTAAATCGCATAAAAGACATACAAAGATTATTTAAATTTAGTTAATTACCAAACATCGGTATAGGAAAATAACAAATTGTAAACATTTTCAGATAAAATTTTTAGACAACTTTTAAATAAAAGACATTTCAAGATTGTTTACATTTAGTTAATTACCTAAACATATGGATCAACTTGTTGATACGATATTTTCGTTGAATTCTTTTTATTAGCCGAAGAAAAAGCGTGCAAGGAAAACGCCAATGCATTCAACAGAAAAGGAGACTGATTGTTATTAATATATTCAAACACGTCGAAGAAACTTGGTCGAAGGTACTAACATTGTTTACATTTTGTTTCAAGCCCAGATGAATATGGTATAGTAAATGAATAAAGTGAAATCAATCGAATGTTACATACCCACGTACGTACACCGGCATTCCGCTTTGTGTACATAATTCGGTAATAATACGTACAGCTCAATGAATAATGTTACAAAATGATTCATAGAATAGAAAATGATTGCAACGTGCTGTTAATTCAATTATCATTTTAAAGTGTTTTGCGATTTCTGCTAGCTAAGCATGTCTAGTCATGCTATGTAGGTGTAGCATTCGATCATCTTCTATGAGTGTCTGAAAAATGTGAGTAAAGTAATTAGTATGATGAAGTATAAAGACAAAAAAATAGCATAAAATTACGTTTATTCGGGACAGAGAGCACCACGGTAACAAACACATAGTACCTAAAAAAACCGGCCATGTGTGAGCCGGACTCGAGCACGAAGGGTTCGTACCGTCCGAAGCAAAAATCTACAAAAAAAAAGTTTCAGACACTATCTCCCGCGCCGCCCAAGAGCGGGATTTGTCATAAGATGATTTTCCCAACTAAAAAAAAAAAAAAAAACTAAAAAAAGTCACGTTTGTTGTAGAGTCGTCTTAAATATTTATTTTATTCTGTTTTTTAGTATCTGTTGTTATAATGATAACAGAAATACATCATCTGTGAAAATTTCAACTGTCTAACTATCACGCTTTATGAAGTATAGAATAATAGACAGACGAATATACAGACAGACAGATGGACGGACAGCGGAGTTTTAGTAATAGGGTCCTGTTTTACCCTTTGGGTACAGAACCCTAAAAAATAACAAAAGTATAGAATGCGCCGGGTCCGTAGCGAAAGAGTGACCACTTCGGCAACCGACGAGAGAGACTGAGAAAACGATCATGGTTTGGTATTTATACAACTACAGTTGGCTTATTAGAATAGTTCTTTTTAATATCTCTATATCTATTATAAAAATAAAAATGATTAGCTGTTTGTTAGTCTCGCTAAAACTCAAAAACGGCTGGACCGATTTGGCTAATTTTGGTCTTGGAAATATTCGAAATAGTCTAAGGAAGGTTAAACGGTGGTAAAAAAGTGGTAAAAATTACGAAAAAAAACTCTAATTATAATGTCATTATAAAATTATTTATGTTGTTCTGGTAATGCCAGTAGATGGCGTTACCCTTACTATTAGGCGGTACGAAGTTCGCCCGGTAAGCTAGTATTATTATAAATACTAATTAATTACGAAAGGAAAAACTGTCGCTTACGATGTTCTTCCTGAAAAGGCTCGATATGTAATAGAAACGAAGAAAAAAGTTTTTTCGTGCCTCACACAATCGCATTAGGTAATGCTAGCGAAGGAAGCGGCCGCACGCATGAGGGAACGTACTTCGTTACGCCCCAGCCGCCGAGATCCAAACCCCGATTTCTAGCCACCGTAGGCGTGGGCTTGCAGACGGCGGGCAATGGGTAGCTCGCCGTCCGGCGGTACGGTAACCGTTCGAGCCAGAGTCGTCAAGGGCGCGTAGTGTTTCACGCGCGCCTTTAAGAGATAGGGGCCGTAGGGGCAGCCGTAGGGGCTCTTCCTCTCAGAATCTATACCTTGGCCCCAGTAGGATTAGACCCTGCTACCCCTACGGTTGCTGACATTTCCTTGAGGCGCGCGTGAAACACTGCGCGTCGTCAAAGACTTGGGCTCGTACTTGTTACCGGACGGTCGGACGACGAGCTATCCATTGCTCGCCGTCCGCAAGCCCGCAAGAGCTCGTGATAGGGTCTCTGGCACACTGTTAGGGCCCGCTGTGATGCCACGGACACACTGACGGACGTTAGGTAAATAGACCATCGAAATAAAATAATGAAGAAATAGACTAAAAGCATGAATAATACGTGACGTCACTAGAGTAATGAGATCATTTCCTACTTAAAAATAATATTGCAATAAGTAGTAGCTTAAAGCCTATTTAGCTCTTAAGATAAGTGGGTAGGTAATTATTACGGACTCATATCTACGTTATAACTTATAATGTTTTTTTTAATAACTGAAAAAGGCCACTTCGCCTTTACTTTATCTACTAATTAATGATTAATTATCTTGATTACTGAAATAAGAATAGAAACGATAATTTTCAGCTTCCTGCAAGTTTAGCTGTCGGTTTGCTTTATGTACCATTTTGTGGGCTGCGGATTCATCAACTTCTTCTCTGGCTGGAGCGAAAGCGAGTGTCAGTCTTTTACTGGCTAGAAATAGCAGCATTTGACTGGCCTGTTGGTCTAGCAGTCAGTAGCCCTGACTGCTATGCTAGGGGTCGATTCCCACCCAGGACAAAAAATGTTTGTGTGATGAGCACGATCATTGGTTCTGTGTCTGGGTGTAATTTATTTATAATATGTATGTATTTAGAAATATATAAGTATGTTTATCAGTTGTCAGTACTGATAACACAAGCTCTGCTTAGCTTGGGGCTAGACGGCGTTGTGATAGTTGTGGACTAAAAAAAATATATTATTATTATTCGTTTATTCATCTCAGCACCCTGAGGTCCTGGACTTTTGGAAGGCATACGAGGGGCCAAAGCCAACTCACAGAGGTTCTTTAGTATATTTTAAAGGAACGTGATACCAACTGAAGATACGACGCGTACAGGGATACCTGTACCTACGCGCTATCTTAGTGCATCCGAGGACAACCACCAGTTGGTAAAATACTATTGCAACATATATATTTTTTTTTTCGGTGGGAAAATCATCTTATGACATCTCTCTTGCGCGGGCTCTTGGGCGGGACGGGAGATAGTGTCAGACTTTTACTGACTAAAAACCCACTCCTGTTCCTTCGTTGCCTTTCATACCAGGGCCGAGTCTTCCTTTCAGAATTAGACCCTTGGCCCAAGTAGGCTTCGACCCTGCTGGGACCCTACAGTTGCTGACATCTCCTTGAGGCGCGCGTGGAACAGCACGCGCCGTTGACGACTTGGGCTTGGTCCGGACGGTTACAGGACGGTCAGACGGCAAACCAACCATTGCTTGCCGTCCGCAAGCCCGCGCCTAGGGTGGCCGGAAATCGGGATCGGAATCCCGGCGGCGGTTGGGGCGTGAGGACCGCCTGCCACTCCAACAAAGATAATAGGGCTATGGTTTTATTATTATTATAGTTGTTTCTTGTTTGGTTGTCTTGTGTATACGTGAGTTTTCTTGTTTCTAAACGTAGTCACGTTAAAGGAGTAATTCCTAGTATTGGAACAACGTTTTATATAATGTCGCAGCATAAGTGGCCGAGATGCGAAACGTCGGGTCTTCATCACGATCCGACATAGTTCTTGGTAGGTGTGGGCATTGACTTAGGTACCTACTCGAACGAAAGAAAATTTGAAACAGAATAATTTTTATTTTGTTAACGGTTTTACAAAAAGAAACAAACACGTGCGTTAGTACTTAGCGTATGCCGAGGCTGTTCAAGGTAGAATGCCGCACCACTCGGTCTTCCCTCCAGTCCTCGCTGCATCCCTTCTACCGACGATTGTGTCCAAGCGGTAGGGTGCCGCTTGCGTTTCCGGTGACGATATTATTAGTTCACGAAACTAATTGTTAGATGGCGCTGTCCGTCGCCCCCTAGCGCCATCAATCCACGACATACATATTATACGAAATCGAATTACCTATGTAATGGCGCTTGTTTATGTAGTAAATTACCTTAGACCTAGCTTGTTACCCTTCACTCACTTTTCATCTTATTTCCTTGAGGCGATTGGCAATTAAACAACAATACACAAGTAAACAAAATACATTGTGAAGGCGTTTTGGTCTCAGTGAGAAGTTGTTTAAGTTCCTTATTCATAGACTTCGAAATCAATTCATGGACCAATGGTCAATGCACGCGCCGTGTGCGAGGGTACACCAGGGTAGTTTTTGACATGACAAATCTGACTGAACCCAATGCTCGCCCCCAGGTGGAGGACCTCTATGAGGATTCAGACGAAAACAGAGTCTGTGTTTTCTGACAGGTAGAACCTAGAGTGAATAGGTTACTTCTGGGCAAGCGTGCTCCATCGTTGACCACATCCTAGCTGACCATCTGGTGATGGGTGAGATAGTGGTCAAAGCAAGACTGTAAAATATTAAAAAAAAATTACTAAGAACTACTAAACCAGACGAAACTTCAAAAAATATTTAGCCTATGTCACTCAGGAATAAAACAGCTTACTATCGATGAAAAAATTTTAGCAATCGGACCAGTATTTTTAGAGATTACCTCCTACAAACAAAAAAACAAACTTTACATCTTTATGATATTAGTGTAGTCTACTCGAACAAAAAAGAACATAGTGACATAAGTGGAAAACTTATTAATATTTATTCCAAAATTATACAACATTATTTTTAATATATGCTAACCTTGAATATAGTTTGTTCAGAATCAGTAACTGAATCGATTCGAATAATTTTTACACTATGTTAAAAATTTTCCCAAAAATATTACAAAAAGGTCACAAGTTGAGCACCGCCATCACGGTAGGTCATAGCGGGCATAAGGCGCCAGCGCACAGCTAGGTGCGAGAGCAAAACAACCCCTCAGTCGCCCGGATGGGCCGGTGACCATGTATTTGTGCGTAAAGCCAGATAACATAACAAGTTTATAACTTTGTGATTTTTAATGACACAGTTATGAAATGGATTCTTTACTAGACACGTTTTTCAGGTTTTGCATATATTAAAACTAATGTTGTATAGATTAGATGTACACATTACGAAAGTTATATTTCTGCAACCTTGCTAATATCAAATGCGTGAGGTTTCTTTTCAATATGTACTACGATTTTGCCATAACAATAGATTGCTACACTATTTCATTCAGTATCTATGAGAAAATGTTATTAGCCCCTGGCTATTGTCTTGTCCAATCATGTAATGACTTGTAACATTAGGTTACAATAGTTGTGGACCGCCCCGCGATTTGTTACTGGCTGTATACCAATTTTTTTTTTTTGTCTGAATCATTGGCACAAAAGGTGCTTTTTTTCTGTCTGCATCATGGGCACAAAGGCTTTTTGCACTTTATTACGTCGGAAATCATCAAATGACTTCACCCGCTCTAGGTGGGGCGTGACGGAGTATCAGACTTTTACTGACTAAAACCCACAGTGTTCCTTCAGTTGCTCTTTTGCGATAGCCAAGGTAATTCTTTCGAACAATCGGCAGCCCTGCGTTGGCCCTGTCAATCTTGCATGACATCTTGATGCGCGCGTGGAAAAATTACGGCTTGGTCCTTATCATAAGGTCGGACGGCGAGCTACCCGTTGCTGACCGGCCGCAAGCCAGTGCCTACGGTGGCCGGAAATCGCTCTGCGACTCCTGACCAAACTTCTAAGCGACTTCGTTGTGCGGATTCGGCCGCCTCGTTCGCTTATATTACTGCTTCGCAGAAGGTAACTACCTCCAATTCCCAATCACTTCGTACCATGGCAGGTTAACGCTACCGGTCGTCTCCACAAAGACACGGTGGTACTCCGCCAAAACGGGGCAGACCTCCACATTGTTCTCCGGGCGATCCGCACAATTGCAGTTTTGCTTTAGTAGTGGGTTTTCTTTTGTGATAGGCCCTATGAGGAAACCCAAAGAGCTGCCTTTTGTGTAAGTTTCTTTTTAAACCGTATCGTGCTATTCTTCAGGAACAACTCTAGTGAGAATTTATTGCTGAATTTCGTACCAAAACCATATTATTTCAATTTTCCATTTTACATTGTCCAAGTATACCCAAAAGACATCCCAGGAGTTAGGAGTCGCAGGGCGATTCCTGGCCACCATAGGCATAGACTTAGGTACGGATGGCGAGCAATGGGTAGCTTGCCATCCCGTAAGGACTAAGCCCGAGTCTACGCGGGCCTCAAAGAGATGTCGGCTGAATAGGACTCACTCGAGCCGATGCTTGCTTGGACTGCATAATTGTTTGTAAGAGTTACCAGGGCCATGAAAAGCAAAGGACAACTGATGCAACACGGGTGGGTTCTAGATAGTAAAGTCTGATACTGCCTCTCGCTTCACCCAGAGCAGGAGGACTTATTTGATTTCCCACTTAAAAAAAAAAGAATCCCAGGAAATAATCAACCTAACAAATTGCAAAATTTGAAGTCCAATCAAGATAGACCGGACTCGCAGTAGGAAGTGAACGGAATACCTAAAAGCGATATAACGATAGAATATAATTGGTTCAACTGTCCCAGTTTCTCGTGCCCTACGGAAAGGTGAAGGCGATGCAAAGGTTACGAGATAAACAAATAAGTGACCTTTGTACCGCATAATTGTACCTACTACAAAGAGGTGTGTCTCTTTAGAGTTCCATGGTAGGCTTGTCGTGACCGTTTCCCTGTGAAGTCTGAATCGATCTCTACATGACTGGTGAGGTTCGCATGAATGCGATGGATGCGACGCACAAGACCATTTTTTGTGGTGAAACTTGCGGGAGGCCTTTGCCGAGCTGTGGACGTCTTTCGGCTGAAATGATGATGATGAAGCAAGTGAATAACAGTCAACCACCACCGGGATTCTGATCCCGATTTCCGGCCAAGGAGATGTCAGCAACTGCAGGGGCCCATCAGGGTCGTAGCCTACTGGGGCCAAGAGTCTGATTCTGAAAGGAAGACTCGGCCCTGGTTCGAAAGGCAACGAAGGAACGGGAGTGGGTTTTTAGTCAGTAAAAGTCTGACGCTATCTCGCGCTCCGCCCAAGAGCGCGGGATGTCATAAGATGATTTTCTAACAGAAAAAAAAAGTGGATAACAGTCCATGTCGGTTTTATTGTAGTGGGATATCATCCTATGACTTCTTTCGCTCTATGGTGGAATGAGAGGGCTTGTCAGACTTTTATAGACTAAACCCACCTTTGTCCTTCAGCTTCTACGCCATCGACTCGGACCTGGTCCTTACTGGGCGGGTGGACGACGAGCAACCCATTACTCGTCATCTGTAAGTCTATTTAAATGTTCATTTATCTCAACCTGCGACTCTTGAGTCCATGTCTTACTGCGTAGCACTTCACAGCCGCCATGTAGGTTTTCGCATTGTAATTAAGTACTAGATTACCTACTTCTTGTTATCCAGTTTGCAAAATTGACTTTTAACTTCAACGGAACCTAAATATTTATAAAAAAAGGTACTTGACCATCGTTACGTAATTGAACTTTTGAGAATGCGAAAATGCATGTGTCAGAAATTATTAATTGGATGACGAGATTTTGTGATTCAATTTTTAGGCTAACAATATAGTAGTACCTATACGAGTATGTCACGATTTTTTGATTGATTTCCATAGTTTTTTTTTTTTTATAACTTTATCAACCGTTTTATTTGGGGTCGTTATATTTATACCCGTGTTATTTGGGGTCGGCGCAACACGTTTTCTTCTTCCATACTGCCCTGTCACTCGTCATACTATCACTAACTTCCTTTTCTTTCATATCACTCTTCACACAATCCATCCATGTTTTCTTTGGTCTCCCTCTCCCTCTCCATCCATCGACATGTAAACTCATAACTCTTTTAGTACAAATTGTCGTTTACTTTGATGGAATCGATTAGGATTTTTTAAAGGTGAGAAATGATCCAATGACTTTTCGCGCCCTAGGGTGGAACGGAAGGCGTGTCAGACTTTTACTGACTGAATCCTCACCTATATTCATTCTTTGCCTAGCGTTCCAAGACCACGGGTTTTCCTTTTGGAAGTCAACCCATAGCCCCAGTAGGCTTCCGCCCTGCAGGGACCTACGGTTTTGTTGACATCTCTTTGAGGCGCGCGTGGAAGGTGGCCAAGCCAAGGAAATTCCATTCAATAGAATGCGAGGAGAGTGTAAGTACATGTTATTAACATTTATATGTGACCTAGTGTACCTACAGAAGATAAAATTTTAAATATCTGAAATATCTATCTAAGCATTGATTCTACATTATCTATGTTTTTAATTGAGTACAATCATTATCAACCTGTCTTAATCTTTTACGCTACACTGATTATCTCAAAATTCTCATACAATTATTTCTATTTAGGTATATAAAAAAGAATCCCTATTTCCCTTGGTCACGTCATCACGTGTGAATGGCTAACTAATCCAATTTCGTTAATTCTTTTTTGTTGCATTGTTATTGTCAGGGCCTTCTCCTGACAATAACAATGCAACAAAAAAGAATTAAGAAGTCTATGGAAAAAAATAAATAAGAAAGTTGTTCGGAATGTTAAAAAAAATTAAGGTTCACGCAATTTGACAGTTCGTACGTCAGTAGGTAGGTATATTCATAGCTAAGACAGGACAACGTCGGTATCTGTCGGATCAACTACACTACAATTGCAACAGTATGATGCGGGTGACAGCTGTCAGATTCATACAATAAAGCTACCTATCCTTTTCTCTCATTTTTGTCCTGCTGTCATCCTACCCATGCTATGTAAAATCAAATCAAATAAAAAATGTTTTTATTTCACATAGGCCTACATGGGCACTTCTAAAACGTCAGAAGCTAGTGCACGGTTCCAAATTGGTCGTTTTCTATGGAGAAAAACCGGCAAGAAACTCCATGGTTACTTTAAAAAACAAAAAGTGGTTGTTTACAATATTTTCATATTACTGTATTAATAGATATTATGTAAAACAGTGTAGACCAGTCAATATTGTAGCCAAAAGCACAACAAAAATAATCATATTAAAAAAAAAGTGAGTCATAATAGGAAGTAATATTTAATAAGAATTCGTGGAGTCTACAGTGTTCTCATATCCACATTATAAAAAGAGCCTCTTTTTATAATGTGGATATGAGAACACTGTATGAATATAAAAAAAAAAAACAAGAAAAATATGAATAATTACAACTAACAAAATAAAGCTATGGGACATTTTTTCATTAAATCTAAACTATCTATCCTTAATCCATTCTATCTATATATGTACTAATATGATAAAAGAGGAGTCCTGCCCCTGTAGCCAAGTTACAACCCTTTCGTTTCGATTCTCTTTTCGTTGATCTCCTCAAGTCGGCCACGCCTCCTATTTCTTTTTTCTGACCACGTGACTGAGCGCTGAGATGACGTCAGAATAAAGGAATCGGAGGCGTGGTCTACTCGAGGCGATCGACGAAAAGAGAATCGAAACGAAACGGTTGTATATTGGCTTGGCTGGACCGATTTTTAAAATTCTTTCACCAGTAGAATGCTAGGTATTAAATCATTGAGTGACATAGGTTATAAGTATTTTCTACTTTCACATAGGCAAAGCCGTTGGGCAGAAGATTGTAGTAGATTCTATATTAAGTAGTCATGATATGCGCTCATTTATTATAATATATTGGTACGAATTCGCACTATGGTATACTTAAAATAGATAAAGTAAAAATATGTCCACAATTTTGGCCACTCTCTCATAATCTTCGGTAGTATAGTGGTAAGTATCCCCGCCTGTCACGCGGGAGACCGGGGTTCGATTCCCCGCCGGAGAGTTCTTTTGGCGTTGCCTATATTGTTTAGCTAGTTTAAATTGTTTTTTTTTTTTTTATAATTCATAGTATTAAAACATATTATAAATAATGTAATTAAAAATAAAATTATAATCTTGCTTTATTGTAAATCAAAAAACATTCAAGTTAGAAGGAATTAGATCTAAATTGCAGAATAACATTCAATTTTTTTATAAAATTTCAATTTTAAAAGTTTTATTAATATTTTTTTTTTATTATTAATTTTCTTTGGATCGCGACGATATTATTGTTTCCAATCTTAAATCATAGATCATACCACATTCTTGGCACTCAACATTTGTAAAATTTAGGTTTTAGAACCAATTTACGATGTGTTTTTTGTCCCTAATATACATAAATTAGGTAGCGCCTATTTTGAAGGTTACGTAAAACCACGACATCTTTTATTCGGTAGCGTAGCTAGGCGTGGGCGAAGTGGGCCCTCATAAGAATGTGGTTATATCCACTCCTATGTTGTTTCTTTGCTTTTGTTTCAGAGCCCCGGGGTTCACTTTCACATAACCCATGACCAGGGCCGTCTTTAACCTATTAGTGGCCCTGGGCACATTAGCAAAATGTAATATACTTATATGTATTTATATATCTATTATATACAATTAACTTTATAATAATGTATATTGAAATTTATTAAAACATGCTGCAATTGGTACTAAGCCTGATTTTCAGGCGAGAGTAGAATAGCTATCGGTTATGGTTTGGTAATCGAGTAGGGAGTAGGGGGCTCCATCACTTCGCGGGGCCCTGGGCACGTGCCCAGTGGGGAAGAGGACCTGCCCATGACCCATATTTGCATAAGATGAAATTAAATTACCTACATTAAAGAGAATGTAAAGCATAGCTATGTTTCTACGAGTATGTATACGGATGATGTTCTTCATCATCATTTTAGCCGAATTACGGCGGCCCTAAAACGCAAAGGTAACTGAAGCAACAAAGTCAGTAAAAGTACACTTTTACTGACTTAAACCCACCTTTGTTTCTGGGTGAGAGTGTGTCGACGTAACTACAAATTTACAGTTTTCAGATTTTTTCCTATACTTGTGCTACATGACCTTGCTTCTTCAGGATTCTAGGCCAACGGGAAGTACCCTATGAATTTTTATTTCCTTGAGAATGTCGAATTGTCCTTTTTTGCGACATAAACGCCTGTATCTTTTTTTTTCGTTAACTTAGAAGTTTGATTTTTCTCAACTTCAAGGGACCGCAGACTTGAGTATAATGTATGATTTTAATTTCAACTCGATACCACGCGCTCCCGAGATAAAGGGTCTTGACGGACGGAAAAGAAAGTGATCCTGTAAGGGTTCCGTTTTTTCCTTTTTAGGTGTTCCGTACCTAAAAAGGAAAAAACGGAACCCTAAAAAGACCTTATAAAATAATGTTGACATTTTATCATTAAATCTATACTATCTTTAATTACTAATTTAATGTATTCTATCTATATGTACTAATATGATAAAATAGGAGTCCTGGTCCGATTTTTTAAATTCTTTCGCCGGTAGAATACTAAGTAAGTATTAAGACATTGACATAGGTTATAAATATTTTCTACTTTCACACAGGCAAAGCCGCTGGGCAGAAGCTACCGTAGATATATTATGTAGTCATGAGAAGCGCTCATTTACTATCTTGAAACGAATTCGCACTGTAGTATACTTAAAATAGATAAAGTAAAAATATGTCCACAATTTTGGCCATTCCATCATAATCTTCGGTAGTATAGTGGTAAGTATCCCCGCCTGTCACGCGGGAGACCGGGGTTCGATTCCCCGCCGGAGAGTTCTTTTGGCATTGTCTATATTGTTTAGCTAGTTTAAATATATTTTTTATATTTTTTTTTATAATTTATAGGATTAAAAAATATTATAAATATACCTTAACTTAATTATAATCTTGCGGTATTGTAAACATCAAAAAGCATTCAAGTTAGAAGGAATTAGATTTAAATTGCAGAATAACATTCAAATTATTTTTATTAAATTTCAATTTTAAGTCTTTTTTTTATCGCGGTGATATTTTTGTTTCTAATCATACATCATAGATCATATTAGTCAGTCAAAGCCTGGCACGCCCTCACGCTCCACCCAGGAGAAAAGTCATTGGATGTATCCCACTTAAAAAAAACAAGAAAATAAATGTTTTTTTTTATTATATACCTATCCTATCTGCTGTCTACAGACTTTATTATGGGTAAGGTACATGTACCCACTATGTTTCTTTCATGTCCATTTTAGCCCTGGAGTAGTAGGTCGTGATATGTCAATGTGGCTTAATTTTAACCGTAACAACTACTTAAACGTACTTATTTGTCGTGTGCCCTTTCATTTGGAAAACTATACATAATTTTGTAAGTTTTGATTGTTAGTTAGTAATTGTATGAATTTTGCTTTGTTGTCAAACAATGTAAATTTTTATTCATGGGTTTACCCACGTGGTTCCCAAATTGTTTGTTATTATTGAAGACTAATTATGGATTAAATATACTAAATAATAATGATGATGATGATGATGTAATATTAAATTATGTAAGTACTTAATTATGGATTAAATTATAAATGAAATTATAAATTAAAATAAATAATAATTTCACTTCAAATTTTTATGCCCGAGTGGTAACGACCCCGACTTACGAGTTGTAGGTCGCGGGGACATGTGGCATTTACCAATCCGCACTGGGCCCACGTGGTGGATTACGGCCCATTCACTCTCCTAAAGAGAGGAGACCTGAGTCCCAGCAGTGGGAACATTAAAAGGCTGATTAAGCTTTTATGCTTAATTAAAAGGCCTTAATATTATAAAAATAGGTACTATGCTGAATAGCGAAATATCCCCAACACAAGTGTACCTATTTACCTAATAACTTACTGGTGTTACGTAACTTAATGTAAGTATGAGAAACATTAAAAACATTTTGTGATTTGTTTTCATTTGATTTGATTATTGATAGTTGAGGTCTTATATAGAGAATATTTACAAGTAGATAGTTGTCTATTTTTTTTTTTTCTTTCGGTGGGAAAATCATCTTATGACATCCCCCGCCCTTGGGTGGGGCGGGAGATAGTGTCAGACTTTTACTGACTAAAATAGTTGTCTATTGCTATTTTACGTCTTATGTGGGGTGCTATTTTGTACAATGTGGTATTAAATCAATGAAGAGATTTATCAAGCGGAAAATGTTTCTAACAACCACTGAGAGTTGATTTTAGTTACACGATTAGTGTGTCATGTATTAGGGTTTCTCAAGGCACCTCTTGGTAGTCATACATACGTAGTTAAATGTCTATATATTCATCATCTTCTCAGAATTAGAAATTTCGAACGGAGAAGCATCCGCCTCCGTGGCGCAATTGGCTAGCGCGTTCGGCTGTTAACCGAAAGGTTGGTGGTTCGAGCCCACCCGGGGGCGTTTCTTTTTGTTAAGTTGTTTTTCTTAATTTTTGTTTGTAGTTTGTAACATTTTTTATCCTTTTTCTGATATTCATTACACAAAAATTTTCAAATTTTTACGACCGACCATTTATCAACCCTATGGTGACAGGTTGATTTATGGTGATGTATCTACTTATATTTTTCATATTTGTTTAAACTTAATTTAGAATACTTACAATAGAAAACATTAAAGATGCATTTAATAATCAAAGTTTATTAAATACAGTTTTATATATTTTTTCTCAACAAAATGATACTTTAAAGAAAAAATAATATGTTTGTTACTGTATCTAATAATAATAATAAATAATTTTGTTATCATGTTAAATTGTCATCGTTCTATCGACTTTACCTACAGAAATGCGATAATAGTACTGAATATTATGTACGCACAAGAACTGATCCAAAATTTCGCCCACTCTTACAAGCCTTCGATAGCTCAGTTGGTAGAGCGGTGGACTGTAGTTGTAAATCTGAGCTGAAATCCATAGGTCGCTGGTTCAAATCCGGCTCGAAGGAATTCTTTTTGCATTTTTTTTTGTTTACAATTCCTTTTTTCTTTTATAAATATAGTGAATCGGTATAAATTATGCATTTGAAGTTTATATACTATGGTTAGAAGGGTTTTTAATATTTTTTTTATTAGGCCCGCGTTTAACTCACCTGTAAGCGGTGATGTGGCCAACGATGGAACACGCTTGCCTAGAATTAACCTATTCACTCTTTACTATATATACTTACAAGTATTCTATTAATATTACTATTATATTATATTCCAGCGTAATTTGACTTTATGATAAATACTATAAATAATATACTTTTATTTTTAATCCATCATAATTTTGTAGTAAGGCCGATGTTATTAAGGCTAGTCTACACCGACAATATCCTACAGATATTATCTACAGATTATATCTTCGTACTAGTTACCCTCGACACAGTCCGATATCCGCTTATATTTTGCGTGAGTTTAAATTATTGACCTTTTAATTTTTTTGATTGAGTGACGTCATTATCGATACAGTTGTTTTGGACAGGGGTCTTACTAAGACGTGCAAAGAAAGGGATGGAGCTATAAACCCTGTATAGCTCTATCCCTTTTAGTCATAGTCATAGTAGTTTATTGGTAAGGGATTCTTCACACACACACACACACACTTCAGTTTAGGTATAGATGGTTTTTCTGCAGCTTTTTTGTTTGTTTTTTGTGCTTATATAACTGTCTGTCTGTTTGTGTATCACATGTGAGTTTATCTGTTTGTAAAAGCACCCACGAAACAGGAGAAATTCGCAATGCGTAAAAGTTTTGGAAAACAAAATACTTACTATATTGTTAATTATCTATCTATACTAAGACCAAAGAAAAGATGGATGGATTGTGTGAAGAGTGATATGAAAGAAAAGGAAGTTAGTAATAGCATGACGAGTGACAGGGCAGAATGGAAGAAAAAAAACGTGTTGCGCCGACCCCAAATAACACGGGACAAGGGCAGGAAGCCGATGATGACTACCACAGTGTTGTCTTTTTAACCCAAAGGTTGACTGGTAGAGAATGCCTTGTTGCATTGAGTCCGCCTATGTACCACTACTGTACATGAAGCTTAAATAAATAAATAAATAAATGACCATATTTATATTAACTACTATTATTTTTATTTAAATAATTCTTCTGTACTAGTCTGTCACATTACTCCTTTTAAAAGGCTTGACCAATTTGATAGAAATTTTAAGTGAATATTTGTGAGGGTCCCTGGATGGTTTGACAATTGAACCCGGTAGGTGGCGCTGCTATCGGGCTATCAATTTTTTACAAAAAGCTAGCTTTTGGGCAGGACAACGTCTGCCGAGACCGCTAATATTTTTGTACTAGTTATCTTCGACACAGACCCGTAACGATTATATTTTGTGAGAGTTTATATCATTAACCTTTAATTTTGTTGAGTGAGTGACGTCATTTAGTCATTATCGGTACAGCTGTGGTTTTGGACAGGTTAGTCAGCAGTGTTTTGTTTTTTTTTTTATAACTGTTGAATGTTTGTGTACCACATGTGAATATATATGTTTGTAAAAGCACCCACGTCACAGGAGAAATCCATAATGCGTGGAAAGTTATATACAAAGACAACTTCTTTTATTGTTAGTTGGCCTATCTATGCTATAATTGTATTATCTAATAAATAAAAATCACGTGATAGAGAGTTTGTCATCGAATTCCTCCTCGGCTTCACCGATTTTTTTTGTGTATATTTACGTCTTTTTTTCGGTTTGAAAATCATTCAATGACGTCTCTCGCCCTTAGGCGGAACGTCGTGTCAGACTATTACTGACTAAAAGCCACTCCTAGTTCCAGGGCCGAGTTTTCTTTTTAGAAGTAGACCCTTGGCCCCAGTAGGCTTCGACCCTGCTGGGCCCCTATGATTTGCTGACATCGCCTTGAGGCCCGCATGGAACAGTACGCGCCGTCGACGACTTAGGCTCGGTCCGGACGGTTACCGGACGGTCGGACGAACGACACAACCCCTCGCCTACGGTTGCCGCAAATCGGGATCGGGATCCCGTCGGCTGGGGTGTGAGGACCGTGCCCTCGCGCGTGCGACCGCCTGCCACTTCTCTTCGCTTCGGACCATAGCCTGTATCAAGGCCCGGCACACAGTGACACCCGGGCGATTCTTCCGCACGAATCCGGTGCAGGAAATGATAAGGCCCCTGTGTTCATTCAGTTGCCATTTGCGATCCAGGGCCTCGGCAACTCTTTCCAAATATCCTGCAGCCTTATGTAGGTACAGTAACCACACAGGACATTCACATCAGATTTCGTAACGGTCTGGCTTAGAACCTAACACTCAACTGTTTCGGTTTACTGGCCCACCTTGAAATCAATCCATTTCCTTTCTAAATATACTTTGCATACGTCGCGTGAGAAATGCGTGCGGTGTAAACTAAAGTGGGTTTTTATTTTCAATAGTGATTGACGAAACATGATTTGAAGCCGAAGCCGAAACTGTAACACTCGTCTTCCAGTTTCAGCCTAAAGGCCCTGACTTTGTAACAGGAAAACTGACAAGAAATAAAAATAATATGTGTGGACATCCCACACAGACGTACAAAACGTTTTTGAAACACATTTATTGTACGTACAGTTTTTTTAGGCGGGAAATCATCCAATCTCCCGCTCTTGGGCGTGTATTATCTGTAGATCCTGATAGCTACAACCTAGGGGTCTTTAAGTCAAGAGTGAATAGGTTGCCTACTTCTAGGCAAGCGTGCTCCATCATCGACCTCATCATCGTTTATTATTAGGGGAGGTAGAGGTCAAACTCAGTTTTAAGATATCTGTCACAACACAACAGTCAGCTTTTTCGGCTCCTCTTCGGGCCGAAACGAGTTTTTTTTTGCCGAAACTGGCCGAAACCGAATCTTCGGTCGGTCTCAAATTTTCATGTATTTTTTTCTAATCAAATATGGCGACTGACGTTTTGATTTTGGAAGAATTCTTTTTTAAAATTTGTACATTCAAAGTGCAACGTACAAGTTGTATTTCTGTCTTAGAAATAATCAAAACATTCGTTCTTACTTCATTAAGTAAGTTCTCTTCCGCGAAGTGTTGTGTCGCGACAGTGCAGCAACAGAGCGATATGTTTTATTAGAGGGCCTTTTGCTTTTCTTATATATGACACTTTCCGCTCTCTACCCAAATCACTCGAACTGCGAGCCCGTATCAGTAACATCAATTTACGCAGTTTTGTAAACTAAACATGTCGTTTAGTTTATATGGGTAGGTGCTGTAAAATGCCATTTAGCAGCTTTGGACTCGGTGGAAGGCTAATTGGTAATCCAGATTTGGTTGTGTCCAATCTAAAAGGCCCTGAGTACAGGTGTAGGGTAGCCAGCTTATCGGTATTTTACAGGATGCATTTTGGTGAGTGTGCGCGGGAATTGCATGACTTCCGTACGGCGAGTATCCACCCTTATGTTGTTGAAATTTCTACGGTCCGGACTAAGCTTTCCGCTTCGTCGTTTATACTGCGTACATTGAATAACAATTTGCCTACTGCGGTTCCCGTTCGATAATAATTTAGGAGTCTTCAAGGCTAAAGTGAATAGGCTCTTAATAAACTAGTGCGTGACACCATCAAAGATTGCATCACTCCTTACCATCAGGTGGGATCGCAGTCAAGCACTGGTTTTAAATATCAATTTAAAAAAAAAGTTCAGAACATTATTTATCTAATCACGCGGAGAACTTTAATAACGTGATGTAGGATTTGCAGTTTAGTTCCTAAGTGGCGCCATAGATGTCGCTACATATTCATTTCACTGCCCTTTTATCTTTCACTAGCTTCGCCCGCGTGAATGTAGGTTTCTCCATACAAAATTTGAGTTTGAACCCCCGTTAGAGGCTGAATTTTGGAAAATCCTTTCTTAGTACTCGCCTGCGTCACAAAAGGAGTCTTGTGCAAAAGTTGATATGTCAGTCAGTCAGTCAGTTTCTCCTTTTATATCAGGGTGTCTTTGACATCGACGTACAAACGAATACCACGGATCCAGTACATGATTCAGGACCCCCCAATGGTGGAATTTTTCGTCGGTATTTTTCTAATTTGAAAAGCGAAAAATGACAATGCCAGATCCTGACCCTGTCATAGTTATCATTTACAGAAAAAGTAAAGTTATGAAAATAATTGTGACGAATAAGGAACCTTTTCATAATAAATCGTTTTTCTTTAAAAGTTGCGGTTTACAATTTATAAAAAAAGGAATTTAATCCCGGAAATTATTTTTTGCCATTTCCTATTTTCTCTTAACTATCTGCGTTACATAAAACACATGTGCAAAACTAAAAAACATAAGTAGGTAACTGTAAAACAAATATCATTTTACATAAAATATTATATCAAAATTATAATTATGCGTAACGTTATTATTATTATTGCGTTAACGTTATTATTAATTATGCGTAACGTTATCATTATTGTTTTTAGTTTTAAACGAAAACCGCAAGTTTTACAGGTTTCAGGACAAATGTTTAGTTATCAGTAATAAATATACAATAAGATGCAGCATATTGCATGCTTGTAAATGACTTTTATTGAGTGGGGCAAAGGTCTATAGAGTATCTGGCATTATCCTTTCACCACTTTCCAGAATCATGTACTGGGTCCGTGGTATTCGTTTGTACGTCGATGTCAAAGACACCGTGTAGGTCTGTAGAATAGGGAAGTATTATATCTAGGTATCAAGTCCGCATGTATACTGTTTTAAAACAGCTGAGTAATTATATAGCCAGGTAATTACTTATGTCTCAATGACTAACGATATAAAGTAGTTAGCACTTTTTAATTTTATTTTTTTATGTGGAGACATCATCGAATATCTTGTTGATAAGACAAGGAGAGGGAGTGTAAGACTTTCACTGACTAAACTAAAACCCACGTGTGTTTTAGTTGCCCTAAAAAAATAAAGGGCTAAATACCGATCTAACTGTCCCAATATTTTGCAGGACTTGTTAATCAATCCGTGGTCTTAGCTCGGGTTTGCTTATACCAAATCGTATGAGATAGTTTCGTTTCATTGTATTACCACCAGATGGCGCTTATCAAGTTTCAATATTCTAGTAAATTGACGTTCAATTAACACGTAATATTTCCATATTTTAGCTAGTAGTTTTAACCTGTAGTGTACAGTCAAATGGGGTGAATAGGAACGCAGGGGTGAATAGGAACAAAAGTTTGAAGGGGATCTTCGCGTTAATTAGCAAAGTTTTCCCAGTATTTAAGTACTCCTATTTATTAATTAATGGTAATAAAAACAGATGCATTTATATAAATACCCCCTGCGTTCCCATTCACCCCGTTTGACGGTATATATATTTTTAAATATTTAAGTGTTTTTATTGAATTAAACTAAATTAACATCACATTAACGCGTCTATAGGATCAGTTCTAGAGCTTGAGACTAGCATACCAATGAGACAGCCATTCAATAACTGATTTCATTCAATAAATAACAAAATAATGTCATATATCACAACAGCAAGGCGCTTGCTTACTGACATTCCTGACTTAAGGGGCAGTGTGTCCCTGATCTTAGAACAGTGGTCTTATGAAAGCAATAGACGTGCTTTAGTCCGACATTTTAAATACAAAACTGACTAGGAAATTGGCAATAGTCAATGGGTATCCACCCATACATTGTTAACACCTCTGCTCCCCTAGCCAAGTTACGATCGTTTCGTTTGCGTCGAACGCCTCGAGTAGGCCATGGCTCCGATTCCTTTGTTCTGACCACGTGACTGAGCGTTGAGATGACGTCATAACAAAGGAATCGGAAGCGTGGCCTACTCGAGGCGTTAGACGCATATAAAACGATCGTAACTTGGCTAGGAGGGCTGCGGGTTCCGTAAAACACCTATGAAAACAGTTCAATTCCCAAATTGAGTTACAAAGATTTTTCAAAATCGCATTTTTTATGACATTACTACAAATGTACAGTTTTCAGATTTTTTCCTATACTTGCGCTTTGAGACCTAGCTTTATGCCAAATTTCAGGATTCTAGGTCAACGGGAAGTACCCTATGAATTTTGATTCCCTTGAGAGTGTCGAAATATACATTTTTTACGACATAAACGGCCAAATCTTTGTAAAGTTTGATTTTTTCACAGCTTCTACGGATAGTAGACCTGAGTATATGGTTTTAATTTCAACTCGAAACCTCCATGCGTTTTCGAGATAAATGGTCTTGACTGACAGACAGACAGACGGACGGATAACAAAGTGATCCTATAAGGGTTCCGGTATTTCCTTTTGAGGTACGGAACCCTAAAAAGGTGTGGGAATACACTTACAAGATCAACCCATTTTAGTATGATAGAACACGGCGAGCAATGGGTGGCTCGCTGTCCGATCGTCCGGTAACCGTCCGGACCGAGCCCAAGTCGTCGACGGCGCGCAGTGTTTCACGCGCGCCTCAAGGAGATGTCAGCAACCGTAGGGGCCCAGCAGAGTCGAAGCCTACTGGGGTCATGGGTGATGCGAAAAACATTCCCGGGGCCTTGAAAAATGGCAAAGAAGGAACAGGAGTGGGTTTTTAGTCAGTAAAAGTCTGACACTATCTCCTGCTCCGTCCAAGAGCGGGGATGTCATTAGATGATTTTCCCACCCAAAAAAGCTACTTAGACTTATTCAAAGTGATTGTCTTCATAATTTGAATGCTAAAATACATAATTAAAAAATGGATTTTGTATATTACGTATGTTAATTTATTAAAAGAAGACCGAGAACATCCGGATGCCATAATTTAGAACTTGTTTGTTTTAAAAAAAACTACAGATTAGTATCATAAATATGTATAAAATTCCTGAACCCAGATTTAAGTGTTTATTGCTAGCATAACAAATATTTAATTTTGTGAGGTTGTGAGTTCGAAACCGGGCAAGAACCAATGTGATTTTTTTCAATTCATAAGTAGTAAATTTTCTGTTTATCTAGAATATTACTGTACTGACACTTTGTGCCTCGTTCGTAGATCTTTAACAGTCGTTTCGGGTAGTCAGATGCCGGAAAATCTGACTATCAGTCTATCCAAGGAATATCGTGTGGCCAGTAACCGGGTTGTGGAGGCGGATAGGTAGTCGCTCCATGTGAAACACGGGAATTCAGCCGCATGCGGTTAGTCTGGAAGCCGATCTCAAGCTAGTTGAGAAGAGGGAGATGATGCAATTTTTTTAGGTGAGAAAATCATCTAATGACAGTTCTCGCTCTTGCGCGGAGTGTGAGGGCGTGTCAGACTTTTACTGACTAAAAACTCACTCCTGTTCCTTCTTTGCCATTGTTCCCCATGGCCACAGTAGGCTTCGACCCTGCTGGGCCTACGCGCTGTTTACGGCTTGGGCTTGGTCAGGACGGTTACCGGACGATCGGACGGCGAGCAATGGTTAGCTCGCTGTCCGACCGTCCGGTAACCGTAAAAAAAAGCAGGTAGACTGATCTTATATAAAAAAGCTGAAATCAAAAATTGTGGTGAAGGGAGATGATACATGTACCAACTAGACTACTAATATTTTTGAATGAATTTATTGATCATGTTAAGATTAAAAAGCAGTTTTAAATGCTGCCGAATCTATAACTCTGAAATATTTGAAATGTCAAGTTCTTGTATATTAATGGGTTAAGTAACATCTTTTCAAACAGGTTGCCGTGTTACGTTGATCGTTTAATTACATTTTGACACGAATACATCAGTTTAATAGCATATTTTGATATATTAGGTGTTACAATAAAATTAATAGGTATCCAGTGTAATTGATTGATTATTTATATTTTTGTACCATCGTACAGTTTTGTAATTGTAATGTTTCGAAACCGCTTATGAAGTTGATCAAGCGATTGATGTTTGAAAATATATTCAACAGCATTTCAACCATTTCTATGAGACGAAAAAAATCTATAAAAAGAAAAGTTATTTTGTTTGAAAAAAATTATCAAATGGCAAATCTGGCTCTTGGGTGGAGCGAGATATAGTGTCAGACTTTTATTGACTTAAACCCCACTCCTGTTCCTTCTTTGCCTTCGTCCCAGGGCCCCGGGTTTCACTTTCACACTACGGGTAGTGTGAAAGTGAAACCCGGGGTCCCAGTAGGCTTCGACCCTCTTGGGCCCCTAGTGCTATTTTATGACTCTGACGGTTGAAGTCGTGGGCACTAGCTAGTTCTTTAAATTATTATTATTATTATTTAATTATAATACAAGTAATAATCGTTTATTTTTTATAACACGTTTACAATTTGCTTCATTCGTTCTTATCATTATTTTTGGGATAATTTTCTGCGCTCACGCGGGCGACGCCGCTACCTAAAACTAGTCAAGAATAAAAAAAGACGATCCACATCCATAATAATTTGAATCATTTAAAAAACTAGTAACGTCAACCACCTTCATCCAAACTTATACCGTACGTACCTACCAATCAAAAACGAGTCGGATCACAGACCATAACTTTAGCTGTGTCGAGATTGAGAACCCTACAACCAACGGAAGTTTGTTAATCATCATCATCATTTCAGCCGAAAGACGGCCACTGTTGGACATAGGCCTCCTCAACCCCCCTAGCCAAGTTACGATCGTTTCGTTTGCTTCGAAGTCGAACGCCTCGAGTAGGCCACGCCTCCGATTCCTTTGTTCTGACGTCATCTCAACGCTTAGTCACGTGATCAGAGCAAAGGATTCGGAGGTGTGGCCTACTCGAGGCGTTCGACGCAAACAAAACGATCGTAATTTGGCTAGGGGGACAAGTGTCACCACAACGAACGCTCCTGTGCGTCTCGCACCTTTTTACACCTTCACGCTAAAACTGCTGAAGGGATTTGAATGAAATTTGGCGCACTGGAAGACTACGTATTCCCGCAACACTCACCAGGTCATCGGTTCACCTTGTGGGAGGTCTTCCAACGCTGCCAGGTATAAAGAGGTAAGTAATTGTTGATAATTGCCCTCCTCTGTTATTTAATCGATATATGTATCATCATCAGCATCATTTGCGCCGAAAGACGTCCACTGTTGGACATAGGCCTCCCCAAGTGTCACCACAACGAACGCTCCTGCGCGTCTCGCATCCATCTGATTCCCGCGACTCTAACCAGGTCATCGGTCCACCTTGTGAGAGGCATTTCAACGTTTTCCGGTACGCGATCACCACTCCAGAACCTTTTGGCCCCAACGACCATTTGTTCTGCGAGTAATGTGCCCGGCTCACTGCCACTTAAGTTTGGCAATGATTTGGGCTATGTCGGCGACCTTAATTCTCCTGCGGATATCTTCATTCCTGATGTGATCACGCATGGAAACTCCGAGACCGGCCTTGCCCACACGTTAGCCATATAGCCCTTTCCATTGCACTTTGAGAGAGAAATATTATTATTTAAATTTTTCTGTTATCACGCCAGTTTTGGTTTCTGTTATGGCTGAAATTGAAAGTTTGTTCCTTTGAGATAATTTTCAACTTTCACGCAAGCAAAGCCGCCAGCAGAAGCTTGTTTTATCTAAATAGTTAGCGTCGGTAAGCGATTGGAATTCGTTGATGAAGCAAATTTAAACATTTAATTTAATTTAATTTTAATTTTATTGCCGATCTACTAAATCAATGGCTTTTAAAAATTCATTAAGAGGACTACAAAGTATAATTATGATCCACTGTAGTAACCAGAATCAGATAAATATATTTTTTTATTTTATTTACTAATTTATTTCAAGTAACAGAGACTCATTTTAGTTACATATAATTATAATACAGACAACATCGATAATAAATTATGTAAAATTAAAATTAAATTAAATTACAATAGATTATAATTTTATGTATATACATCAGACATTAAAATAAATTGCATAAAATTAAAATTCAACTAAATGTCATTATTACATTAAAATAAATTAGCTTTTATACAGTTAGTTTAAGCCATGTTTGATTTATGGACAATTTAGTCTGTCGGTGACCATTGCCAGATATGCTATTCTTCAGGATAAATACTAGATAGAGTGTGTTCAAAATATAATACACTAATTTAGTAAAATAGAAAAAACCCACGAAGATGTCTCTAAAATTACTTTTAGCGATTAAAAACCGGACTAATATACTGAGTGTTGGTCAAATTATATCCTACAACTACAAGTAACGTTTTATGCTTTAGGCCGTATAGTCCTCTTAAATTCCGTTTTGTTTTGTTTTCTTAATGTGAATAATTAAAAGATTTTTTAGTATTAGTTGGTATTTATATCCCATTATAGTAAATATTAAAATTAATTAATGCACTGGGTTATTTTATATTAATTGATTCATCGGAGATTGACCAATCAGTTTCGTAAATGATTTAATCATAGTATTTATATGATATTTATTTGATTGTTTTAATGTTTGTTTTATTAATAGGTAAGTGATCGACATTACAACCTTTTAATTAAAAAAAGAAGTATTTATAGACCAACTTCTTTTTAACAAAGTTTCAGTAACATAACATGTCATTAAAACTTATTATGGACACCGATACTGGCAGAACTTTATATGAAATGATTTTATATGACAAAATGTGTGAAATATTATGATTTATTTTGTTTTTATAGTTTCCACATGTTCCGCACCTCAATAGGAAAAAAAACCTTTTGAGGTACGGAACTCTAAAAACCTCCTTGTCAGTCAGTCTGTCTGTCTTTATCTCGGGAACATGTGGAAATATCGAGTTGAAATTAAAACTATATACTCAGGTCTATAGTTCCATGAAGCTGTGAAAAATCAAACTTCTAAGTTAATGAAATAAGATGCGGCCGTTTTTGTCCCAAAAAAAAACGTATTTTTCGTCACTCTCAGAATAGAATTCATAGGGTACCGTTGACCCAGAATCCTGGAATTTGGCATAAAGCTTGGTCTTATAGCACAGGTACAGGAATAAATCTGAAAACAGTAAATGTGTTGTTACGTCACAAAAAAAAAACTTTTTTTGCGATTCGGAAAACCTTCGAGACTCCTTTCGGGAATTAAACTATATACCTACATAGGTAAGTTTGTACGGACCCTCAATACGCGAATCCGACTCGCACTTGTCCAGTAAAAGTTTTTTTTTTTTAAATTTGATTAAAGTGCTTTGTCGTTTAGCGTAAATAATATAATCTCAGTGTTCCCAAGTGAAGACGCAAACTTTTATTGGTGTGTTTATTTCTGTCTGTAGATGTACTCGAGTGGGTGTTCCATTTTCATTGCATAACATACGTGCACATGTACGACGGATCTGTATTACATGACCTTGCCCGTCAGACTGTTCACATTACACAACATTTACCGTGTTCTAATGTACGTATCTTTTTATATCGATGTTTATTTATTCTACACCAGATTTATCTCATGGTTGTGCATCATCTAGATTAGATAGCTGGAGTTGCAACAGATTTAAAAAGTAAATTTTGGACGATAAACAGTTTTGCAATGATATCTTAAGAGCGTCGTTTTCGAGTTAGATTTTTATACAACCGCTCTTATGTGATTATGATATTATCACACATCTTTCTCTAGATATTTTGGATACACAGCTATCTTGTGGATATTATCTAGACTTCTAAAGAAATCAAAACATAAATTTGTGTAAAACTTATCCAGTAAAGACCTCCGAAAATCTACTATTTTGCATGAATTTTGACACTTCATAATTTACTCAAAAATTAAAAAAGTCAAAAAAGTATAACAATTTATAAGCCTTGTAAATTTGATCAAGATTCCGAATGACGACAATTTTTTTTTCAAAAACTTTTAATGATTAAAAAATAACACGTATTTACTAGAAAAAGTTTTGTAAAATATTCGAGTAAATCACGGAATTACCGAATGCTAACAGAGTTTTCAGGTTTTCTCTCTTTTTTCGCGTCGCCTTTTCGTCAAGCATCGCGTTGGATTGCATTAGATGGAGTAACAAGCTTTTAAACCATGCTCGATGTTGACGATAGACAAGTGAAAAAGGAGCCTCTTAAGAATTGTTTTTTTTTTATTTCTTTTTATTCGTTAGTATACTTCGCTTTGAACAAATCGCAGACGTAGGCAGCTCAGTCGTCAATTTAAAATGGAAATGGGCAGGCCACATCTGCCCGCATATCGCAACGAAATTGGACGAAGGCAAGTTACAACTGTTTCGTTTTTGTTCTTGAAACGAAAACTCGAAACGGTTGTAACTTGGCTAGGGGGGCCGGATTCCAAACAACAGGAACCTGCAACGCAGTAGGCCCAAAAGGAGATGGCTCAGGACGCTGCTGGATTGTTCGAAAGAGTAACCGTGACTCTGGAACGCAAAGGCACCTGACGGAACACAGGTGGCTCAGTAATACTCTGATAATCCCCCTTGCTCCACCCAGAGCGCGAAAGGAATTCTATGCCCTGCAGAGACCCAAAAGTCTCGTAATAAGGTTTTTATAAAAAATACTTAACTAATTAAAACTATATATACACTAAAGACAAAAACTACTAGCTAAAATATGGCGTCATAAAATTCCTCCGCATCGCTGTCGACTGGAAGTGTGCCCAAAAGGCTGGCGGCATTGCCACGTTTTATGGCAATGCTTAATCTCTGACCGAGATAAAAGCCAGCCCTTGGGTCACGCGAAGTGTCAACTAAGCGTCTGGATACGTCTTTGAAAAGCTTATGAGCACTCGGACCCCACGACCCGAAAGTTTCAACCCCAAACGGCTCAAAAATATAACTTCCGACGAGGTTGTTATATTTCCGCCGCTTAAGGTTCTCCGCAGCCGCAGCGGCAGCACCAGCACAGCACGAAGAGCTAGGAAGATGGGATGGCGCGGAATAAACGGAAATAAAGACATACCGTCCGGTCTCTTACCATCGTCGCGTGCCAGGCCATGAGGTTCCAAAACAGCCGGAACGCCGACGGTGACAAGGGCTCGTCGGATGATGTCGTTAATATTTGCGTGCCGTGCTATCCGTTCCGCGCTTCGACTGCATGACAGGCCGTGGTGGCCAAGGCTGTTGACAACTTTGCCACAGTGGCAGCGATGAGGAGAACAGCAAGGAGCGCCTAGGCGTAGGGCAACAGCTAGGCGGAAAGTAGTATCATCGAATAAGGTGCCAATATTCGATGACGGCAGTGCGTGAAGCCAAAGACCTGACTCCCAATTTCCCACAGCCAGGAGGCGCGCACGCTCCGCAGTAGTAGCAGATGTTAGGATTAGGTTTTTCTGGTCTACTTTGCAGAGCGGTTCATCCCACCGTCTCTGGGAGGTAAGGTTGTCAGGCGGATTTGTATTCGGGCAAGCGATTCTCCAGGCATCCATAGCCTCGGTGAAGCACGGCACTTCAAAAGGAATCAGTGTGGAAGTTAGAATGTTTCTGATCAATTTATCAGTGCTTTGAACCGAAGATATGAATTACGGTAAACTAATACTGGTAATTTTGCGGACGCCAAGGCCTCCCATACGGATGGGAAGAGTAACTTGATCCCAAGCTCGATCGTCCAAGGTCATATTTAAAATTAAAGTAAGTGTATCTCGGATAATTTGGTCCATTTTTTCCAAAAGGTGAAGGTGCTTCCATAAGTGGGAAGCACGAAGGAAATATATTAATTTAGGACCAAAACAACAATAACGAATTAGGGTAATGGCCGAATGCATGTTAATTTGGAGTAGTCTTTCCGAAACGTCATTGAAATTTTGTATTTTTTCCTCCACAAAACTGGGAAAGGAATCCTCAAAGATTGGGGACCCAAGGAGACGAAGAGAACTTTTATCGATAATTTTGATTGCAGCTTTCCGGCTATTGCATTGAATTTTGGAAGAGTCAGATGTCTGTCAGTACTGTCAAAGAGGAATAATTCACATTTAGAGAAGTTGAGATCTAGTCCTATAGAAAAGAGTTGGTTTTAAAAAAATTGTAAATCATTTAAAACAGTGTCTTCATCGCCTCCCAAGGTTCCATCATCGAGGTACCAC
Source organism: Mythimna pallens (assembly GCA_961205895.1). Classification (NCBI taxonomy): domain Eukaryota; kingdom Metazoa; phylum Arthropoda; class Insecta; order Lepidoptera; family Noctuidae; genus Mythimna; species Mythimna pallens. Next base: position 6,037,597 of record OY540839.1, read on the forward strand.
ACGTTGAATTTGGTTTTTATTAGATAATACCTACTCTTTTACAAGGGACTTAAATACAAGTGCAAATTTTCGTAACCCAGCGGAGAATGTAATCGTGATGTGAATTCCGTATTAATTTGTACTTCTCGGTGTGATTATTTATTAATTTATGTTCACACAAAAACTTCCACAAGGTGGCCGATGGTTATCGAAAAGGGTCAAAAAAGGCTCAGAAAAGGGTCCAAAGATCTGAGGAGGGGTTTTTTTTCGGTGGGATAATCATCTTATGACATCCCGGGGCGGGAGATATTTTCAGACTTTTACAGACTGAAAACCCACTTCTGTTCCTTCGTTGCCTTTCGTACCATGGCCGAGTCTTCCTTTCAGAATCAGACCCTAGGCCCCAGTATGCTTCGACCCTGCTGGGCCCCTACAGTTGCTGACATCTCTTTGAGGCGCGCTTGGAATAGTACGCGCCGTCGACGACTTAGGCTCGGTCCGGACGGTCGGACGGCGAGCTACCCATTGCTCGCTGTCCGCAATCCCGCGCCTACGGTGGCCGAAAATCGGGATCGGAATCCCGGCGGGCGTGAGGACCGTTGCCTCACGCGATCGGCCGCCTCGTTGTCTAGCATTACTGCTTCGCAGACGGAGGCGGCGGTCTGCCACTCCTCCTCACTCCGGACCATGGCCTGAACCAAGGCCCGGCGCGAGAGATCGCCGCCGATCTGGGGAGGGTCGCGATAATACACTGTATGCGAGATGCACATGACCAGCCTATAATAATCCTTGTGACAACACTTAAGCGAGGCCTGTATCCAGCAGTGGACGTCTTTTATCTGAAATGATGATGATGATGGCACAAAAAGTTTAAAAGCGAAAAAATCAGAGCATAAGCTTATTTCAAAACAAATTTCTTCCAGTGGACCTGCGACAGGAGAGTTTGGTGAGAGACACGGTGTGTAAAAATAGAGAAGAAAACTTAAAATTTACTTTTTAGTAAATAAATATACAAATAATAAAATCAAATTGGAAGGGCAGTTGGAAAAGCTGTCTTTTTTATTAGATTTGAATTGCAATTGCATAGGAACCACTGCGGTTCGGATTAAGCGTTTTGCCGAATTTTTTGTTCATTTTTGGCGTCATAGAAGTTGCTATACGCCCGTAAGTCGTAGATCATAAAATAAAACTGATTGGGATCGGATGTAGCCTATTAAAGCACCTATAACAAGTTTCATATATTTTGCGTAACTTGTGTAGAAATGTGGGCTCAAATTACTTCTCGTTGGCAACTTGGTACTGCAGCATATTGGTACGAGAGGATATGTAGTAATCTCTAATTCAGAAATAATTGTCTTCGGCAGACATAATTTGTATCATTATTTAAAATTATAATAGAGAAAATTTGATATCGAAATGAACTATGTAAGTACCTATATTATAACGTATTTATTTTTATGCTTAATATTGTTCTACTCTCTGCAAATTGGGCTCCACAAAGTCCTTGAGGACTTTAGCAATAACTCGTAGAGGAGCAGTGGTAGTATAGAAGAACGCTCTCGACTTCTGGGCCAAAGGTCATGTTGTCGAACCCAGGGAGGTCAGTTAGGTCCTTTTTGCTGATTATTTCATCATGATTACTCTCGAAAATATCGTGAGGAAACCGGCCTAGAACTGATAATTTGAAGACATGTGACATCTACCAACCTGCACTGGGCCCATGTGGTTACAGCCCATTCCTTTTCGGAGAGATAAGGTATATGGACAGGTTTCTGAGTATTTTGAGTTAAGCAAGTCTCAAAGCCCACTTTTATGCCAAATTTTGATAGTTCTTCAGGCTAAAGTAGAGTTTGAGAAATACTCAACTTCAAATCCTTAAATCACAAATCGGGAGTATGTCTATAATAGGCTTAGAGTGAAAACCTCGGGTATGCAATTTTAGGTAATTTTTGTTTTATTAAATATCTGAAAAGAAAAGCTCGTAACGCATAATCTTGTATCACGCAAATTGATTTGATACTCGTAGCGCACTCTACGATGTTGAATGCATATACTTTGCACGAGTCAGTTTGGTGCGATAACTTCGCAATGGCGTGTCAAAACTTGTGGAAAAAAAAAGAAAAACAAGACAACAAGCTTTTGAAATAAATCAATAGTTCATCTGTTGACGGAATGTGTCAGATTTCAATCTGCAAGAAAGGAATTGTATAAAGAACTAGGTACAAACATATACGATGTTGGAATTTTTCATCACATCTTGTCGACACCTAACTCAGAGGCTGCTTATAGTTTAATTAAGTTTGCTTTGTTACGTTTTACAATATAGGTAAGGTATTTACTATTATAATGTCCGATGGGACTGACATGTACATTTGTATAAAAGTCCCTAATACAAAATAAAGAGAAAAAAAAAAAACAATAGTTTTAAATATTTGAATAAAACACGTAGAAGCCCATTATGATTACATGATAATAAAGGTCTAGTTTGGTTTTTTGTGCCTCCTGAAAAGTTACGTATTTTACAGTTACGAGGTATTCACTATCAGCCGTCGATATATCATCATCATCATCATCATTTCAGCCGAAAGACGTCCACTGCTGGACATAGGCCTCCCCCAGGCGTCGGCACAATGAACTGTCCTGTGCGTCTCGCATCCATCGGACTCCCGCAACCGTTACCAAGTCATCGGTCCACCTTGTCGATATATAACTTCAAGAAATCAAGTCACATTACCTCAATTTATCCAAATCAGTGAACTAGTAGACGTAATTTCAAAGCTGTCATGTGTTATTGTAAAGTTGATAATGCTCGGTGTGACGCAATCATTCGCAAGTGGCGCCTGCGCAGCTTACTAAAGAATCGTGGGCAAACTCACGACAATCTGTTACATGCTATAACTACTGAGTATTACAAAGAATTTCGTTCTAAGTTCCTCTGTAATTGGTTGTGTATTATGTGAGGAGGTAATCTTTGCTTTGTTTGTTATAGTTAATTTACCTATGTACTTACTTCTTACCTGTGTAGGTAGCCCTTATCCTTGTAGATCTTTCTTACATGGTACGTACGTGTTACCTATGTACGTAAATCTTGCCTGCTTAGGTAGTACATACCTATGTAGCTAGTTGTGTACCTGCGTAGGTAACCCTTACCTGTGTAGGACCGCTTACCTGTGTAGGTAGCTCCTACCTATGTAGGTACCGCTTAACTGTATGATTCTTTTTTATTTTTTTTACATATTGATAAGACCACATACTGTTTCGCTCCCGTGGGTTGTTGCGTAATGTTATGTAGCATATATCCTTTCTCGATAAATGGGCTATGCAACACTAAAATATTTGTTTCATTTCGAAGCAGTATTTCCTGGGATTAATGCGTTCGAATAAACAAATTCTTGAGCTTTATAATAATAGCTTCTGCCAGCGCCTTCGCCCGCATGAAAATTGGTTTCTCCATACAAACTTCCCATTCCCGTTTTAGCCCCTTAGGAGTGGAATTTCATCAAAATCCGTTGTTAGCAAATGTCGCAACATTTTTTGTAGATAAAGATGTGTTCTGAAAAATCGTAGTACATTATATTTTTTCTATCATCAATAGTTTTCGCAGCGCACGCGATGTAAAGAAATTTATAGGTCATTTATTTACGCTTTAGTTTACATTAGTTCGGTTCAGTAGTTTTCGAGTTTATTCATTGTCTTTCAGGTATGTGATGAAGGCTTATTGTATGTTTTTTTATTTGTACGAATAAGTATCAATGTAACGTTTTACTGAAACTATGGATCTCTGATCTCGTAATATGTATCTTGGTGTACAATAAAGTATATATAAGCTAGCTTCTGCCAGCTGCTTCGCTCGCGTAAACGTAGGTTTCTTCATGCAAACTTTGAACCCCCGTTTCGTTCCTTTAGGGGGTGAATTTTAGGAAATCCTCTCTTAGTGCTCGCCTACGTCATAAAAGGAAACATTGTGCAAAATTTCACGCTCCTAGTTCCCGTAGTTTCAGCTGTACGTTAATATGTCAGTCAGTCAGTTTCTCCTTTTATATATATAGATAAATAAATAATAAAGTTTATCATTATTATAAACAAAAAAACAAAAATACAAATCTTTCCTCTTTATAATAATTTATATATATATTATAAAGTATCTGTTTATAATATATATAAACGCATTTAGTCACTTTGATGATGTATTGGAACATTAACAAAGCAAAAGGTGTACGTTAGGATCGTAGTATCAATGGGGGACCGTCGCCGGTCCCCCAAGTGTCACCGGTCCCCCAATGATACTACTATGTTCAGCAAAAGACGTTAGACGATATTAGGCTTATTAAAGTTTTAGACTTTATGATCACTCATCAAAACATCCAACAGTATTACCAACATTGCCTCCTAAAGGTACGTGTTATAGTAAGCTGCCAAGCTAAAGGTCACGATAATCGATGGGCTTCCAGCGGCTGTCTTCAAATAAATGTCAGGATAACACGTTTACCTCAGTTCACTTGTTCGTCGTGATCGACTTTCGTGGAATTAAAAGTGGTGGACACATTCTTTGATGGTGCTTTGAGTCTTAAGCAGCAGTCTTTTTGAGAATAATGGTGGCCGATTGTTAATGGCCCCGACTTACGAGTTGTAGGTCGCGGATTCAAACCCAGCCAGGCGGATTACTTTGTATAATTTATTTCATCACCACTGCTCTCAAACGGTGAAGGAAAACATCGTGAGGAAATCGGCATGTCCTAGAACCAAAAATTCGAAGACATGTTACATCCACCAACCCGCACTGGGCCCGCGTGGTGTATAATAACCCATTCACAGACACACCATTTTTAGTTTTAGCATTTTCCCTGTTTTATTTTTTAAATATAAATATTCCTCTCTGTACGTGAAGGCTTTGATGTTTACAAATTAGTACTTTATAGTATTGTTTTAAGAGGGTGAGAGCCTGGAGATCTGTCATACAGGTCTCGAACCCACTACAGACTCCAGCTCTCACAAAGGTTACAAATTTGATTGAAATAATATGTTATGAACCAATGTCTGTACCTTTTGAGAGAAATAAATCGATATTATTATTATTATTATTCCCTCTCCTAGAGAGGAGGCCTGAGTCCCAACAGTGGGAACATTATAAGGCCGACTATGCTACGCTATGCTTTTAGAGAAAAGTATCTCTTTATAATATGCTGTAATGTCGAAGGAGAAATCACAACACACTAATATTATATAAGCAAAAGTTTGTGTTTGTGAATGTATGTTTTTGAACAGATTTGGAAAAAACCTGATATACGGGTAGACCATCCTACTAAGACTGTTTGATAGAGTTACCGTACCCTAGAACGAAAATGGCAAATGAGGAAACTTGGGTGAGGTTTAATTCGGAAAAGACTGATACTCCTTCTCGGTCTATCGAGAACGAGAGAAGCTATTTGATGATTTTTCATCTCAAAAAAAAAACCGGGCAAGTGTGAGTCGTACTCGCGCACTGAGGATTCCGTACAAACTTACCTATGAAAACAGTTCAATTCCTGAATTGAGTTACAAAGATTTTTACGAATCGCAAAAAAATAGAAATGGTGATGTAACTACAAATTTACATTTTTCCAAGCCAAATTTCAAGATTCTAGGTCAACGGGAAGTACCCTATGAATTTTGATTCCCTTGAGAGTGTCAAAAACACATTTTTTACAACATAAATGGCCGTATCTTTTTTTTTCGTTAACTCAGAAGTTTGATTTTTGCAGCTTCAACGGACCACAGATCTGCATTTATGGTTTTAATTTCAACTCTATACCTCCTCCTCTAACCCGTTCCGGAGATAAAGGGTCTTGACAGACAGACAGACAGACCGACAACAAAGTGATCCTATAAGGGTTCTATTTTTTCCTTTTGAGGTACGAAACCCTTAAAAATAACGGTTAGACCTGGAATAGTACACGAGTTACTTTTTATCCCAGCATTATGTTCCTTTGGTCTCATGTTCTACTGTCATGGCGGCGCAACCACTGGCAGAGGCTAGTTATCTAATACACCTCCTCCTATCTTAGCCATTTTCACGTCTATACAATGAAATATCATGATCTAATGAATAAACCAATGTATGCAAATGACCGTGTGAATCCATTTCTTCAGTGACAATAAACAATAATTAAAAATTTACATAAGAAGTGTTCATCTAAACTCTTCAGAAGCCATTACAAGCATCGTTGAACACACAAAATTAATAAAACCCTCATATTTTAGTTTCCTAAAAACCGCTTATATTAATCGTTTGTTCACTTGAACAGCTGCACAGTTACATTCATTCTTTGTTTCACGGTTAAGCGAAATAAGCTGAAACTATAACGGTTAGATTGCCTGTTCGTAATGCAAGCTGTAAAAACCTTTCTTGTTTGACAAGCAATGTATGTTGCGTGCAAGTTTTAATCGTTGGAAGATTGCGATACGACTGTCGCCCGACGTTGACCGATGCGCGGGGGAACGAACGCGCCCGACTTCATTCGCAGTATTTCGCAGTCATCGTCTCGGACGGCTCGTAGCTACTCGTCCGTTCCCGCACAGTTTTCAAATTTCGAACTTCGCTTCGAAAAGAACGCGTGCGGACTTTTTAAACCGAGAAAGTGACTCGTGAAATAAAAATAATAAAAACCGGTGTTGCATCGATAAAAAATTCGAAAGTTGAAAGGATATTTTTTTGGCTAAAGTTTTGTGTTAAGTCTTACGTCGTCTCCCTTACGGTGAGTGTTCTTTTTATTGAAAAAAATATAAGATATTTAATTTTAATTAACGAAATACATAAGCAGCTAATTATCACGTGGTAGCGTGTGTCTGTATATACTAAAAGAGATTCGTTTTCTTTTGCTTGCTAAGTTACAATGACATTTGAAATTACAAATCTTGAGTGAATAACTGCGTTGACGTGAGACTTACGTCCACTTATAATGAACCATAATCACGTAAAGTACGAAAATTCTTCACATAATGTTGTATCAGTCACAGTAAAAATACATTCTTGTTCGCAATTAATAATGCGAGAAGTGAAATAACCGCAAAATAAAGTACGAAGGCGCTAGTCCGCGAAAACAGCGCAAAAGCGCGCTTTGAAAATGAGAAGCGATCTTTCTTTTTTTTTTTTGTTGCCTGTAACAATAACAATTTTTTTTCATAATACTTAACATTTATCGAATTGAAAAAGCCACAGAAAGGTATTTTCCGTAGGGGCCCAGCAGGGTCGAAGCCTACTGGGGTCATGGGTGATACGAAAGAGATCCCTGGGGCCCTGCAAAGAAGGAACAGGGGTGGGTTTTTAGTCAGTAAAAGTGTGACACTATCTCCCGCCTCGCCCAAGAGTGGGGAACGTCATTAGATGATTTTCCCACCCGAAAAAAAAAGTCAGTAAAGCGGGAGAAGGCATTGGATGATTTCCTACCTAAAAAATGTTTTTAGGTCCACGGCAACTCTTTCAAAAATGTTTCCGCAACAAACAATGCAAATTATGCTTTACTCACTTAATTTAAAAATTGTTTTTACCTAGCAACAAATCTAGCGCATTTCTATACGATCTTAGTAAAAGACATCAACGAACACAACATTTTTTCTGAGCTGACATAACTAAAAATAAAATTACGTAAAACACATATTTAGAATAATGTCCGCATATTTTCAATTATAAAGTAACGCCTATATTATGTCAGTAAAACTGGTCAGTTATTACTTGATACATATTTATGTTATGTAAACACGTGATCTTTAAATAGTGAATCAATTTTATTAACATATAAATACATCATCGCTTACCAGGTGAGATGGTGGTCAAACGCGAGCTTATCATTAATAAAAAAAAAAAATATACGTGATTGTATGTTTATTTAATTTTATTTATAAAATGCTTTATGCACACAAAAGTACAGAGGCGGCTTAATGTCTTAGGCATTTTCTACCATTCAACCTTTGGGTGATATGTTTTATATACTGCAAAATATTGTCGAAATGGTATCTAAAATAATAGATCTACGAAATTGGCCGTTTTCACAAGTGCCGTAACCACACACAACAGGGCGCTGTCCCTGATGGGGTGCAAAAGCAAGTTTTGTACCATTAATTTCATCAGAAGTAGTTTACTGTTACGATTTCCCATTCTCTCTCACTCCGTATCATGGCCTGAAACAGGGCCGGACGCTCAGGTGGCCACCATTGATTACCTCCACGAGGACACGGTATGGTCCAGCTATGCGGGGCATACGTGCAAAACCCTGTGCCCGGAGCGTCGTGTGCATGGTAACATCCGAGCGTTTCTCCCCGCCAGATTTGAAACATGTACCTCCTGAAACGCTAATGGCCGGTAGTGACCTGCGTGAACTCCATAAGATGTTAAATAAGATATTAGAAAAATGATCGTAAAAAGAGTTAGACTACAGGGTATTCTGGAGGGTATATTACTACTATACTTACTTCGTTTTGTAAGAGCAAAAATCAAATGAATGACTGGTTTATGACGAAAGTACTGTGTTATTAGCAGCGTTTTAAAGAGCATAGGTTATAAATGCGATTAACGCAGACAGGATTGGCCAATGAGTATATGGGGATCAAGAAAAAATCTTTGGTTGCGTTATAGAAAACTAAACCTGTGGTTTCACTCGCGTGATGTTTTGATAAAACCTATCTTATACCCCCTTATCCCTACATCTGTTTTAACCCCCAAAGCAAAAATTGGAGTGTTATAACTATAAGTTTAATCAGTATATGTGTGTGTCTGTAGGCACTGTAGGCACTGTAGCTCTTAAACGGGTGAACCGATTTGGATGGTTTTTTTTTATTTTTTTATATGAAAGTAGGTAAATTTTCTAGCAATGTTTCTTAGTTATTTTTTGTCTAAATCGGTTCGGTTTTACATAATATAGGCGAAGGTGAAGGTGGGATTAAACAAACGAATGTTTGCAAATATAGACAAGTGGGGTATCAAATGAATTAGTATAAGATGGACATGAGCTAGCGCGCACTGGTAACTTTTGTCAGGGTGACAATATATTTTTCGACATTTTTTACCCAACTGTCACGTGATCAAGTGCGCATACCACATGTTGGGTTCATAAGCACGGTGACTTTTTGTCAAAAGTCACCAGTGCGCGCTAGCTCTTATATTATAAAACTGTAGGATGGGTATTTTTAATTTTTCTTTTTATTAAGCTTTTTTTACATAGGGTCAGTCTACCTGCTCTAAGATCTCTGTATGTGATTAAGTACGAAAAACAAACAGACAAGGCAAATCACTTTGCATTTTATATATGAAAACGCATTACAAGAATGCCAACGATATTTTATTTCGTGACTTTTACGACTAACATTATAGAAAATACGTATTATTGGTTTCTAAATCTTTATCTAGACTATCTATATATATAAAAGCGAAATACCACTCACTGATTAATCACGAAATCACAGAAACTAATATAACACCAACAAACTTAACATTTGGCAATAGGGTTTATAGGGTGTAGACATCCGCTAAGAACGGATTTTCCGAAATTCAGCCCCTAAGGGGATGAAACGTGGGTCCAAAGTTTGTACGGAAAACCGACTTTCACACGGGCGAAACCGCTGGCAGAAGCTAGTTTATAATATGCATATCTGCATTTTGTCCTAATATGCAAAATATTTACGTATTTATAAATAAATTATTCTTTTCACGTATCAATAAAATGCTCAAACAAATAAACTAATCTATAAAAATCAAGGAAATGAACTTTAAAATTACATTAAACTAATTAACTTAATTAATTTACTTCATAAATACACTAGAACGATAAAAACGGTGCTATCGCTTTTGAATCCGGTTCAACCGAAAATTAATAGATACTTGAAAACGGTTATAAAAACCTAATAATAACTCGAATAACGCGGTACGTGCACTTTTTTGTTCAGGAGCGTAATTTTATTATCAAAAATTGCATCATAGTCCCACAGTTACCTAGTTCACAGAAAAACGACTAGTGTATGAAAAACTATTGTTACGAACTTCTATGATGAATTATCGTTTTCTTTGAACACAATTATTTTTCTGCTGTTAATGGCATCCGTAATAATAAATGTAGATATGACGTTTTCATGCCAGCCCCCCTAGCCAAGTTACAACCGTTTCGTTTCGATTCTCTTTTCGTCCACCTTCCTTCAATTCCTTTGTTCTGACGTCTTCTCAACGCTCAGTCACGTGATCAGAACAAAGGAATAGGAGGCGTGGCGGACTCGAGGCGATCAACGAAAAGAGAATCGGAACAAAACGGTTGTAACAAGTGGTGGGCTGTGGAATTGTTCGAAAGAGTTGCCATGGCCCTGGATCACAAAGGGCAACCAAAGGAACACGGGTGGTTTAGTCAGTACAAGCCTGATACTTACTCTCGCTCGAACGGGAGAAGTTATTTATTTATTTCCAACCCAAAGAAAAACGTAAAATGTTCTAACAAAATAAATTGCGTCATTATGAAATGACATTTTAGAACTGCATATTTTTATAGTGATTACAAAACCTATGTTTTTAATACAGTTTAAAGTTAAAATTTGATATTTCATACTTGAAAATTTGGTTTAAGTTTACTTGCTTTGACTATTTTTCTTAAACCTGCACTTTTTTTTTCCACAACACACCATATTTTATTTAAATACTGTATACTAATACATATTATTTAGAGAGATCAGTATTTTGGTTTATAGCAAATAAATCAAAAACTACTACTACTAAATACTAGTTTGTTACTGAGTCATATGGGCTGTACATTTCCTACTTTGAAATAGGACAAACGAAGCCGCTGGCAGAATCTAGTAGTTTACTGGTTTATAAGAATAAGATGTTGGAGTAGAGTACGGTATAATGAGCAAGAAAATACGTTTTTTTTTCTTAATCAAATGTACCAAACTCTACTCGTAATTATAACCTGCTTTTTCTTGAATTTGAGCAAGCAGATTGTAATAGATACATGATTTAAATTTCATATACATTTATCGTCTTTATAAAATGTAATCTTGTTACACTGTAAGAGAGTGACGATGATGTAATTACTATAACTGCATTGTTACACTAAATTATGAACTTCATAATTTTATTTTATGAAAATAACACAATTTTTTTTATTTCGTTTTGGGAACACATTCATTGTGCGTAGATACAGCTAAGGAGTGGAATTCCTTGCCGGAATCTGTGTTTCCTAATGGCTACAACCCGGGGATCTTTAAGTCAAGAGTGAATAGGTTACTTCTAGGTAAGCGTGCTCCATCGTCGACCACATTGTCGCTTTCCATCAGGTGAGGTAACGGTCAAGCGCGAACCTATCAAGAATTAAAAAAAAACATAACGGTATCTTTCAGTATTGCGTACCAACCCACATTAAAAAAATAAATTATGCATAAAATGCAGTGGCACCGTTTTGTAAGTAGCAACATAGTGTGAGGTTCAGAGATCACTATGAAAATTACGGTTACGGTTTTTTATTTTTTTTCTGATAGTGGCCATAAAAGCTTGAGTTGAGTATCTTTTTATTTTTTAATTAACTTTGATATATTTAGGTGCATGTTGACCTTGTATTGTAAAATGATCTTTGTTAGTGTTCTTAGGTCGTATATTTGATTAGTATCTTCATATTTTACTAAATGCATTCCTTACTTTTGTATCATTTGTAAATAATGTTCGTATTTAGTATATTATCATTTTTGATGTTCTTATTTGTATTTAGTTACATAGTTTAGGAAAACATACCAACATAATATAGAAGCTCATTATTAGCGATTTTCCTTACCTTTGCAAAAATTAAATTTATTATTAAAAATGAATATGTTGATTCTCGGTTCATAATATTGTATTTTGTTTTAGCAATATTGAAAGTATGGATTTCTTAACGTAACAATTTTATACTGCCGATCTACATTTCAAAACCAGTGGTATTTTATACGCGGAAGTATTCTTTTAAAGCAAGTGTTATGACAAAACTATGGAAATATACGAATTTGTAAAGAATGTCGTTAAGTTAGTAAGCGGGTGGTCTCACTGAAGTGTCACAAAATATGATTAACGAACCTACCAAGCTTGATAAATAGCTCGATTCATCATTTTAAACCTCAATAATGTATTCACGTTCTACAGGTATTAATTTAATGGAAAATATGTCATAATTTTAGACTAGAGTCCCTACCACGAACTCTTATCGCTAGCCATTTGATGACCTAAACTGTGACTAACATTTTAACATGTCATAGAAAGAAAACAAAGAAAGAAAGAGAACTGCGATATTACAGGAAATACAAAACACAAAGAATCCAATAAATACCTAATTTCGGAAGTAGAACAACGTACCATTAATATAAAGTTTATTCGAAGAACTTATAATTCCAAGTCAATCCAATGATATAACACTTCAAAGCAACCCGTTTTAAAAAAACGGCAATTTTATACTTTAAGCCCTATTAATAATGAAAAAGCGTTTCTTAATATGGCAACATCGTTTACACAAAAATAATATTTCTGTCAAACTGTACAGCAGTTTGTTGGCAGATGTAGCTCCCTTAAGAGCATTCATCCATTAAAACCACGCAGAATCAATGATTTAAGACGGACAATATAACAATAATGTGCACTACAATACAATTAATTATTTGATATCACTATAACATAGAAAGACTAAAAGTATGAAGACCTCGGCCGCTACTAAGCGCTGACGCGATTCCGCGTCTAATATAGTGATACTAAATAATTAATTGTAGTGTAAACAAATAAGTTATTAAAAAAAATTGTACCATGTCTTATATCGTAAATGTGTTCAATTAATTAGTCTAAAAAAAACTAAAATGCCACATATTTTATCCTAAACTAACACGTTTAATATCTCGAAATGACAGTACTGAAATTACTTTTCTTGAACAAAACTTACAGTAATCGTGTTTTTTTTTTAAGCTATGCACTAGTCAATGTTATCATTTTTTTTAAGTAAAATTGTTGTAAGTTTATCATACACGATTTAACTACTATCTCGCATCTGCGTTGACCGTCGACCGCTAGTTTTAAAAACGGCTTGAAAAAGAACTGTTCCAATGGAAAAACTATACGACCATTTGAAAATGTTTTTAAACCATACACAAGATTATGTAATTCCCAATAATATGACGTCAATATCTTATCTAGAAATTAAACAAATTATTGTTATATTGTCCGTCGGAAATCATTGATTTTGACTTCTGCGTGTTTTTAACGGATGAATGCTCTTAAACAATTTATATTACATACTTGCTTTTCTCGCGGCTTCGCCCGCATACATAAAATATAGCCTATATCACTCAGGAATAAAGCAGCTTTAAATCGGTGAAAAAATTTTAGCAATCGGATCAGTACTTTCAGAGCTTACCTCCTACAAACAAAAAAAAAACAAACTTTACCTCTTTATTATATTAGTGTAGATAATTAATTAATCTGTACAAAAGTCTTAGTTGTGCGCGCATCACATAAAATGTACGAAATCGATGTAGACAACTTTTATACATTAAAATTGTGTGAAACATTGAACTGCTTTAAAAATCGGTTGGACAGACTAAACATCTCCAAACTATATGAAACACACGCATCAGCTAGATAGCTGCTAGTGTGTCTTACCAAATAATAATAATAATAATAATAACTTGATATATTACTTAGACTTTGGTTTCTCGAAATCGGTTGACTATATCGAAAGATATATGAATTTAAAGTGAAATTTCAAGAAGTAAAATATCACATCACACGCAATTCAGATTCTCGCCACGCCATCTAAGGAATCAAAGTAGAACTAATGATAACAGTTGAACTCCATATCCACATTAGGCGGAACAAAGTTTGCCGGGTCAGTTAGTACTAATTATGTCTGACATTTATACTTTTTCATACACTTCATAAATATGACTTAACACTTTTAATTTTTAATGCAATTATTTTAATATCTGATGGGTATAATTAAAATCTATTGCAATTTAATTTATTTTTAATTTTATATAATTTATGATCTGTGCTGTCTGTATTTTAGTGATTTGTAACTAAAATGAGTCTCTGTTACTTGAAATAAATGAATAATAATAAAAACACTACTTCAACAGTTCAACTGGACAATACGGTTGGCGCAGTGGTTGAGAAATTGGCTGCTGCGCTGTGTCGCGGGTTCGATTCCCGGAACTAATATTTGTATGGGTCTGCAGATTGTTGTTCCGGGTCTAGGTCTAGTGTATATGAGACTAAGTTCTGCCAGTGGCTTCGCCCGTGTCAAAATAGGTTTCTCTATACAAACTTTGGACTTCCGTTCCATACCCTTAGGGGATGCATTTTGGAAAATCCTCAGTAGTTTCGGCTGTGCATTGATATGTCAGTCAGTTAGTCAGTTTCTCCTTTTATATATATAGATTACATGTTTGTGAACGCATCCATGATACAGGAGTAATTCCTAGTGCAAGACAACGTATTATATAAAAAAAATATAGATCACGTCTAAAACCCGCCTGTGCTCCTTCAATTGCTCTTTGCGTTCCAGAGCCGTGGTATCTCTTTCGAAAAATCCTACAGAACAAGGCGTGCTTACTCGGCACATTTTAATTACTTCTATCCGCATAAGGCAATAAATTTTCATAAACAAACCATCGACGTTATTGATTAACAACATATTGATGCTAACTAGGCATTGAAGTGCTAATGTGGACCAAAGAATTCTTCACGCGACTGTACCATGCAACTTTACTTGGTTACACTGACCACGTAAAAATTGCATTGTTTGTAAACCAACGGTGAGTCAGCACGCGAAGTTTGGAGGGTGGTCTATTAATATGCGTAGATGTATAGTGAACAATAATTTTCGAGTGCGGCGGTAAATATTTTATGTGGAAACTTTCTAAAGGAGTGTTACGGAAGCGGACGCTAGGAATGGACGCGTATCGTAATGTATGAATCGAAGTGAGTAGCGAATGTTGATGCTAACCGGTTTGCTCGGGTTTACTGTAGTAACTAGTGCTTGACTGCGATCCTACTTGCCTGCTGGTAAGCAGTGATTTTTTTTTTATGTGGGAAAATCATCTTATGACAAATCTCGCTCTTGGGCGGAGCGGGAGATAATGTCAGACTTTTATTGACAAAATTCCCCATTCCTTCGTTGCCTTCGTCCCAGGGCCCCGGGTTTCGTTTTCAAACTACCCATGGCCCCAGTAGGCTTCGATCCTGCTGGGCCCCTTACGATTTGCTGACATCTCCCTGAGGCGCGCGTGGAACAGTACGCGCCGTCGACGTCGTGGGCTCGGTCCGGACGGTTACCGGACGGTCGGACGGCGAGCCACCCATTGCTCGCCGTCCGGAAGCCCTGCGGCGCCTACGGTGGCCGGAAATCGGGATCGTAATCCCGGAATTACGTTTTTTTTAATTATTTAAACTAGTGCTTGACTGCGATCCCACCTGATGGTAAGCAGTGATGCAATCGTTGATGATGAATCTTTCTAGTTAATAAGAGCCTATTCACTCTAGCCTTGTAGACACCTAAATTATAATCGGACAGGAAGACCGCAGCAGGCAAATGGTTCCAATTTGCGCGGTATAAACGTAAAAAGTTACTGCAAACATATTTATAAACTAACTTCTGTTAGCGGGTTTACCCGCCTAGAAAATTATTTTAAGGAAACACAAATTTCCGGGACAAAAAAGTATCATAATTATGTGCTATTCTAGAATATGGTCAAGCTGTGTGCGAAATGTCATTCAAATTCGTTTAGACGTTTGAACTTGAAGGAGTAATAAACATACACACACACGTTCATAAACTTCACCAACCGTCATAATACGTAGTAGTGTGAAAGTTGTGTGAAAGAAAGAACAAACCGAGTATGAGTGGAACTGGATCACGGTTTTCGTACCGTCCATAGCAAAAAACAAGCAAAAAAAAAATAAATACGTTTGTTGTATGGAAGCCAAGGGGGCTTCCATACAACAATATTTATTTTATTCTGTTTTTTAGTATTTTTTGTTATAGCGGCAACAGAAATACATCATCTATGAAAATTTCAACTGTCTAACTATTACGGTTCATGAGATATAGCCTGGTGACAAACGGACGGACTTACAGACGGACGGACGGACAGCGGGGTCGTAGTAATAGGGTCCCGTTTTGCCCTTTGGGTACGGAACCCTAAAAAATGAGTCAGTAATAACGTGACGGTTGATAAGACAGAATGGAAGAATAAAACGTGTTGCTGCGCTGACCCCAAATAATACGCGATAAGGGCAAGAAGAAGTTGATGATGATGGAACTGGTAAAAAAATATAGGTATTCTTGGGTGGTTACTAGTTTTAATGTAGGTATCCGACGGCGCGTACTGTTCCACGCGCGCCTCAAGGAGATGTCAGCAACTGTAGGGGCCCAGCAGGGTCGAAGCCTACTGGGGCCACGGGTAGTGTGAAAGTGAAACCCGGGGCCCTAGGACGAAGGCAAAGAAGGAACAGGAGTGGGTTTTTAATCAGTAAAAGTCTGACATTATCTCCTGCTCCGCCTAAGAGCGATTTGTCATTAGATGATTTTCCACCTGAAAAAAAAAAACTATAAGGACTCGAATGCATAATGCATTCCGAGACTATTCGAACACATTCGAAAATACTGACGTGAGTGACATCTATAAACATGAATACCACTTACGAAACGTGTTGTATAATAGCTTTCATGGTCATTTGCAGTTACACTCACGTGCGTTTTATGTATCTATTCGATAGCTTACACTTACCGATCAATAGTTATTATGGGCTAAAAAAATCTAACTAAGTACAGGTATCGGCACGGATCTTGAGCGCTCGGCGAAAGAGTGGGGATCGCTTTGCGTTCGTGTTTTTTTTTTAAATGTACCCCTATTTTACTTATTTTTTTCTACCTAGTAGTAAAAGAACAAATAAAATAAAATAGGTGTACCTAAATTTGTTTGCCATATGTGTACGATGCGCAAAGCGATCCCCAATATTTTGCCGAGCGCTCAAGATCCGTGCCGATACCTGTAGCTGACTTTGCATTTCACGACGATGTTGTCTACGATGGAGCACACTTGAATAGAATTAACCTATTCACTCTTGACTTTAAAGACTCCTATACGGAAACAGACTCCGGCATAGAATTCCACTCCTTAGCTGTACGGCTGTACGGCCAAAATATCTTGACCTCTCTGAAGTTTGAACTCAGCTTGAGGGAGTGTCAGATTTTTACTGACTAAAATTCACCCGTGTGCTTTACCCTTTGCGTTTTAGGGCCGTCGTAACTCTTTCTACTCTTTCTAATAATCCCACAGCTCAGATGTCAGCAACCGTAGAGGCCCAGCAGGGTCGAAGCCTACTGGGACCATGGGTGATGCAGAAGAGATCCCAGGGCCCTGGAACAATGGCAAAGAAGGAACAATAGTGGGTTTTTCGCTCACGCTAGTCACGCTCCGTCCAAAAGCGAGTCCCTCGCTCTCATTAATTGATGTCATTAGATGATTTTCCCACCATAAAAAAACCAAAAGTGATTTTTTTTTGTTAAGGTGGAAATTCATCCAATAACTTCTCTCGCTCTAAGGTGGAGCGAAAAGACGTGAAACTTTTACAAAACCCACCTGTGTTCTGCAGTGGCTTTTGCGTTCCAGGGTCACGGAAGGTCATCATCTTATTCTAGCGGATATCGGCCCTACGGTTTGCTGACATCTCTTTGAGGCGCGCGTGGAAACATTACGCGCCGTAGACCATATAACATTCATGAACACTAAAGCTAGAACTAAATTAGGCCGACGCACACGTGTAACACGCCTGATTTGTACGCAGAACGACGTCGCGTGGCGTCGCGTGCCGTCGCGTAGCGTGGATCAAGTGTAGTTCTGCAAGTCTAGTTGCCATGTAAAATGTATGTAGATCGACGCGGCCAGCTCGGCGTGTGTGGCACACGTGTGCGCAGTGTAGTTCAAGCTTAAAGTTACAACCACATTAGACCGACGCACACGTGTAACACGCCTGATTTGTACGTGGAACGACGTCACGTGACGTCGCGTAGCGTGGATCCAGTGCAGTTCTACAGGTCTAGTTTCTATATAAAATGTATGGAGACTGACGCGCCCAGATCGGTGTGTGTGGCACACGTGTACGCAGTGTAGTTCTAGCATTATTTGATAGACGCTTTAGTAGCAAGTTTACTACAGTGATTTAGAACTTATAAGTGCCTTGTTATAATTTAATGAGTTTTCTACGCACAAGGTCGTGGGAACTTGTTACTTTATCTCCAAATAGTAGGCTTAGTAGGTTAAGTTATGGTAATATTTGTGTTGTAGGTTACCGGGTTCTCATTTTGACACAGCTGAAGTTACGGTCTGTGACCCGACACGTTTTTGATTGGTACGTAGTTTGGATGAACGTGATTTTTGATACTAGTTATTTAAATGATTTAAATTATTATGGATGTGGGTCGTTTTTACGTTTTTAGGGTTCCGTACCTTAAAAGGAAAAAACGGAACCCTTATAGGATCACTTTGTTGTCCGTCTGTCTGTCTTTCTGTCAAGACTCTTTATCTTGGGAACGCGTAAAGGTATCGAGTTGAAATGAAAACCATATACTCTTATAATAGGAGATAATAATTTATAAGATATGCCCTCAGATATCTGCAAAGTCATAATAGACAAATTGTTGTTTTTTTTTTAATTGAAAATATCTAAGGCTTCGTGATCACTACTTATCTCTCTCACGAAAACATTTTGGCAATAATTACATTCGACCGCTGAATACAAAATTAGGCAGCATAGCCTTGACTTCTGCTTATAACATTAAAATATAATAAGGATGTAGATAAAATAAAGCCTTGAAATAACTCAAGATGCAGGATTTTTGACTAAACATGGAATTAGACATTTTTTTAGTACTAGTAGTTATTATTATTATATGGGTTGTTATATTTCAGAACCCTGAGGTCCTGGACCTTTAAGGCGAGGAGTCGAAACCAACTCGCAGAGGCCCCTATCTATCTATTTTAGGTTTCCGCACTTAGTCCTATATGGACCATTGTACGTGGGCCATGGCGGCCATAACCTTAGGTGGGCTCATTCCAACCAGCCCACCTCTCTCCAAAATAGATCAGGCCTCTTAGGTTTTTCAGGGCATCAATAAGGGAGTTCGGGGATCCTAAGGTTCGTGTGCGTATCTCAGTGACACCTGTGCAGTCCAGGAGCACATGCGCAATTGTCTCCTCCCCCTCCAAACATGCTCTGCACAGGGGACTGTCTGTGATGCCTATTGTGTGGAGGTGCTTATTCATTGTGTAGTGTCCGGTGATGGTCCCCGTCACCAGGCGCAGGCCGCCTCTGTCTGTCGCGGAGGCCCCTTTGACGCTTTTAATGGAACGTGGTATCAATCGGCGATTATCCCTGTATACGCTGTGATAGTGCAACCAAGGACAACCCCTGGGCCTCAAGTCACTATTACAATAGTGTCAGAACGGTCTATCATTGATTTCATAATTATTGATTTTGACAAGTTTGTTCTACTAATATAATGGCGTCATTATGACTTTTCAATGGTTAACCACTGACACTCCATTGAAAGAAATAGCTTAGAATGGTAATATCGTACATAATGACAAATGAATGTTTGACGCATGCGGGAATCTGCTAAAATTTTGACAGCTCCTTTGATCAGTGGCCTACCATTAAAACGTCAATGTGCAGTCATTGCTTTTAATTTGTAACGTGACAGCTCGATATTGTCATTCCACCACAAGACCATTGACCGATCAATAATCGACCATTATGTATTAGCAGACTAGAACTTTTAGCAAAATGACAATGGGATCGTGTTGGAATGATAAATTTATAAAAATAGCAGAGTTGGGCCCCCTGGTTGGTGGGAAACTATTGCAACATATTATGGAAAACAAAAACAATAGGGCTATGGATCCTAAAAGGATTTTTAAGTGGACTGGTTACCAGGAACTATGTTAAGACTATGGCCCCTGCCTGAACAATGTTTTATTAATATTTCGTTTATTCATTTAACATAACATATATATTACATTTTTAGATAACCCAATAAAAACATTTAAAAATATAAAAAATAGTAGCCCACCGGTATCGGGAACAGAGTCCAAGCTACCGGCAGTCAGCTCCAGAGAGAGGAACCTCCTAACTATACGAGCCGGGTCCAGGAGTACCACTTTCTGAATCAATCTCTTGATCCAGTTGCATAACGCGAGCCTCCTAAGATGTTGGTTGAGGCTCTTGGCTATCACCACCACTATATCAGGCTTATTGGCTACAATAGTCCTGTCAGTGATGATGGACCGATCCCATGCATGCAGGCATGAACATGTTCCAAAGTTCCTAAATAAAAAAAAGAAAAGAAGTGAACTATATCGTCCGAACACATTTGATAATTCAAAGTGACGAAGACTTCATAAAATGTAAATAATATAACACTTAGAATCAAATAAATATTATTTTTTGGTTATACAAATAGTTTTTATTAAATATAATGTTGTCAGCACGCTCCAGTGCATTCAATTATTGTATTTTAGTTTTGAACAAATTTATAATAAAAAAATATGATTATATTTTGTTATTATTGCTCATGTTCCAAACGTTACAACTTAACAAGTAACACTTTTCCTATTTTACACCTTCGGCTGGTTATTTCTCACAGTTATATACTACTTTTATTTAAAAATAACGATACCCTACACTAGGAATTACTCCTATGCAGTGGGTGCGTTCACAAACATAATGGAAATCCAAGACTCCCAGACCTGGAACAACTAAAAACTAAAAAAAACAACCAAACACATAAAACAAAACACTAAACTACGCTTAAACAAACTCACCCCACTCACCCGTCTCACTTAAACTATGCTTAATATTGCACCTACCACCTGTTGTCTCTGCATCACCCAAAGGTTGACTGGTAGAAAATTCCCTAAGACATTAAGTCCGCCGTTGTACTTTTGTGTGCATAAAGAATAAATAAATAAATAAACTATCTAAAGGCCACAACAATTTATTCAGTGTGGGAATCGAATGCGAAGTGGAGCAGCGAATCGCTCAACCACTGCGCCAATAGTGCTGCCAACTTTCGGAATAATAATAATAATATTCCACAAATATCACATAACGCCATCTAGCCCCGAACTAAGCAGAGCTTGTGCTATGAGTACTAGACAACTGATAAACATACTTATATATTTCTAAATACATAGGTTCATATTATAAATAAATTATACCCAGACACAGAACAAAATATCGTGCTCATCACACAAATATTTGTCTTGGGCGAGAATCGAATCCACGACCTGCGGCATAACAACCACTAGACCAACAGACCAGTCAATTATTATTGTTAACTTTAGGAATACCTTAAATATCATGCACGACGAATTGGCGTAGTCATATATCCTTTTCTACTAATCCTGTTGTAATATCTAAGATGACACATTGGAACTAAAATTCAAAATCAACTATCGAGCAGTTGCCCGGACCAGACACAACCCCCCCCCCCCCGTCAGGTCGGAGCATCTTCCATTCAATTGAGGTTTGCGGGACTTTACACCCTTTTCCGCATACTTCTAAACAAGTCTCTTATATCGTTGAATTTATTCAGTTAAAATTCACGTAAGACCTAGAGCTTTTTTATTAGAAACTATTTGCTGTTAAAATTGACATGGCCACAAATTTTAGGGACACCGCACACAGACCACACGCGCCAGCCACAAACGCCGCCACGAGAAACTAGAAGTGGCCACAAAGGTAGCTGAAGCGCGCGACCGCGACAGCAACTTGTGACCGGTAGCTGCTACTTTTTTTTAACCCATACGCGCTGCATCTTAATGGACTGGCGTGTGACGGCATATTGTATTGGCGTTTAGTGGCCAGTGCGAGCCACAAGAAGCGAGCAGCGGCGATTTGTAGAGTGTGGCGGCCACCGGTGTCAACCGTGTGCGGCGAATCTATATACAATATAGAACCATAGGAAATATGCCGGTGGCGGCGGTTTGTGGTTGTGGTCGGTGGCCCGTGTGCGGTGACCCTAAGACCATAATAGAATTATGATTGGTTTGATAAAATCCCGTAAGCATGACCTTGTAACTTTCAAGATATGTCAATTTGTCATAATAATTGCGCGGTTATACAACATACATAATAGTAGTTTTTTTTAGGAACAGTTACGTAGTTTTTCTTGAACTTTACGTTACTTGTGAGTATTTTTTCTCGGCACGAATGCACCACGCAATAAGGAAGTATTTAAGACATAATTGAGTAAAGTTATTACAGTTTTTTATATATATATAGAAACGCAATGCCGTAGTATGTTATAATTTGTACCTTCTACTAGATTTCAACAATTTCCTTACGTTCAAATCAAATCAGAAATGAAGATATCAATCAGCAGATGAACCAAGGCTACCGACATAGCCCGATTCTTAAAGAACTTTTGTGGCAGTGGATAGGCACATTGCTTGCAGAATAGATGGTCGATGGGGCCAAAAGGTTCTACCCCCCTTGCCAAGTTACGACCGTTTCTTTTCTGATGTAACTGAGTTTCAGAACTAAGGAATCGGAGGCGTGGCCTACTCGAGGCGTTCGACACAAGAGAATCGAAACGAGACGGTCGTAACTTGGCTAGGGGGGCTGAAGTGTTGACCGCATATAAAAAAAAGACGCATCATTGGAACCTCTCCCACTAGGTGGACCGATGACCTGGCGAGAGTTACGAGAATCCGACTTGTCGAAAGATGTCCAACAGTGGACATCTTTCGCCTGAAATAATGCTTATGATGATGAAGATCTTATTTTCTCAAAATAGAAAAGAATTATCTAAACTAGTATACAGTATGATTCATACCCATTAGTAGCACTATAAATCACTAAATGCATAAAACATAATAGCTTTTTTTTAATATCATCCGGTCTTTATTATTTACAGACGATGGTCAGAATTAAAATAATTTAGAACTAAACTTATTCAAAGACTCAAAAAATAATGATTGTATGTCATTAAGCAGGATGGTCTAGTGTAGCCCGCGAAAATTAAGTTCTGTTTGGGATATAAATAACTTACTCCGATGTTGTTTGACGGTTTATCAATTTAATAAACGATTTTACAATGAAAAATTTGTAAATTGGGGCTAACCAGTAAGTTAGATTTTTTAGAAGTGAACAAAAGCCGGCCGGTGCGCGCGAGAGTTGACAGTTAGCTGACACTTGACATTGATGACATTGACAGCGACACATTGATGAGCCGCGGCGCCAACAAGTTCTATTTAAAGTTTTTGCATTTTATAGGTCAGTGTCAATTTATATTCTTACACGCCCTCTCGCCCTGGAGCAAGGGAAGTCATTGCATAGTTTTCCACCTCAAAAAAAGTCATTAGCGCATAACTGCCAGACTAAACAAAATGAGTAATTAAGCACAAAGGAAGTGCAATCCACATTCATTATTAATTTTAACACTTGACGAGCACATTTTCCTGATCGTCTACACATTATTAGCAACTAATTTATAGTTTCCTTGTTGCATGAATATGTAACGTGAATTGTGGTGATTTTAAAAGAGGCTAGAATCTTTATCCCCGATACATATATATTACAGTCCAAAACTGTTTTACGTCCGTTGCGCATACACACCTGCAGGTTCACTTGAAAACCTGCGTCAGGCACTAGTTGTCTGACATTCATGCTCAACTGGACTTATTTTGGTGCTGCTGCTGTGATGCACACAACTAAGTATATCTATATTTATGCTTCTGTATTTTGTTTTTTTTTTGTTACCTAACATTGTGTTAAATTCTTTTTTCTTTTCTTTGTTTATATGTGTCCTAATTTTTTTAATGCTAGGAGATCGTCTAATGGCTTTTCCTCTGGGTGGAGTGAAATGAAGCGACACTGTAGATTTTACTCAGTAAAAATCTGACATCCTTCGCACTCTACCCAGAACGTAAGAAGTCATGAAAATTAGATATGTAATTTTTTTTTCGCCTTAAGGAGATGTCAGCAACCCGTAGGGGCCCAGCACGGTCGAAGCCTACTGGGGCCAAGGGTCTGCTTCTGAAAGGAAGACTCGACCCTGGTATGAAAGGAAATGAAGGAACAGGAGTGGGGTTTTTAGTCAATAAAAGTCTGACACTATCTCCTGCTCCGCCCAAGAGCGAGGGATGTCATAAGAAGATTTTCCCACCGAAAAAAAAACCCTATAAATATAATTCACTACCTTCTACCAGCGGCTTCGCCCTCTCGCTCCACCCAAGAGCGAGGGATGTCTTTGGATGATTTTTCCACCTTAAAAAAAAAACAACAAAAATAAATGTGGGGCAACGTAATCACACTAATATATAAAAAAAATTATATGTGCGCAATTGTGTGTGTGATTTGGGTAAAATTTGGCACACGAATAGACAATGTCTTGGAATATCACATGGGACATTTCCGGGTTAATTTGCTAAATCCATGCGGATGAAGATTGACGTTGACTGTAGCTAGTTTAAAAAATAAACTACACGATCTCTTTTGCATCTATTTATTATTATAATTTCATGTTGATTAGCTTCAATATCATATCCTGTTATGTCAATCAATTGCTATCAGCACTTAGCCGATATGATATGCTGATTGGGTTATTTAGACAGGCTCTCTCGGTGCAGTGATCTCGTCAAACACTTCTCATCAACCGGGTTGATATCAGGGTTATCACAACATTGGTATTGGTATCTTTTCTTTAACTATATCCTTATGCTAGGGCTATATTGACTGGCCTGTTGGTCTAGTAGTTAGTGGCCCTGACTGCTATGCCGGAGGTCGTGGGTTCGATTCCCACCCAGGACAAATGTTTGTGTGATGAGCACGATCATTTGTTCTGTGTCTTGGTGTAATTTATCTATATATTTAGAAATATATAAGTATGTTTATCAGTTGTCTAGTACCCATAACACAAGCTCTGCTTAGCTTGGGACTAGACGGCGTTGCGTGATAGTTGTGGAATAAAAAAAAAATATATATATTATTGCGCGAATAGTTGTATCGTCGCGATAAAAATATCGTATTCGTTTAAACGCTATGTTGTTTTCTATATTTGCGGTCAAGTGCATTTCTGCTCCCCTCGCCAAGTTACAACCGTTTTGATTCGATTTTCTTTTCGTCGATCGCCTCGAGTCGGCCACGCCTCCGATTCCTTTCACATTGAATTACAATGCTGACACCCTGGCAAAAGAAGACCTGCTTTTATAGTTAGCAAAACTAAGAACATTTTGCACACGAACCTTTCACTACACCATTACCTGAGAAAATATTTATCCTGTTTATATAGAAAATCATTCTTTGCACTATCGCAATTGGACAATACTAAAGTGAGCATAGACCACACGGAGTACTCGTCCACTTTATAAAATCACAAGTCACCGACATCCGGTTCCAGTCACCATTCACTTCATACAACATCCATACAAATATTAGGACTATTAGGCTGTTTGTTCATGGACCATAGAAAAGTAGAACTTAGAAAATGTCTAAACTTGTTCTACAAGTTCACGTCAGAAAGAGAATAGGTACCTATATCAATCACATTCAAGTGTTTTGTATATGTATACAAAATATACACACCACACACACACGCACCATCACACACAAACACACCCTCACACACACACGCAAACACAGTCACGAGCATGCGTTATATCTTAATTATTAAATAAAAATATATATATAATTGTATTTTGATGTGGAAGAGCGGAGTCTCCTAATACAGGCATTACATGCTTAAAAGGAGGCTCCAATCAACTACAAATTCAAACTATTTTGTTAAGAAATAAAGTTTTTTTTTTTTTTTTTGATGTATTGCAATTACCAGGGCACGGTGTCGTTACACTCGTTAACGTGATTGGTACAGTATGGAGTTGTAAACTTGAAACGGCCCGGTGCTTGTTCGTATACGATACTGAGCCGTGTTGGGATCTATTATTCCTGAGGGCATTCGCACAGAGGTTTTTTTTTCTTTTATTTGTTCATAGAGGCTTTAGTCGTAGATCGACTATGACAGCCTCATTGTAAGCACAGAGGTTTGATTGCCGGTACTTGAACCATTGCTGTATGGTGCATGTACTGAGTAATCGGAGTTTGTAAGTGTGAAGTGTGTGTATATTATGTGTGTACCAACTGTTTTTTTAAATGTTATGTGTGTATTGCCTTTGTAGCGACATCTATGGCGTCACATAAGAACTAATCTTGCATCGCGCAATCAAAGTTCTCCGCGCGTTTAGAACATATAGAACAGCCCGAAATCATCTATCGGGCAGTAGTAGCCCACCAGACATAACACCCGTCTGGTCGGAGGATCCTCCCTTTTCAACGGAGGTTTTCGGGACATTATTCTCTGTTCCGTCTACTTCTAAACCTTCAAATGTTGTGTGTGCATTGTTTTTATATGTTGTGTGTGTAACAAAATTATTATTGATGTTGTGTGATCCATGTTGGTCAAAATAAATTATATTATTATCAGTATATCTCGGAACCCTGAGATCCCGGACCTTTGGAAGTCGTACGAGGAGCCGAAACCAACTCGCAGAGGCCCTTTAGTCACTTTTAATGGAATGTGATACCAACCGACGATTATCCCTGTACACCCTATGCTAACGCACCCAAGGATAACCCCCGGTTCGTGAAAAACGATTGCGGTATATGGAAAAAAAGACTATAAGGCTATGGTTTTTGGATTATTAAGTGGACTGGTTACCAGGAACTAGGTTAAGACTATGGCCCCTGCCTGAACAATGTTATTAATATCCATCAATAAAAAGGCAGGGGGTGACTAGCACACTCAATAAATGGGCCCCCAAAAACGGTCGAAGTACGAAGTGACGTAGCAACAAGGAGGATGTCTGAGGTGCTTGAGGAATGGAGAGGTATACCACGGCTATCAGGACAATCCCGGAATTACGGTCAAGATCCCTACCAGCACCTTACTGGATTATACATCCTACTCCCAAGCACGTTTGCTTTTGCAAATCTCCACTCAAGCCAGCCAATAAAGACAAGAGAGAGGTGGGAGCTTTGTTCCTCGTCAGTATTCACAATGGCTAGCCAATAAAGGCAAACCGGAGATGAAGAACAAGAATTCTCTTGGGAGATCGGGTCCGTGGGGTCGCTAACGCCCAACAGTTCGCCACAAAACTGCTTTGCGGAATGTATCTCTCTTAGTCTGGCCCCTCACCCTTGGTGTGTTAGGGCATAGCAAACTCTACCGATACAGACCTAGGGTTTTCTGGAGCACGCAAGCCCCACCACGACGTCAACGTAGAGATACGGCGATGCGGATATTTTTATTCTTTGTAAACACATATAAATTACATTTTAAAATATTTTTTTTAAACAAAATCATCCAAAAAAAAATATTTAAAAATATAAAAAATAGTACCCCACCGGTATCGGAAATAGGGTCCAAGCTACCGGCGGTCAGGGCTCCAAAGAAAGGAACCTCCTAACAATGCGAGCCGTGTCCAGGAGTACCGCTTTCTGAATCAAGCCCTTGATCCAGCCGCCTAACGCGAGCCTCTTAAGGTGTTGGTCGAGGCTCTTGGCTATTAAGCCATTGCCCGACACGACTACATGTCGACAGCCTCGCGAGCCAAGTCAATATACTTGATTTGTTTATCTTTCTCGGCTTTCACGAGGTTCTCGTCATGCGGGACGGATATGTCAACAATCATTGCACGCCTCTCACTTCGGTCCACCACCACTATATCAGGCTTATTGGCTACAATAGTCCTGTCAGTGATGATGGACCGATCCCAGTACAAAAAGATATGACCACTATCAAGAACTGGGTCGGGCTCATACCTATAGTACGGCACTTTCAATTCCACAAGAGAGTATTTCAAAGCAAGTTGTTGATGGATAATCCTGGCTACAAGGTTGTGTCTATGCAAGTACTCTCCGTTAGCTAGACGATATTTTTATTATTATTATAATAGTTGTATCATATAAGTCGTATCCACTAATATCTGCACGCCGTTTCACGTTGACGTAACCGCGCCGTTTCACGTTAACCACACCGCGCCGTGGTAATGTGGCCGGGCCGTTATACCTAAATTAAAGAAGCGGTGAACTCTTCAGCAATACAAGTTAAGGTTAAAATAAACATTATAGAATTAGCCGCAACAACATCTATTGTAACCGCAATCCTGTGGTTTGCGTCTCATTGTTTCCGCATTCTTCTTCATAATCATCTTGCATTGTTCTTTTATAGTTACTGAATGCGCAATATTGTTTTAAATCTATTATACCTTTGTGTGGTAATAAATCTCATTTTGGGTAAAGGTATCGGTCAAAGACAAAGTGTGAAATAAAACTGAAGGTCTTTTTGGAATTGTTAATGATAATGAATCTT
The DNA here is from genome assembly GCA_961205895.1 of Mythimna pallens. Classification (NCBI taxonomy): domain Eukaryota; kingdom Metazoa; phylum Arthropoda; class Insecta; order Lepidoptera; family Noctuidae; genus Mythimna; species Mythimna pallens. Next base: position 6,065,973 of record OY540839.1, read on the forward strand.
CGAATCGTGTATTTGGTATCTCCTAAACTGCACAACGGATATTGACGCGGTTTTCAAAAATAGAAAGAGCGTTAAATGCTATATATATAGTACTAGAGGATCCAGCAAACGATGTTCTGTCTGAAAACTGGTTTTTCCTCAGAAAATAAAATTGAAAATCCGATTGTAGCGCCACCTACTAGTTTCAATTGTATTTTCAAACCATCCAGGGACCCACTCTAATATACGGACAAAGTTTGATTCGGATCTGTCAATCCGTTTAGGAGTTAGTTGGCAAACATGTACAGAAGAATCATATTATTTATTCCAGTAAATACAAACAGACAGTTCAAAACAAGGTGGTAGAAATACAAGAAGCATATTGACGTAGTTTTGTGAACTTAAGATTTAAGTCTGCAAGAGAACGTTTACGCTTACAAAAAATTATGAACCTTGTCTTTTAAACTAGGAGTACTGTATCTATATAGTACCTGTATTTTAAGGGCGGAATTCACCAATAAAACGATCGCGTTTTAACGTTTGGCTCGCATAATCGCGTTTAGCCGCTGTGTCTAGTGTCACTTGTAAAAACACAATAAAAGAAAAACACAGACAAGTGACGCAAAGTTTTATTGGTGAATTCGCCCTAAGAGACAGTGTATCGATAAAAGTACGAATGTATAATTTACACTCGTACAGAACTGGGGCGGAATTCAAGTACATTCATGAAATAACTGAAGTTAAAGACTTCAGTTATTATGCCATGTTATCATTATGCCATACCCGATTTGCACTATCCCTTATTTCATAATGGAATCAGAGTGATATTAACACCTTCTAGTACAGCTCTTGATCTTCGTCTCCATTGTTTCCGAATAATACCATGTTTCTTTTTTAGGTGGGACCTCATCCAATGACTTTTCTCATTCTTGAGCGGAGCGGAGCGTGTCAGACTTTTACTGACTAAACCCACTCCTATGATTCTTCTTTGCTTTGCGTTCCCGGGCCCAGGGTTTCTCTTTCACAAGCGCCAACAACGCCATGCTGACAAGACTAAGGGCTCGTTTTCAACTGCAACCAACTGGTGCAAGTTTAGTTACATTTACGGGACACAATTGAGCGATTGATCATATTATACTTCGGCAGCCAACAATTTTATGCAACTTGCATGGTGGTTATAGGTGGAAAAGAATCATAAAAGAATACTTCCTTACCTCACTCTTTTTTCTTCTCTTTTAGGTGGGAAAATCATCTTATGACAAATCGCGCCCTTGGGCGGTGCGGGAGGTAGTGTCAGACTTTTACTGACTAAAACCTTCTCCTGTTCCTTCTTTGCCTTCGTCCCAGGGCCCCGGGTTTCACTTGCACACTATCCGTGACCCCAGTAGGATTCTGGCCGTAGATTAGCCCCTGAGGCGCGCGTGGAACAGTAAGCACTATTTATCTCTGCATCACCCTAAGGTTGACTGGTAGAAAATGCCTAAGGCATTAAGTCCGCCGCTGTACGTTTGTGCATGGAGTATTTAATAAATAAATAAATAAATAAGCGCCGTCAACGACTTGGGCTCGGTCCGGACTTACCGTACTCTCAGTATTTTCTCCTATATGATGACCAAAATAAGTAGATACTAGATAGACAAGAGATTAATGAGCAACCCTAGTTTTGAGTCCACTAATTATGTATGCTGCAATCTTCGTTTATCAGTCAACCATTATTTAATTCAAGATCTTTTTTATAGTAAATTTCGGTGGCTCATGACATCATAATTTTATAGCTTTTTATTATACCGAAGACTTGTCCTGTAAATTAATGGGGCCTGCTAGATCCGGTGCCTACCAGGGCGATGAGATTGTTCGAAATAGTTATCGTGGGTTTTAGTAAGTAAAAGTCCAACACTGCTTCTCGCTCCACCCAGAGCGGGAATAGTTATTTGATGATTTCCTATTTAAATAAAAAAAGGCTTGTCTTGTGAGGTGTATTAACTACAGTTTTTGCACCTAATTATAGGCTGGTGGTAGCCCTGAGTGCAATATTGCGAATGTCCGCCGCACGCATCATTGCAGCGAGTAATGAAAGTCGTTGCGCCGGATTCCGAGCTCACCACTCTTTTGGACGCAATATTAACTTGTCTATACTTTAAACTCTGTTTATAGACCTTTCTTTTAAAAATAAAAGTTAAGTTTTTAATGTTAAACATCTATTGGTGCGCGTTGGCATTAAAATCGACGAATGCCGTGACGGAAAACGGCATGACAGCGTCATGCCGTTTGATCCCTTTATGCCACTGCTCTCGACTTCCTTTTTTGTAAGTAATATTGTTATCTACAATCAATGAACAAACTACTTTTAATTAGAAATAAAAATTTGCTCGCACAAAATTTTAGATCCATCTTCTGTCTATACATATACATAAAAAGGAAAGTCCTGACTTACTTGTCCAAACTCTTGGACCTAGAATACTGAAATTTTACACAAAAGTAACTTTCATGAAAGGATATGATTTTTTTCCGTAATTCAACCCCTAAGGAGATGAAACGGGTTTCTAAAACTTGTATGGAGAAATCTATTTTCACGTGAGCGAAGCCGCTGGTAGAAGGTAGTGAATTATATTGATAGGGTTCTTTTTTCGGTGGGAAAATCATCCTATGACATCCCCTGCCCTTGGGCGGAGCGTGAGATAGTGTCAGACTTTTACTGACTAAAATCCTACCCCTGTTCCTTCGTTGCCTTTCGAACCAGGGCCGAGTCTTCCTTTCAGAATCAGACCCTTGGCACGAGTAGGCTTCGACCCTGCTGGGCCCCTACGATTTGCTAACATCTCCTTGAGACGCGCCGTCGACGACATGGGCTCGGTCCGGACGGCTACCGGACGGTCGGATGGCAGCTACCAATTGCTCGTTGTCCGCAAGCCTGCATATTGATAGAGTTAAAGATTATCCTAAAGAGTACAATTATAGTTGTAGGTGAGTGATTAATATTACTAATATACTTTAAAATTAACCATTTAACATTCAACAGGTTCATGATTACAGTAATATACAAACAAAGACGTACCTAAGCCCAAAATTAATCTTGATTCTTCAATTAAGCTTAATTAAATCGAATTTGCGTTCATAACTCCTCACCGAGGTCCCTACGTCCCTACGTTCCCGCCTTAACCTCGCCCTTGGCCCTTGAGTTTACTTTTTAATATTTTTTATGACCGCTTTCGGGGGCATGGTCAAAGAACCGAATTACCGGAAATAAATGCTTAATCAAGATCAGGTTTGCTCTTGATTTACAATGACTGGTTCTGAGACCATAATTGGGGACATACGAAACTTATGGCATGGCGGTACCTATAAAGATTCAGATTCATTTATTCATTGTAAAACATTTTTAAAGGTTTTTGGAATTTAATTTCAACTCTTGATATAGAAAAGGTGGTTAATGGTGCAGGTATATTATGTAGTATGTACGTAATAATATTTATTTACACTGTATTGTTCTTCTTTTTTTTTGGGAAAACCATCGAATGACAACCCGCGCTCTTGGGCGGAACGGGAGATAGTGTCAGACTTTTACTGACTAAAAGCCCGCTCCTGTAAATTCGTTGGCTTTCAAACCAGGGCCGAGTCTTCCTTTCAAAACCAGACCCTTGGCCCCACTAGGCTTCGACCCTGCTGGGTCCCTCCGGTTGCTGACATCTTAAGGCGCGCGTGGAACTATACGCGCCGTCTACGACTTGGGCTCAGTTAGGACGGTTACCAGACGGTCGGACGGCGACCTATCCATTGCTTGCCATCCGCGCCTACGGTGGCCGGAAATCGGGATCGGAGTCTCAGCGGCTGGTGCGCGAGGGCCATTGCCTATGTTATATTATTTAAATGTGAATTATTTTTTGAACGTAATTATTTTGCCTACTACTCAACTACAACGTATGTAGACACTACATGTCTTTCTTTCCAGCCCTAGGGAAGGTAGAGTGAGTAGAGTAAAGTAGGTGAGAGGGGTCTCACATCAAAACATTTTAATAAAGGACTAACTAGATAATGATGCTGTCCGTATCTATGTTATTTTCTGTTTCCTTCTTCTCGTCTTTTCTGTTTAGCATATGTGTGTGTATATTAATTTTGAAATAAATAATGCGGAAATATAAACATCCCTCCAAAGAGCAGGCTGTATTGGACAGAGGTAGCCTGCGTCTGGTGGCTGGGACCATCACCGGACACTGCTCACTGAACAAATACTTCTTCGCGATGAATATCACGGTTAGTCCTCTGTGCAGAGGATGTATGGAGCCAGAGGAAACTGTCGCGCACGTGCTCCTCGAGTGCACAGCCGTCAATGAAATAAGAACACGAACCTTGCGAGCACCGAATCCACTCATAGATGCCCTGAGCCAGAGGCGGCCTTACCCATTGCGAGGCTCCGGGCGGCAGGTCTTTGCGAGGCCCTTTGTCCTTCGTGAAAAAATCTCTCAGTGTACATAATTAATTTTTCAATTATGTTTTGAATGAATGAATTAGTTAACTAACTTTATTGTAATTTAGCGTTATGTTATAACCTTAATAAGCAATTAAGGATCAAAATCAAAAGTTTAAAATAAATAAATAAAAAAGTTGGAAAAAAATATATTTTTTAAAATTTGTTTGTTGTTGTTGCGCGAGGCCCCTGTAAGAGCGAGGCTCCGGGCGATTGCCCTGTTCGCCACCCCCTAAGGCCACCACTGCTCTGAGCAAACTGAAAAGACTCATCTGTTTTTGGAGTGAGGTGGGCTGGCTGGAGTGAAGGCCGCCATGGCTCACGCACAATGGTCCGCCAAGGACTAAGTGCGGAAACCAGACCACAATAGATAGATAGATAGAGCAGACTGTATTTTTTATTTCATAATTATCTTTCCCTTATCTACTTACAAGGCAGATTGTTTTTTTTGGTTTCAAAAATATTCTACAGAACCTTTGCAAACCTTTGATTTGACTGTAATTCTTCAAAAAAAAAACAAATTAATAAGGTCGGTAATATACACACACATCTTCTTATTACCTAACGTCGTCATTCAATTACAGCACCTCTTATGAAACACCGTATCAACCTACATATTTATTACATAACTGCTCGAGTTCTCCTACTAAACGCAGCTGCTCTGTCACAGAATATAAATACTATCGACCTTGGAATGTAACCGAGTTGCAATTTGAGAATGAATAAATACTGGCAGATTTCTGACAGGCGTATGCAATATCTTGAGTGAGATCGTGTTACAGCCTTTTTGGTTTAGTAGGTTTTAAGTGCAGGGACTCAACGTGGATCGCTGGTTTCGATTCTCGATGTAGAGTTGCAGTTTTTGAGAAATGGAGTGTTTGAAATGGTGAAATGATTATTATTATTATTTCCTTTTGTGCATTATACAACAACCTTGCTGTTTGTCAATGCTACATCAGGCTACTCGATACTCTGCATACAAAACGATTGCACCTACTTATGAGATCAGGGATCAGTTCCTGTGCAGGGTCAATTGAAAGCATTAATTGCCCTGTATTGCTTACGTCCTAGACATTGTGATAGGTCGAATAAATGATATGAAGGAAAAACCGTTTGTATGTAGGGTTGCCAATTTTTTTTTAGTAAAATTAGGTAGTGCATCCCATTTTTTAGAAGAGAAAACTAATAAAAAATTATTAGTTTTTATTCTTCTCTTTGAGACATATTTTAATGTTCTTCTAGCACACACTAACATTATCCTTATATTTTTGAAGCTATCTTTACACTCCCGATTGCAATTTAAATAAACAAGCAACGAATTTTTTTTTTAAATAATTACGATTTGAAACAGGAACACGTTGTTTCAAATCGTAATTATTCATATTAGTGTTTAATTTAACGCATAGCAGTAAATATTGAAAGTAGAGAATTTTGTATACTTTACTTTTATGCATAAGTATTAAGTATACTAGATTTTGTCCGCGGCTTCGCCCGTGTACATAAAATATAGCATATGTCACTCAGGAATAAAACAGCTTTCTATAGGTGAAAAAAAATTGCAATCGGATCACTACTTTTAGAGATTACCTCCTACAAACAAAAAAAAACAAACTTTACCTCTTTATAATATTGGTATAGATTTACCAAAAATAAAGTTACATACGTTATTATAAAGTTTGGTTGGCAACCCTATTCACATGTTATGTTGAGTTCTTATTGCGTAGTTTCTTTGGATCAGTTTTAATTGATTCAATGTCTCTGTCATGTTTACGGGATCAAGTGCAGTTATGTGTCATGTTTTTTTTTTTTAAACGTTTTATGTTATTCTCCATTTTTTTTTTCAGTATGTATTTTTGCGTCTGTCAGATAGACAACAGATTTTTTCGCTACAGTTGTAAAAAATATATATCTATTACAGTAGTTGTAGTATTTTTTATTGATGGTCAATCAAGAAAAATCGCTAACAATTTTGACTTAACTGCAATATATTGTTACAATGGACTTTGTCAATTTAGTTTATCTAGATAACGAGAGAACGGTACCAGCCCCCCTAGCCAAGTTACAACCGTTTCGTTTCTCGTTTCTCTTTTTGATCGCCTCGAATTGGCCACGCCTATAGGACGCGTCCTTTGTTCTGACCACGTGACTGAGCGTTGAGATGACGTCAGAATAAAGGAATCAGAGGCGCGGCCTACTCGAGACGATCGACAAAAAGAGAAACGAAATGGTTGTAACTTGGCAGAGAGATTAGAACATTTACAAAAGTCCGAAATCGACTATCGGGCCGTTGTTCGGAACAGAAATAAGGTCCGTCTGGTCGGAGGATCCTCTCTTTTCAACGGAGTTCTTTACAGTCAAATTAAATTATTACGATCAGACTTTATACCCGCATATCTCTAAATATATAATATAATTCGTACGATTTAAAACTATTGGTTATGATTATTATTATATTATTATTATTACTATCTATTTATCAAGATTCTATACGCCTAGCAGTGACTAGTTAGAACCGAGAATATTTACTGTAGTAGATCATCGGCCAATCTTCCGCTCTTGAGTAAAAAAATATATGACATAAAAATAATTACATTGATGTATATAAATAATTACGTTGCAACATTATAGTGAATCCGTATTGCTATTAAGAATTTATGGCGACTGATAATTGCGGGCCTGAGATAAATAGCGCCGATGTTACTGATGCAATGTAATTGTTTTATATATTGTCACATTAGATTATGACTGTAAAGCCAACTGTACAACTGTACTGTTCACGGACGCATAGCTTCATAGACGCGTATTCGTCATTATACGTTTGGTGTACGCCAAGGGCCCAAGTCTGCTATTTTTATAAAATCGACATTCCAACACGATCCCATTGTCATTTTGCTATAAGTTCGTAATCTGTTAATTCATAATGATTAGGTTACCTCCTGATCACATGACTTGAAGCAATATGAAAAAGCTTACAATGAAGAAGTATTTTTTTTAATATAAGAAAACATATTTTTCTTTATGCACAGATTCTGTTTGAATTTGTTTGAAGTAAAGAATTTTTTTTTTTGATTCTTTAAAAGCTTTTATTAACTTACAATTTTTGTTACAGGTAAGGAACAAGTTTTCAACCTTTTGGACACTGGTATGTCGTGTGCTGCCCTGACATATAAATGACTAGCTTTTGCCCGCGGCTACGCCCGCATACATAAAATATAGCCTATGTCACTCAGGAATAAAGCAGCTTTCTATCGGTGCAAAATATTCGCAATCGGACCAGTACTTTCAGAGATTACCTCCTACAAACAAAAACACATAAAAAAAAAAAAAAAAATTTACCTCTTTATAACATTTGTGTAGATTGATCGACACGAAACACAGTGATACTTAAATGACAACTTGACTGTGCGCGTTCGCCACTCTAGAACCTTTCAGCCCGATCGACCATCCGTCCTACGAGCAATGTGCCCTGCCCACTGCCACTTTATTTTTTAGAATACCTATATACATATTATGTAAACAGACGATTAACGTTTAAATAATTTAATATTTTTATTATAAAACTCAGTTTTATATTCTAGCAGTCTACTTTTTTCTAAACATAATTAGATTCGCCTACATACTTGCGCTGCATCTTTTTCTTGAACTACCCGTAATACCTACTATTATCTAACCAACTAGATCACAAGTAGACTGTGAATTTCTTGGAACACGTGTCTGAAGTAATTAGACTTTATATTACTAATTAATTTAAAAACATTCACGGTGTTTTAGCTTTTCTAAATTGTTGAGTGAGTTATAGTAGAAAGAACGTATTAGTAGATTATGTGACTATGGGATAAAGCAGTGTCTTTAAGTCACGGGCGGCATGTTGAATTCCGAACGAAACGAAGGTTGCTAAGTTTAATCCTGAACGGCAGTGAGGGATTTACATAATTAACTCCCGAGCACTGCGAGGGAGTTAATATAGAAACCTGAGTGAAGTGAGGAATTCAAGCCGCCTAAGATAAAGACGGCTTTATCTCCGTGTTGGATACTCTACTTTTTACACCATCTGTGAGATAATTAAAAGGCATTTTACTAAAAATAAATTATATATTTACAAGTTAATCTTAACTATCACCTGACACGTTTTGAGATTTGAAACAAACAAAATTCATTACTCTAAGATTATATAGTTTCAATGGAAATATTGTACAGGCTATTGATTTATTAATGAAAAACAATAGAAAAACACTGCGCGTAGCATTTTCTAGTAGCAATTATTATGAATAAATTGATTCAATTATGAATTTACCAATTATGACAAATTTTCGTGGACAATTTTGGGATTTTGTTATTTTTTTTTTACTTTTGACTACATAAATATGATCAGTAAAGGGTACAGTTAGAGCTCATTCGTTTTTGTGCTAATTATAAAATTGGGGTGTATAATATAGAGCTAATGTGTAGATCAACACCATCGGAAACACCGACCCCTCTAGTTTTTTTTTCGTCGTGTATTATAAAGAGAAATAGGTAAATGTCATTTAACTTTTTGTATTTGTTTTATTTTTTGTACCTAATACATAAATAGTTTTTTTAAACAGTTACATAGACGGAACGCTTAGCGAAGGGGCATATATTTACATTAATTTTGGTTATAAAACTAAAAGCATGCTATATATCTTTACAACATTTCCTGTAGTTTAGTATTAAGTTGCGTTATATTCCGCTTTATGTACCGAGAAGGGAAACCTTGAGACGAAAAATCTATAAAGCGTTCGAATTCACATGGCGACTTTCATAGATACAGAAAGTCGAATAAGTGCAAGCAATAATAACCACTACCACTGGAGTTTTAAGGAATGTAGTTGCGTGAAATATTGTGGTTGAAGTTCAGGATATTTTGTGGACAAAGTGAACAGCAGACTGCAATGTAATGAGGCACTTAAGTACTTAAATTTAAATAATGACTCTTTATTATACTTTAAATATTTTGCTATTTATCGTTTAAAACTAAATTGAGGATGTAGTATGTTTTATACGAAAAATACATAATATAATCATTCTAAAAGACTAGGTACCAAACTTGGTTCCTAAAAAAAAGGAACAAGTAATAAAACGAGTTTTGGCGGGATTTCTTCTAGTGATGTTCAGTGGCTGTTTTAATTATTCGCAAAATTGATTCCTATTGGATATTGTGATGTAAAATTGGTGTAGGTCTGTATCTCAAGTGTCTGCGCAACTGGATGACATGTGAAATCATTGAAACAGGCGCGATCTCGTTAAAATGGAGCTGAGCATTTTATTGTAGTGTGGACCACCTCAACGAATTTTGCCGAGAAGGTTGGCTGGATACATTTGTTGTCAAATACCACAAAAACATTAGAATTTGTAGGTACATCTTTATTCTAATTGTAAACAAATTAACTATTAAGTATTACGAAGACTTGGCACAAAGGACTTAGTATCCAAGTCGAAAAAAAGAACAAAAAAAAAGAGAGGAATAAAACAATAGACCATCGTCTAAAGTTCTTTTTTTAAATCCGTTGGTGATCAAAGCCAATCAAGGCTTGTTTTTCTCATTGCTATCGGACGTAGCTCCGAAGATGGTTATAAATTTTATCTGCGAAGCATTACGTGGAATTTTATGATAAGAATCTTAAACCTGACAGAATTACAGACATCGGCAGAATCGTAATTTATAACTACATGTATGGTGAATGAACATTGAACAGCTAATGTGTATGCATGCTGCAGTTTTTGTAGAATTAATTTAAATTGGTTATGAGAATATATGAGAAAGTAAGGAAGTCAAAGAACTTTGAAGTCGATTTAGGTGCTTGTATTTAGTAGAAGTTATAATTCATCGTCATCATGGACGGTGAGCAATGGGTAGCTCGCCGTCCGGCTGTCCGGTAACCGTCCGGACCGAGCTGGAAACGTCGACAGCGCGTAGTGTTCCACGCGCGCCTCTAGGAGATCAGTAAAACCGTAGGTACCATGGGTTGTGCAAAAGAAAACCCCGGGGCCCTGGAACGAAGATAAAAAACGAACATAGGAGTGGGGTCTGCCCAAGCGCGGGAGAAGTCATTGGACAATTATCTATCTTAAAAAAAATCAACATCAACATCATTTCAGCCGAAAGACGTCCACTGCACATAGGCCTCCTCAAAGTGTCGCCACAATGAACGATCCTGTGACACACGCGGAAAAAACTTTTCACATGGCATAGGTATTTTTGACCATTTCCAAATATTTTCTCTTCATTATTTAGGCAGACATAGCACCCTTAAACTTCCCGGCTACTACAGGGGTGGACTTGCGGATGGCGAGCAATAGGTAGCTCGCCGTCCGGAATACACCAAGATATCAGCAAGATTGACGGAGCCAGTTAGGGTGAGGCCTGCCAGGGATGCGGATTGTTCAATAGAGTCACCTTGGCTCTCGAAAAATACAACTGAGGGAATTCTGTGGGTTTTAGTCTGTAAAAGTCTGACACTCTTCCTCGCTTCACCGAGATTTCCCACAAAAAAAAAGGTAACTTAACGTTGGTGGGTAATAACCTCCTAAAACACATCCGTTTCACAACATATTATTAAAACAATGGGCAAGGTCATTGTTTATCGTAACAAATTATTATATTATTTACTTAAGTACACAAAATTAATGACGCGTAACGCAGCACATTACAAAACTGACGCCTACTTTATCATTTAAGTCATCGTAAATGTGACGAAACTTACGTCAATCGTCCGAAATTTGTCACACGGTGACATTACTCGTACATTTCGTACGTTTTGGTAACTTGAGCTTAGACGAGATTTTCGTAAGGCATTTGTTAGATCATTAGATATAATGAAGTAATGTATAAGAAATGTCATGTTGCTTGATAATGGTATTTCTTTTTTCTGGAAGCCTGTTTATAACAACACCTGCCCCCCTAGCCAAGTTACAACCGTTTCGTTTCGATTCTCTTTTCGTTGATCGCTTCGAGTCGGCCACGCCTCCTATTCCTTTGTTCTGACCACGTGACTAAGCGTTGAGATGAAGTCGGAACAAAGGAATCACAGGCGTGGCCAACTCGAGGCGATCGACGAAAAGAGAATCGAAACGAAACGGTTGTAACTTGGCAAGGGGGGCCATTTTCTGTTAGTGGCATCAGCTGCGAAAAAGTAGATAGATACCGGCCTCATCTAGTTTAAATTGGTCAAAAAAATGACGTGTAAAAGTTTTTTTTTTAAACCTATTTGCAGAATAAATATCATTTATCTTAGAGAGTAATACTCTTTGTTGTAGATAATACATTATTGCACTTAAAATTAATAGGATGTAACAACCTATTGTTACATCCTATTACGCTAAAAGCGATGTTTTACAGACAACTTTTGAATGGCAATAAGTTGAGATCAAGTGAGATAGTGGACAAGCGTGAGCCTATAAAAATAAAAATAAAACTGGTGACGTAGGACAAATTTACTGTTTTCAGATTTATTCTTATACTTGTGCTATAAGACCTTGCTTTATGCCAAATTTCAGGGTTCTGGGTCAACGGGAATGAATGAATTTTGACCCCTTTGAGAGTATCAAAATTTACAACATAAACGGCCGTATCTTTTTTATTCGTTAACGTAGAAGTTTGATTTTTTTCTCAGCTTGAAGAGACCGCAGACCTGAGTATATGGTTTTTATTTCAACTCGATACCTCCACGCGTTCCCGAGATCTTGACAGACATATAGACAGACAGACAGACGGACAACAAAGTGATCCTATAAGGGTTCCGTTTTTTCTTTTTGAGGTACGGAACCCTAAAAAAGAACTGAATTTGAATTATCTCACTTTCACACGAAAGTCCAAGAGACAATCAATATCAATCATTTTAATGATTACTGTTATCAATTATGTTTTAATAATGCCTTAGGTAGGCATTCTTACGACAAGTTTGAAGTCTACTTAAAGCGAAATTGTGTAACATAATAGTGATTCATTTCGTCAATGAAAGTTTGGCCAAGCAGAGTGGTGGAGTGCCTAAAAAACGAAACTCAGAGAATAGTAATACTTTATTTATTTCTGTGCAAGGTTCAGCACAATTTTAATTCCACTTTTTATTTTTTGTTTTTCAAATTTTTAGGCTTTAGTTTTTAAGTTACTTTGATCTCCTTTTATCTTGTTTTAATTTTAGATTTTATTTTTTTATATTATTTTTATGTACATTTTGTTACATTCTCCAGTGGCAAAAAGCAATTTTATTTTTACCATATTCAACTCCGGTCCCCAAGATACACGCGCCGCCTAGTTTGGGGCCACCGTATACTACACAACTGAAGCCCGTAATTAGTTACAAACCTATTAATACATTAAGATTATTTCATTTAAGGTACCATTTGTAACAATGATTCAATAAATTTATTATTTATTTATTATTATTATTATTATTTATTTTATTAACACACACAATTGTTTTAGAAGGTGTAGGTAACAAATGTAGTCGCAAGATAGCCGCACTCAAAGACGCCACTCACAAACGATCATATACCTATCAGTGCAGGCAACATTCATATATAATCGATGGTCAGTCGCAAGGAACGCCTTGGAAAACCAGCACGAGTTATACATATAGAGACAACGCACTTAGTGTCACCCTCTGGAATTCTGCCAATGAGCAAGAAAAGATATCTAATCGCAGAGAGACGCTATTGATACGCTCCAATCTATTTTTAAGAAACAACTTATGTTTTTTGGGTTCTGTACCTACTTACCTCAGTCGGCAAAAACGAAACGTTATAGGATCACTTAGTTGTCAGTCTGTCTATCCGTTAATACCATGTGTCCATTAATATCAAATACTGAATATTTTATATTTATTTCAGCTTATTACCTCTTAAACTTTTGTAAGCTGTAAAGGACAGGTGTCCAAATCATAAAAGAAATATGTGTCTGCGCATGAAATCTATAATTTCATTGAATACCCTGACATTTCAACTAAATTATGAATATCTAAACAATTGGAAATATAAATTTTCTTTTTTGATTTGGGAAACCATCAAATGACTTTTTCCACTCTAAGGTGAAGCTAGAGGTCGTGTCAGACTTTTACTGACTAATGCTTTCTAGGGCCACAGTAAAACTAGAACTTCACTCCGCACACGTGTGATACACACGCCTATCTTGGCGCGTCGGTCTCCATACATTTTATATGGAAACTAGACTTGTAGAGCTACACTTGAACCACGCCACGCGACGTTGTTCTACGTACAAATCAGGCGTATTACACGTGTGAGTCGGTATAATTTAGTTCTAGCTTTACTCTTTTAAACGTTCCTATAGCTCTTACATAATACCGTAGGGCGGCCCAGCAGGGCAGAAGCCTACTGGGGCCATGGGTTGGCTGCCGAAGAAGTAACCCGGGGTCCCAGCCCGCAAGGCAAAGAACATAGGAGTGGGTTTTAGTCAGTAAAAGTTTGACACGCCCTCTCGCCCCACCCTAGAGCGAGATAAGACATTGGATGATTTCCCACCTTAAAAAAGCACTTACATAATTATATTATTAATTATTACTCGTTGACTGACTGACACTTCCTGTTCCACTGACAGTTAAAACACACCTCACACCTTTCAAATCACACAGAAATTGCAATTATGTATTTCACAATCGTCAGTCAAAAAATAATTGATACTTGTACGCACACATCGTTAGCGATTTTAGTTCAACGTCAGTCGTTAATTTGATCTGATTTATGTACTATTTATTAGCTGAACTAGAAAATTATAGAGTAAGCGGACATAGATCGTAAACTTGTCCACACGTAAATTAATAATTTAAAGTAGCTTTTTTTATTATTGATAGGCTCGCGTTTGACCACTATCTCACAGCACGCTTGACTAGAAGTAACCTATTCACTCTAACAATCTAGGTGTTCTAATGGCCCAATGGTTAGCCCAAGTCCTAGAATAGCACATAGAATAATACATACCTTTTATGCCGGGGGTAGGTATGTTTCCTTGGGACAATTTTCTAATTTTACAGGCGAAGCAGCAGCCTAGCCGAGTTACAACCGTTTCGTTTCGATTCTCTTTTCTTCGATCGCCTCGAGTAGGCCACGCCTCCGATTCCTTTATTCTGACTTCATCTCAACGCACAGTCACGTGGTCAAAACAAATTAGCTCGCAAACATTCCGGGTCGCTAATATAAATTGTAATAATTGCAAAATACTGACATGAATAGAAAACTAATTAATTCTGATAAAAAATAGATAAGAAACGCATAACTTACAAATTACATAGTAATTTATCTCAAAAGAGAATAAAAGAGAAAACTGTTTTGTTGTTGTTTACTTTGTATTTCCTCCAAGAACCAGTATCATATTTATTAAGATGATGTGGCATGCTGTAAACAAATTTTTGATAAGATTTTATCTACGTTTGACCATTCTTCCACTGGCGCATTTTTTAACTCGTGTACCTAAGTTAGCTGGATCCAGAGAGTGTTGTCGAAAGTAATGGCAATGTCACCAACACTGCAAGATTAATAATAATACACTACTAAAGAACAATTAAAAAGAAAGGTGTTTTCGTGTTATGGCATAATCTTAAAGAAACAATTGAAAATAAACTGCGAATGTTATCACAAATGCCTATCTCTATTATGTTTATTTTATTGTAGTATGTTCAACGTATTTTTGAAGGTAACAGTATTGCTATCATCCGGTGAAAATAGATTTCTTTTTCATTTGATTTTTGTTTTTTTTTTTGTCGCTTGATCTCTAACTCACCTGCCCCCCTAGCCAAGCTACAACCGTTTCGTTTCGATTCTCTTTTCGTCGATCGCCTCGAGTAGGCCACGCCTCCGATTACTTTATTCTGACGTCATCTCAACGCTCGGTCACGATTCATTACTATCTGGCCAGTTTTAGTTGGCCATATCATGAAGTGATAAATTCTAAGATCTGGCCACGGCATATACAATAAGTTATAGCAAGCAATTGAATAATAAGTAAATAAATAAAATTCGCGATTAGCTCCCGTAGTCTCTTTAACGATAATGTGACCAGGCTGTAGGCTACAGATCTGCACAAATTACAATATTTCAATCAACCCACACACATACATTACTATCGTGTGATACTCTAATAAATATGTTATCTCTGATTCAAACAACGACAAACCAGCGTGTTATAGATGGCATGAATGATAAATATGAGTATCATTGCAAGATTTTCATTTCTAGTTATAAATTATGTGTGTGACAGTACTTGCATATTTCCCACAGACAGATACATCTCTTTGTTTGCTTAACACGTGAAGTAGATAATTGTAGAAGGGTTATTCTGTTAATTAATCTACAAAGTAATGTGATATTACGAGTAATATCATCATCATCATTTCAGCCGAAAGACGTCCACTGTTGGACATAGGTATCCCTCAAATGTCCCCATAATGACCGGTCCTGTGCGTCTCGCATCCATCGGATTCCCGCGACCCTCACCAGGTCATCGGTCCACCTTGTGGGAGGCCTTGCAACGCTGCGTCTTTCGGTACGTGGTCGCCATTCCAGAACCTTTCTTCCCCATCAACCATCTGTTCTGCGAGCAATATGCCCTGCCCACTGCCACTGTTTGGCGATTCTTCGGGACACTAATATTAGAAAGGTGAAAATATGTTTGTATGTGTGTAAAATAGATAGTTTAAATAATTATAACAACTCTCATCCAAATACGATACTTTATTATGTATTCAAGCTACGGGATTAACTTTAAACTAGCTCTTAATAAACTAGTGCGCCTCACCATCAATGATTGCATCACAGCGTACCATCAGGTGGGATCGCAGTCAAGCACTGGTTTATATCAATTAATAAAAATAAAAAAAAACTAGCAGTATTTTCAATTACTCGATAACATAGATACTAAGTTATGTATCACACTATTCACATTATTAATATCTTAAAGGCGAAAATTTATATGTATGTGTGTGTATGTTTATTACTTTTTCACGCCCAAACGGCTGAAGGGATTTAGAGGAAATTTGACACAAGGATAGACCATGTCCTGGAATATCATATCTGATAGCTTTATAGGAGGGTGTAGCTAGTTATTTTTTTTCCTTTAGAAGTTAAAATAATTGTTTTGTATATTGTTTATTATATTTTGCAATAGTTTACTTCTAAGCAAGCGTGCTCTATCATCAATAAAAATAAAAATAATAAAAAGTAAAAATATAAAACTACTTTTAAACGCACTTGTACCTTTATTTGAAACTTGAGCCAGTTTTTATCCGCTACGGAAAAATTCGGCGTAGCGACGCGGCGTTGCTAAAGGGGTTTATTAACCTAGACATTTTAATTACCGTTTTATTTAACTTTAAATTGATTTACTATTATTGGGTTATGACTCAAAATATGAGCAGCTGGAAAAACTCGTGTATTTTGCTCAGTAGTCTGTTTCACACAGTTTTATTATCGTCATATTCATAGTATTTTATTTTAAGAGTATATATTATAAGAGTATTTTATTGGCAAGTGATTCATAAAAGTCATTTATGCATTACATCAAACTAAAAAAAAAAATAATATCATTAGACTGTCAAATCTTTAAAAATAATCAAATGTTTTTGAATACAGGCTAGTAACTGCGAGATTGTTCGAAAGAATTATTGTGAAAAGCAACTGAAGGAACACAGGTGGGCTATAGTCAGTAAAAGTCTGACACTCCCTTTTGCTCCACCTAGAGAGAAACAAGAGTTATGTGATGATTTTCAAATTAAAAAAAAGAAAAACGAGGAAGAAAAAATAACAACGATATTTTTTCCTCTTGGACGGAGACGGAAAAAAACGCGACTTTGTAAACTATCAATGTTATCGTACTGTTCCTCATCACTAACAATACACAGTTCCTACCACTACTTTATATAACCCCAACATACCCACGTCAATTATATATCGGCCTTACAATCAACAATCAACTTTCTTCCCTCACTTATCGCGATAACACTGACCTACGACGTACAATTTATATATTTGTTACAGAATAAACAAGTAAAGTGGAGCGGTTACGTCAGTCAGTGCGCGAGGTTTTGTTTTCTCTCACTTTCGATTTTATTCGCGACACGAGCTCACGGCATCTGGGCACAGAGTAACGGAATGTAGAAGATCCACGTGTTTTGAACGCAAAGTTAGAACACTTTTTCCACTTGCGACAAATGTTTTTACGAAAAAAACTTTGGCTCATATTAGAAACTAACTAACAACTAGAATTTGATTGATTTTTTGATTTGATTGGAAGACACAGCTTGTGCAAGAAAAATTGACCGCTTACAGCAGTCGAATAACATTTTTTTAAAATTAGTATTACATAAATAATCTGGAATTCCAGTGACAAATATGGTATATGTTATACGCATATGTAGGTTGAGTGATTCGTTGTTGCGCTTGGTATCGCAGCCCCCCTAGCCAAGGTACAACTGTTTCGTTTCGATTCTCTTTTCGTCAATCACCTCGAGTCGGCCACGCCTTCGATTCCTTTGTTCTGACGTCATCTCAACGCTCAGTCACGTGGTCAGAACAAAGGAATAGGAGGCGTGGCCGACTCGAGGCGATCAACGAAAAGAGGTTGTAACTTGGCTACGGCAGAACTGTTAAAGGGATGAAGCTATATAGGGTGTGTAGGTCCATCCCTCTTTTTTGATTTTAACACGTCATGGTGCATGTTGCCATGTGATTAAACTGTCTTGGCATACCGTCTAAGCGACAGTCTGTGACTGCCATCCGTGCGTGCGTAAACTTTTTATCGTGTGAAGTAAGCCTTTTGTTAATCTTTCTCTCGATTGGATGGCGTCTGGTGGAAATAAACGCTCTTACTACAGATAACACGGCATTAATCATGTCATTGAACTGATGGTCACAATGCAGACGAAGGCATTTTAATTAGAAAGTTTTGATACAGAACGAGACACGGTCAATAAAACGTGAACGACTAAAGAAAAGGTCTGTTTTCACTGTGTTTTTTTTTGTATAATAAAAATTTGTAATTTATTGAAATGTTAATCTTAAAAGAAGATAAGTTCTGCCAAAGAGTTACCTATGCCCAGGAACGAATAGGGCAACTGAAGAAACAAAGGTGTATTTTAGTCAGTAAAAGTCTGATACTGCCTCTCGCTCCTCTAGGAACGGGAGGATTTATTTGATGACTTCCCAAGTTAAAAACAGCAAAACGAAAAATGGAAAATAAACCTTTGTATTTTTTTATTTCTAGCTACCAGCGGTTTAGCCACAGGAAAATCGAAAATTGTCCCCAGGGGACCTATTCCTGGAATAAAAAGTATTCTATACTCTATTCCAAAGCATGGGTAGACCATGTTCTGGAATAGCTTAAAGGATATTTTTTTCTGTGTGTTAAATTTCATCTAAATCCCATCAGCAGTTTCAGCGTGAAGGAGTAACTAACATACATACATACATACATACACACACAAACACTCAAAAACTTTCGCCTATGTAATATTAGCTTAATTGACTTGTCCTCTTCAAATAATTTTTTGTAAGTAATATAACACAAATAACATTAAATACTTTGACATACAATACATGAGTTTTGATATATGTTTTTTTTTCGGGGTTGTAAACAATGAAATAACTCCTCTCGCTCTGCGACTCCCGAGTCCCGCGATGTCTTCTGTGGTGGCTGGGGTGTGAAGATATCACCTCCTTCAAGGAGTTGAACACTCGCTGACTTTGAATATCCCTATTCTTAACATATTACCTAACACAGAACTAACATATTACCTATTTATATCTATCATTCTTAACCTTAAAACATATTACATTAAAACTATGTAAGCACGACATCATCACATTGCGAAAATAAACTGTTTTAAATGTAAATCACCCACTTTTACGTAGATAACTGCTATTTGCTACTTAAACTGTTAGGTTAATATGCAATTCACTTAGTTTATAAAGGCCAATGGTTATTGTTTTACTAATAAACTACTATATAAATATGTGCAATGTTTTGAAAAAATATGAATGTACGTTTTTGTGTCAAGAACAGAAAATGTATCGTAAAATTCATACCATGTGAAAATTGAACTTTTGTCTTCTATTAGAGTTTTTTTTTTAGGTGGGAAAATCATCTTATGACAAATCCCGCTCTTGGGCGGAGCGAGAGATAGTGTCAGACTTTTACTGACTAAAAACCCACTCCTGTTCCATCGTCGCCTTCGTCCCAGGGTCCGGGTTTCGTTTTCACACTACCCATGGCCCCAGTAGGCTTCGACCCTGCTGGGCCCCTACGATTTGCTGACGTCACCCTGAGGCGCGCGTGGAACAATACGCGCCGTCGACGACTTGGGCTCGGTCCGGACAGTTACCGGACGGTCGGACGGCGAGCCACCCATTGCTCGCCGTCCGCAAGCCTGCGCCTACGGTGGCCAGAAATCGGGATCGGAATCCCGGCGGCGGTTGGGGCGTAAGGACCGTTGCCGTTGCCT
This sequence comes from Mythimna pallens, assembly GCA_961205895.1. NCBI lineage: Eukaryota > Metazoa > Arthropoda > Insecta > Lepidoptera > Noctuidae > Mythimna > Mythimna pallens. The sequence goes on from OY540839.1 coordinate 6,085,884, forward strand.
CACGCGATCGGCCGCCTCCTTTGCTAGCATTACTGCTTCGCAGAAGGAGGCGACCGCCTGCTTCTATTAGAGTTAACGATTGCTACATACCTAAAACTTAAATGATTAGGTATACAGCAAAATGAAAAAAACCCTAACTAAAACCATCTAAAATCATCATCATTATCTTCCTGCCCTTGTTCCGTTTTATTTGGGGTCGGCGCACACGTTTTATTCTTCCGTTTTTTCTTGTCACCCGTCACGCTATCACTAAATCCCAAACTACCTAAAACCATCTAAAACATGGCGTCGAAGAACTCCTCCGCATCGCTGTCGACTGGCGGTATTGCCACGCTGTTTGGCAACGCTTATACTTAAAGACACACCTTAATTTTTAATAAGTATGCTATAACTAGGCTAAAGTTAATGATTATAATGAGAAACAAGGCTAATATACTAAACAAATATTACAACTAGGTAAAACTTAATAATAATAATAATAAATTTATTGTCTCCAAAAAATACAAAACAAAATTATTGTAGACGTTATTGACATTTTACTTAAGATACACATGTTAGTGAGGAACCTCTGTGTCTGAACTAGATAAAAGAATCCGTATTTCAGTCATCAGCGCTCTTCCCTAGATCTATGCACCACTATGCAAAAATAGGTAATAATAACAAAGAGACTACAACTTTCGATTATAGGTACCAATTTAAGACAATTTAAAAAAGGAATTTAAAATTAAAACAATTACGTGCATTAGAAATAAAAATTACAATATAAAATTAAAACAGAATAAGAACAACTTCATATCTATAAGAGTTAATCTCTAGACGTTTTGAGGCACTACTACGAGCTCTTAACGCGATCCATTTGACGACCTAAACTGACCTGTTATAGGGATGGAGCTATGTAGGGTGTATAAGCTCCATCCTTCTTTCTCGCTCGCAATCTTGACTTTTTAACACGTTATGGTAAGTCTCCTGATCTCCTGATCTTATAACGTACCTAAATCTTACATTGAAAGTAAGCTACGATATTACTGACCATCATTTTAGGGTTTAGGTACCTGCAACTATTCCAGCGAATGCTAGTTCTAAATATTTTTTAATACTAAACTCCATACGGGGTGTAAGTGTAACGAAAAAGAAAAAATCGGCCTCTCCGTACAAAATACCTATAAACTTGATTGGACAGTTTGTATGGAGGAGCCGATTTTTTTTTCGTTTCCTAAAAAAAAAACTTGTGGAAGGTTGTTCAGTTTCGTCTACTGAAAGCCCTCAAAGTTTGCGGAAACTTGTCCCTTACACCCTGTATATTTCAAAACAAAATACACTGAGACTTCGAAGTACTCCTCACACCGCTGTCCTCCGGAAACATGCCCAGAAGACTGACAGCATTGCTACGTTGTATGAAAATGTTAATTCTTGAAGTAAAAAACAAGCTAGCCCTCTGATCACGAAAATAAAGTTCAGCATATTTTCATATTCAAGAACTAAGTGTGCTCTCAGTCATACCACATCACAGGAACTGACCAATTATTCCTAACATATAATTCTAAGAAAATTTCATTCATTGTATCTTTACAAAGTGAAAAAATAAACACGCTACATATAATAACCCTTCATCATGAAGATTAGAATCATACGCAAGCGTCACAAGAAATCAGTACAAATACCAACATTAGCAACAACTGAACAACCTTACCTGTCAATAACAATTACAAGATTACTGCTTATCTACTGCATCTTAATTACTAAGTATGGACTAAGTAGACCTAATGCTTGGTTGACACGAAGCTTGTGTGTGGAGCGACTTTAGTACTGTGTAAATAGAGCTCGTTTTATTGAACCAGTGGGATAGCCAGAAAGCCAGCAAGATTGAGAAAAAAAGCAAGCTAGCGAGACTGAGAAAACCAGCAGATAACCGAGACAGAAAACCAGATAGCTAGTGAGACTGATGGATCCAGAAAGCTAGCGAGACTGAGAAATCCAGCCAGCTAGCGAAAATGAGAAAACCAGCAAGCTTGCGAGACTGAGAAAACCAGAAAGCTGGCAATACTGAGAAAACCAGCAAGTTAGCGAGACTGCGATAACCAGCAAGCTAGCAAAACTGAGAAAGCCAGCAAGCTAGCGAGATTGTGGAAACCAGCAAGCTAGCGAGACTGCGAAAACCAGCTAGCTATTCGTTTACAATTGGTTTTTATTACTCTGCCCCTTATGTGATAACCATTTCAAATAATGCCCAGATGATTTAATTGTTTTAATAGTTGTCATCATATTGCCCTCTTATATTAGCCATTTTTCAAGCTGCACGGGCATTTTTTATAATAATTATGCTAACAATCATATGGTCCATAAAATATGCATACATATATTCAAATGTATTTATATTTTATTTATTTTTTGAGGGAAGTTTAATTTCTATTTTATTAATAATAAATTATTGGGTTTATATGGTATCAACCTGAAAGTATTCGAGCTGTTATATATTAATTATTTCATAATCTATTTCTTTCTTTGTCTTTATTATTAGGTATTTTTTCTGGATAATACATTATTCCTATACTTTGAAAGCCTATCGTCGTGTCACTCAGGCCTTACTGATCGCGTGTTGACAATGCATAACAATAAAAGATGAATATCTGATACTTACGTACTGTAGTTATCTTCGGTTCATGTTCTCTAGATTTAGGATAATTTACTGATTATGTGTTAAAAGATTTATCACTCACATTCCAGTTTCGAAATCATCCGTTCATCTTGTTTGGTTGTCAGTATTATGGCCATAGTTAGGTAATTGGCGTTATTTAGTGATTTAGAAATATGATGATGAAGATGGCAGATAATGCAGATGGATGTAAAAGGCTGCATCGACCCCATGGCAGGAGAAATTAAATTAATTTGCATATTATCATAATTTATTTTTGGGTAGATGGACGGACCGCGTTCGAAACACTATTACACATAAGTAAACCTCTACAAAACATAAATCGTTGATTTGCCTCAGAAAACTTAAGATGAATACTCCAAGGTGTAGTGACTTTTTTATAAAATAGATATTTTATAGGGTTAGACAAACTAAGAGGGAGGAAAAGGAAGTTAGTGATAGCATGACGAGTGACAGGGTAGAATGAAAAAAAAAAACGTGTTGCGCCGACCCCAAATAACACGGGACAAGGGGGTCTAAGAGGGTTGTATTGATGATACTTTGAAAACTTGACACTGACCTGCAAAATAGCAGAAATATTACCCGAAAAAATGCACAGTTAATATAAGAAATACGAAAAAGAATGAAGCTAGTTCTGCTTAAAATTCTTAAACTATTTTAATGAACCTGTTGCACAAAGTCTCACCTCTCTGTGACCTCACTTGTATGAATACATAAGATTTCAAAATCAAAATAGCAATTCTAGTATCTACTCAATTGAACATTATGATACAGTGCACAAACCGGTCCATAGTGACCCATATAACAATGTCTAGAAACCAGCTCATATGTACTACACTTTTATTAGTTATAGAACTATGATATTATTTTACACTTTGTACAGTCGGTAAGAGAAATGCTATCGCGATTAAATGTTGCAAAAATGTTTTTTGTTTTTATTTTACTCATTTAAGGAACAATAAACCGCTACAATATACGTATACACTAAAAAAACGTTACAAACGAGCGTTTACAATATTGCAACCCACTGCATTATTCTTAAATTGATGATAAACAAATATGTAACACTAGCTTCTGCCAGTACCTTCGCCCGCGGATAAAGTTTCTCCATACAAACTTTCTCTATATTGACTTTTTATATATATAGATGAAGAGAGGAATCACACTAATATTATAAAGGTCAAAGTCTGTGAGTGTGTTTGTACGAGTATGTTTTTTATTTCTTTATCCACGAATGGCTGACCGGATTTGGATAGAATCTGGCACAAAGGTAAACCATGCCCTGAAATTGTACATAGGGTACTTTTTACCCCGGGTGTATGTTCCCAATATAATGTAACAATGTCTAGAACGCAGCTCAAACACACTACACTTTTATTACAGTCTTATAGAACTGAAGCTGAACTTATAGCTTGAAGAACGATGATATAGTACACTTTGTACTGTCTGAGAGAAAAACCCCATCTCGATTTAATGTAGCAAAAGTGTTAGTATGAAGAGAGAAGTAATATAATACAAAAACCTTTAGTAACGAAACTTTTATATCTGTTTCGGTTACGGAACCATCATTATCGGATCAGTCCATTCGCCTTTATTCCGATTTGACAAGCTTTAACAAGCAACCGTCTACGAATAATAATGGTTTAATTGAAAATGTAGATACATAGTGCAAGTCAGTCCAAGTATAGTATTGGTAAATAAAATGTAAGCGGATTAGTGAACGTGGCGCGGATATCAAGATCCGTCTGGCCGCGTCCGCCTCCGTGTTGCGTACCACACATACACACTGAATGTAATGCATATCAATACATAGAAAGCTGTAATGCAGGAAGTAAAGACGATTTTGAAAAGAAAAAAATATGCTAACCATACCACAATGCAAAATTGGATATTAATTTCGAGTTGCTAATGACTCGGACACAATATATGAAATTCGGATACAGTTTCCGAATCGACACATTTTATTTTCGATATTTTTTCACTGACGATTCGGACACCACCAAATTTATTGAAGCTGTTTAGTACAGACTGATAATTTAAAAAACAATTTAAATATAATATAAAAAAAAAAATATTACCTGAAGTTGCCGCCTTTAATCCAGACTAAACTAGTTTTAGTAATGCTTTTTCCCCAATACATTATATATTAAACCTTTTTTTCTGACTGTACTAAGCAGTGTGTGTCCGAATTGTCGGTGAAAAAAATATAGAAATAAAAATGTGTCAATTCGGACACTTTTTCCGAATATATTGTGCCCGAGTCTTCAGTAACTCGTAATATCACAGGGGCGAAGCCGCGAGCGGCAGTTAGTGAAAAATTGTTGTTTTTGTTGGTAAACATCAGGATTTACCGGACAACACAGGTTTTATTTTCAGAGTTTAGTCACTTAGTCATGCTTGCGAGAGGATGAGAGAAATAAACTTCTTATTCGATCGAAAAGTATTTTGTAACTTTATGCAAATAAAAGTGAAATAATTGCTTTTAATTTTGCATAAATAATTTGATATTTCATTTTACCAATAACTTTCGCAAGAAATAGTTATTTTGACCAAAATATATTGCATATTTAGCATGAATCTAAAGTTCTAGGAATCTAAATTATTTTCGTCAAACAAATCTAATATAACGCCATTTTATTTAAATACGTAAATTATATTGTACTTAACTATATAAAACATAATGAACTCACAAATTAAAGGCATTTTACTTTTGCAATTTATACTGAAATATATAACTTGTATACCTAATTGATTGTTTGTGTTTTGTACTATATATTAATTAATTAAAATAAAATATAGCACCTAATAATCTACTTAACACAAAATATTTCTTCATTACTATATTACATTTTAACACGTCAATTATATTTATATAAATTAGTTCGTTTTAGTTACGAGGTTAATAACTATTTTCAGCTAATCACACTACTTGTGTTATTAAAAAACGTATTCATTTACACTTATTTTGTAATTATGTTTCAATAGACATTTGAGATAGAGAGCTGTGGTGGCCGAGTGATAACGGCTACGACTTACTTACTTACTTCAAACCCAGCCAGGCGCATTATTTTGTGTAATTTATTTTATCACCACTGCTCTCAAAACGGTGAAGGAAAACATCGTGAGGAAACCAGCATGTCCTAGAACCAAAAAGTCGAAGACATGTGACATTCACCAATTCGCACTGGGTCCGTGTGATAGATTACGGCCCATTCCCTCTCCTGGAAAGAGGAGGCCTGAGTCCCAGCAGTGGGAACATATTTTTTTTTTTTTTTTCTTCTTTGGCAACTGAGCCGCTGTCGACTATTCTGCCAGTGTCATGTGGTGACGGCAGCGCCGTAAGGTGAGCCGTCGAACTTTGCCCTTTGTGATAGATCTAAGACGTTAGTGGCAGGTTACAGATTGATATTATTGTCATTTAGGAATTTGGATAGGAGTTGGACAACATTAGGAGAGAAATTCGTCAATAAGGAATGGAAGTTAGTAGGAAGGGGTATTTTAATTTTGGGAAGCATTTGGTACAAATCGAGGGAGTGGGAGTTTAAAGGACAAGAAAAGAAGATATGGTCCAATGTACCATCATCGAGGCCACACTCGCAAAAAGAACTGTCACGAACGTGAATTTTATGAAGGAAAACTGGACTACTGCAGTGGCCGAGTCTCAATCTGCACAAGGATGAGACCGTTCTTTTGGATAGTTTGAGAAAAGGCTGAATATGCTTATATACTAGACATTTGAGTGACAGAAACTGCGAAATTTTTTTAAAGAGTTGCCGTGGCTCTGGAATGCGAATTCTGACCAATAAAAAGAGGCTATATAAATGTTTGTTTTAATAAGCTTAACCTTGATTTATCTCATAATATTAATGCATTAAACTGTGAAGCCTACATTTTGTTCATAATAACAATTGTACTATGACGATAATAAGCGAAAAATGTAAAGAGTTTAAAGAACCCTATGACACTACATTTAAGTAATAATCTTTGTATATGTGAGGTACGAATAAACGTTTTTTCTTTCTTTCTTTTTTTCTTTCTTTCTTTCTTTTTGCTGCAATCTAAAAAAAAATATTGTTACCCTAATAACTAAAAATATTATTTCCTAGTTCAGAGAACGAAAATAAAACTAATAAGTTTTTCCACACAAAATAACTTAAGGGGGATGCTCAAACGCCCACCAATCATGTTTTAATTAACATACAACTAAGATACAAAATACAAAAAACTTAAAAAAGAATGAATTTCACGGGTTACACTAGAGCGTTCACTTTTGAAAAACCGGCCAAGTGCGAGTCGGACTCACGCACAAAGGGTTCCGTACAGCAAAAAACGGCAAAAGAATTACGTTTGTTGTATAGGAGCCCCACTTAAATATTTTTTATGATGATGCGGCTACAGAAATACATCATCTTTCAAAAATCAAACCAAACATCATCAACAAACAGTCAAGTCAGTCAGTTATTTTACCAAATTTTAACTCTGAATAAATATATTATTATTTTTTTTATCTCTATTTATTTTATATACATATTTTGTACATTTTTAAATATTTCTTAAAACATATATAAAAAAAACCTTTAAAAATATAAAAAATTGTAGTCCGCCGGTGTCGGGACAGGGTCCAAGCTACCGGTGGTTAAGGCTCCAGAGACAGGAACTTCCTCACAATGCGAGCCGTATCGAGGAGTACTGCCTTCTGTATCAGGCCCTTGATCCAACCGCGCAACGACAGTTTCGACAGGTGGTCGTCTAGACTTTTGGCCATCAGGCCATTGGCGGTAACAACAATCGGCACAATGATAGCCGAGTGCACATCCCACATGTCGACAACCTTATTATTTTTATTATTTATCTGTAAAAAATTTCAACTGTCTAGCTATAACGGTTCATAAGACAGCCTGGTGACAGATGGATCGACAGACAGACGAACGGACAGTGGAGTCTTAGTAATAGGGTCCTCTTTGGGTACGGAACCCTAAAAAAATCTGCAAATCATATGACGGATATCATAAGTATAATAAATATTATAATAGTTTTTTCATCGCCAGTACTTACTAAGTTACTACTTAATAAGTTTAGACGTAACAGAAACGGCCGTGTTACACTTTGGTCCGGTTTATTACATAAAAGTTACGTAAAGCTTGGACACACGACTTACAAGTGACCGGACACTCGTGCGCACGTTTTTCATTCATTTATGTATGATAGATAACACGTGACTATGTTTCGAACTTTTTGTTAATCGCATTTATCACTAATTGATCGCTTTTATTAATATAATATAATATTATATTTATTGCAGCTTTTAAAAGTTTGTTGTAAACTTTTAAATCTTTTATCAAAATATTGGTAAGTAGTTGATTTTAAATGCACATAATATAACAATTTATTTTAATAGATTTCATGTTTTTTTGTCTAATATTTGTAGAGTTCAAACCCAAGGTCATCTCAGGATACATTACGAAACTTTTTATAAAATCTGCATGAGGCACGTAGAATTTAAGCACTGTCTGTCTCTGTATGTGTGTGTGTGTGTAAAATACGCTTCTGTATATCCTTATATACATACTATAGCAGTCTCGACAGACATTGACATTTCTGACAGCTGGCTTTTCGTCAGAAATAAAACAGAGCCCGATGACAGTGACACATATCGAGTTCAATTATATTTTCAAACTATCCAGAGACCCAAATAAAAAACATACTAAATTTTATCCAAATCGCTCAAGCCATTTAGGAGGAGTTAGGTGACAAACACAGATACAGAAGAATTATATATATTAAGATATATAATAAATCAAATGTATCACTAACTCCAGTGGCCAATATGGAAATCTCTGAAATGAAATCTGAAAACAGTAAATTTGTTGTTACGTCACAAAAAAAAAGCGATTCGGAAAAATTTTCGAGGCTCCATTCGGGAATTGAACTACGAGTATTTACATAGGTAAGTTTGTACGCTCAGTTTTTTTTCTTTGTTTAAAAACGTTTCCCCACACTAGGAATTACTCCTGTATCGTGGGTGAATTCACAAACTCACATACACAAAACACCTTTATGTAGGACATACAAAATATAAATATAAATTTAATATTTGTTACGTGCGGGAATCAAACCCACGACATGCTACGCAGCAGCTAGTCGCTCAACCACTGCGCCAATCATGCCGCGACCCCGCAACCCAAACCGGTTATGATGAATTTTAGAAATTAGATCAGAATTTCCAGAGGTTACCTCCTCCTCCCTCTCGAGTCGTATTCCTCATTACTGAGGGTCGTGAAGTTCCCGCTGGATTAGCTTCTTATTGATTGGGCCTTGCCATCTGTGACGGTTCTTGGCGTCATATAGTGCGGCATGCAATCGGGTGTCCAGTGTAGAGCGGACATGATCTGCCCATCTTTTTGGGCTGCGGTTTCTTGGTCGTTTACCATCACCCATGCCAGTTACGATGAGCTGTTCAAGGTTGTGGCCATTTTTTCTGGCTATGTGACAAAAAAAATCTAGTACTCTGCGCATACCTACTGGTAATCGACAGTCTAGTCTTGATGTTTAGTTCTCGTAAGATTTGAGATGTTTGTACGGAAAGCAATCCATTACCTCCAGCACACAACCAAAAAATAATACCTTTTTATAATTTTATAAGTTCAAATGTCAAACTCAAGTTCGTTCGCATTTTGTAATTTTTATACAGCTGTGCTCTAATTTAGTACTAAGACAAGGTTACTTCAACTTTATCTTGATTGCATTATCTAAACGTTCCTACCCTTATCTACCGACTGATCTCTGATGGCTTGATCACTTCTGCGAAACCGCATAACCATCACGAGTGAAGTCCTTTTACGGTTAGACCGGTAACATTGAGCATATTATAGCCTCATTGCACTTATACCATAATCACTTCTTATAACACCCACGGGAAGTGATGGATTATCAGTATTACGAAGAAAACATGCGTAGGTGAGGTACTGCCAGATTAATAAATTGGTATTTGGTATTTTTTACGAGTATATAGATGGGCACGCCACAATTATGACTTTAAGTTCCCTCTTTGAGGAGTGCTCGCGTTTGACTACTATCTCACCTGATGGTAAGCGATGATATGGCACGCTTGCCTAGAAGTAACCTATTCACTCTTGACTTAAAGACCTCTAGGTTATAGCTACTAAGAAACACAAACTCCAGTAGAGAATTTCACTCTATAGCTGTACGCATAATGAAGGTGTTCCCAAAACGCTTTATTCGTATGGATCGATACATGGTGGGATGTCCACCATGTATCGATGGTGCAACGCCGTACGTTTAGTGGTTCGATGATGGGACGGACTTCGCGAATTTAAATTGTGCAATTCCAATGCACACTCTCCGAAATGTAAACGATAGAAAACCGACAGGCTAGCAACTCGGCGTCGATGCTCAAGACGTTTTGACTCTACAAGTGCATCAATGCCGACGATCTTCTTGGCTCGCTTTTCTATTGACACTAGTGCATCAAGCTGGTATTTAGCATACCCATCCTAAAGAAGAGAGCATTACTCCATACACAATCGAACTAATAGGTGTTAAAGTATGAAATTGCCGTTTTTTAAAACTGGTTGTTTTGAAGTGTTATATCCGTGGATTGAGCTTAAACCAAGAGCACAAAGTTCTTTTGTTAGAAGAAAGTCGTAGGTATACGTAATTGATATTGCTTGCTCTTTGTAATGCATAGTTTCTACGTTGGAACTCTTAATATGAAAAAAAAACGTTTCATGGTTATAAGAACTGCGATATTACAGAAAATACAAAACACAAAGAAACCAATAAATACCATTTGAACTTACAATTCCAAGTCAATCCAAAGATATAACACTTGCAAGCAACCCGTTTTAAAAAAACGGCAGTTTCATACTTTAACCCCTAATATTTAATTAACAATTATTATTATTTAATATACTAACACGTCGAACATACGAGGTTCAAATCCTTTCATCTCCATAAGGGGTTTTTTTCGTATGGAGAAATTTACTGATACGCAGGTGAAGTCGCTAGCAGCAGTTACTATTCCATAAAAAAAAATGTCTATCAATATACCGCAGAAGGTTAACTGAATTGTAATCAAGTGTGGCCTAGAATGTCTAGTAATTGTCCGCAATACTCGTATAGAACATAAATTACTATTGTGCCCCAATCACCAGTAATACACCAGCTATTACAACTTTGGAGTTTACGGCGCATTTCCCATGATACGCGACTATTATGAATTGTGCATTTATGGAAATGACCAATTGGTCACATGGTAGTCATTCAAAAGATAATTGTCAGTGATTTAAGTTTAATTCTGCTTGCGTGTATTGCGAGCAATATTAAACTGAATTAAGTCCGCCTTTGTACCTACTGTATTTTTTATTAGTGCAAGTTTTATTAAACAAATAAATTGATAGCACTTTTTTTAATATTAGGCCTACACACCACTAATTTTTTAATTAGTACAAATGCTTAAAGGGCTTATTAGAAAAGGTCTTGTTATTATTTAAGTTAAATTTCAATAAATAATATTCATAAACAGCAAAGTTATTAGACCGTATCCTTTTTGTTCATGAATTTAGTAGTTTTATTTTTTCACAGCTATAAAGGACCGCTGACCAGAGTATATGGTTTTAATTTCAACTCGATATCTCCACGCGTTCCCGAGATAAAGGGTCTTGACAGACAGACAGACAGACGGACAACTATGTTATCCCTTATGGGTTCCGTTTTTTCCTTTTGAGTTACGTAACCCTAAAAACCTATCGCAACTACAGCTTGATGCGTGGAATAGACAACCATCATTTGTCTATCGTCAACGCCTCTTCAAAACAGTTTAGTGTGTATTTAATACATAAATTAACATGTTGATCCGTCGGAAGCTTCGTTCGAATGTAAAAGCAACTATTAAAATGTTGCAATTGCCCGCCCCCGCAACTGCAATTATTCCTCAACTGTTGCAAGTTCGTTGCACACTGCAAAATAGAGCAATTATCTGTTCGATCGAACGTTCTGTTGCGAAATTCATATCAGATTTGCATATTTTTGAATATTTCGTCTTAGATGGAACGTGTATTGGTAATTATTATGAACTAGTTTTTGCCCGCGGCTTCGCCCGCGTACATAAAAAATAGCCTATGTCACTCACTCAGGAATAAAGCAGCTTTCTATCGGTGAAAAAATTTTAGCAGTCGGACCAGTAGGTACTTTCAGAGATTATCTCCTACAAACAAAAAAACAAACTTTACCTCTTAATAATATTAGTGTAGATGTAAACAATTCAAGAAAAACGATAAATTGATTTATTCGCTTTACTTTGTTGGTTTATTTCTTGTTGTTCCAAATTAGGAAAAATGAAACTTCAGAGGCCCAACCACGACCTCTTAACGCGATTCATTTGACAAACTAAACTGAACTTTTAAATGGATGGAGTTTTATAGGGTGAAATCAGAAACGTTTATAACAAATAGAACAATTACAGGCACCCTTGAATTGTCAAAATCTCGGTCAGTCAAAAAAAGTAAAGCTAAATTGTACGTTCCAAAGCGTAGATCTCTATGGAGAAGAACGTGCAAGAAACTCCATGGACACTCTTTTAAATCATATTTTGTGTTACATAAATCTTGGATACATATTTCTTGTCGCTTCTAATAATTATGTGATATAAGTAATAATAATTTTAAAAAATAACTAATTTAAAAAAATAGACATTGAATTAAGTCACTGGCAGCTAAGAAGACAGCGAAGAGATGACTAGTCTCAACTGACGGTACCCGTTCACGAGCATGACGCGTGCATCAGCCCCACTCAGCTCAACCATTTTAAAGGGTACTGAATAAGGTGTAAAGCTTTATCCCTTCTCGCTCGCACGCTTCACATTTTGATAAGTCATGGTAAGGCCCCTGGATTAATTTACGCGCCATTTTATTCTTCTTGGCCAAAATCGGTCTCTTTCTCACTTTTTCGCCATTTTTTCACCTACCTATAATTGAACTTGATGACAATGCCGGTATTGACAGCACGATTTGCTCAGCGGTTCAGCGATATACTGCTGCGCTGCTTGACGTGGATTCGATTCCCACACGGAACAAATATTTGTATTGCTTACAGAGTATTACAGACTTAGTGGTTTAGGGTCTGGTACCCACGATACCGGAGTAGTAAGTATCTACTAGCTGCTACTAGCGAGTGACAAAGTTTTTTTTTTTTAATATCCTAGGTACTATTAAAATAACTGTCCAGAAATAACAAAACCCAGACAATAATATAATACTTACACTTCCTAACATTGTAGTAATGACAAGTAAACAGCACATCTAGACCAGAAGTTAAATTCCACACATGCAGGCATGCTTAGTAGATACAAAGAAATCATTGAAATCAAAAGTAAATCACCTTTCAAACAAGCTGGAGTGTCTCATAATGGGCGTAATGACGATAATTGCGCAAGAGTAAGTACGATAAAACCGTGTAGTTTGAACAATGGCATTAGATAAATATATATATCTATCATAGAAAACAATGAAATCGTTTGTCACATGAGTCAGTAAACGCGAAGCTTTTTAATTGAATTGAAAGAAACCTTCGCTCACGTGAATGTAAAAAATGATCCTATCTATATATAATGCAGGACGTGGTCTATCAGTATAGCAAGTTTTAGTCTAATCCGTTTAGCATTTAAAACGTAAAGAGGTAACAAACAGCGAGACATTCTGTGTTTCCTGATAGCTACAACCTAAAGGAACTTAAAGTCAAAAGTGAATAGGTTACTTCTAGACAAGCGTGCTTCACCGTCGACCACATCATCACTTACTTTCTGCCCCCCTAGCCAAGTTACAACCGTTTCGTTTCGATTCTGTTTTCGTTGATCGCCACGAGTCGGCCACGCCTTCTATTCCTTTGTTCTGAGCACGTGACAGACACGGCGAACTTCGTACCGCCTAACAGTCAATGAATGTAGTATATCTTTCGATATCATCAACCAATTGCGATGAAACAAAGCATAAGTAATATATCAAGTTTTACACAATTTTAATGTATAAAAGTTACCGACATCAATTTTGTACATTTTACGTGATGTGCGCACAACAAAAAGTTCTACAGATTTATTATATGTACAGATAATTTTAAGTTTTTTAAGTAGTATTTATTCTATTAGGCCAAATAAAAGTCAATTTAATTAAGATGTAAATACAAACAAAACATAATTCATTACCAATTTCATGGCAATAATTTCAGTGTAGCGAATTTGGGAACGAATTTAATTTTAGAGCTTGATTGACTCTAATTAAAGAAAAAGAAGAAATAAAAGCTTAAAACGGTACTTAATTGGTAGATACTAAAAATATATAAAATATTTACTCTTAAAACGATTTCATTCAGTTTTAAGATGAACTAAACTCTAACGATACTGGAATGCAGATATATCCATACAAGACCAAAATAATATACTATTTGTACCGCACTAACCATCTCAAAATATAGTGCTAAAAATTCCTCCGCATCGCTGTCGACTGAAAGTGTGCCCAAAAAACTGACCGCATTGCCAGTGAGAGATTGCCAGTTTGTATGTCAATGGTAGCATTGACATACAAAGTGGCAATCTCTGACTGAAGTAAAAGCTAGCACTGGCCATGCAAAGTGTCAACTAAGCGATTATTAGACGCCAGGGTTACGCTTTTTTAAGATATTTAAATAGGCGTGTTTGTTCTAAGTGTATGTATAGTAAGCACACCGAAGGACTGGAACAATTTGCCTACTGCGGTCTTCCCGTCCGATTATAATTTAGGTGCCTTCAAAGCTAGAGTGAATAGGCTCGTAATAAACTAGTGCGCTTCACCATCAACAATTGCATTACTGCTTATCATCAGGTGGGGTCGTAGTCAAGCACTAATAGTATTTATTTAATTAATTGTAGTCCAATAAAGGAGCCTGTCCATTTGTACATTAAGTTATGATTTTGTAGAACCAAGGCAACATTATGTGGGAGCAATCCTATTCTTGCTGCATCCAGTGCCATAATACGATTAATCACATTATGACAGAAGAATACCTCCCACAGACGTAGTTTCCCTGACTTGAAGTATAAGACTGCCCACAATCACACCATCTTGTGTTCAGTGTAGGTCTTTCCTCATTATTGTTATAGTACATCATATTTCAAAATTCACTCTTAACAAGCCTAATTGAGTGTGTAATAAATAATGATTAATAAAATCTTTGTTTTTTTTTTACTAATTACCTCATAGCTAAGGTCTTTTTACATAGCATGTGTTAGATGACAGCAGGACGAAAATATACATTTTTAAGATGAGATAAAAGGATAGGTAGCTACATTGTATGAGTCCGACAGCTGTCACCCGCACCATGCTATAGCAATTGTAATATAGCTATCGAAAACCTAATTTTCCAATTGCTACACCTTTGAACAATATTTAACTATTCTCTACATTCTCAAACATGATAATTTGTTATACGTGCAATTACTACTTAAATGAGACATCATTCAGACACCAAAATTATGTACTATGAAATCAAATGCATCTCATATACTATAAGGATTTAAAAAAATATCATCTCAATGACCAATACACACGCTCATGAAAATAGTCTATACATGATATTGCTAATAAAAACTGACTCATCTTTACATTCTACAAACCGTTCGTTAAAAATCATTTTCTCATTGTGTTCTCCTTAATTGGTATCGTTTTATGTCTATTTTTTATCATTAAACATCCTGTAATTGCACTCCTTCTATTGATACAAGAAGATTTCGACTTTGCCAAGATAATTATAATAAGTTCTTGGAAGCTAAAATATTAAAGCATAATTAAAACTAACGAGCAGGAAGTGTGTGTTGAATAAAAAAGTATCAGTTTAGTAGCCAAAGTAAAAAAGAATCTTCCAAAAGTAAAGGGCACTGACCATTCATATATGGGAATTGTACCAAATGGACACATTATGTTCTTTAAACCAGTTCTAATCTAGTACCAAAACATTTCAAATTTATCAAAGAAGTTTTGAGAAAAAGACATCAAACCCGCGCCAAGAAGGGTTATTTTATAGTTTTATCGATTTGTCCAATGTGGTACAAATTTCATTTTATAGTATTGTGTTGTTATTTATCAAATATTTATTTATGTATTTTGTTTCAATAAAATTGTACTCCAGTAGGTACACAATATCAATATAAATTACATACAAGTATTATATTTATATATGTTTACCCCAGTCCGTGCGTCACTGCGGGGTGCCAACTGAAAACCAGCGCTGGGTGTCTAACACCTAGCAAGTGCTGAGGTGGTCACCCTTTCGGTGCGGGCACGCTCGGCGTACTTTGTACTTTGTTCTTTTTTTTTACTTTTTGTTTATAACCGTTGTGCTGTGTCTGTCCCAAATAAATGCATTTCTATTCTATTCTATTCTTCTTCTTTCTTATTTCCAAATCTCCTTTCGCAGATATGCTGGTAGAGATTAATATCGAAACAAGCATCACCTGTGTACCTATTTTTCTGTTTCCTTCTTTTTATTTTATACGTGTGTATGTACATTAGTTCTTAAATAAATAAATGAATAATCATTTTATTATGTATGTCGATTTACAAGGTGTTTGAACGAGTTGTAAATTCATAAATATACAAAATCTTTTTTGAATACACATAATATATCTACGTACGTGATACGCTAAAACCCACATTTTCTTTATAGTTTAACAGTTTTCCACTGGGCTCGTGTAACGTTTGTCTATTGCATTACAAGACCTCTACTTTTCACATTAGTGAGTTAATCAGTATAACGTGCTTCTAAAGGTTACATTACGAGTCTATTGCGGTGAGAATTGCGTGTCTTGACGCATTGATAATCATCGTTAATTTGTTCTGGTTATTCTTTCATATTACTTACAGTTTTTACAGCAATTTTCCTCTCTTATCTTTTTTTTATGTGTTCGTAATCCTTTATTTATTAAATCTCATGCATCAAAAAAGTACAATGGCGGACTTAATGCTTACTTACAAGGAATGGACTGAGAACTTCGAAAGAGTTATCGCGGCCCTGGAGCGCAAGGGGCAACTGAAGGAACACAGGTGGGTTTTAGTCTGTAACATTCGGACAGTCCCTTCCGTTCCGCCCGGAGAGGGAGGCGATATTTAATGATTTCCCACAACCACAAAAAATGCCTCAGGTATTCTTTACCAGTCAACCAATCCTGCACCGAATTCGTGCGGAAACGACGCCCGGGTGTCGCCACTGTGTGGACCGCCCGGAGGACACGGTGGAGCACACGGTGGAGGTGTGCCCCGCTTGGGAAGAGCAACGCCGTGTCCTCGTGGTGGCGATCGGCGGCGGCGATCTCTCGCGCCGGGCCTTGGTACAGGCCATGGTCCGGAGCGAGGAGGAGTGGCAGGCGGTCGCCTCCTTCTGCGAAGCAGTGATGCTAGCAAAGGAGGCGGCCGATCGCGTGAGGCAACGGCAACGGTCCTCACGCCCCAACCGCCGCCGGGATTCCGATCCCGATTTCCGGCCACCGTAGGCGTGGGCTTGCGGACGGCGGGCAATGGGTGGCCCGCCGTCCGACCGTCCGGTAACCGTCCGGACCAAGCCCAAGTCGTCGACGGCGCGTATTGTTCCACGCGCGCCTCAGGGAGATGTCAGCAATTGTAGGGGCCCAGCAGGGTCGAAGCCTACTGGGGCCATGGGTAGTGTGAAAACGAAACCCGGACCCTGGGACGAAGGCAACGAAGGAACAGGAGTGGGTTTTTAGTCAGTAAAAGTCTGACACTATCTCTCGCTCCGCCCAAGAGCGGGATTTGTCATAAGATGATTTTCCCACCTAAAAAAAAAAAAAAAAACCAGTCAACCAAAGGTTATCTGACGCATGGGTTAACTTAACCATTCAAGGGAAAATAATTTTAAGAACATTATTCTTGCTAGACAGATAATCCAAGAAAAAGTATCTCGAAGGGCCAAAAACGATATGATGTGAAAATGAATGCACAGGTAACATGACTGGACAAACACATCTACACTAATATTATAAAGAGCTAAAGTTTATTTTTTTGTTTATAGGAGGTAATCTCTGAAAGTACTGGTCAAATTGCGAAAAATTTTTTACCAATAGAATACTGCTTTATTCCTAATTCCTAAGTGACATAGGCTATATTTTGTACATGCGGGCGAAGCTGAGGGCAAAAGCTATTCTTTTATAAGCACATCTTTTTTAATGGAAAAATCACCATTTTTTTTAAAATTAAGTTTGAAAACTTGAAATAAAATATCCTAAGTAACAAATAATAAAAGATGCATTCAAATATCTCAAAACAAAAAATATGAACTTTTAAAGTTGCGCTACTGGAATAATTTCGTTACAAGCGCCGCTATACCTTAAAATTTCAACTGTCTAGCTACCACGGCTCATGAAATACAGCCTGGTGAAAAACAGATGGACAGTGGAGTCTTAGTAATAGAGTCCCGTTTTTAACCGACTTCATTACCCTAACGGACGGAACCCTAAAAACTTGACTTAGAAACTTTTGTGCATTTGAGTGAATTACGGTGTGACGATCTCATCTAGGTACAATGACAACACTCTCCAGTGCATCTCCAGTGAGATATATATGTAGGTATTTAATTTCTCTGTCACTTATTTCAAAAATGTTTTCACTGATTTTTTAGTGTTGATCTCAATTTTAATACTATTTCATTAATATGATATGATATTAACAACATCATGAAACTTTTTCATGTAATTATGCATCTTAGACCAACCAAAGATATTTTGCCTATAGACACAAAAGATATTCTATCAGGGGAGTGTCAACCGGTTGATTAATATACAAACACATAATTATTATTATATAGATAATAAGATTGTTATACACATAGTTTTAAACAAGTTTTGGATATCCTTATGGCTTAAACGAAAATTATCTTCTTCAAAATTTAATATTTTGTCTCCAGTTAGGTCATAAAGGAAAGATCTTTTGGAATTTCATAAGATTAAAGTCAAGAAATCCTATGTATACCAATTAATTTAATTTTAACATCAAGACATAACGGCAACTCTGATAGAAGCATGTTTTTAGCAATATTTTATCAATTTAAAGTATTTCGGGTAACGGTACACTACGGTTCAGAAACCTAATGATAATATTTTTTTTATGTAACCGGATTATATTTATATTGCAGTTCGTAAACCGAAAATAAAGTAGATTAATTATAAAAATACTGGTTTATAGTTCAGTGACCCGATGGTCAGGCAATAATTTTGAAAAATTCGGACAATATTATCTCAGTATTCGTTGTGAGTTTCGAGTGGTAACACCTGTTTTATCTGCGACGGTATGTAAGTAGTTCTTAAATATCTTGTCTTTAAAAACAATAATTGGTTTAAAATTATGGTTTGTAAAATTTTGATTTATTTTTGGGAGTACCCACTAACTAAATTTTGAATAAAATTTATCATATTATAGCTATTTCTATACATTGTTAGTATTGTAAATACGATTGTCTAAGTACGAAGATTACTTTAGTTTTAATATTGTTCTCATTTAAATAAAATCTAATTTTCTTTAGGAATATTGAACATCTTTAGTCAGAATACCTGTAAAAAACTTTGGCCTAAAACAGATCTTTTTCAACATTTTTCACAGAGGTCGTTGCGAATTGCCTCGGTTAGGATTATTTTCTTATCAAGTTACTTATAATAAATTGACTATTTTTTTTTCTCATGACGTGTAACAATCTCAAACTTTTTATAATAAAAAACAAACATTACGCTTATACCCGCTTGTCTGTAATTATATCGAAACTTGCGTAAGGGATCTGGGAGTTAGGTACCCGTGTATGTTATATTTTTAATCTGCCCTCAAAACATTATTGTTTTGTACGTATAACAAAAACTTAACATCGAGTATAAACACAACGTACGTACAAAGTTTTTTTTTTTTTTTTTAAATAATATCATCATGATAGTAGAAAATTATCTCAATCGTCATTTACCTTGTCGATCACGAACAAGACTGTTGAGCGTGGGGTCGAGGCGTACAGGGTTCGATTACTGGATCGGGCAAAGAGTGCTATTGAGTTTTTCTATTAGGATTTACTCGGTAAACTCGAGGCAGTTCCTCGATTTTGTGAAATTAGTGTGTTTAAAATTGAGTATGATATCCCCAGTACCTCAGAAAGCACGTAATCCCTAGATCAATTCTCTTTTCGGAGTGTCGAATCATCGCGTCATTGGACTATGAAAGCAAAGCAACGAAGAGGCGCCTCTTGGCTAATCTTTGTTGAAATTAGCCACCGTGATCGAAATTATGTCAGGAGGATTATTATTGTATCGTTTGCCAGTTCAACCTTAACCTGAGGCCATTGCCTTATTTATATGAATTTGCCTTGACACGACTCGCATTCATTTAAGTTTTCCGTTTCGATATCACTGCTTATTAAATAATCATCACCTGTACCTAGTAATTCTATAATGACGGATCTGTGTAGGCTCCTAGATACCTAGATATGGCATAATGATACACACTCGGTAACAACAAGGTGTCTGCGATGACAAGATAAGCATAGGATGTTGCATTTATAATCTTGTGAACTTTATGTGGGTCGTGTGTGTATGATAGGTGTTGATTTGTAGTATAATACCTCCTTATTACTGCCTCGATAGTCTAGTGATCGTGAAGCGCGACTACTGAGTATGACGTCCTGGGTATGAATCTCGAGTTATCCAAAGTGTTATTGGGTTAGCAGCCCGCAGTTTTGAAGTTACAATGTGACAGCTCCGTGCCTCGGAAAACGTGTAAAGCCGTTAGTCTTGCATTTGATCTCTCCCCAAACATATCAAATGGAAATGTGAGAGGAAAAATGAGAGGAAAAATGAGACTATGAGAGGAAAAATGAGAAAAAACGAAGTTCTCCTGTTTTTTGCGCACAAGCTTTGGCTCTATAATATCTCCTGCGTACTTGTCTGATGTCCGCTGATATTAGTCACCGTGATCGAAATTCTGTCGGTAGGATTATTACCCTTTATATATTATTTTTTTGAGGTGGTAATCATCAAATAGCTTCCCCCTACTTTGGATGGCGTGAGAGGAAGTGTCAGAATTTTGCTTTGCCACTTGTGTTCCTTCACTTGCCCTTTGTGGTCCAAGGCCACGGTAACTCTTTCAAACTATCCCTAACTCGTTATTATCCTACCATCCATCACCAATTATCATTCACATTATATTAAGACCAGCTTCTAGTTTCTACTACCAAATCAAATCTAGTTCAGTCAAAGCTAAAAAGTCTCATAAGCCTGAGCAAATTAAACTTTTTTCTTTGACTCTTTGTTAGAAACTCATCTTTAGCGATGCTTCCGTTTTTTAGATTTCCGTAGCTCAAAAGAAAAAAGCGGAACCCTTATAGGATCACTTTTTTGGCCGTCTGTCTGTCTGTCAAGACCCTTTAGCTCGGGAACGCGTGGAGCTACCGAGTTGAAATTAAAACCACTCACTCAGGTCTGTGATCCCTTGAAGTTGCGAAAAAATCAAGCTTCGAAAACGTGTATTTCAACACTCTCAAGAGAATCAAAATTCATAGGGTACCCGTTGACCTAGAATCCTGAAATTTGGCATGAAGTAAGGTCTCATAGCAGAAGTATAGTAAAAAATCTGAAAACTGTAAATTTGTAGTTACGCCACAAAAAAAAAACAACTTTTTCTGCAATTCGGAAAAATCTTTGTAACATAATTCGGCAATTGAACTATTTTCATAGGTACATTTGTATGGAACCCTCAGTGCACGATTCCAACTCGCACTTGCCCGGGTTTTTTTATAGATAGTGGATCACTCACTACTGCTTTGCAAAGCTGACTGCTTGATTTCTAATCAATATAACACCCAATATTCCTTATTTTTTACAATAATATGTTCTTAAAATTGAATCGTTTTAAAAATTTCCTTCTTAATTCTTTCTAGATATTTATTATCTGCATAAAAATAGAACAGGTTTAGATAATAGTAGGTATATGATAAACGTTGCTCCTAAATTGCTTAATTATTGAAAGCCGGAATAAATGCGCATAAATCGTAACAGTACAGCGAAAGGTATTTGTAACATTTTTCAAATAAATACTAACTTCAGCAATAATATTACTAAAGCATTTGAAATTATGATATGCACTAAAAAAATACGCAATTACTACACTTCGTTAAATACTAATTAACGCCTAAACTGGTCGTAATATAATTGCTGATGATATCAAACAGCGCGTATATAATATTGCACATATTATAATAATAAATAAATAATTTAATTTAAGATCTGATGTTTATTGTATATTAAGATAACATTACTTCCTATACATCGTGATTTAGATTAAAAACAACGCTGCTTAATAACTATTTTTAAACACCATTTATTAAACAGAGCATATTTGAGTTAGTTAAAAATGAGAGTTAATATATTATGGAGAGTGAGTAAAAATTCACTTAACGTTGTGAATATGTACGGAATTACAATAGAACGTTTGCTAAGTTGCAATATTACTTGTTTATTTTCTACGATATTCTTTGTGTATTCTATTAGCTTTGGTTCTTGTTTCAAAACATTTTGGTCAGTGTCCTTTTTTTATGGAGTAAATGAGATAAATAAAATAATTAAAAATCTTTATATATAGAGAAACCTTTCACATGGTTTAAATTACATTTAGGTCTCATTTGCATGAAATTTCAGTGATTTAAAGGTTACTCAAAAAACCTGAATCCCAAACTAGGAGACCCTGTGACTTAGAGTCACCAAAAACATTTTATTAAAAAGTATGTAATATCGTATATAAAATCAGGGAAAAGCGAGACAATCTTGACATATATAAGTATTATTATTTATTTGCAGTTTTTATACAAAGTTAAGAGCAGATATGTTGTAATGCACAAATGACAGAAATCTGCTTCTATCTTTCGATAATGATTTTTCCATATGTAAAGCTATTTAGAACAATTTTTAGAAAAAACCCTAATACATCTCTAATGTCCGAAATAACGACCGTGGCGAGCGGGGCGGCATCGGCATTGCTTCCAAACATTTTCATAATTTTGTTCGTACCGTTCGCCGCCCCGCGCTTAACTCCCGCTCAAAGCGCGTCGTAGTTTATACCGCGTACATCAAAGGACCGGTACAATTTGCCTGCAGCGGTCTTCCCGTCTGATTATAATTTAGGTGTCTTCAAGACTAGAGTGAATAGACTTTTAATAAACTAGTGCGCTTCACCGTCAACGATTGTATTACTGCTTACCATCTGGTGGGAACGCAGTCAACAACTGGTTTATAGATATGAATAATAAAAAAAACACGAAAATGCAATGATTTGTTCTTCGTTGCATTATAATGTCGTGCATCTGGCTCGACATTATTTGAATCGTGAACAGTGAGTTCTCACCTTAAGATACGCAAGAATAAACATCAACAATATAGTAAAAACTTATTTGTTTTGTTACAGATAACTCACGCTGCAGGGACAGAAGCGAACCTTCATCGCACCGGCCTTCTTCCGTGATAACCTACGGATGAGATGTCACTCTCCAACTGACATTAAGACGAACCACGCGTTTATATTGCGGCAATTTTTAGTTCGTACAAAATCGAACAGTGAAAAACTATGCGGATAAGTTCTGGAAGTAGATAGTACTTGTATTTAAACGTTTGTTTGGCTGGTGTGATGGCGTCGTGGAAGTCTGTGGGTTTGTGGACAGTGTGTGTGGTGTTATGCTTGCTGGGCAAGATCTCGGGGCTGGACAATGGGCTCGCGTTGACGCCGCCTATGGGCTGGCTCGCGTGGGAGAGGTTTAGATGCAACACCGACTGCAAAAATGATCCTGATAATTGTATTAGGTGAGTGTTTATTGGATATTTATTTTGTGACTTTAAATTCAGCACAAACGTTTTCATGATCAAATAGGTAGCGGTTTCCGAAAGTTTAATGCAAAGTTCAAAGCCAAAGCTTCATCGTATCTATGCCTGATATATTTTGTTTAATATACTTATATCATAGTTGGTTGTAAAGCATTTTTTTTACAACTCGGGTTAGTTGTAACAAAAATAACATTGCTGGGTAAGGCAGTCCCTTCAATCTTATAATAGAAAAAGCAACCGTTAATGTCTGACTGATCTATCAACACAGCTCAAACCTCTGATTGGATTGCGCTGAAATTTAACCCGCTGATAGTTATTATTGATTTATTTGAACTTCATGTACAGTAGTGGTACATAGGCGGACTTTATGCAACAAGGCATTCTCTACTAGTCAACCTTTGGGTTAAAAAAGATAACACTGTAATAGGTGTGCACAATAAATAAAACACAGATATTTTAAATAGAATGTAGTATCATTAAATTAAGTTGCTCATAATAATAAAATACTTATATATGCTAATAAACGAGCAATGGGTAGCTAGCCGTCCGATCGTCCGATAACCGTCCGGACCGAGCCCAAGTCGTCGACGGCGCGCAGGTACTGTTCCACGCGCGCCTCAAGGAGATGTTAGCAAACCGTAGAGGCTCAGCTGGGTCGAAGCTTACTGGGGTCAAGGGTCTGTTTCTGGGCACGCCACAATTATGGCGATAAGTCCCCTCTTTGAGGCGTGGTTGGAAAGACCTCACGGCGTCCTCACCTTCCGCATGACGCAGGTTCTCACCGAACACGGGAAGTTCGGGAAGTGCTTGCACCGAATTCGTGCGGAAGCGACGCCCGGGTGTCGCCACTGTGTGGACCGCCCGGAGGACACGATGGAGCACACGGTGGAGGTGAGTCCTGCTTGGGAAGAGCAACACTGTGTCCTCGTGGGGGCGATCGGCGGCGGCGATCTCTCGCGCCGGGCCTTGGTACTGGCCATGATCCGGAGCGAGGAGGAGTAGCAGGCAGTCGCCTCCTTCTGCGAAGCAGTAATGCTAGCAAAGGAGGCGGCCGATCGCGTGAGGTAACGGCAACGGTCCTCACACCCCAACCGCCGTCGGGATTCCGATCCTGATTTCCGGCCACCGTAGGCGCAGGCTTGCGGACGGCGAGCAATGGGTGGCTCGCCGTCCGACTGTCCGATAACTGTCCGGACCGAGCCCAAGTCGTCGACGGCGCATATTGTTCCACGCGCGCCTCAGGGTGATGTCAGCAAATCGTAGGGACCCAGCAGAGTCGAAGCCTACTGGGGCCATGGGTAGTGTGAAAACGAAACCCGGGGCCCTGGGACGAAGGCAACGAAGGAACAGGAGTGGATTTTTAGTCAGTAAAAGTCTGACACTATCTTCCGCCCCGCCCAAGAGCGAGAGATGTCATTTAATGATTTCCTCACCGAAAAAATAATATAATAATATGCTAATATTATAAACTAATAAATACGATACGATATTATGACGCAGGCATGCGCTAAGAAAATTTGTTAGCGCATGCCTAGTTAGCCAAGAATTTTCCGAAAGTTAACCACTAAGGAGATTAAACGAGAGTTCAAAATTTTTATAGAGAAACCTACTTTTACACGGGTGAAGCCGCCGGCAAAAGCTTGTCTTTCTATAAAGCTCCTTCTTCATCTTTGACATCGTATTGTGATATTGAAAGAAGATCGCATGAGTTAGATTGGCACGAACTGGTATGTCTAGTTTTTTTTTCAGTTTGGACATAACCATTGTAGCGCAATGAGCTGATATCAAATCCTGAAGAAAAGTATAAGTAAAACGTTGTAGCCTTTCAAGAGTTTTATTCAAATAGAAGATCTCCTACCGTAGCTCTACGGTCGCATAGTGGCGACAGTATTATCTCGTTACATCGACTTCAATATTACATCGTTAGGTCGACTTTTCCTATCATGCGGCGTCATATACGTGCTTCATTGATTCCTGCCTATAACGCTTCCTTTGGTTTCGCTTTCTTCCCTATAAAGCTTATTTTTTTAACATTCTGAGCTAGGTTTCAATAAAGTTTTGGTAAGTAGAATAATTTCTTTCTCATTACATATATGATAACGCGGGACCCTAATTCTTTTTTTTAATAATAGTCCATTAAAAATCGGTCCAGCCGTTTCAGAGATTTACCGGAACAATCGGACAGAAATTTAAAAAAAATGATTTTTTATAAGTATCGAAAATATTTTCACAAATAATATTATATATAACTATTACACAACGTCGTCTAGTCTCAAACTAAGCAGAGCTTGTGCTATTAGTACTAGACAACTGATAAATATACTTATATATTTCTAAATACATACTTAATTATAAATAAATTACTCCCAGATACAGAACAAGTGATCGTGATCATCACACAAACATTTGTCCTGGGCGGGAATCGACCTCCGGCTTAGCAGTCAGGGCCACTAACCACTAGACTAACAGGCCACTAATTTTTTTGAAAAAATTCATCAGATTATGTGAGAAGAGATATGAAAGGGAGTCAGACCCCACTTTACAGTGGCCTAACACACCATTTCCAAGTTACATTGAGATCATAGCATAGAACAATAATATTCAACTCTCGGAAAGGAAAGTGTACCTATCAATAAACTACTGAAGGAAAACATTAGTCAAACACATTGTTGTATCCGTTTTGCCATTCAAAAGGAAACTATAAACAATTTACTGGAAGTTTATTAGCTATTTATAAGATACCAGCTGTGCCCCGCGGTTTCATCCGCGTCTTTGGGTCACTGCTCCGCTCGTTTTGGTCGTAGCGTGATGCTATATAGCCTATAGCCTTCTTCGGTATATGAACTATTCTTTTTATTATGTATAGGCTCGCGTTTGATCTCTATCATACTTGATGGTAAGCGATAATGTGGCCGACGATGGAGCATGCGTGCCTAGAAGTAACCTATTCACTCGTGACCTAAATGCTCCTAAGTTATCAGAAAACACAGACTTCGGCAGAGAGTTCCACTCCTTAGCTGTACGCTTAATGAATGTACCTCCAAAACGCTTTGATGGTATAGGTAGGATGTATGTCCACCATGTACCGATGGCGCAACGCCGTACTTACGTCTTGTGGTCCGATGATGGATCATACTTGGTGGAATTCAATTGTGCAATTCCAACGCACACTCCCCGAAATGTAAACTAAACGACAGAAAACCGATAGGCTAGCAACTCGGCGTCGACTTATTCAACACGAATTTTTCAATCCTAACTAGTAGTTCCTGAGATTAGCACGTTCAAACGTACTCTTTCAGTTTTATAATAGTATCTATAATAGTTTTTAATATAGATTTGACTACTTCATTACTTAGATAAGAATGTAAAGTAAACATGTAAACAATATTGTTATTTATTATGTTATGAAATGTTATCTATGTGTAAACTAGGAAATAATTTCCGGAATGGTTCAAGGATGTTGTTATTTATCTAGATACATACATACATAGACTCATAAATAAAATTGAAATGTCTGTTTGTAATGTCTTTTTTTTATAAGTAGGTATTATTATTATTATATAATCCAGCCATTTTTGTTCTGGCTTCCGTCTTCCCTCTACATCCATCCGCATGTAAATAATGAAACGCATGTTACTAAAAGAATTATACACATAACTCTTTTAGTAACATGCGTTTCATCCCTCCTCTTCACATAAGCACAACAAGAAACACAATTGCTTTTCAACCACAAAAGTCAGACCTATTTACCGACGAATGGATGATGATATTGCCAAAGAAAAGATGGATGGATTGTGTGAAGAGTGATATGAAAGAAAAGGAAGTTAGTGATAGCATGACGAATGACAGGGCAGAATGGAAGAAAAAAACATGTTGCACCAACCCCAAATAACACGGGACAAGGGCAGGAAGATGATGATGATGGATGATGATATTGCCAGCTGTTAATTTTCGGTAAATTTTGTTTTTGAATTTTGAGATTTGTCAAATATGATCCAAACCAAAGTCGCCGACATAGCCCGAAGAATCGCCAAACAAAAGTGGTAGTGGGCAGGGCATATTGCTCGTAGAACGGATGGTCGATAGGGCTGAAAGGTTCTAGAGAGGCGATCGCGCACCGGAAAACGCAGCGTTGGAAGGCCCACAAAATGGACCGACGAATTGGTGAGAGTCGCGGGAATGCGGTGGATGCGAGACGCTCAGGATCGGTCGTTGTGAAGACGCTTGGGGAAGGCCTATGTCCAACAGTGGACGTCTTTCGGCTGAAATAATGATGATGATGATGAGCCCGATGGCAGACGGATAGAAAGCGGAGGCATATTAAAAGGGTCTTGTTGGCAGCCTTCAAAGTCAAAGTCAAAGTCAAAAGTCAAAATTTTTTTATTTCACATAGGCCTACATGGGCACTTATAAAACGTCAGAAGCTAGTGCACGGTTCCAAATTGGTCGTTTCCTATGGAGAAGAACCGGCAAGAAACTCCATGGTTACTCTTTTAAAAAAAATGATTGTTTACAATATTTTCATATTACAGTATTAATAGACATTATGTAAGAACAGTGTAGACCAGTCGATATTGTACCCAAAAGCACAATAAAAAAAATAATATTTAAAAAAAAAAAAAGTGAGTCGTAATAGGAAGTAACCTAAGAATTCGCAAAGTCCACGGTGTTCTCACATTCACATTAAAAAAAAGAAGCTATATAAAAAAAAAACAAGAACAATAAGTGATTACAATTATCAATAAATGACATGTCAACAAAAAGAAAATTACTAACGAATTTATGGTGGTTGGCGTCTACTAATATAAAAAATATTGCAAAAGCAATGTGTAGGAAGAAAAGAAAAAATGTATATTTATTACAACAAATGTGGAGCAGTTAATAGATAGATGTACACAATATTATGAGTTACCAAGGGGCCACATGTGCAGAAGCAGTCATTGCCAAACAAGTGTGTCTTCGACATAGTCTTTAACCTTGTAATACGCTTTTTTATTCTTCCCTTCGAGTATGGAACCCTAGAAATGGTATCGCCGTTTCGCTTATACCTCTGAACTGCCCCTTATATTACAGAATACACATTGAGCTTGACATTGGCACTCTTTCAAAGCATCTAACCGCAAGAACGTGCTCCATAGCTTTGACCGAGATCTTATTTCTTTCTTATTGGCCATTTTTCTGTCTGTCTTTAATCTTTGTTCTTTACTAAACTTTCGCGTAGGATTACAAGAACTGCATGTGGATTGTTATTAGAATGTATCATGAAGCTATACTGCGCACACGTGTTTCACATACGCCGATCTGGGCGCGTCGGTCTCCATACATTTTATATGGAAACTAGACTTGTAGAGCTACACTTGATCCACGCCACGTGACGCAACGCGACGTCGTTCTACGTACAAATCAGGCGTTTTACACGTGTGCGTCGGTCTAATGTAGTTCTAGCTGGAGTGTCTAAGTTTTTACTGCGGAACTATGTCCTATTTTGTTTTGAGGAAGGGAAATCATTAATACCTGCACCCACTCTGGGCGGAGCGTGAGGGCGTGTCAGACTTTTACTGACCCTGCTGGGCCCTTACGGTTTGCTGACATCTTGAGGTGTGCATGGAACAGTAGGTACGCGCCGTCGACGAAAGGCTCGGTCCGGACGGTGGACGGCGAGCTACCCATTGCTGGCCGTCCGCAAGCCATCGCCTACGGTATTATCAGGCATCTTGGGCCATCTAGTACTTTACAGATTAACATTTTTTTTTTATGAAAGAAAGAAAGAAAAGCAGTTTATTTACAACTAACATGACACTTAAATATATAAGGGGGATGTCACTGGATGATTTTTCCCACCTACAAAAAAAAATGCCTGATAATAAATGATTTATTATTATTATTTCACATTTCTATTACAGTTGTCCAGGTTTTTAAGAACCAAAGAAATTGAGCAATTGCAACTAGCTCTAGCCCCAGATACTACTTGACCATCTGTGAACCCATTATTTATGATAGTCTTGCTTTATCCACAGTGACCGTCTCTTTCGGACAATGACGGACATCCTGGTAACGGAGGGATACGCGGCCGTCGGCTACGAATACATTAACGTGGATGACTGCTGGCCAGAAAGGGAACGTGACGCTCGCGGCCGCCTCGTGCCCGATCGGGAACGGTTTCCCTACGGCATGAAGAGCTTGGCTGATTATGTAAGTGTTTGCTTGCTTGTTTTGTTGAGGATTTAAGACCTTCTGGAGATCGGATGTTTTGTTTTTACATGCAAAAATGTTTTGGATTGAATGTGTTCAATTGCCTTACTTACAAATCACGGCCTTGACTTACGAGTTGCAGGTCGCAGGTTCAAACCCAACTAGGCGCATTAGTTTGTGTAATTTATTTCATCACCAGTGTTCTCAAAACGGTGAAGGAAAACATCGTGAGAAAACCGGCATGTCCTAGAACCAAAAATTCGAAGACATGTGACATCCACCAACCCGCACTGGGCCTGCGTGGGGGATTACGGCCCATTCCCTCTCCTAGAGAGGAGGCCTGAGTCCCAGCAGTAGGAACATAATAAAGCTGAATAAGCTAGTCGATGCAAATGGAAACGGTTGTAACTTGGCTAGGGGGGCAGACAACAGCAAATTCTATGTAGTAGCCCAATTGTAGGTAACTGACTTGAAGAGTCCTACCAAACCTTCTTATAGATTGGTTTATCAATTTAATGTAAATTGTTCATTATTTCCGACAGCTGGGTGGTTGATTTACTCGACTGATAACAGTTGAAAGGGAAAGTTGGAAAGATTCAAAGGACCTTTAACTCAGTGCCAATTACTTTCCATTGCATTTATTTGCCTTTATAATCGTTCTGATTGGTTGACGGCTATTTTAAGACAATTATGTATAAAGAAGTTAAATGTAGCATTCTGCATTCATTGATTTAGCAGAAGGTTGGATTTCGAAAACTGCTCTTCACGCATCAAATTTGACACTTTCAACAGCGTATAGGTAAAGATAATGGTCGGTACAACGTTAACCTAGATTAAATAGCTCCAAATTAACACACCTGATCACAATTGGATGGTTCTTTACAGTAATTGAAGTGTTTTTTTTTTTTTTAAATCAGCCTCGTCATAAGAGTGACTATTCCGATTATTAGTTTATGAGTTTACCGCAGTCTATGACCAGTGCGTGTTGCCAGTGATAACAATGATGGCTCTGAAACGTGGTCGCTCACAATGGTAGGCCCATTCTGAGGGATCACGTATCAGAGCCGTAATCATAAAGCTTAAAGTCACCCAAAGGGCAATGGAAAGGGCTATACTCGGAGCTTCCTTGCGTAATCAGGAATGAAAATATCTGCAGGAGAACCAAGGTTGCCGACATAGCGAAGAATTACCAAACTTGGTGGCTATGGGCAAGGCACATTGCTCGCAGAACAGATGGTTGATGGTGCCGAAAGGTATTGTAGTGGCGACCGGTTGGAAAGCCTTCCCACACGGTGGACTGATGACCTGATGAGGGTTGTAGGAATCCGATAGATGCGGGACGTATAGAACTGTTCGTTATGGTGACACTCGGAGGAATCCTATGTGCGACAGTGGACGTCTTTCGGATAAATGACCGAGAGACGCGGTAGAGGAGTTTGTTCTATAATATCACCTCACCATATATGTAATATTTCATCACCTTTGGCAACGCAACCTAATACGGTTGGACCGAGCCCAAGTCGTCGACGGCGCGTAGTGTTCCACGCGCGCCTCAAGGAGATGTCAGCAACCGTAGGGGCCCAACAGGGTCGAAGCCTACTGGGGCCATGAGTGATGCGAAAGAGATCCCCGTGGCCCTGGAAAACAAATGGCAAAGAAGGAACAGGAGTGAGTTTTTAGTCAGTAAAAGTCTGACACTATCTCGCGTTCCGCCCAAGAGCGGGGGATGTCATGAGATGATTGGCTTAGAAATAAAATAACCTTTCAATTGATATATAATTCGATTAAATAATAGATGAGGGTAATTATTAACATTTACTTTACTCTTTATACCTGGAAACTATACGCACTCAAGTACTAGTTTATATTAAGTAAAAAAAACAACTCCATAATTGCATCGAAGAAAAATAGGTAACCTATATTTTTAGTTTCCTTGGGGCATCTTCTTTCAGCTCAAGCTTAACTTTCATAAACAATAAATCAGGGAAGGTGATCAAGAAAATGTCATGACTTTTATTGTTTAACATCATCGTGATTTAACTATGGTCTTTTTTACATAACATGGGTTTGATGACAGCAGGACGAAAATATGCATCTAGGATAGGGCTACATTGTATGAATCTGACAGCTGTCACCTGCACCGTCCTATAAACAATTGTAGTGTAGGCAACCTATTCACGGTGTATATATAATATACTAGCTTCTGCCAGCGGCTTCGCCCGCGTAAAGTTGGTACTCCATACAAACTTCCTCCGTTTCACCCCCTTAGGGGTTTTTTTTTTTTTTTTTTAGGTGGGAAAATCATCTTATGACAAATCCCGCTCTTGGGCGGAGCGAGAGATAGTGTCAGACTTTTACTGACTAAAAACCCACTCCTGTTCCTTCGTTGCCTTCGTCCCAGGGTCCGGGTTTCGTTTTCACACTACCCATGGCCCCAGTAGGCTTCGACCCTGCGGGGCCCCTACAATTGCTGACATCTCCCTGAGGCGCGCGTGGAACAATACGCGCCGTCGACGTCTTGGGCTTGGTCCGGACGGTTACCGGACGGTCGGACGGCGGGCCACCCATTGCCCGCCGTCCGCAAGCCCACGCCTACGGTGGCCGGAAATCGGGATCGGAATCCCGGCGGCGGTTGGGGCGTGAGGACCGTTGCCGTTGCCTCACGCGATCGGCCGCCTCCTTTGCTAGCATCACTGCTTCGCAGAAGGAGGCGACCGCCTGCCACTCCTCCTCGCTCCGGACCATGGCCTGTACCAAAGACCGGCGCGAGAGATCGCCGCCGCCGATCGCCCCCACGAGGACACGGCGTTGCTCTTCCCAAGCGGGGCACTCCTCCACCGTGTGCTCCACCGTGTCCTCCGGGCGGTCCACACAGTGGCGACACCCGGGCGTCGCTTCCGCACGAATTCGGTGCAGGAACTTCCCGAACTTCCCGTGTTCGGTGAGTGGTGGAGTTTCCTTAAATCTGATTCTTAGCGTATGCCTGCACCCAATAAGGAACATACCTGCCAAATTTTAAGTTTGTAGGTGTTATAGTTTCGGAGTTTTCATGATTAATCAGTGAGTGGTATTTCGCTTTTATACTCCTTTGTATATTGGTGAAGTCAATAGTACGGAAGCTCGAGAACGAATGAACGAGCTAAGTTAAAAGTGACACATGCCACTTTGACAGAATCCGCGCTGACGTTTGCACGAATCGAGCAGATAAAAGTGAAGACCGCAGAGGTCCGAGGCTCTTTTTTCTGTCGGCAGCCGTGCGAACAACGTCTAGTCCCGGGGACTGTCTCACGTCTCGTTGTGTGAAGTGAATAGGTACCTAAAGCTTGCATCATAATAAATCATTTGTGTGATCTGGAATAGTTTGTTTATTGCTCGATACCCAGCCATCACCCACAAAACAGAGTCCCTGGACAGAGCTTCAATGATGATCGGCATCCTCAGCCGACATATATATAGATATATTATCTAGTATATAATCTTTATCATCATTAAATAACAGATGAGGAAATCAGTTTTAATACCGGATCTTAGATCATAAAGAAGCAACAAGCATCAAATTGCATGAAACATTTGTAAAATAACATCTAATACCTTTTGCATGTCTGTGATGATTCAATTAAAATATTACAGCAATCGTTGCGGAAGCCGTGAATATTACCATTTTAAGTATTTACGTGTTATAAGTTATGTTAATCAGTAGTTGTTGCATGATCATATTGGATTTATAACGGATTAAGAAACTGCTGTAATAGATAGTGACCGAGTGGATAATGCAATTCGTAATAGAAGGTAGGTACGTCATCAGGGTGGAGCGAGGACGAATGGCAGGCGGTCGCCTCCTGCGAAGCAGCCCCCCTAGCTAAGTTACAATCGTTTCGTTTCGATTCTCTTCTCATTGATCGCCTCGAGTCGGCCACGCCTCCTATTACTTTGTTCTGACCATGGGGTTGAGCGTTGAGATGACGTCAGAATAAAGGAATCGAGAGACGTGGCCTACTCGAGGCGATCGACGAAAAGAGAATCGAAACGAAACGGTTGTAACTTGGCTAGGGGGCCAGTAATGCTAGCGAAGGAAACAGCCACACGCGCGAGAGAACGGCCTTCACTTCCCAGCCGCCGGGATCCCGATCCCGATTTCCAGCCACCGTAAACATGGACTGGCGGTCGGCAAGCAATGGGTAGCTCATTGTCCGGCTGTCCGGTAACCGTCTGAACAGAGCCCGAGTCGTCAACGGCGCGTAGTGTTCCAAGTACGCCTCAAGGAGATGTCAGCAAAATCGTAGGAGCCCACCAGGGTCAAAGCCTAAAACCCAACGCAAAGAAGAAGAAGAAACATAGCAGTGGGTTTTAATCATTAAAAGTCTGTCACGCCCTCCCGCCCCGCTCAAAAGTGGAAGAATTCATCGGATTGATGATGGACGACTTTTTTTTTTGTTTTTTTTTTTTAGGTAGGTAATCACGTACCTAAAAAAAAACAAAAAAAGTCGTCAGGTTATACTAGTTTGGTTTAAAGATTTAAATCGTATAAACTCTCCCCCTCACCGTAGGCGTGGGCTTACGGACGACGAGCAATGGGTAACTCGCCGTCTGGCCGTTCGGTAACCGTTCGAACTGAGCCCGAGTCTTTGAGGTCGCGTAGTGTTCCACGCGTGCCTGTGAGAGATATCAACAAAACTGTAGAGGAACGCAAAGGGTAATAGTCCAACCAATCTATACTGCAGTATCGTACAGGTTAACTCCAGTAAAAAATCTTAAGAAAATATACATTAGAAGTGCCCAAGTCGTATGTAAGAACTTGAAGCCTTTTCCTAACATTTGCATAACACGCAGCCGGCTAAGTTTTCGTAACGTGAACGAGATCTGTATTAGCCAACCAACAACTGTTATAGACTTGTATAGATTCATAATATCTTAGTCGTAATCAACGCTTGTAAATCACTGTTTACCGATGTTATTCAATATTTAGTTATTGAACTACTAATGAAACTGAAGATGTAGTTTTGAAAACGAGGCTTCCGTGATTTTAAATAATGTTAGGTTTTTTTTTATAATTTAATGCCGTCTTCGAAACTCAAAACCCGCTCTTATCCTACCGCTTTTAGGCACGCAATAGACTGTTTTCCGCACTAGTGCAGAAAAGTGTGCTTGCTCTCCCCGCTACAATGTTATTACATTTATCGTATCAGACGGGGCGCACGTCGACCCCCGCTAGTCGCCTGTCAACCCCAGTTTGTTCATTGCTTTGTAAGTGTATTGAAAAAAGTCGTTTGATACACGTGCAAATTTGTCAATGCAGCCCTCGGCTCCATAACACATTCGGCTACGGCTCGTGCGAATTCCGCCTCAGTCGCAATGACAAACTTTCTGCACTTGTATCAAAATGTACTATTATTTCACATAGAACATTTATAAAACGTCACATAAACGATCACGACCAGTAAGAACCATGAACTAGCATGGTTCTAACTGGTCGTTTCTTATGAAGAAGAACCGGCAAGAAACTCCAAGGTTACTCTTTCAAAACTAATGATTTATTTTACAATATTTCCATAATCCGATTTATTTAGAGCTGTGTACAAGACCCTAAATACAAACTTTGTCGTTTGCACGGAGAGTCAGACAGAGGTCTGCTTATAATAAAAAGAAAACCTTTCATAATTTTGGCTGCGATTCACCTGTCAATTTAAAGATCGTTTGTCGATAGTTTAACCAACCAATGAAGAGATACCAAGACATTTTTGACAGCTAATTTCTGACAGTGAGATTGAGAGACTTTTTCCTCAATTTTATAATTCTTTTAACAGCATTCGTGATTGCATCTATATCGAACGCGTCGGTAAATCACGTAGAAGCATAATAACACCACGTTAAGTAATCGTGCCGGTTCAACGAATCTTCGGACTGCTTCGATGCGCGTGCGCAAACCAATACACAAAAAATATACAGCAGTTAAGTCGGCACTGTCTCCGTTCTAGGAAAAATTGTAGATCAATAGCTAGTTTAAATTCTCGGTATAGATTGATTCTATTATCGGCTAAATATCGATTTGTAGTCGATGATGTGTAAGTGGACGAATTAAGGTAATAAGGTGATAATATCGGTTATACGTGTTTCATTAGCATAACATAGCATAGCTTAGTCGGCCTTGTAATGTTCCCACTGTTGGAACTCAGGCCTCCTGTCTAGGAGAGGGAATGGGCCGTAATCAACCATGCGGGCCCAGTGCGGGTTGGTGGATGTCACATGTCTTTGAATGTTTGGTTCTAGGACATGCCGGTTTCCTCACGATGTTTTTCTTCACCGTTTTCATAAGCATGAACTCCACAAATACGACTCAGGCCTACTGACCAAGGACGCGTAGCTTCATAGACGCGTAGCTTCATAGACGCGTATGTCGATGACATGACGGCACGACGGTGCTGCTTTGTCGACAGAATTTCATAGTTTTGTATGTAAGTCGTTTGCAGGCGTACACCAATCGTGTAATGACGAATAACCGTATATAAAGCTACGCGTCCGTGAATAGTACGCTTTAGCGAAGTGCATCAGTCAATGCACTTACTAAGTGATTATTTATTGATTTATTGTACATGAAAACAAGTTATTATATATTATACTGTGGCCTTTGCCCAGCGGTGGACAATATAGGCTGATATAATAATCATTTCAGCCGAAAGACGTCTACTGTTGGATATAGGTCTCACCCAAGTGTCGCCACAATGAACGGTCCTGTGCGTCTCACATCTATCGGATTTCCGCAACCCTTACCAGGTCATCGGTCCACTTTGTCTGTCAGGAGGCTTTCCAACGCTACGTCTTCCGATACGTGGTCGCCATTCCAGAACCTTTCTGCCCCAACGGCCATCCGTTCTGCGAGCAATGTGCCCTGCCCATTGCCACTTAAGTTTGGCAATTCTTCGTGCGATGTCGGTAACCTTGGTTCTCCTGCGGATATCCTCATTCCTGATTCGATCATGCAAGGAAACTCCGAGCTTCCATTGCCGTTTGGGTGACTAAGTCTTTTAATGAGGCCCATTGTAAGCGAACACGTTTCGGAACCATATGTCATCACTGGCAACACGCACTGGTCATAAACTTTCGTCTTGAGTCACTGTGGTATATTGAACGAGAAAATACCGCGCAACTTCCTGAACGCTGCCCAGCTGCGCTGCAAGTTAGACCTACCCAAAAAAAATGGCTGTTTACCATGACTTTGGTTTTATCCATGTTCATTTTAAGTCACTCTTTCGGAAGCTCTACTAAGGTATAATAATTCCATATTGTCCACCCCTGCTAATTAAAAGGTTGTGTCTTAACTATCAAATATCTTTGAATTTCCTTGCTATCATGGTTGAAGCTTTGCACAAGACAAACGTTGTAAACTTGGTCGTTTATCGAAAGTGACCGTCTACTAGAATGTAAACGCCACATTAGCAGTCACTCCCTTCATTACTCGTAAAACAAAACACGCACAAAATGTCGTCAGCAACACAAAAGCGTTACTACACAATTACCTAACTAGTAACAACTTCAAATGGTACTAGCTCAGTTTTTATACTGGCTGTATAAACAAGCAGCTATTGTGTTGTTAGTTACTCTGTGGCTGCGAAATTTTCATTGAACGTTTGTTGATTGTTTGGAGCACTCTCACAGTGATCGTCTTAGAAACTGAAGATGTACGAATTAGACCTTATACACACGAGCGCCATGTGGCCAACGGCAGACACCGTCGACGTTCCAACTTTGAATATTAGCGGCAGCCGTCGTTTGTGTCAAGTGTCACTATAAGCTGCCGCCGACGCGTTGTCCGCTGCCGTCGACCCGTGTCAATGGTGTCTGCCATTAGCCACATCGATACCAGAAGTTATGAATTAACGTTAGGGACATTTTCACATTTTGTGTAAAATACCCTTACATCAATCATCGTAAGGTACATTTTAGGTAAATGTCCCTTACGTTATTTCATATTTCCAGTGTCGACATGCCGCTCGTATGAACTCTAATTCGTACATCCTACGACCCGTGTCGACGGTTGCAGTTACCTCTACCGTTGGCCACATGCCGCTCGTGTGTATTAACTCTTACATGGTATTGGCAGACTTTATTAGGAAAGCGGCTTGATTATTTATCGTTATTATACCTTTTTTTAGGGAGTGTCATACTTTTACTGACTAGAACCCACCTGTGCTCCTTTCTTCTTTACCTTTTGCGTTCCAGTGCCGTGGTAACTCTTTCGAACAATATCACAGTCCTTGCATTGGGGTATCTGGGGTTATTTTTCAGAAGGGGGGCGAGGGTTGGCCCCTGACATACTTGATTTTTCTGTGTAGTTATTAATATTTTGGCGTCCATCATATAATTTTAAAATCCGTAGCTCAACATCCTGGTATGGGCGCTAGACTATTCCCCCCCCCCTCGCGTTACATACGCCATTAATCGTTATGACACCTATAAAGGTTTTCTTTTTCTTTAAAAATGACACACACAACAGACAGAGAAGTAATTTACTGTTTATTTGAAAACGAATCAGATTTTTTTGAGCAGTTTTATGATGTTACCTGCTTTTTATTTCAATGTAAAAAAAACTCCTATCCACTAAATAATCAAAACTTGTAAAAAGTTTGCAATTTATGATCGTTGTTTTATCGTGTCATTGACTGGTATTTGTTCGAAGAAATCTCAATGTCAGGAGTCAAAATATCATCATCATAATTGACATTTTGATATTGCATTCTTATTTCTAGGTATCATTCAATTTGTGGATATAAATCGTCAGTTTGTTTCTTGTGTTTGAATAAAATGAAATAAATAATTCAATTAAAAAAGAAAATAAAAAAAATAAACAGTTTATTTACGCGAAATGACGCAATTTTAAATCAAGAAAACGAGCTAAACAATTAAAAAAGAATTGGGATAGGATAGGGTTGCGCTTAGGTAGGGTTTTTAAGGTTGGCAATCATCCAAATGACTTCTCGCGCTCTGGGTGGAGCGGGAGGGCGTGTCAGACTTTTACTGACTAAAACCACACCTGTATCCTTCAATTATCCTTTGCGTTCTAGGACTATGGGTTCCCCTTTCAGAAATTCTCCGCGGTCCTAGCTAGCGGGCATCGGCCCTGTTGGGCCCCTACGGTCTGCTGACATCTCTTTGAGGAGCGCGAGGATCACAACGCGCTATTGACGACTGGGCTCGGTCCGGTTAATTACCGAACAGCCGGACGGCAAACTACCCAGTGCTCGACGTCCGCAAGCCCGCGTCTACCATGGCTGGTAGTCGGGGTCGGAATTACGGCGGCTAGGGCGTGAGGACCTTCGTTCCCTCACGCGTGCAGCCTCCTCATTCGCTAGCATTATTGCTTCGCAGAAGGAGGCGACCGCCTGCCATTCCTCCTCGCTCCGGACCATAGCCTGAACCAGGGCCCGACGCGATGTAGTCGACGATGGAACACGCTTAACTAGAAGTAGCCTATTCACTCTTTAACTTAAAAACCCTCAAGTTACACTATTACTGATTGTTTACCGTTAAACGGGGTAAATAGATAGGAATATAGAGGTGAAAAGAACTGCAAGATAGTTACAAAACCTTATCGCGACCCTGGAACGCAAAGGGCAACTGAAGGTACACAGGTGGATCATCATCATCTTCCTACCCTTGTTATTTGGGGTCGGGGCAATACGTTTTTTTTTCTTACATTCTGCCCTGTCATTGGTAGATATTAGTCAGTATAGGCCTGATACTCCGTTCCTTTATTGTTCCTTATAAGATCAAGTCCCATGACCTGCATTTGTTCCACCAAACCCACTTAGCTCCCATAGGTATTATTGACGACATGATAAAATAAGATGCCACTTACAATAATAATAGAACTTGTCATTATAAATTCTTCATCAGTAGTATCTTTGCTAGTAATTATTAACCTCGAGCCAAGGTGCAACATAATAATATTACTGATGAGTGCTATTTAGAGAAGCCTCAGGGGATATTGTCAAAGCCACGTCAGATGTAAGCAGAATATGAATTATTATGCCTTGAAGATGTCTTAGAATAAATCTCGTATGCATTAGGCCACCTCAGATATGCTGGGATATACCGATGTCGTCTAGGATTTATTTTCGGCAAAATAATTAGTCCTGCAATATACTATATCGATTTCTTGTGATTTTGGAGATATGGTTAGGAACAAATGTCGCGATGCGGCTTTATTTAGCGAAAAAATCCCAAAATATAGGAAAAAACCGTAATTTAATTTTTATTACATTAGTTAACATACTAAACATTACGCCCACTACTGAGTTTTAATTGGCATGATTGTACAAGAAACAATGATTGCCAAAAAGATCAGCCTACGTCCAAAAAATACGCCGTCTATTAATTTTAACCTTGACAACAACTGGGTACAGATTTTGAAATCATATCGTAGTCAGTGATACAGCAGTTTGTTTCTTCATATTTAAAGTAATTCATAACTGTCAATTGAATTAACGGAACATTATAAAGATAAAGTTAATTTATTGGTAAAAAATGGTACAGCAGAGTGAGGCCCCTTCTATGCTATTTGGGAACATAGGTAAATGAACATAAATCTTCTGCAAATGATTGTCTTTAGTTTATACTTTTAGATGTATGGCGGAATAAAACGGTTGGTGCTGAATGGCTAAACAATAACGTTGATGGATTAACACACGCATCATACTTATTAAGTGCCAGATGTTAAGAAAAACAAGGCCTAAATAAGTCCTCAATGGGTCCCAAAAAGAAGCAAACGATTTCGCGGTAAATCCAAAAACAGAGGGACGGCCAAATTATTAAACCTACAAATATATTACTAAAAACAAAGAGATCATGGAAAAATATAAACAGCATATGCAATAGAAATAAATATTCATAAGGATGTTGCCAGCCAATTTCCAAGCTAGATATACAAACATGATCGTTACTGATAATATCTCCGTTTACAAATGATATTTTGTAGGCGTCAATAGGTTCTCATGGGAACTATAATAGTTGTTTAGTCCTTGATTCACACCCACTTCTTCATATCCTCATTCGTGATTGTTGATATGGTATTAGATTTACTTATTGCCGATATTAAATTATGCACGAACGTTATATTTTGCAATTAGTGCATGTCTATGAATAAGACTTATATTATTATAATAAGTCCTAATATGCTTTAAGCATATAGTATATTGTCTGATCAACTACATTCATAATTTCTTAATACTTAGACCTTCTGTACATTCAAAAACTTATGTAGTTCTATTTGTATTAATCATATCATGGCCTTCATGGTTTTGATCTAGTCATAGTATAGTCACTTTCAGATTTCGATTGATATGTAGTTTCCCTTCTCCATGACTCATGGACTTATCTTTTTTACCATGTCTCATATGTCATGTTGAGTTTAATTTCATACTTACCTACTTAAGATTCATGATAGCTTATACAACACGTTTAAAAGAGCTACTTGACAACTTGAGAATATGTTTATCATTTAACAAATGGATTTAGAGTTCCATCTTCAAGTGATGTGTTATTTAAGAAACTCGGGTCTAAATTATAAGTTTGTAAAATATTTCGCAATTATTTTCGTCAAAAATTTGTTAGTTGTTTCAGTGATAATTATATTTATGTGAAGAAACTTAATCAATCTTTGGAAACTATCAATTTATATACTTTGAGTTACAGCATAACAACGAAATAAACTTTCACATATTTTGTAATAGTATTAAGGATAGTCTTACGCAGCAAAACTTATCCTACTACTTGAGCTTAATCATCATCATTAGCAATATCTACTACCAAATATGGATCTTCCACTAGCAAGGTACAATTTGAATAGCTGACGTTGATTAGAACTCATGTCTACTAAACTGACCCACAGTCGGGTCATGAATTACGTAACACTTGCCTATTGTCTGACTGTTCACAGCTTTTTACCGGTTGTCGTTAAACACTTATTTTACAGATTTTGCCGTGTTTCTACCGTGTTTCTGCGATGAGGACACCTGAGCATTTCCCGTGGATGTTGTAAGAGATGACTAAGTGACAATATAATACATTATACATCGAGAACAGTATATTTGGTTCAATAGGTTCTTTGAAAATAGACTGATGTTATTTCTAAATCTAATAAAGTACAGTCCTAGAATCGTTCCTTGTGGTATCCCAGGAAGTCATTGTATGAAACTATAGGTTAATTGACAATTTCATAACACAATTCTTTTCCAATAAAACTGTAGACACGTAAAACTGTAATTATGATGAAGTAACAACTATTATCCGTGACAAATCTAATGTCACAATCGTCACCTATCATATCACGCTACCAGGAAATCATGATTCTGAGGGATTAAATCGTCTCGTCTTTCGATTAAAACCATTGCCGCAGTAGTATTTTGGTAAATTGATTCTTACCGCAGTTTGCCCGCGGTTGGCGCGCGTGCCTAGAAAGTGGTGGCAGATCAATTACATGACATAATAGACATTCGTGAGATTTTATTGTACTAGTGTGTATAGACATTTTTTATAGCTGTATTACGTATTGAATAGAGTTACTAGTTAAGTTGAATTTTGAATGAAAGTGTATTTTTGGTTATTTTTTGTACAGTCTAGTTGAGTCTAGCAAGTGATTGCGAGAGTTTTATTTATTATAAGACTTGTAAAATAGAATGATCTCTAAATTAAATTTCAAAACTTGATAAACCAAGAAAATATGCGTTTAAAAAAAATTGGTTTCACCTCCTTCGTTTATAGATTCGTGCCTGAGTATCCTAAATTCCATACAATTCAATCGTATAGTATATAACGGGTAAAACTTAGACAATGCCAATTAATAGAACTGATGTTAGAAAGTATATTTGTTTTCATAAATACCCATGATGAATTGCTCACAGCATCACCGTTAATCCAAAGAAATCAACACGTCGTGTGTCTATGTCCAGTTAATCAAATATATGTCCAAGGATAAGTGCTAAGATTAAGATGTATTTACTTTAAACATTTGCACCCACTTCTGCTAATAAGTTGGCAGTATGTTGGACACGAGATCTTGTTTGAATAGTGGATATAAACCGCTTGTTAACGGTCGTTAACGGCTGTATAAGATATGTTAATAAAGATTGTTAACTTGCTGTTTTGTGTCATTAATATGAATTTCATTGTAAGCAGTGTCTACTATAAGTACTAAGGACTTCACTGTAATAGTTTTTGAGACTATATACTTTTGTGCTCGACGCTACAGTTTTGTTTGAAGTAAAGTTAGCCGCATCAACTACCTACTCCATTCATTAAATCTCTGAATCAATTGTCTCTTCAAAAGTCGTCAGAAACTGTGAAAACCGCCAAGTCATTGTCCCTTGCACGCTGATTGTTCTGTATGGCCATGTTATCGTGTAATTCAGTGGACGTCGCGACTTCATGACGCTAATTGTCGGCACGAGTATATAAATCACTCTCATCTTGTATTATGTCTGATGGGATCACGCGTTAATGACTTATTAGCCGATTGATTCATGTATCTTAGGATAGCTTAATGGATATTTTTCGGTTTTATTTCGAGCATATTTATCGCGTCAAGGAATGGATATTGGATTTTTCTAAGACTGAAAATGTCTGCATATTCTTACAACTAGATTAAAAATCAAAGTCACAATACATAATTATGACTGCATAAATTTTGTTTGGATAAAATATTATCCTGTTTTCTTCTACGAACACATTTATTGGTACAGTATTAAAAATCACTGTCAACATGGATAACATATCGATGGCTGACATTAATATTACTTTAGTTCTATGTACCATGTGTTTGTAATCTGACGTTCATCAGAGCTTGTCCAAGTGAAAGTATTTATTTAAGCTTGTGTAACACAAATATTAAGCTGGGACACTTTGTTTTCAATTATTGGCAATCATTCACTTTATTTTACTCTATATACTTCAGTCTACTCACAATTTACTCTATTTTACTCTTAAAACTTTCGTCAATTGTTGTTTTAACCGAATCGTAATCCGGTACATTATTGGATTCGAAGAAAGTCACGCGGAAAAAGCAAATAAACTCCTTTCTCTGTAGTGGTGTATTGTAGCTAAGCTTACCATGTAATGATAATGAGACTTGAAAAAAAATACACAATATATTCCAATGCTTTGGCTAACGTGTAGAAATATATTTAAAAATAGTTTAGTGCTTATATTTTAGGCTTCTTCAGGAGAGAATAAATTCACAGGCTTTCCAGTTTTATAAGCTCTCACCGCAATTAAATGCACCTATTGGTTTTTAACGATATCGTATAAAATTAGCTATATAGCGTTCTTAGCAATCGTATTAATTTTTTTTGATAGATGTGCTAGGATTGTTGTCTGTTAATTGTGTTGTGATCTTTCTTAAATGATGCCTTTCATCACAATCTGTTAATAAATAGAAGTCTTTGTGTGATTCATTAGTTAAATAAAGAAATATAAACGCAACCTGAATGGTAATATCATAACAGTCACTGCCACCTGACTCTAAATTTTATTATGAAAGCTCGATGTAATTTTATTACCTTACTTAACTGTTGTGTATCGAGTTCCTCATTTCATTACTATTGATTAGAAGCAATCATAGCTTTGTCTTTATATGTTGTTTTAATAGCAACGTTTTTATCTCTTTTATTGTTTAAAATTTTGCAATCAAAATATCTATTAACATCAAAAACGCTATATGAAGTTACCTTATTTTTGTTTTTGAAATAAACCACAAAGATGGTGATAATTAACCCAAACGCAAAAACAAAGACTTCTACATTTCTAATGCAAACATCTGTCACCTTAAACTTCACCTTAAAATAAAGGTGAATAAACTAGGTATATTTATTTATGACAAGTTGGCAAATGTTGTTTTATTTAAACAAGCTTTTAGCACATTTAATCCTGTAGTGCATTGACCAAGTAATAAAAAGCAAAAGAATGTGAATCTACATGGAATTATATTTGGTGAACATTAAATTACGTTCAAGCTAGCAAGTCAATATCTAGAAACTGTTTATCAGCTGGATAACAATCATTGTCATTAATTACTAATTGTAA
Source organism: Mythimna pallens (assembly GCA_961205895.1). Lineage (NCBI taxonomy): Eukaryota > Metazoa > Arthropoda > Insecta > Lepidoptera > Noctuidae > Mythimna > Mythimna pallens. The sequence goes on from OY540839.1 coordinate 6,130,700, forward strand.
AATTTAATTTAATTATTTATGTTCGTTAAAATATGATAAATGTTTAAAGAGCTCTTCATTACCTGCGCCTATAAACGATTTATCGCAGATAACCAGTTTCCTCGTTTTGGTATACTCTACAACTTCCTTGTCATAGGTTGACGTTCGATTCACAATAGAATTTAACACTAAAATATGTGCGAATTCATTGGTTTCTACTGAATTGGTTCCCACTGCTTGAGCTACAAAGTTAGTTACTTTGTTCTCTAGGAAATGTGAAGTGCCTTTCTGTGAAGCTGATTGTTATTCCAAAAAACTTATTTTTCCGCAGGACATTGAACCGTTAAATCTTAGTACTTGCTTTTTGGCAGCTTCTGTTGTATTTTAACCATTGGCTGTTAAAGGGATAATTTAAAAACATAGAGGATAGCCTTTTCTTGGACAAAGTTATTCATATCTGAATAGATACATCAGTATTTTACATAATACTAACATTTATAAACATATTTAAGACTTTCGTTGCATAAAATTTGATTATTATAAGCATCACATGCATAACAGATGTAACAAAACTGAGCTTTCTCTTAGCATTTAGAATTTGCTTGTATTTCCCGAGCATCAGTCATCTCTTCCTATCTTCACATAATCTATAATGTTACGCTATTAACCATCTAATTTCACTCACACTAATATTATAAAGGTTAAAGTTTATAAATGTGTGTATTATGTTTGTTTGTGCTTCACGCTCAAAATTAAGAACGTATTTGTATAGAATTTGGGACCAAGATAGCTTATATCCTGTATTAACACACAAGCTATAATTTCTAATAGGGAGAGTACTATGTGATTCCATGCGGACGAAGCCACTATCAGAAGCTAGTACGGAATGAAATGCTACGCATTATTTTTAATATCACGGAACTGCTCGCAAAATTCTATTCAGATGGTATCCAAGAGTGAGATCTAGGCCTCTTAACCTGATTTCCTACAACCAAATCGTCCGTGATGCCACTGAGTCGTTTTCTAGAGGAGGCTTACAAAGTTACGGATGGGAGGCTGCAAATTGCTTTGTGGCTTCAACTTTCTTTGTGATTCTGACAAACTAGGTTAGGTTAGGTCTGGAAATTTAATAATCTAATTGAACTGATGGCTTCTTGAAATTGATGCGGAAATGGGCTTTAGTGTCAATAGTGTACTTAGGTACATTGTTTTGAGGTTTTCCAATGAGTTATCTTAATCGAGTACTCTTTCAAATATTTGGTTTCGCTTCACAAAATTTTAACGGTGCAGCATCTTCTCGCTATTTTTAACGATGCAGCATCTTCTCGCTATTTTTAATCACATGATGCATTGAAACTACCTAAAAGTTTTACACCAGACGGAATGTTTGAATCAGTAAAAAATCTTTTTTTTATCAATACTTTAGTTTCACATATAAAGTATATGTTTTAAAAGCGTCTATGGGTATCTTGCTACGTAAAGTTTTGTTTTCTCTATCTACTTGTTCATCTTAACGTTCGTAACAGAATTCTATTTTTCAAATTATACATTCATTTAATTTCTGACTTTCTTCTTTTTGTTATTAGTTGTTATTATTTTACGAGTATTAATAAAATTATAAATGTTGAAGACAATTCAACGTTTAACTGACTGTTAGATATATTTATCAATAATTAATATGCAAATGTTATGAAATCTTACAGCTTGCCAAAACATTTTATGAGACTTACATCAACTACTTACAATTTATAAGGTACACACGAACACACAACACACACAAAAATACTACAACACACATCTACACTAATATTATATAGAGGTAGTTTGTTTTTTATTTGTAGGAGGTAATCACTGAAAGTACTGGTCCGATTGTTAAAATTTTTTCACCGATAGAAAGCTGTTTAATTCCTGAGTGACATAGGTAATATTTTATGTACGCGAGTGAAGCCGCGGGCAAAAACTAATTTTTATTATAGTTAAAACCACAATATCTTTTTTACAAATTTCTACAAAAACAAGTCGTTCTATTTCTATTAAATGTCATTTTATCATGTCATTATTATTTTCACAATCGCTAACGTTTGTTTCAGTTTATTTCTCTTCACCTTATTCTATTTGAAGTATTGTAAGAGCTATATCAACCAAAACAATGTTTATTGAATTCACCCTGAATTTAAACAAAAGCTCCCAAAGTTTGGGAACGTGATGCAATATACACAAAAATTTACAAGTCGCTGATGATCAGAAAAACCACAAGTAATTCTCATGGCCTTGCTCCAGTTTACCCGATTTGAGCGTTGATCACATTGATCTTGGATAGTGAGCAAAAATAGCCTGCCTTGAGCTGCCGAAATAGCCTCTGATTGCCCATGAGCTGTCCAGAACAGGCACCGTACACGGTTTAAGTACAAAGATTTAATGTTCATGCGGTGGGTGTAGCTAGTTTTTGTGTTTAATGAGTCTATATGCAAATTGTGTGTTGTACGCGCTACTTACCTATTGACATTGGCAACGACAAATTAAAAATAGTACAAAGAGATATTGTAAATTTGTCTAACTAGCAATGATATTCGCGCATAAAATTTTTTATTGTACAAAATTTATGTTCATAAATCACATCACGTTGATAATTGAGTATGAGACCGCGTTACAGATTCGGTTCAATGTCGCCTCATCGCTCACCGTGAGAAAAACCACGAAATAAATGCCCTGAAGGTCGCGGTAAAAGTGTAAAAAACAGCCAACGCCCAACTCGCCAATATCTGGGCCAAGTGCATGCCAATTAACAGGTAATTACACGGTGTGCGTAAACACGGAAACAGATTCGCTTTTCAATAGTTTTTACCATTGCGGAATCTTCACGCTTTCATTGGATAGGAAATTGTTCGATTTGGATGAAAGACGATCTCTGTTAGATTGAATAAGTTTTTTTTTTTTAATTCTTTGCGGGCGTTTCTTGATGTCTTTCTTTTAAACTATAGCTATTAAGATAGAAAAGCAGCACGGTTGGTGCAATGGTTCGATTACCGCTGGGAACAAACATTTTTATGGCCTATAGTTGTTTGTTCCAGATGTCTCTTGTGTATGTGAAATTACATACCTATTTTTGAACGCTGCGCGACAAAAGAGTCCTCATCTCTCATCTAAGACTAATCCGGTGCAATGCTTTCAAAATATAAAATAAACGACTGACACCAACCCTTGGCGTTTCTGTTCTTTTTTAATTGTAACTAGTGCTTGACTGCGACTCCACCTGATGATAAGCAGTGATGAAATCATTGATGGTGAAGCGCACTAGTTTATTAAGAGCCTATTCGCTCTAACCTTGAAGATAATTAAAATATAATCGGACGGGAAGACCGCAGCAGGCAAATTGTTCCAGTCCAGAATCAATTTATATAAAAAAAAAAAAAAACAAAAAAAAAAAATTTTATCAATTAGATATATATTCCATTCCTGTGATTTCTAAGAATTTGCGCCAAACACCCAAATCATACGGCGCGTAGTGTTCCACGCGCGCCTCAAGGAGATGTCAGTAGGGAAAAAGAACCCCGGGGCCTTAGAACGAAGGCAAAGAAGGAATAGGAGTGGGTTTTTAGTCAGTAAAAGTTTGACACTATCTCACGCTCCGCTCAAGAACGGGGGATGTCATTGGATGATTTTCCCACCGGAAAAAAAAACACACCCAAATCATACGACGCGTAGTGCTCCACGCGCGCCTCAAGGAGATGTCAGCAGGGAAAGAGAACCCCGGGGCCTTGGAACGAAGGCAAAGAAGGAATAGGAGTGGGTTTTTAGTCAGTAAAAGTTTGACACTATCTCACCCTCCGCTCAAGAAAGGGGGATGTCATTGGATGATTTTCCCACCTGAAAAAAAAACACACCCAAATCATAACATACCCACTACATTACACAAACAAAACAAACCGTGCACGCATTTATAATTTTGTCATAAATATACCACTATTATTGTTTCAACACTATAATCTCAACCACTTCATAATCAATTAATGTCTAGATGGATTAAGTTCTACATTGTGAGACCATGCTTCACCTCGTTGGGAACACATTACCCTTTGGCGAAACGAATGCGTTCACCACACTGTCATTTTGTATGAAATTGTGTCATGGGACACCCGTTTGTTACGGCCATTCAGACTCATGGAGACATCATCACCAGATTCATCTTTTACATACGTTTTAGGTTTAAGGATCAAAGTCAATTTAGCTAAATAACTAGATTCGGTCCATTTATTGCCCCAGTGCAACTGTAATCAAGTCGTTTTATGTATCAGTAACTACGTTACTACAACATGCCAGGGGAAGGATCTTCACGGGAAGTTTCGCGCAATTTTGAAATTGTAATAATCTAACATTAATATTAATTATTGTAACACACATATAACGTTAATTATTGTAATTTTTATTGTGAATTGCAATGATTACTTAATAAAACTAATACAAAGCATACAAGCACTTAAATACGGACCGGACGAGTTGGGACTGGAGATAAGTCTAGACGAAGCTCCATTTCGTAACTCATCTGACCATCAACTGACCACAATGGCAGTCAGAGCATCACTAAAACAAAAAAACGAACTTTTTGGTTATCTGGTCAGGGGAAACGCACTTGGAAAAAAAAGAAACAGTATTTTTATTATCTATCCAACCCAAATAATATAGTATCCATTTTCGGAGACAACACTGTGCAGTTCCCATAACCTATATAAATTGCTGAGTAGTTAGTGTCGTACATAACATTGTACTGTCGCTCATGCGTCAACGTTTCACGGTGTTCTGTACGCGTGACCTTGACACTGCGGGCGGCGCAAGCGCATCCGATACGTAGGCTTGACTGACAGCTGTCATTTTGTAAGCCAAATTATTGTGTTTTTCATTCCCTTGCTTTGTGGCTGTTGGAAAAAATGGTCATCAAAGTGAATTGTTGCGTTTGGTTTTTGACAATATTCATTCAACCAACCACAATATCCCAAGGGAACATACTCCTAGAATAAAAAGTATTATATGTGCTATTCTAGGACATGGTCTACCCGTATACCAAGTTTCATCGAAATCCGTTCAGCCGTTTAAGCGTTAAGAAGTAACAAACACACACACACACTCACAAACTGTCGCCATTATAATATTAGTGTTATAAATGTTTGTTCCTATACGAATAAATCTAACCAATGATCCAGTTATCTAGTGGGTACAGCGGACATTCTACTCGTTAACTTTGTTTTATTGCTAGCTCTAAATTAACGTAAAGTATGTCAAGCACATTTACTAAAGTGTAATGATTTCTTAAATGTTCAAAAATCAACTGAGTCGAAGTAGTTTACGCACTCAAGTGAGCTTCAATGGAGTCTTTATTAACTCCCTCCAACATCTTGGTACGGTCATTTAAAGATGAGGGATTTCTTTATTAAGTCCGGAAGTCATCAAATAATTTCTCTCTTACAAGAGAGCGCGAGAAGTCATTAAATGATTTCCACACTTAAAAAAAAAACACCTATGTTCCATTTTTTCCTGGCGGTCCAGAATCACGGGTTTTCCTTTCAGAAATCAACGCATTATTCTTTGTATATACATCTTAATAGGACACTCTGTGCAATATTTCAGCGTTCTAGTCAGAAATCAGAAACGTTTATTTCAAATAGACCAATTACAGGCACTTTTGAATTGTAAAAATGTCGGTCAGTCAAAAAAAAATACAAGTGAAGCTAAATTGCACGTTCCAAAGCGTAGATCTCTATGGAGAAGAACGTGCAAGAAACTTCATGGACACTCTTTTTAAATCATATTTTATGACTTACATAAATCTTTGTTACATATTTCTTGTCGCGTCTATTATGTGAGCACAATGTAGATAAGTAATAATAATTAAAATAAAAGATAAGAAAAACTAAAAAAAAAAATAGAAATTGAATTAAGTCACTGGCAGCTAAGAGATGACCAGTCTCAACTGGCGGCACCCGTTCACGAGCATGACGCGTGCATCAGCCCCACTCAGCTCAACCATTTTGAAGGGAACTGAATGACCCAATAACACGTGCCACCATCAGCGAGACATTTGAGTGAGCATGACAAACTCTCAACTGCCATGCTCGTAATGTCAAACAAGTTGTAACCTAATTAAAATGCTCCATGGTAATTCCAAGCGTTTTGGTTGGGCGCCGATCAGTCATTGTGTGAGTCAGGAATTTGCCTTATAGAATACATGTGGATGGATGTAGAGGAAGAGGGAGGCCAAAGAAAAGATGGATGGAATGTATGAGGAGTGGTTTGAAAGAAAATTGAATCAGTGATTGCGTGATGGTTGACAGGACAGAATGGAAGAACAACAGGCGTTACGCCGCCCCCAACTCACATGAAATAAGCCCCCCTTGCCAAGTTACAAGCGTTTCGTTTCGATTCTCTTTTCGTCGATCGCCTCGAGTAGGCCTCGCCTCAGATTCCTTTGTTCTGACGTCATCTAAACGCTCATCACGTGGTCAAAACAAAGGAATAGGAGGCGTGGCTGACTCGAGGAGATCGACGAAAAGAGAATCAAAACGAAACGGTCGTAACTTGGCTAGGGGGGCTGGGCAGGAAACTGGTAACGAGCATCATAAAAATTTAATGTTCTTATAAAAGCGTTATAAAGCTTACACAACGATAAGTGCCTGCCTACACCTTTTGTTACTAACAAGGTACATACATACCAACGTCGTAATAGACAGGTACATAGTGTAACCTTTTCAAACTAAGTCAATTAGTTTTTAATAGTAGGCGTAGAGGGGTCACGGTAATTTTCTTGTCAAAACAATTTAACATTAGGTATACTCTTAAATTATACAGTGTCTACTCACTTATATTTTTGTTGAGTGTTGTAAGGTGATCGAACACTGACTAAACTAACTTATGTCTAACTAAATTAGTCTTAGACTAAACTTAAGTTAGTTAATTAAGTTTATTTTTCGTAACTACGTAGTCTCGAACAAAAACTATTGATAAACAAGAGTTTGTCAATAGTTTTTCTCCAGTTTGGTTGCCGAAAATCAAGTTTCCTAGCCTATATCATCAAATAACCACTTTCGCTCTAGGTGGAACTATAGGGAGTGTCAGACTTTTACTGACTAATACCCACCCATGTTCCTTCAGCTGCCATCTGCGTTCCAGAAACGCGAGACTCTTTCAAACAATCCTATTTATTTAATATCCCTGCCTGTTAGGGATCGTTGCGTGAAGTTTGAGCATACCGCATGTAACAGCAGAAAACGCAGCGTTGGAAGGCCTCCCACAAGGTGGACCGACGACCTGGTGAGAGTCGCGGGAATGCGGTGGATGCGAGACGCACAGGTTCGGTCGTTGTGGAGACGCTTAGGGGAGGCCTATGTCCAGCAGTGGACGTCTTTCGGCTGAAGTGATGATAATGATGATGATGAAGACGCCATCTCTAATTAAAATGTCATTATAAAATGTATTATGCTGGTTTGGTAAATCCAGTAGATGGCGTTATCCTTACTATTAGACGGTTTTTTTTTAGGTGGGAAAATCATCTTATGGCAAATCCTGCTCTTGGGCGGAGCGAGAGATAGTGTCAGACTTTTACTGACTAAAAACCCACTCATGTTCCTTCGTTGCCTTCGTCCCAGGGTCCGGGTTTCGTTTTCATACTACCCATGGCCCCAGTAGGCTTCGACCCTGCTGGACCCCTACAATTGCTGACGTCTCCCTGAGGCGCGCGTGGAACAATACGCGCCGTCGACGACTTGGGCTTGGTCCGGACGGTTACCGGACGGTCGGACGGCGGGCCACCCATTGCCCGCCGTCCGCAAGCCCGCACCTACGGTGGACTATTAGGCGGTATGAAGTTCCCTAGGTCAGCTAGTGATAAATAATTTAATTTTACTTAAAATTACTATAATTTGAGAGTTTTGAGAGTTCGGTGCCAAACGTAGCACTATGAACTTGTTTACGTGACGAAACAGCAAACCTACTTTTACCAGATTTGCAGTAGTTGCTAACTAGGCCTAAGTCCAAAGTAAGGATGCTGATCGTACACAACATACCTACCTTAATATGTGTCCACCAACTGCCCCCCTAGCTAAGTTACGACCGTTTCGTTTCAATTCTCTTGCGTCGCACGCCTCGAGTATGCCACGCCTTCGATTCGTTTGTTTTGACCACGTTACTGAGCGTTGAGATGACGTCAGAACAAAGGAATCGGAGGCGAATCGGAGGACGCAAGAGAATCGAAACGAAACTGTCATAACTTGGCTGGGGGGGGCTGGACAACTTTACTGCTTATTTAGGAGCAATCAGTAATCTAAAAGCCTGGAGCACAGGCGTAGGGTAGCCATCCTTTCGGTGTTGCAGTGCGCGGGAATTACATGACTTGATTCCGCCATCGCCTTTCTACCATCGGATAACCCGACGTACGGCGAGTGTCTACCCTAATATTGTTGACACCTCTGCGCCTACGGCCCGCTAAACATTTCCGCCTCGTCGTTTATACCGCGTACATCGAAGAACTGGAACAATTTTCCTGCTGCGGTCTTCCCGTCTGATTATAACTTAGGTGTCTTTAAGGCTAGAGTGAATAGGCTCTTAATAAACTAGTGCGCTTCACCATCAACGATTGCAGCACTTCCTACCAGCTTTAGTTTATATCAATTAAAAAAAAAGTTCGTAAAAGCTAGATTTTACCAAATCATGCATTGTACAACTGATTTAAATATTTCCACACAGTAAAAGGCTGCTTTACAAGATGTCACTCTTTGTCTTCTTGCAACATCTGCATGAAGAGATGGAGCGAACATTATCAGTCAGAAATAAACATATGAATGCCTCACATACGTCACAGAACTTGATTACCGCACACCAAAAATGGCATTCCTTTTACGGCAATGTATTTCTTCGGGTTTCGTCAACACGACCACTCACGGTCATGCGAAAATGATCAGAGGCGACCGCAAGCTTTTGACGCGATCCAACCTAAACGGAACGGTTAAAGGGATACAGCTATGTATGTAGAAAGAAAGAAAAATAAAAGAAAACATGTTTATTTGGCACACAACTCACGCAACTTAAATTAAACATGAAAAAGAACTGAGCAAGTGCTAATGGGACTAGCGCACTGAGAATTCCGTATAACAACCTATGTAAATATTTCAATTCCCGAATGGAATCTCAAGCGTTTTTCCGACTCGAAAAAAATTTTTTTTTTGTGACGTAACTACAAAACTGTTTTCAGTTTTCCTATACCTGTGCTATATTGCCTTGCTTTATGTCAAATTTCAGGATTCTGGGTCAACGGAAAGTACCCTATGAATTTCGATTCCCTTGAGAGTATCGAAATTACGTTTTCTGCGACATAAACGGCAGTATCTTCTTTTTACGTTAACTTAGAAATTTGATTTTTTTACAGCTTCAAGGAACCGCAGACCTGAGTATATGGTTTTAATTTCAACTTGATACCTCCACGCGTTCCCGGGAGAAAGGGTTTTGACAGACAGACATAGATGGACCACAAGGTGATCCTATAAGGGATCTGTTTTTTCCTTTTGAGATACGGAATCCTAAAAATAAAAAACTTTAAATAAAAACAACAACAAAAATATAGGGTGTATAGCTCCATCCCACCATCCGACAGTAACACGTGATGGTAAGGCCCCAGATTAAACCGGAGTACCCACAGACAAGAAATATAAGGTCAGTTGAAACAATAAAACTGCGGTATCTTAAATATTCAGCTGGAACTTTTTACTGCATTTGCAATAGTTGTTACAATAGTATTGTAAGTACAGCCCTTACGTTTATGTGAACGAGCCAACAATACAGTTGGACAATAACTGACACGTTAGCTACACATACCTTTTTTATCTCGCGACTTATCTTAAGACCTTCGTCGTAGGATCAGATGGTTCTCACGCCTTCGCTGCGTGTCAGATCCGAAACAAAAGAGTTCGCGAAATACAATGATGTGACCTTTTTTAAATTGGATTAAAAGTTTTCGAGACAGATTCCTTTGAAATGGGAGTAGGTACATGTATTTTGTTTGTTTAATAACCGGATGGTGAAAATGGTCGATAGGCGCCGATAAAGTTTTGTATTCAAACCATGGGACGTAACATGACGTGTTCAAATTTCAAGCGTGCGAACGAGATGAAGGAATTAAAGCTATACATCCTATACACCTCCATCCTATTAACAGTTCAGCCCCCCTAGCCAAGTTACAATCGTATCGTTCGTGCCGAACGCCTCGAGTAGGCCACGCCTCCGATGCCTTTGTTCTGACGTCATCTCAACGCTCAACCACGTGGTAAGAACAAAGGAATCGGAGGCGTGGCCTACTCGAGACGTTCGACGTAAACGAAACAACTGTTGTGTTGTAACTAAGGGGGGCAGCCCCCCTAGCCAAGTTACGACCGTTTCGTTTCGATTCTTTTGCGTCGAATGCCTCGAGTAGGCCACGCCTGCGATTCCTTTGTTCTGACGTCATCTCAACGCTCAATCACGTGGTCAGAACAAAGGAATGGCAGTCGATATTAAATTTTTAAAGCTGGAAGTTTGACAAAAAACTAGTATACTTAATGTCAAGGGTACATTACGAATCTTGTACAATAATCGAGTCATAAACAATAATTAATTAGTGCTTACAAAAAGATTATACGACTTTTTTACTGACACACACTGCAGTTAATTTTTGGTAATTATTCTGGATATTACTGTCAAGATTAATTGGGTACAGACTCCATGAGTCATATAGTCATAAAGAAAGAATTCATATTAAGAAGAAATATATTACCAAATTATTTATCGTGAGAGCAAAGATGGCCGAGTGGTAACGGCCGCGACTTACGAGTTGTAGCTCGCGGGTTCAAACCCAGCCAGGTGCATTACTTTGTGTAATTTATTTCATCACCACTGCTCTCAAAACGGTGAAGGAAAACATCGTAAGGAAACTGGCATGTTCTAGAACCAAAAATTCGAAGACATGTGCCATTCATTATTTCGCACTGGGCCCGCGTGGTGGATTAGGCCCATTCCCTTTCCTAGAGAGAAGAGGCCTGAGTCCCAGCAGTGGGAACATTAAAAGGCCGATTATGCTTATGCTTATGCTTATATTACCAAAGAGTATTGTTTCACAGGTAGATTTGTTGCATGCAAATTGCTTAGTTCGAACTTTTGCCTCAAAACACAACCAGATGTATTGCAAGTAAACAGGTTGTGTTTGCTCAATGGAAGCAATAAATAATACTAGCGATTATCGGTGGGGCTTACTGGCTAACGAGCTTAGCTTACCGACCGACCTGTCCCAATCTAAACTCGAGGTGATACTGTCACTATAAGAACTCGATTTGTTTATACAATCGAGTTGTGAGTATCGAGATTGTGAAGTTACATGCCTACTTTTTATTTACAATACTTTATATCGTTTTTGAAAGGTGCGAAGTAGTGTGAGGAAAAGAGAGGAAAATTTAACTTCCCTAGCCAAGTTGATAATCTGCAATCGTTAACGCTAGTCGAAAACTAATCAAATGTATGGGAATGACGTCATGTTAACTTTAAGTCACGTGGTCAGAACAAACGAATAGAAAATTCGTAGCCAAGTTCACATCGTTTAAAATTATAGAATAAATTGTTATCGTTTCTTCAATGTTCAACGCTACATCCTTTGATAATGTAGAACGACATTGTAGAACGAGCGGCTGACTCAGGCGCGTCAACATGGCTACCAACTTATCGTTTTCTACAATTGCTGACACTGAAGCGTTACCGATTGGAGAACGGAATTCCACTCGAAACGGTTGTAACTTGGCTAGGGGGGCTGATTCATAAGGAGAGTATACGTATTATTGTGAATGGTTGTAAGATTAGAAAAACAAAAAAACAGTGGAAGGAAGGTGTCAACAAAAGGTTGATTTAAAGAAGCGCATATATAGAAGATGTTTCGTTCTTTATGACTCTACAACCAGGAGCATTAAGAAAACCTCATGGGTGCTCATGGTCATTTGATGACTCGAAAAAATGGGGAAGTGTGAGAAGAGAAATGCACACTGATCGACCGACAAATAAATAATTGCCCTACTTACATACTACGTACTTAATTGCTGATTAGGTATGTTTAATAAAAATATAAAATAAAAACATTATATAAAAATGAAACTAGTTTTTATTATCAAGAAATAATAATAATAGATAATTTATACGTAACTTAAAAGGCGATTACTGATCTGTTTTTGATGTCTATTCTCAGGGGTGCTTGGCACCCACTGTTTATTTCTCATGGGTGCTCTAGCCCCCGTGCACCCACGGAGTCGGCGCCCACTTTCTATGCGTCTATCCTTTTCTATCACTTAGAACCGTAGTTTACTAGAGCGAGAAAGAGAGCGTGTTGCCAACTGCCTCGTCGATTCCGCTGCTTGCAGTCGCACTTCCGCTCTCTTCCTGGTAGTTCAACCAGAGATTATTTTATTAATTTCTTAACATTATATACATTTTACTTATCTATTAATGTTTTAATTCAAATTACATGATTTTAATTTATTATGCCGTTTCGGAGGAGTTAGATAACAAACACTTTGGATAAATATTAAAATATTATTTTTATATCCTGATTTTATTAATTATTTAATTGTGATATTTGTCATTGACCGTAGTTTTAAATTCATATATTATGTTTTCCATTTTTTTAATTTTTTTTTTATTATTGTATGAATTTGTAATACACCGGCTCCTGTAAGTAACACAGTTTCTAACTAGCTCAGGAGCAGTGAAATTCTTAATAAGTGTGTCAATAAATAATTTATTATTTTATTATTATTATTTTACTGTGACACGAGATTTTTATATAAAGTGTACGGATTACATTCGATAATGATGATCACAAGGATGTCGACGATTCAATCATTCTTAAAACGAAATTCTTAAAACAACAACTACTTATTGAATCAATAGTTCCGCTATTCTACGAAATCTAGGCGAAGAAGTTAAAGGGTGGTATTATAGGTTAACAGTGGCACTTCGTATGTTTCGAAACGGAGTCAATGGAGGCTTTTCTCACGGGTTTGCGCAATAGGCCAGCAGCACGACGCGACATACTAACTACCATCATACATGTCATCTTTGTAACATGAAATGTACATGGATTTAGCTGCCTATAGCTGTGATCCCGTTCTTTGTAGAATATCATCGTGCACAAAAAACCTGTGATTTATGATGATAGGCTCAAGGAAGATGTGTTTTTTTGTCTTTCAACGTAACGATAACATAAAAATTATATGATAGATAGATGTTTCCTTCGCTACTGAGCTTTTCTACTCTTGGGTAGAGGTGTAAATTTGCTAACAACAAATAAGAAAATAAGTGTTGAGTAGATAAATAGAATTTATGTGTTTTCAAAGTTGAGAGTGAATACGGTCTTAAAAAACTAGTGCGCCTGACCATCAACGATTGCATAACTGCTTACCATCAGGTGGGATCGCAGTCAAGCACTAGTTTATATTCATTAAAAAAAAAGATTTCGCGCTCCACTCTAGAGCAGAAGGTTTTCTATGTACTATCGCTGGTATTTACTACTTTTACTTTTTAATGAGACCCTTATTAAAAATTGGTAGTTAAAAAATTTATGAAAGAACCTTAAAACTACAATTACATGTTATATTATGTACGTTATGCATATAAGGAAAGTGAATATTTTAGCATTAGCGGAATAGGCAGTTTCGCTAGAAAGTCGTTGTGTTGTAGATTTTCTTTATGATAGAGTATTGTAATGTTTATGTTTGTAATTGTGCGTTTGTATTGTTTACTTTCATTACTTATTTCTTACCCGCGTATGTCTACTTTCTTCCACGTTTAATCCTTTAATATATTAATAAATATGTTTGTTTCTCTAAACTTAGGTTCAGCTAAGTATCGTAAAAAGGACATAAGAAATTTTGAATGGTGTAAGAAAATAACACATTTTGAGTTACTCGCCGATCTCTATGTTTTAATTAAAACAAGGTTTTAAATAATAATTATAATATTAACTAGACAACATTTGGTCCACAATATATGTTTGTAATTCCTATGTCTATGTTAGTTCATCATCAAATATAAAATGTTCAATAAATTAAAATGTCAAAATTTAAAAATGTCAGTGAAATTTAAAATGCTTAAATCAGAACAATAAAATTAATTAAAAACAATTAATTAAACTAAAATTATTATAACAAACAATGTTACCTGCCCCACGCCTGTGTGTGTCTGTGTTTTAATTGTCTTCAATTTTTTTGGTATTTTTTAGGGTTCCGTACCCAAAGGGTAAAACGGGACCCTATTACTAAGGGCCTGCGCACACTTGAGACAAGACTGTCTTGGACAGACTTGTCTACGATGTCGCAGACTTGTCTGCGACAAGATTGTTACAGAAAATACAAAACACAAAGAATCCAATAAATACCTAATTTTGGAAAAAGTATAACGTACCTTTTATATACAGTTTATTTGAACTTATAATTTCAAGTCAATCTAAAGACTTCAAAGCAACCCGTTTTAAAAAACTTTTAAAACGGGTTGCTTTGAAGGCAATTTCATACTTTAACCCTATTATATTATGTATTTATTTTTAGTATAAGTTAGATATTAGTTATAAAGGTATTTATTTGTTTAATTTAAGATTTCACAAACTCTTATTTCTACACACTTTTGTCTACATCTCTTCTAATCCCTCCTTTCGCAGGTCTGCTGGAAGAAATTTCTTTTTGAAATAAGCAGTTACTTTGTACAAATTTGTATAGTAAGATATCTTCTTCTGTATATTTGTGTGTACATAAATTATAACATAATTAAATGAATAAGCATTTATCTAGATTTGAGAGGACGCAACTTAATAACGCGTTCTTTATAAAAAGTTCAACGCGCACCCTACATTTGTCTTTGTTTCAAACATAATTATTAGATAAAAAGAAACCTCTAACATTGTAAACGCATTTCCAGTTAAATGAGAACGTTTCTGACCCTTGACTGCTGTTAACAAACTATTGAAACAAACCAGCTTTGTTTGAACGATGTTACCTACATTATCTGACTATGTATACGTTGTATTATAAGGTTACAATTTTAAAATAGTATATTTTGATACATGTGGAGAAATTTAGTCATTGCGACCGAGATGAAATTCGCCCGAGCCGCAGGCGAGGATGTTATGGAGCCGAATACTGCAGTGACAAAATTTCCACGTGCATCAAACGACATATTTCAATACACTTACGAGGAAATAAATAAACGGTGGTTGACGTCGATTCGTGCGGGTCGCTTAGCGCTCAACCTTAAGATAAATGTAATAAATTGTGACGGAGGCGAGCTCGTGCACTTTTCCGCACTAGTGAGAAAAACAATAAATTGCGTGAAAAAAAATTGGATAGCGCGAAAAAAAAGTCTTGAATTGTGACAAAATGGCAATAAACTGTTTTACAAAGTCACGGATATGAGTCAATAGATTAATATAATCTGACAAAAACTTCAACGAATTTAGTACTATTGGTCAACCAAATTCTTCAGCCATGGTCAATCCAGTTTGTATTATTTAATACGAGTAGCAGTTAACAAAGAACGGCTTTCCCAAAGCAATCAGAAATACTGAAAGCTCGCGATAGATTTATCAAATTACAAGGTTTCATTACACAATACAATCACTACAAAAGAATGCACGTAGAATAAAGAATTTATGTATCATAATATCTTTATATTTTGCCCTTGAACCGCCGAAATGCTCTATAGTAACAATCAATCAATTCCATGAAAATAAATAATCGTTAACTATATCGAAATAATCGTTATAGATATTGTTACTAGCCTTGTGGTCTTGGAGTGAATGACTTGTTCGAGAAGAGCCGTGATCTCCAACAATCTTAATGATTATAGTTTTTATAAGTGATTTCGTAACAATGTACCACATTATCTAACAATGAACGAATTAAGGTCCACGCTCACTCTCCTGGCTAATTTTTTTTTGGACCATGCAAAAAGTTAAGGTTTTATTACAACCATCGTTTTATTCTAATCTTAATTTTTTGTTAGGGTTCCGTACCAAAAGGGTGAAAACGGGACCCTATTGCTATTACTCCGCTGTCCCTCTGTCACTAGGATGTATCTCATGAAGCGTGATTGCTAGACAGTTGAATTTTTCACATAATATGACGTATAGTTTTCGCTATAACAACAAATAAAAAAACAGAATAAAACAAATATTTAAGTGGGACTTCTATACAACCAACGTGTTTTTTTTGCCGGTTTTTGCTACGGACGGTACGGAACCCTTCGTGCGCAAGTCCGACTCGAACTTGACCGGTTTTTTTGTAATCGCAGTTTTTTTTGTTGTTTTATTTGAGACCAATCAAGTGGAGCATTAAGAAACAAAAGAGCTTCAGTTGATTTAGGAGGACATTAAAAAAGGTGGTAAATACTGATCGTTCCGTGTTTTTTGTGGACAATAAGATAAGAAGGTCATTGGCTTGCCATCGCGTGATTGTAAAGGTCAAGTTAGGAAAATTGTGCATTCTCAGAAACGTTTCGTTGTGACCTATGCGACATTGTGAACTTATAACCCCATGCATGTCTTGTAGCACTCATGAGAAACTATAAGTAGTTGGTGTATCAAAGATCAAAGTAAGAGGAATATGTATTTGTTCACACGCAAATATATTACTTTGTAGCGTTGACGTATCTTCAATCATATTTTTTTTTCTTTCCACAAATTTCACACAACGCCATCTAGTCTCAAACTAAGCAGAACTTGTGTTATGAGTACCTACTAGACAAATGATAAACATGCTTCATCATCATCATCATCATTTCAGCCGAAAGACGTCCACTGCTGGACATAGGCCTCCCCCAAGCGTCGCCACAATGACCGATCCTGTGCTTCTCGCATCCACCGCACTCCCGCGACCCTCACCAGGTCGTCGGTCCACCTTGTAGGAGGCCTTCCAACGCTATAAACATGCTTATATATTTCTAAATACAAACATACTATAGATGAGTAATATTGGTATGAAACTTTTTCTATTCCAACAAATCATTTCTTTTCGTTTACTGCAGGCCTTTTTTTCTTTGTATTAATGTTAGATAATATTTCTTTCCAGGTACACAGCAAGGGTCTGAAATTCGGTATTTACGAGGATTACGGAAACTTCACATGCGCGGGATACCCTGGAGTGGTCGGCCATCTTGCTGGAGGTAAACATTAATTCATATTTCTTTAGAAACTTCTGCATTTACTAATTTCCTTCAATGATGTACTCACTAATATGCGTTTGCCTTTGCACACCATCCTGAATCAGTCGTTGGTGATACATGGTTTGACAACGTCTGATAACTAGTAAAAAGTAACAAAATATTTTTATTACAAGAAAAATTGTACAGAAAATCTTCCTACATATTATATTGACAAATAAAGTAAATGTGCACTTAACTTACAATGTTCTCACTAGATGGCGCTGTACTCAACATTATTAATTTATTTTGTTTTAATTTATGGGAGCATTATTAGGATACCGTACCTCAAAAGGAAAAAAAACGTAACCCTTATAGGATCACTTTGTTGTCCGTCTGTCAGTCTGTCAGTCTGTCTTTCAAAACCTTTTATCTCGGGAACGCGTAGAGGTATCGAGTTGAAATTAAAACCTTTTTGTATGTGAAAAAATCAAACTTCGGAATTAACGAAAAAAAAGATACGGCTGTTTATGACGCAAAAACGTGTCGACACACTCAAGGGAATCAAAATTCATAGGGTACTTCCCGTTGACCTAGAATCCTGAAATTTGGCACGAAGCAAGGTCTTATAGCACAAGTTTAGGAAAAAGTCTGAAAACAGTAAATTTGCAGTTACGTCAAAAAAAAAAACACTTTTGAGTAATAGTGTTATAAAAAAAATATTATTTCTTATTATAAATATGATTTTATTTATTTATTTATTTATTAATTCTTTATGCACACAAAAGTACAGAGGCGGACTTAATGATGACGTGAAATTTTGCACGAGGTTTCCTTTTATGACGTAGGCGAGCACTAAGAAAGGATTTTCCAGAATTTACTCTCTAAAGGGGATGAAGCAGGGGTTCAAAGTTGTATGGAGAAACTTACGTTTACGCGAGCGAAGCCGCGGGCAGAAACTAGTTAACAATAAATTACAAAAACGGTTCTCCCGAAGAAATGCACTTTTTATCTTACTACCTTTAGATATTGTAATTTTTAAGTTTCTCATTATTCTTTTAAGTTTTTTTTTTTACTGCTTTTTAATTTTCGCGACACAGTAAACTGGTCAATTGTTGATAGAAAAGTAGAACATCCCATACGTACGTGAAACACTGCATTTGTAACCAGACTACTTAAAAATACATATACGATAACTTACGACACAACAATAGACCTATGTCTCAATTTAGCCTACATATCGAAATTAACTATTCGATGTACCAACGCGAATGACCTAATACAAGTTTTAGTAACGATATAAATTCATAGGATGTTAGGAAAAGTATTAGAACTTCGGATAACGTCGTTTTTGGTATCTATCATAAAGACGGCGCAACTTTGCGTGTATGCAATACTTAACTGCTTGTGACTTCCTGACCGAGCGATGGGGTGTACTAGTTCTTTGATAGGGTGGCCATAAGTACAGAATTGCAAGGAAATTTCAAATAGACGTTTTACAAAACGTCAATTTGTGACGTTTTGTATCGTTCGAATCGAAGAATCGAATTTCGTGCCCATACTTCTAAAACGTCAGGAGCTAGTGCATGATTCCAATCGGTCGTTTCCTATGCAGAAGAACCGGCAAGGAACTCCACGGTAACTGTATCAAAAAAAAAAGTTTGTAGTATAATACAGTAAAGAATAAATATAAAATGAAATTGAACTAACTAAATGAAAGAAAAAAGAATACATAGGAAAAGAACAGCTTAGAGGACGTAGATTTATAAACATGTCGGTTTTATCCCGGTGAACGTAAAGCTTCAAGCATAATAATTACTTGCTTACTTACCTGACAGTAGGTACCTAATGTTAGACAGACAGTCTGAGAGATGTATGTGTATACGTGTAGCGACATCTATGGCGTCACATAAGAACTAATCCTGCATCGCGCAATTAAAGTTCTCCGCGCGATTTGAACATATAGAACAGCCCGAAATCATCTATAGGGCAGTTGCCCACCAGAAATAACACCCTCTACGTCTGGTCGGAGGATCCTCCCTTTTCAACGGTTTCAGTAACTCTTTCGAACGATTCTGCGATCCCGGTATATCCCTAGGTTTATGGTTCTCCTACTAAGTACGGGCGATTTCTTCTGACGTTGCTCGTACCTACAAAGTATTTAAACGAGTATTGCGTGCATATTTCGCGTGCCTATCGCTTGGAAGTAATTAGGATAGGAACACGGCAATAGGCTACTTATAAATTCATAAAAGTTAATTTGTACGGTATTTTCACACTACGGATAGGGATATTCAAATCGGATGTGGTTGTAAAAGGAAGTCCAGTTTTCCGCTTTTTTTAGGTGGGAAATCATCCAATGACTTCTCGCGCCCTATGGTGGAGCGAGAGGGCGTGTCAGACTTTTACTGACTAAAACCCACTCCTTTGTTCCTTCTTTGCCTTGCCTTCCAAACCCT
Organism: Mythimna pallens; assembly: GCA_961205895.1. Classification (NCBI taxonomy): domain Eukaryota; kingdom Metazoa; phylum Arthropoda; class Insecta; order Lepidoptera; family Noctuidae; genus Mythimna; species Mythimna pallens. Next base: position 6,150,322 of record OY540839.1, read on the forward strand.
CGGTTTTTCCTTTCAGAACGGAACACATAGTCCCAGTAGGCTTCGACGCGCCTACGGTGTCCAGTTTTCCGCTGTGTTTATATGAAAAAAAAGCCTAGCCTACATGTTGACAGATTTGGGGGGGGGGAGGGAGGCAGCTACCATTGTTTCCATAGGGTATTGTTTCCCAGTAACTGGATAGTGGAGATGAGATAGGCAGTACTCTATGAACAACATTGACCCCGTGCCATCAAAAATGAAGGGGGAAACCGATGTCTATATATATAAAAAGACTAACTGACTGACATATCAACGCACAGCCGAAACTATTCGGTCTAGCAGCGTGAAATTTTGCACAAGGTTTCCTTTTGTGACGTAGGCGAGCACTAAGAGAGGAATTTCCAAAATTCACCCCCTTAGGGGATGAAACGGGGGTCCAAACTTGTATGGAGAAACCTTTTTATAACCGGGCGCTGGCAGAAGCTAGTTTAAAAATTTGACTTATCAGTAGAATTGCACTCAGAGATCCAGATTGTACCAAAAAAAATCCTAAAATATCATACCAGAAGTACTCGTATCAATGTAACGTAAGGGACATTTTGTACGTTTAGGGTAAAAGACTCTTACGTCAATCGTAGTATGGGACATTTTAAAATTTAGGTAAAAGACCTTTACGGTATTTTATATTTCTAGTATTGATATGTAGAAGCCAAAAACACTTAATCAAAATTACATCATCAACAGTTCACCTAACTCCAACCGTCAAACTAAAGAGTTGTATCATTGAAATGCCCACACGCACGGCACGGCATGCGTAAGATACCCACGTTACGCATGAACAAGTCCCAGTTGACGCACATATAATGTATGTTACGTTATTTTTCTGTCGGTTCTATTTCTAACTCCGTAACTGGCTGTACATAATTGAAATTGTAAGGCATACAATAACCTGCGTGAGAATACGTTGGTAACACTGGATTGTAACGCCATCTGTTGGTCGATTTGATAAATTTCCTTGGAGATTGTTTCTTTATAGTTTTATTGCTAGAACAATAAAACGCGCATGATACAACTTTTTTTTAAAGTTAGTTATTTCTCTAATCAACTTCTAATCTTTATTATTACGTCTGGAAAAGGATCCATTGTAAGATCATATTGTATGATCCTTCGGCAAATTCTCTAAAGAGAAGAAATTTAAAGATTCAAAAGCATTTATTTCAAATAAACCATTTACAGGGACTTTTGAAATGTCAAGAAGTCAGAAAAAAAGCTGCTAATTGCACATTCCAAAGCGTAGATCTCTATGGAGAAGAATGTGCAAGAAACTCCATGGACACTCTTTTCAATCATGTTTTGCAATTACAAATATCTCTGTTACATGTTTCTTGTCACTATCATGTGGGAAAAATGATCCTTTTAAATTTCGATAAAAGTGGATCAGACGGATATCCACGTTGTTCAAATACAAAAGCTGTATTCAGTTGTCGCTTGCCTAACCAATTTTAATAATTACACAACAGAAGAGACACTCCCAAATACTACAGAATCTACCATATTGAAAAGCTATTATTATAAATTAAGAATTAATCCTTGAAAACAAGTAATAGTTGCTAGACAACAGTTGCATAAACATTGGCACCTTTAAATTTGCTTGCCTATAGGAGATTGGAAAATGTAGAAATTCCGGTTTTAAATTATATTAAATAACAACACAACAACATTATTATCGGTGTTATTAAGCGAAAGCTCGAAAAGGACTTCTTTTATCGACGTAACTGCTCCGTAACTGTAAATAACCAGTATTATAAACTCGGAAGCAAAAACACTTATTGGTCCTTTTAATAAGTAGATATTAAAGCCTTTCACCAACTTTATTGTTCTGAACACGGATATTTCAAAAAGCTCTTATGGGGTTAAAGAAGAACCGAACAATATATGGGTTCGCAACATAAGGATTAACGGTGTTACATTTTATATTCAGAAAAATCGGAATGATCGTTCGAGACAAGACAAGGTAAATAGATTGAGAAATTGAAAGAGATTAAGCTAACACAACGACAAAAGCTGTAACATAAATAAAAATCCTGCTACAATAGCGTGTAAGATGTAGGTACCCAAAACATAGACAATAAGCTCCATAAAGTACTCTTCAATGCCACAAATGAATCATGGAGGTTTATGACCGCTTGATAATGTTGTAATTACCATTTATATTAACCCATAATACCTTCTTTTTTGCGTTTTGACAGTACCCCTAACTAAACTGTTAGGTTTAAACGCCTCACGTGGGCTACGTGAGGCGTTTTTCAAATCATCAAGGATGCAAATAGATGGGAATTATACTCCAGCAAGTGGAATATAATCTGTCAGGAGCACCAGACTTGCAATGAGTGTGAATGGATGATTCGCAGATCCCCCTTTTCGCCATCTACAATACCTATTTGTACTAAAAATACAAACCAATCTATTCCAGATGCGGCAACGTTCTCTGCATGGGGCGTGGATTATGTAAAACTGGATGGATGCTACGCCCTGCCCGCAGACATGGACTACGGATACCCTGAGTTCGGAAGACAGCTTAACCTGACCGGCAGGCAGATGGTCTATTCCTGCAGTTGGCCCGTCTATCAAATATATGCTGGTATTCAGGTGAGACTCGAGTTGTGTTCTCTATTTTTTGGACAACGATTGGCGCTGGCTGGAAATCTTATGAAGCCGTCTTCATCGTCTTGTATACTTCTATTAATTGAAAAATTATATTACTGCAAATTTTCATCATATATTTTTAAATTGTCTGTTGTTGATATTGTAAATGAAATGGGAAATTTATTGTTAAATTTTAAAGAGTTAAAATTTGCTTAATCCACAAAACTCTTCAAATTAACATGAAACATCTTTTGTTTTAACGTTTATTTATAAATGTCAACGTTTTCCAATAAGCAAGGTCAGGCATCTTTTGTTAGTTAGTAACGCTTACCGCAAACAAACACGCCGCTTCTGCAAATAAAGAATTGTTCCACGCCAGCGCAAAATTGCTTTTTTTAAATATGAAGGCGCCTACAAACAGTAACAGACTCAAGGCAAATAGATGATACAACGTTCATAATATCTGTGAAGGATGTAACAATGAGTTCATTTTATCCATTCAAGCGATTCAGTTAGCAGTAGCGAAACGAATTTATGCAAAAGATTTGAACTTTCTTCAACCACAGTCTTAAAAAATTGTTATAGATATTAGCTGATAATAGACAGAAAAAGTGTTGTAACAGTCAAGAATTCCTTGACTTGCATAAATAATACTAATATCTTTTGCTATTCATTCAGGACTAGATTGTATTTATTTTTTGGTATTATCTCTTTTATATACCGTCCTGACTTCACTATTCCATTTTGGGTCACAAGGCATGTTCTGCTTCATCCATTACAACAAAATATTATCTATGTCCCATACATTTTATGAAATTTATTTAATTCTTTGTAGTATATTTATTTTAATGTTCATCAATACTGATTCTAGCCGAACTTCTCGTCGATCATCGATCATTGCAACCTTTGGCGTAACTTCGACGACATTCAAGACTCGTGGGCATCCGTCGAGTCTATCATAGACTACTACGGAAACCATCAGGACGTCATCGTACCCAACGCCGGACCTGGCCATTGGAATGACCCTGACATGGTGAGGACACTTTATCAAACACATTTTTCATAATTGTGCTAGGTGCTAATGTAGTGTCATATTATACTGTAGGAAAATACGTCATGTTTTGGAATTGTCTTTTTAAAGTTGAATGCGCAAACTACAGATATACAATAAACTACATATTTATGTTTCTTTTCATTGGGGCACAAAGGTCTCCCCCATACTTTTTCTTTATTACTCTACAAAAATACAAGTTACATCAGATTCATCGACATCAATATCTATAATATATATCTAATATATTTTTATCGTTTTGTGCTAACACTTTACGAATTTAAAAAAGCCCATTTGACTATTTTCAGTTGATTATCGGCAACTTCGGCCTGTCATATGAGCAAAGTAAGACGCAGTTCGCAATTTGGGCGATCTTGGCGGCACCGCTGCTAATGAGCGTGGACTTGAGGACTATACGACCAGAGTACAAGGCGATCCTGCAGAACAGGAAGATTATCGAAGTAGACCAAGACCCACTGGGAATTCAGGGCAGGAGGATATACAAGGTAAATGAGGCTTTAATACTTATTCTTTAACTTGTTGGGACTTGATGGTATCGCAGAAAGCTTTTCCCTGAACGGAATCCCATCTTTACAAACAAGCTGAAATAGCCACACACAGGTTTTAAACACCGTAGACGGTAGGATTGATGGCTTTAACAAAGTAGATGATTAACCTAGTCTCTGATGAAGCAGACGATCAATAGATTTTCTAATCGTTGTCCTTCAAAGTTTTGGGTAGATATTGTGTCATTTTTAGGTTATGGTTATTTATACTTATTTTGAAAATTCCAACTGCCTGTCTATCAATAAGGAACATACGAGTACCTACATGCAAAATCTTATTTGCTAAATTAAGTAATTTTTAGTTTTAAAAAACACATAATATGAAAGAATTTAAAAATATATTTTTCAACAACTTTGTTATAAAGCTTCAAAGTTAGAACTTTATGAAAGTGAAGTCTAACGTGATGTTTGACGTCAAAGTTCGTCACGATCATATGAACGCCATAGAAAACTGAATTTTGACGAAATAAACATATATATTTATTTAAAATTGTTATATTTCGTTTGCAATAATACAGTGCAATCGATATCAAAATAGGAAACTACCAACTTTGATATTGTTTACACTTTTAATATTCTATTTTTGTATATGTATTAATAAACTGGTTAGTTATCAAGTATTTTTTTCATGCATATTCCCTATTAATGTATCCATATAGCCTTTAATATCCTCATCTTGTTATGTTACCCACAGCACCGAGGCATCGAGATCTGGTCACGTCCCATCCTCCCGATCCAAGGCCAGTACTACTCATACGCGGTGGCCTTCGTCAACCGCCGCACTGACGGCACTCCCTCAGACGTCGCTGTCACGTTGCGAGAACTCGGCCTGAACAACCCTGCTGGTTACAGGGTTGAGGTAAGTTTCTTTAATGATAGATTTGGTTGTTAAGACTCTGACTAGTGATGGATATAATGATACTAGAGGTGATACAATTCAGTTATTGTTTGGAAGAGTTATTAAAAAGACAAAGAAGGAATTGTAACCTGGATGGGTACAGAGTTAAGGCATGCCCTGTTGATGATATTAACGAAAAATCTGAAGGTTAAGGTCCCAAAGAAGAAATTGACCTAGACATTGAACTAAATTTACCGGTTCATGTTGTTTAAGATATTGAGATTGTATTGTTCTTCAGACAAATGGAGAAAAAAGAAAATATGTTTTAGAATCATACAAAAGTTTTGAACATAAAATAATAGATATTAGTAAATCAGAGGCCATTTTTTCAATCTTCATATAATTTTAGTAATCGTACTTGAGGAATAATAATGGGGTTTCGACGACTTTTGTACAAAAAACATATCAAACTAGTTTCTTCATATCAAAATTCTGATTATTAACGAATCAACATTTACACAATTTTAAGTCACACCAATTAAATGCATAGCATGCTTCATCTAAACGATGAGTTTTGCGGCATTTAGTTAAATATTTACTTCCACTACAATTAAAATCGAGAGTGAATCTATAAACATACATCTAACCACTCTTACTTTCCTGTTTATTGACGCTATAAAATCTCTTCAAACAGGATTTGTACGAGGACGTCGACTATGGCGTGCTATCGCCGCAGACCAAGATCAAAGTGAAAGTGAACCCCTCAGGTAGAAAGTGTCTCACTTGTTTGCTTTGCAAGGGCTCGGTATCACGCTGTTGCTTCACGCTGCCTTCGGTAAAGTATGCATGAGGTCCGACCGAATCCGATAGAGAGGTAACGAAATCTTTTGGTACGGCCACAATGAAAATGATGGCTGTTGAATCGATATGTCAATACTAATAATATTGGCAGTAGCGTTGACTGGTATCAGTAACAAAAGTAATAAAAAAAAAACACAAGAAAAGGTTTTAAAATGGTCACAAAAAATCCTACCAACATAACAGATTTTCGAGTTTTTTTTATTAGCAATTTTAATGAAATTAGTTCTAAAGTAGTTCTAACTAATTCTAGTAAATAAAAGTGGTTTTTTGTCAGTTACCAGTTTTAACTATGACGTACTGACAGTAACACAGTCTCAAATAAATGTTTTCTTTCTTTCTAACACAAATACATATAATATTTTCTTCATTTTAAACATTAGTCAAAATAATCAACCTTTAATAAAAAAAATTGCCTTGGAATTCAGCTATGTAAAAAATAGACCATTGTAGTTTCAGGAAAGGTATTCTGAATTGATTGAAAATAAAGCGAAAAATATTGGTGCAGTTATGTCGCAATTATGTATGTGTAATGTTAAAATTGTCTTGATACGATACGAATGTTATTGACAATGACAAGATACGATTTTTTTTTTTTTTTTTTTTTTTTTTTTTTTTTTTTTTTTTTTTTTTTTTTTGTGTGGCCTCTCGCAGGTCAACCTAGGAGGTTGTCGGCTGCTTAACCGGACTTGCCTGTGGCGGCCTCAATTCGAGAATCAAAGCCTCCAGCCAGGGCTTATTTAACTAAAACTTAAAAACTAAGCGACTACACGCTAAGGGCACCCCCTGTGGGGTACGGACCTCGGCTTAGGGCGTCGCTGGAGGGGGACAGCAAGGGACGGGCTGGATCGAACAAAGATTTTATTATTATTTTCGGGGAATTTTAAAACTACGGCTCAGCGACGCGGGCTGGCTCGAGCAAGGGACGGGGAGGACGTTTACGGGAATGTCGCGGCGGGCCTCGGCGGCGAGGACGGAAGGACGGCGGTCTGTATTGTCTACGAACTGTACTTGTTTCCTTACGGCTCTCTTGGAGCAGGGTAGTGGGGTCATCTGGGGTGACGAGAGTATGCCTAGGACGGCGAACCTTAGAGATGCGGGAGGGTTCGTATCGGGCTGCCGATACTATGAGGGGGTTGCGGTGTTTTACAGCAGTATCGAAGAAACGCTTGCAAAGGCGTTTCATGAACTGCTGGATGGTGGGGATTTTGAGATCTAGATGTAGATTCTCATTTCGGACATAATATGGGGCACCGAGAATTTTACGGAGGGTCCTATTTTGAAGGGTCTGCATCCTATGGAGGAAGCGGGGCTTGGCGTGTGCGAAGATTGCACATGCATACGTCATGATCGGGCGGATTACTGCAGTATAGAGGCGCAGCTTGCACTTAAGTGACAGTTTGCTGCGGGCAGTCATGAGATAATGGAGCCTACCTTGAGCGAAAGCGGCTCGCGAGCGAGCCTGCTTTATGTGCTCGGCGAAGGACAAGTGCTGATCGAGGATCACTCCGAGGTACTTGGCTTGCTTCTCCCAGGGGATCGGCTTACCGTACATGGTGATCGGAGGGGGAGGGGGGACGGACTTCCGCTGTTTCGAGTAGAGAACAGCTTGACTCTTATCAGGGTTAACCTCGATCCTCCATTTCCGGAACCATTTGCCCAAAATGTTTGCGGAGGTTTGGAGATTGCGAGCGATAACTCTGGGGTCACGACCGGTGTAGTAAATTGCCGTGTCGTCGGCGAATAGAGCCAACTGGGCCTTTTTACTTTTGGGAATGTCGCTGGTGAACAGCGTGAAAGCTAGGGGGGACACTACCGAGCCTTGAGGGACTCCAGCTCGAATGGGGTGGGGGGAGGAGAGGGCTCCCTCGATTCGATAGCGGAAGGTGCGATTCGACAGAAAGTCTCGCATGATGAGCACGAGACGGTCTGGCACACCGAGTTGATATAGCTTATATAATAAGCCATTGTGCCAGACCTTGTCGAATGCTTTCGCTATATCGAAATACAAGACACCCGTCATCGCATTACGCTGGAAGCCAGCGCTTAGGTGCTCTACGATGCGGTGGACTTGGTGGACGCATGAGTGTTCGGTACGGAACCCGAACTGCTCATCAGGAATGAGACCCTTGGATTCGGCAAAATCTTTGAGTCGCTTATAAATAAGCCTCTCGTAGATCTTACCGAGAACATTGAGGAGACTGATGGGGCGGTAACTGGTGGGGTCAGACTTGGGCTTGCCTGGTTTGGGGATACCGATAACGGTGGCCTGTTTCCACGCTTGGGGGAAGATATTATTGCTTAATGCGCCATTGAAGATAGCGGTCATTAGCATTATAAGTTGGGGGGGGAAGAGTTTGAACACTCTGTTCGTGATACCGTCGGCGCCGGGGGCTTTCCTTGGTTGAAGTTTTTTAATGATATCCTCCACCTCGTCGGGAGTGACGGGGGCCAGAGGGTTATCAGGGTCTTCAACGGGAGGGAGGGAGGCTCTACGTTCGACTTCAGCGTCCACCATGTCGATGTGGGCTTGGTCTACTAGTTGAGACAAGATACGAATGTTAACTTTTTTATATATTGTTATAGTTTTTGGTTTTAAAGTACCAAAATTCAGGATTCGGTCGGACGATACGAAAAAGTAGAATTCATCACAAACTTCGACAGAAATGTTTGTTGTTTCTACAATTGTATAATAGTCACGTTAGTTCTAAGCACCAAAATCATAACCACTTCATACAATATGGAGACATGCACAATAATGTAAGTATTATTGCTTTCCAATAGATGATAATTATATAGATATATATTATAGATATTTCGAAGAAATATCTGTATCTACACTTTTAGCAAAGTATCAGTTACGCGCACGTTCTTTGTGTATACATACATTTTACTACTGTCTTTTTTCTTCCATTCCGTCCTGCCCACTGTCCAGCCATCACTAACTCCCTTTTTTTTTCATATCACTCCTCAGTCCTCACACAATCCATCTTTTCTTTGGCCTCTCTCTACCTCTTCTACCATCCACATGTATACTCATAACTCTTTTAGTAGCATGCGTTTCATCTCTCCTCTCTCTTCAGACGACCATATCAAGATAATACTGGAGACAATAAACATAAATACTATATTTTTATTCTCATTTAGTATTTGCCTAATATCTAAGAATCCTTCCACAATCCTTAGTTAAGCAGTTATCCATCATAATTGAATCCGATAGATTAGTCATAAAAAAGTTCATTACAAACTGTATACTTCCTAATTATCGTTATATTTCCGCATGTTCATTATTATCTTTCATCATTACTTAATTGGTGATCATTATCATTAGCAGTTACAATTAATTGCTTTCCAGGCAATTCATATCTTTCATTTGTTATATTCATGTTTTTACGTATTACATTTTATTTGTAGTTTTATAGTTTTATCGCTAAACAGTATTTTAAGATCTAGTATTTCTTGCGTTTGAGTTGCTTTACTTTGTGTTTTATCCTCTCATGTTTCTTATGGAATCCAAAATCTTCATCGTTTTAATAATTTGAAGTTTTGTTGTTTTGTTTGTGAACTTTAAACTCTATTCTTTATCGTTTCAATGAATTTTTGCTACATTCTTTAATAGTCTTATGATATAAACTACTTAATACATTGTTGCTTAAATCTCCGAATCCTGGTCTCTATCCCCCGATTTCTGAATTAAGCATTTGAAGTTGAGTATTTCTCAAACTTTAGCTTGTAAACCTGTCAAAATTTGGCATTAAAGCACGATTGAGACATACTTAACTCAAAATACTCAATTCAAAAACCCGCCCTATGTAAATTACAAACTGTTGCTTCACCTTTTAAATTGACAGTCACTTATTTTCTTAACTAATTACTAAACTAGTCTTTTTATGCAGGTGTCGTGATACTACGAGCAGACGCACAGCCTTCATTTGCGTTCAACGCTATCCCGGCGACGCGGACACCGTACGCACCTCTAAATGATGTCTTTAGACTCAAAAAGAAATAACGGCATCTGTTGAGAGCGCGCGCAAACTAGAAGTCAGCCTCGACTCAACACGGTCTACAAGTACAATAAATAAATGATTTCGTCTATTCTTTATAATTCTATGTCGTTTACTCGCTACAGATTTTGGATTTAGCTCCGAACGCTCGCATTGAAAAATTAGGTAGATATTATAGTAGATTGTATTCTAATACTCTTGTATGTTTGTGTTTGTTCGATTCTGACTCTGTCTTTAAATTTATTTGTTAAATATTCAAGTTGTTCGTAAGTTTTTTTGGCTGTTGACGTATAGTGCCTTAAAACTGAAAGCTGAAGCGAGTGCTGTAGGAATCGTAGCGTGTAAATGATCTGTATAATACGTATGTGTACATTAGCTCTGGTGTGAAAGATAGTTACCAGCCGGTATGTCTCTGTCTTGCCCTTAGGTTACATTTTATTTATGTTTCGTTCTCGCTAGTGTGATCATTGAGATGTTATTGTTTAACAAAAACACGTGGAGAATTGATTATTTGCCATTACGTTGTACCTAGGATAAGGATGTACATTTTAGGTGCCTATATATGTAAGTTTTTTCGTAGTGAACGTCAATAAATAATTTACTTTTTAAATAATAGTTTTATTTTCTATATATACAGTCCTTATTACATCATACTGTGAGTTCTCATAGCAGAAGAGAAACATGATAATATTACTGATAATATAAACAATGAGTACAAATACAATAATAATATGGTATGAGATAAGTTGTCGTATTTTCATTTACTATGCTAGTTATCTAAAATGTCCATTATCACCATTTTAGTGCGAAATGCGAGCAAATTTTTTGCCATATTGTCTACTCGCTCGTAATATACGATAAATCAATTATGTACATATCCGGTACAATGAATATAGTTTCAGTGACTTGAATAATCCAGTCTATGATTTTATTCACGAGTGAATGTTTTTGAAAACCACATCGTTGTTAAGTCTCGTATCTTGCCAGGTGTATTTATATCCTGCAACTGTGGAAGCTAGATTTTCCTCTTCAATCACATTGCTACCCCTGAAAATAATATACATATTAGGAAATAAAAACAAATTGCGCCTCATTATAGGATCATTAAACTTATTATTTTATATTAAAGTTCCCGTAAAGTGGGGTTACTTTGGCCCTGAGCTATAACTTTGACCCAAACTCAGACTAGAGACTAGAAAACACAGTTTCTCATGTTTCTATTGGTTAATAAGCTTATGCCAAAGTTATGCCCCAGGGCCAAAGTTACCCCACTTTTTTATATTGTTGATAGGTTTGTGATTGACCGCTCTCTCACTTTACTTGATACTTCATATTTCTGACTTTCTTTCCAGTTTCTAATGATAAAACACTTAATAAAATTAACTAAATTCATAATTCAAGTTATAGAGCCCTTGTAAATTAAATGGAGTTAATCTCCGCACGCGTTGCCCCCGCAAATGTCCATTTTATACAAGTATTTATTGTAATCCACGTGCGTTTTTTTGTATTTTGACATTTTCTGCGTGCTGTGCTAACTTGCATGCGTGCAAAATCCGCACGATATTAAAACACCTTTGAAGGTGTGACGAAATATTTCTATATTTCTCACAATTCAGTTAAAATTAATTAAACAGATTTATTACCTTTTCCTCCTGACAGTTTCTGGCGCTTCATAATATTCAGTGGTGCCATACTCCTCTAATTCTTCACTAACAGAATCAGTCTCTGTAGGTTTGTGTGCCGGATCTATGAAGATAAATTCCTCCGAATCGGGTGTATTTTTTTCTTTAGAACTTTCATTCGCATCAACAAAAGGTTCAAAGCTTGTATTTTCTAGGGTAACCTCAACAGGTTTTACTGTAAGTGGGAATACAAGATCTTTTAAATTGAGAGATTCCTTATGTTCACTAACCGTCGACATTTTTATTTCTTGAGAATTATTATGCGGTTTATCTTCTTCTTCACTATCATCGTTGTATTTTTTATTACTTTCTATTGAGTTTTCTTCGACAACTTCTACGCTTGCTTCTTTTGGAGTTGCAACTAATTTATACACAGATTCTTCATTAAGTATTGGCGGTTCAGCTTCATTGTCTAAAATTTTTTTCTTTGTGTCTAGTTCATGGAGTTTCTTCATTAAGGGCTTCTTCGTTCCATGTACGATTGGTTTATGGGTTGCGATTTTATAAATTGGTTCTGGTGATATCACATATTTTATGTAGCTCTTCGGAAATAAAGAGAATTTTCGTCTCTCTTCTGGTAATTTATATTTTGGAGTTTCTAGACTTTCTAATTTTTTAGAAAGCAGTGAGTTTAACTTTGGTTTGGGAATTCTTGTGACCAAAGCTGCATGTAACATTGATATTAGTGCCAAAATAATGAGAATCTGAAACAAGAATGGGTAAATGAATTTCCTATGTATGGAAAGATAGAATCTGAAGCTTTGTAATAAACGAGAACAATAAAATTGACAACACCAATTTATACCATATCCTTATTATGTACATATAGCATAAAGCTCTACCTTATGCAGCTTTATAGCGGTGCATATCTAGCCAGATATGCACCTAGATTTTAGCACTATCTATCTCTTAACACTATCTAAGTCATTACATATATTACCTAGTAGAATCACAAAAGTATTATAGTTAAGTATAAGTTACTTTTAATCTAATTGCAAATTTAAAAACAAATCCTCAGGGTATATGCACCTACCCTGTTGTAGGACCATAACGCAAAGGGTAACTGAACCGCTTTACCTTAAAGCCCGAATAATTGTTGGATGATTTTCCATTTGAAAAAAGATAAAGGTATTGCTAAAGTTTCTAATGTTTGTTATTAGATACACATTGGTGGTTATCTCAGTTCATAATGTAAAAATAATAATAATATTAAAACAGATGAAAAAGACTTACCGGCGTCATCTGCATTTTGTTCGAGCAATGAATATTCACAATTACAATATCAAACTAGCACTTCCAAGGATCCACAAGGTACTGGTCAAGTACTTCTATAATCAAACTTTAAATACTCAAGAGAAAGTTATGAACTAATGTGAGTTAATAATTAGCTATTATTATATCGGTAATTATGTCCTTAGTGATCGATTTATACTTATTGAAGTTGAGTCACTTTTGAGTCACTGTTTCTTGCATGAAGAGTTAACTAATGAGGTTGGTGTGGTGGATTACTGTCCAGCCCACAGAATAGCAATCTGGTGCTGTTGTGGTTCACCATCATGTATGAATGATGATGAGGACATGGTCTACCCATGTGATAAATTTTGTCCTAATCTGTTTTGCCGTTTGAGTGTGAAGGAGTAACGAATACGCACATACGCTCACAAATTTTTTCCTCATATGTTTTTATTATGTACATATTTTTATCTTTGATGCTTTGTGGTCTATTATTTAGTAAATATCTTTACTATTAATTCTTCACTAAATGTCTGTAGTCATAATACCTTAATTTTTCAGATACTTTCCGCGATCAGGTTTATGGTCTCCGAAGACTGAGGGACCGCACTTTAACTGCTGTAGTTTTTAATATATTTGTTTACAAATTCCAAGATTTGTTCTACAATTGTTTTAAGTCTAGTACTAAATTCTGTGATATTTATTTTGCAAAATACAAGTAGGTATGGTCCCTCAATTCACACGCAATTAATGCGATTCTCAGTAGAGCAATATTATACACAAAGGCATATCTATAGGCAGTTACATTATGTATGTAGGTTCCTTAGTGAACCCAGAGGTCACTCTATATGACACTCCCTCGACAAAACTGATAACATGTAATCGTATTCATATATGTATTTATGTCAGGTCAATAACCCCTTTTACAAAGTATTATTCATTCGTGAAAATTTTAAGCTTCATGAAAAGCAAAAACATCTACTGATTTATCTGCTTCTATTTTGTAACTTTATTTTGTTTTCTGACTTTAAACACCAAGAGTATCCCAAAACTACCAAAAACGTCGAGTAACTGGCATATATGTTCACATTCAGTGATTATGACAGCTTTTATTCGTGTTCTGGTTAGATAGCATAGGAATACTAAGCATCAAGTTTAACTATATCAATCGACGAATTTTGGTCTACAGTTACTGTCCCTTACCATTTTCTGAAATAATAATATACCCGCTTTTTTTTAATTTTCTTTGAACATTGGCAGAATAGTCGACATCGGCTCTACTTGCCATTAATAAAGAATAATCTATATATATATAAGGAGAAACTGACTGACTGACATATCAACGCACAGCCTAAACTACTGGGACTAGGAGCGTGAAATTTTCCACAAGGTTTTCTTTCATAACGTAGGCGAGCACTAAGAGAGGATTTTACAAAATTCATCCCCTAAGTGGAGGAAAGGGGGGTTCAAAGTTTGTATGGAGAAACCTATTTTCACGCGTGTGAAGCCGCGGGCAGAAGCTAGTAAAGAATAGAATAGAAGAGAATAGATAGCATGAGCTGTCGTGTGTATCTGCCCAGGGTTTGAATTAAATCTAGGTTCTCTAGCCTCGCTCTCGCTGGTGTCTACATATTTTTTTAAATTAAAATAAATGATTACGTAGTATAATTACTAATATAGTTTTTAAGGAAAATTATTACTAAAAACATAAACCTTGTTTGAATAATTTTTTTTCGTTTAGTTATGGAATGAAAAAAAAAAAGATTGCTTTGTTTAAGAATTATATATTTGGGACATATACATATATAGAAAAAAACAAACAATAATAAAAAAACGATCATGTTAAAAGACCCTTAACATGGAAATTTGGTAAATGTGTGACAGTTCGCCTAAAGTCGTCTACAGTGCAGCAGAAGGTGTACCCTTCATCAGCATTATTGGGATGCCACGATAACCACGCGAAGTCCAAGTTGTCTCTACACACGTCCTCACAAAAGAACATATTGCGGGCTTCTGATGGAGAGTAGTAAGGGCTATTGATACCAATGAAGGCTACACCACATTTAGTGGAAGGTTCATAAACAACTTTGTAGAAAAACATAGGTACTGGTATAACTGGATTATTATTCTCATCCAAGTGTAAATGAATGTCTACTAGCCGACCCACATCATTATAAAGCTGGATTATTCCAAACGTTCCAGTATAAATAACAGTATTGTAACCAGCATCATGAATATGGTTCCTAAGGTCAACTTCCAAAGTATTCCAGTTTCCACCATTGAAGCCTGTCCACTGAGGAGCGCAGTTCACATAATGGAACGTTGCGCGCTCTCCAAACGCAAGAGCAAAGTCAGTCTTAGCAGCCAAGTGTCCTCTAGAAAGTTGCTGGGTCTTTGTAAAATATTCAGTTATAGCAGTCCCTACCCGCTCCTGTACTGCTGTTCTTAAACCATCTGGTGAAAACAATGAATTTACTGGAACAAACCCAAAATTATCATCCGCCAAGAAATAAGGCCGATCAACTCTAGTTTGGTAATAAGAGTTATAGGGTTTTTGCGTATACTTTGAGTAGATGGGGTTTAGACCAGCTTCGTTGAAACAGGTCTCATAAACGGGATAAAATTGGTTGCCGACGCTGTAACCAACTTCGATAATCGGGTTCCTATCATAGCACGTGCGTTCTGTTCTTCTGCTTTTATATTCTGGGGAGGTACTACATTTGAAATGAGAAAAGCGTGAAGGTTCATTTAGCCATTCATCATTTTTGAACATTTCTCCACCTTCACAGCTTATTGTAGCAACGGTTAGTCGACGCTGTGCATTAGGGTGCTGTATGCCCGCTGTCCCCTCGCAACTCAAAGTAAGAGTATCACCGTAGTTCAACTCTATGTCACCGTAGCTGTCGGTCGGCTCCAACAGCCGCCCATCTCTAAGGATAACTGGTAAAGGCTCCTCAAAGTGTATCCGAGTATTGAGCCGACATTTTTGACCATTTTGTATGTTTAAAGCGCATAATATTAACAAGAAAGCTCGTTGCAGTAGCCTCATTTATGAACCAATGCCAGTTCTGTAAACTCTCTTTATATATTTTTCAATTTTACTGGAAACCAAAATACAAAATACAAAAAAACACCGGATAATTTTTAATTTTAACTTTTATAAAAATGAAAACGTCAAGGAAAATGTTGATTGAATGTCACAATAAATATAGATTAACAAAATACAGGATAACAAGCAATGATATAATAAGGAAACCTTATTACATTAAAATAGACTTTATATTGGAAAACACGGTAATAAATGAATAAGGAGGAAACATCGCCTCCTACACTACCTACTGAGCGAAAAATTTGAATTTTGCGCTCTCTTTTTGATAACCAAGCGGAATTCCTTTTAGCCCAATATCCTCTCAAAGCAGTATGATAAGATCCAGTAAACAAATACATTAAGGCGTTCCCGAACAGTGCCATAAAAAATCACCTACTTACACTTCCACACACAACACACACTCATATACTTATATGCCCATATACGCACACACACATACGTACTAATCAATATACAGGGTGTTTGGTGCATCGTGTGTCAAATTGAAATGGTCGACGGGAGGGGTCATCTGCTATCCTTTCAGACCCCTAAACACTTCTCATGCCCTGTGGATTTTTATTAATCGACTTTTTATTGTTTTATAAAAATAAGACCCAAATTTTTCATTCAAATACAAATTTAAAAAATATGTAAGGTATAACTCTGAATTTTAATTTTATTTAGATGTGTATTGTATTAGAGTACTTTTAAAATTAAAATTAGTGACATTAGCTATCATATAAATAACATTTTAAGAATTTGATGTATTGTAAAATATTGTGGTGAGAAAATAAACATTTATTATTATTATTATAAAACAGTGATTTTCTGAAGCCTACTCCTCGGTAACGATTGGGTCAATAGGTGGCCGAGAATCGCCCTACGGGTCCCGGGACATCGACACGTGTGTTCCCTCATAGATACGGCCATCTCCTTGGCTCGCACTACTGCTTCGCAGAAGAAGAAGGTCGTTTCCTATTCCTTCTCGCTCCGGACCATGGCCTGAACCAGGGCCGGGTGCGAGAGGTCGCCGCCGCCGATCACGTCACAAGTGGGGCAGATTTCCACCGTATGCTTCAACATGTCCTCCGGGCGCTCCGCACAATGCTGGCCCGAACTGGCCATGTCCGGTGAGGACCTGCGTCATGCAGGAGATTAGGACTCCGTGGCGTCACTCTAGCCACTCCTCAAAGAGGGGATTTACCGCCACTACCGCGATTGTGACGTGCCCAACGCTGGATTACGACAGTCGCTATCACCATACCACCGTGTGATCCTGCCAGAACTCAGTCCGCGATGCCGCAATTTGTCACGGCTAAGTCAATAATGGTGACTTGTTAATTATTATGATCATATTGACCACGTGTCCACACGTGTGCCAAGACGCGTGATCGATGTTGTAACTTAATTCAAACTGGTAGTTTAACATAGTTAAGTACTAGGTGCGTAATTATTATGCTCTTGACAATAAGAAGCACTTGTTACAAAAACAAGCTTAACCGTTGAAATAATTGGTTTAAAATTATAGAGATAATCTTGATCGAGAGCAGTGGTGGCCGAGTCGTAACGGCCCCGACTTACGACTCGCAGGTCGCGGGTTCAAACCCACCAGGCGCATTACTTTCTGTAATTTATTTCATCAGCACTGCTCTGAAAACGGTGAAGGAAAACATCGTGAGGAAACTGGCATGTGCTAGAACCAAAAATTCGAAGACGTGACATTCACCAATCCACACTGGGCCCGCGTGGTTGATTACGGCCCATTCCCTCTCCTACAGAGAGGAGGCCTGAGTCCCAGCAGTGGGAACATTAAAAGGCTGATTATGCTATGCTAATTTTGATTACCATCGACATGGATTACTGTCTAGCTCTGCTGTATGCAGAAAAATATATTATTTTTTTGTGTAAATAAATTAAATATTTAAAGTCCCAAATACCTTAGCACTTTTTCTTCCTACTTTATGGAAAGTAAACTGCCTTCTTTACAGATCTATACTATTAGTTTTCACAGTAAAATGTTATCTATAATACTGAAGGATCTGCCTCCCTAGCCAAGTTACGTTCGTTTCGTTTGCGTCGAACGCCTCGACTAGGCCACGCCTCCGATTCCTTTGTTCTGACGTCATCGCAACGCTCAGTCACGTGGTCGGAACAAAGAAATCGGAGGCGTGGCCTACTCGAAGCGTTCGACGCAAACGAAACGATCGTAATTTGGCTAGGGGGGCTGAACATCTATCCCAATTTTCGCCAACTAGTTGCATCTCGCCTGAACCACACCCACCTCCACCTCGATTTTACAGGTATTAATTTTTCGGTAAACTGTGAACTCTTTTTACTAGACTCGGATTCATTGTATTATCGAATTCGGAAGGATTTATTTACAATACATATATGGAAATTTTACACTCTCGCAAAATGTATTACAAACTTACGGTTTTCATAATTATCCGGGGATACATAAAAATCTGTAAAAAACAACTTTTAAAACAGTTATTGAAAAAAAAATTGACAATTTTTCTACAAAACATTTTCCAAAGATCAACGGAGGGTGTTGATCTTTGAACAATGTTTAAGACGTGTTGATTCTCAGTGAATTAACTATGAGTGAATAAAAACTATATCTTTTTAATTCTAATGTAGGTACCTACTAGACGTCTTCGTAAAAAACCGGTCCAAAGGTTAATGACCTATCCGTGCCCCACGAACCGGCTTTGAAATCATACATCACTAAACATATATTTATTTGCTACTAGCTAATTACATAAGTACATATAATATATGTAGTACAAATCTACATCAAAATATCATTGTCTTTATCATATCTATAGAAAATATTTCATTAATCGTCGTTTTCTTTATCTTTGCCTATGTCAAGATCAAATTTTATAGCAGACATGTTATGTATTATATGACGTAGGCGGGAGCTTGCGGACAGCGAGCAACGGATGGCTCACTGTCCGACCGTCCAGACTGAGCCCAAGTCGTCGACGGCGCGTATTGTTCCACGCGCGCCTCAGGGAGATGTCAGCAAATCGTAGGGGCCCAGCAGGGTCGAAGCCTACTATGGCCATGGGTAGTATGAAAGTGAAACCTGGGGCCCTGGGACGAAGGCAAAGAAGGAACTGGAGTGGGTTTTTAGTCAGTAAAAGTCTGACACTATCTCCCGCTCCGCCCATATTTGTCATTAGATGATTTTTCCACCTAAAAAATGGATTATGTGACAGATTTTGATTAGGATACTAGTACAAGACTACTATAACTCATATTACAAAATAATGCGAGTTTTCTTATACTTCATACAAAAATGGTTACAAATACTGCGATATTACAGAAAATACAAAACACAAAGAAAGCAATAAATACCTAATTTTGAAAAAATAATAACGTACCTATAATATAATGTTTATTTGAACTTATAATTCCGAGTCAATCCAAAGATATAACACTTCAAAGCAACCCGTTTTAAAAACGTCAATTTCATACTTTAACCCCTATTATTATATGGCTTTCGGATATGATTACGTATATGAAATTATTTTAGATTATCCGCTAGTTTCGGATTTCGGTTACGGATGTTAGAATTTTAAAATTATAACAGTAAAACACAAACAGCAAGATTTGACATTTCTATTCTAGATTAACATTTGCCGGGAGAAACAATTAAAAACCTGACGTAACCTGTCATTTAATCTTCACCTTTATGTCAAACTATCCGCAACTATTCGTTTCTGTTACGGAGCTCCATAACATGATCCCTGCCGCCCTAGCTAAGTTACGATCGTTTCGTTTGCGTCGAACGCCTCAAGTAGGCCATGACTCCGATTCCTTTGTTCTGACCACGTGACTGAGCGTTGAGATGACGTCAGAACAAAGGAATCGGTGGCGTGACCTACTCGAGGCGTTCGAGGGACACGAAACGATCGTAACTTGGCTAGGGGGCTGGTTTTTAGGTCCCTAGAAGGACCTACTGTAACGATTACAATGGTACTTTTCTAACTGCAGGAGAATTCAAAATGTCATTAATTCTCCACGGATTCTGGTATCAACATAGTCTTTTGCTCATCTAGTCCATTATTTTTTTGGTGAGGTAGGAATTGATTAAATAACTTCTCCCGCTCCTGGTGGAGCGAGAGGCATCTCACCATGATCCCACTAGATATTTCCTTTCTTGCTACAAATGCTCGAGACTTATCGTACGTGACACCTTTTTGAAAATGGGCTATAAAACTTAAACCTTAAAGGTTTAAGATAAAATTCCTTTTCTAAAGATATCGCCTCCGATAAGTCGGCGAAAAGAGCTCGATACCATCTTTAACACAATTCATGTCAACACCGAATCAAGTTTTTTTTATATTTCTTACTTTCACACAACGTCATCTAGTCCAAACTAATCAAAGCTTGTGCTATGAATATCACTAGACAAATGATGAATATACTTACATATTTCTAAATGCACATATTTTAAATAAACTACACCCAGACACAGAACAAATGATCGTGCCCATCACACAAAAATTAGTCCTGGGTGGGAATCGAATTCACGACCCCAGGCATGGCAGTCAGGGCCACTGACCACTAGACCAACAGGCCGCCAGTCATATTTAATACGTAATGTACTTATTTATTAAACGTTTAACATGTACAATATGCTCGCCTGATTCGCCTGACGCATGATAACTTGCGCGTGCGCACGCGGATGACTTGAACTCTACAAGTCTACATGTCTTTCGCACGTGACAAGTTCCGCTATGCACCCAATAGTTGCTAGCTGCAACTTTGTTCGCATACCAACTTTATTAACCCGTTATTTACGAAACAAATACTGTTTTTAAAAAATCTGAGCTTTTTGAGCAATAGTATCGTGGCTACTGTAGCCGGCAGGGTGGATGGCCTAATGGTGTCTCACTGGATGGCGGTACACAGACCGTTTTCAGGTATGTGATGGTCTTTTTGTTTCTAGTTAGTATAAATTTAATGTTTTACTGAAACTATGAATCTCTGGTCTGATAATAAGGTTTATCACAATTATTACTTAAAAATTTCCATCTTTTTTAACCGACTTCCAAAAAGGGAGGAGGTTCTCAATTCGTTCGATTGTTTTTGAGTATCTTGTTCAGACAGTTTGTTTAACCGATTTTGATGATTCTTTTTGTGTTGGGTTAAATTGTAACTGCGTGTTAATTACATAAATATATTTCATTTGCCAATGCTAGCAATGTGTGAATTGAGTAATTGTGGGCATTTTGCCATTCCAATTTTTTTCGTTAATACACTATCTCATCTGATGGTAAATGACGATGATCCAGCGATGATGGAGCACGCTTACCTGGTAATAATCTATTCGGTCTTGTCTTAAAGACCCAGGTAATAGCTATTAGGTAACACAGACACCACCTGTGAATCCCACTCTTTAGCTGAAGCCTCACTGAAGCTATGTCAGAAACGTTGAGTGCAAACGGTTAGGAGGGATGTCGACCATGTCATGTTTAGTTAGTGTAGATGCTCGCTAGTTTACTCACCTTTAAGAGCATAACCTGAATACAATAAAGATGGAGAAGCTGTCGATGGTTAAGACCAGGAGGACCATTGGCAATGATGCACACGTTGAGTCGAGGCTTCAAAGTCTTGAGCATCGACGCCGAGTTGCTAGCCTGTCGGTTTTGTACCGGTTGCATTTCGGGGTGTGTGCGTCGGAATTGCATAACCTAAACCCATCCAGCCCGTTCCATCATCGGACCACCAGGCGTACGGCAATGCGCCACCGGTACATGGTGGACATCCTACCAATACAAAATATTTTGGGAACACATTCATTGTGCGTACAGCTAAGGAGTGGAATTCCTTGCCGGAATCTTTGTTTCCTGATAGCTACAACCCGGGAATCTTTAAGTCAAAAGTAAAGTTACTTCTAGGTAAGCGCGCTCCATCGTCGACCGCATCGTCGCTTTCCATCAGGTGAAATAGCGGTCAAACGCGAACCTATCAAGAATAAAAAAAGGCTACAGAGAAACTGTAACGTTCCCTGTACCCACGTCGAGAAGAACCGCCTTCTTCATCAAGTTCTTTATCAATCAGTCTTACAAGAGCCTCATGAGACGTTGGTCGAGGCTTCAGATCCTAAGCCTTCAGGACAATCTCACAATGATAGCTGTCTCAACACTCCTCATGTCAACAACCTTAAGCACTGTCTAGATCAGCTTGTAATTGTTAGTTTTGACGAGATTACCACCGTGAGGAATCGAAAAGGTGGGAGGAGCCAATTTATTGGGTCCTGCTTAAATATTTTTACCTCCAGAAGTTCAATCTGCGTGAACAAAACAAACTCGCAACAGAACCGCTTGATTTGTATTATAGCTACTTTTACAGAGACATCGCTCGCATGACTTATAAAGTTATCACAGATGATCCCTGCATTTTGTCGAAATAAAGGTGCCATTCGAACCTCAGCTGCAGGCTGCGGATGCTGGCTGCGAATACAGATAAAACACGCGTGACACACAGCCGGAAGTAATACCTGTCTACTACTAAAAAAAAAAATTGCATTCTAATTATTACTTCCAGAGATTTGTTCCTACTAAAGACAAACAAAAATTGTACCTTTTATTGATTCGATTATAAAAATCGTTTAATTAATATTTGCATGTTTTTATCTTAAACAAGGCTGTTAAAGATTAGGTGTGCTTGATAGACTTCCATTTTTGCACGTCTCGAATCTGTCAATCGTTCTACTTACGTACGTCTGCGTTAATCATCACGTTCTAATCATTTACTGTTACGCATATTATGCAGTTTCATTACGAATCAATTTTGGATGCAATGTCGGAAAAATTGCATAAGAATGCAAGCGTATAGATTGGTTTATTAATAATTATATATTCCCCAAAGAGGTAGGAAGACGGAGTGGGGAGAGGGAGGACTCTTTCTCTCTTTGACTCTTTCTCTTTCTGGGGAAACCCCATTTACAGTCTCCTCCGGGTTGCGTCTTAACAGGCGCTGGACTGGAAGAAACGCCCGGGTGTCACCATTGTGTGGACCGCCCGGAGGACACGGTGGAGCAAACGGTGTAGGTGTGACCCTTGGGCAGAGCACCGCCGTTTCCTCATGGGATTCAATAATAAAAAAAACTGGGCAAGTGCGAGTCGGACTCGTGCACTGAGGGTTCCGTACAAACATACCTATGTAAATAGTGCCACGGGTAGTGTAAAAGCGAAGCTCGGGGCCCCGGGATGAAGGCAAAAAGGGAACAGGAGTGGGTTTTTAGTCAGTAAAAGTCTGACACTATCTCTCGCTCCACCCAAGAGCGCGATTTGTCATTAGATGATTTTCCCACCTAAAAAAAAACCTATGTAAATAGTTCAATTCCCAAATGGAGTCTCGAAGATTTTTCCGAATCGCAATTTTTTTATTATTACGTGTTATCAGATTTATTCCTATATCTGTGCTATGAGACCTTGCTTTAAGCAAAATTTCAGAATTCTGGGTCAACAGTATCTTATGAATTTTGATTCCCTTGAGAGTGTCGAAATATAACTTTTATGCGGCATAAACGGCCGTAACTTTTATTTTCGTTAATTTAGAAGTTTGATTTTTTCACAGCTTCAAGAGACCGCAGACCTGAGTATACGGTTTCAATTGCAAGTCAATACCTCCACGTGTTCTTGAGATAGAGGGTCTTGACGGATAGACAGACAAAAAGATAGACAGACGGACAGACACACAATTCATTAATTTGCATTTGATAAGAAAAGAATTGTGACCACTTATGAGTTGTAGGTCAGGGGTTCAAACCCAGCCAGGCAAATTACTTTGTGTATTTTATTTATTTCATCACCACTGCTCTCAAAACGGCGAAGGAGAACCTCGTGAGTAAACATGTTCTAGAATTTAAAATTCAAAAAAAAATAATAATAAACGAACAAGGCGCAAATTTAGAACTAAAAAATTATAAGTATACATATCGCACCTTAAAACCAATACCGTCACTAAACGAAATTTTTCAAAAAATCTGTTTTTAACGCCAACTGTTTGCTGAGTGCTAACTTTACAGACTGTGTCTTTTTGAAAAATTTCGTTTAGTGACGGTATTGGTTTAAAGGTGCGATATTATATAAAAAAATATGCGCCACATCCGCGCAAAACGGCCGAACGCTCAGCATTACGCCGTGACCACACACAAGATGCGACGAGTCTACGGCAAAATCTTTCTGTGGAATGTGACATCCTCCAATCCGCATTGAGCCCGCGTAGTGGATTACGGCCCATTCCCTCTCCTAGAGACAAGGCCTGAGTCCCAACAGTAGGAACATTATAAGGCTGATTATGCTTATTATGATTATAAGAACAGAAATGCAGTAGATTGTGGCTAGAATAATAACAAGTCCGGGTCGATATAAGAGTTTAAGCAATGCTTGCTGAAGTTGGGCTACAGCCCCCCAAGCTAAGTTAAAACCGTTTCGTTTCGATTCTCTTTTCGCCTAGCCAAGTTACAACCGTTTACCTTAGTTCTGAAGTCATCTCAACGCTCAGTCACGTGAGTCAAATGATTAGGAGGCGTGGCCAACTCGAGGCGATCGACGAAAAGAGAATCGAAACGAAACGGTTGTAACTTGGCTAGGGGGGCAGGTGGGTGACCATCCTAACACACCGGGACTCCTCCGTACCTTGGAACAAGTGTATATCGGGTTGGATGAACCCGATATACACTGTTTTTCATATAACCGCTCTTACGCGATTATGACGTTATTACACATTTTTCGTTAGACACAGATATCGGTGGATATTATCTAGGCTTCTCATCATCATCATCATCAACATTTCAGCCGAAAGACGTCCACTGTTGGACATAGGCCTCCCCCAAATGTCGCCACAATGACCGGTTCCATGCGTCTCGCATCCATTGGATTCCCGCGACCCTCACCAGGTCATCAGTCCACCTTGTGCGAGGCCTTCCAACGCTGCGTCTTCCGGTACGTGGTCGCCATTCCAGAACCTTTCGTCCCCTAGGCTTCTATTGAAATAAAAATCATAAAAATCGTAAAACTAACCTCTGAAAATCTGATAGGTATTTAGCATTAACTTGCAAATTTAATCAAGATTTTTAAAGACGAAAATTTTTTTTCAGAAACTTACTTAAAAAAAACACGTATTTCCTGGAACAATATTTTTTAAAATGTTTGAATGTATACGGTATTACCGAGTGCCAGCAGAGCTTTCAGGTAATATCTCTCTGTTTTCGGGTCGGCTTCCAGTTAAACCAAATGTTTGACCCGAAGTCGACCCGTTGCCTTGAGAGCTATAAATATCTGCAATAACTGATTTGAATTATTTGATTTTAACACAGAACTTCAATAATGCGCAGACAAAGGCTAGTTTTTTTTTTGTAATCATTATTGATAGGCTCGAACATAGTTGAGAAAACACAGGCTGACTAATTGAAAGTAAAACCATTTGTACTGTTTATATAAATCCAGTAGGTCACCTAACATACTTCAATCAAGTTTCTGACAGTGGTGAACAACAAATTATAACAAAAATATACTAAATCGCATATATAAATCTTCAATGAAAGTGTATAAGCTCAACGTTAAGAAAACAAATAAACAGTCATCAATCATTATTATAGTTGAACTTCGTTCAACGGCAAATCATTTCAACTAACAGTGTTTCATAAATGGATGAATATACCTAAACCAGATAGGAATCTATTTTTAGAACACCATTTACTAGAAAAGATTTCAGAAGACAGACAATCTTTCATCTTTGTTTCTCGTGCGCAGGAGCATACAAGAAAGCTGAACACCCGTCCGCGTCCCAAAAATATCACGATAGTTATGAAAAGTCCTTAAAGTTCAAATAATTTATGATATCTGTTTATAGAGTGGAGAATCCTCATCGCTCATTCATTCCCGAACTAACCAGCATTGAGGACAGACGTGGGTAGTTGTTAAACACGATATATTGTTGTGGTGTAACTAAAAAAACAATTAAATATAGTTGTGGTTTATTGTGACAGTGGATCCGTGATCATTTGGATGTGTGAATGCAGCTAAATACAATATGACTCGATCAACGGTGAGTGTGTTTTGTTTTTGTTTTTATTGGAAGTGATTAAGGAATGTAATTGGTGCAAATTAGTGTTAATGAATAGTTTAGCTGTGTAAATAGTAGGTACCTCTTTGTTCTGTTGTACTGTTTGTATGTCAAAATACTCATTTATTTTATTTATTCAACAACTAGTTGCCGCCCGCGGTTCCGCCCAAGTGAAATTACTTCCCAACTTTCAATCAATTTTAAATTTTTGAACTGTCTTTTTCCATATTTTTTTCTTTTATACCTGAATGTTTTAAAGCTACTTAAAAATTACCAACCTTTACAAATAATTAGGTATGACATTTTTGCGACCATTTAAAAAATAATATTGCAGCCATACAGTATCTATCGACAACTAAAGCGTTTAAAATTTTCATAATAAAAGAAACGCATTTTTATTTAACATGAACTTTGACTGATGCCAGTCAAAATTAGTTTTGACTAATTATCAATAGTTATTGACTGTACCATTATGTATAATTTTATAAATTATTATTCGGAATAGATGTTGTTGGTTCTCCTGTTTAAGATTTTAATCGTTTTACGTAAGTATAAATTTTCCATAGAATATCTAGTAAAGAACATTCTTAATTGAAGATTGAGTGTGTGGATCACGATGGAGTGTGTCCGAAATGAGGTGGAGAGACGAGATATTATGATGACTTAAGGGTCATTTTAACCCTTTAACCTCATTCGTTTTGAGAGCAGTGGTGGCCGAGTGGTAACGGCCCCGACTTACGAGTTGTAGGTCGCGGGTTCAAACCCAGCCAGGCGCATTACTTTGTGTAATTTATTTCATCACCACTGCTCTCAAAACGGTGAAGGAAAACATCGTGAGGAAACCGGCATGTCCTAGAACCAAAAATTCAAAGACATGTGACATCCACCAACCCGCACTGGGCCCGCGTGGTGGATTACGGCCCATTCCCTCTCCTAGAGAGGAGGCCTGAGTCCCAACAGTGGGAACATTAAAAGGCCGACTATGACGACTATGAACCTCATTCGTCAGATATATCCGACAAACACACTCGTGTTATAAATAAATTACTAACTTAACAACTACCTAAATAAAAATAAAAAAAAGATGACGAAAAAAAAATTAAATAAAAAAAATATTAAAAAAAATTAATTTGTCTGATGTGGACTCGCGTAGTTTTTAAGTAAATGTTAAGATGAGGGCCCAAACAGAATGCCATTGTTAAAATTTTATAACACTGTAAAAAATGGCGCGGACCATCATGTAGACTGCGGTAGAATAGATGCAAAAAAAACACTCTCGTGTTTATTTCACTAGGGTCGCACGCACATGCACGATCAAATACTTCACCTCATCAGCTCTTCTGTCACCTATAGGAGTTGAAGAGCGAAACGAGGTGAAGTACTTAGTCGCAAACACACGACCTTGGCGACGGACGAAAAAACAGTCGTCAGAATAATCAGACGCAGGCGGCTAAAGGGTTAGTCATATTTTTTTTTAGACTAGGGTATATAACAGTGTCCTAGCTGCTCCTAGTTCGCAAGCAGCCAGGATGATATACAGACTTGTAGTTCAAAACAATAAGTACTTATAAGTACTTGTGTAAAACTTGATCCAGGAAATACATGTTTTTCATTTTGACTGGTATCAGTCAAAATTCATATTAAATGAAAGAAAGAAAGAAAAACTGTTTATTCGCGCGAAATGATGCAATCTTAAAACTAGCAAACAAACAAAACTACAAATACTACAAATAATACTAGAAATAAAAATGCGTTTCTTTTATTATGAAAATTTTAAACGCTTTAGTTGTCGATAGATACATACATGGCTAGAATGACTGAAATATTATTTTAAAATGGTCGCAAAAAAAAGACATACCTAAAAGTTTTTGGGAAAAAAATTCGTCATTCGGAATTTTAATCAAATTTTCAAGGTTTCTATAGATAATAATATCTTTACTTTTAAAATTTATGAGTGAATAATAAGGGGACAATATGTACACATAATTATGTAGATACCTGGTAATAAAAAAGTTTAACCTAATTAGTACGTGACCCTTTTGACTGGCCTGTTGGTCTAGTGGTTAGTGGCCCTGACTGCTATGCCGGAGGTACAGGGTTCGATTCCCACCCAGGACAAATTTTTGTGTGATGAGCACGATCATTTGTTCTGTGTCTGGGTGTCATTTATCTATAATATGTATGTATTTAGAAATATATAAGTATGTTTATCAGTTGTCTAGTACTCATAACACAAGCTCTGCTTAGCTTGAAACTAAACTGCGTTGTGTGATAGTTGTTGAATATTATTGTATTACAGTACTTTTAAATTTAAAATTAGTGACATTAGCTATCTAGTTTTTTTTTAATTACCTCGCAAAAATACCGAAATCAACCAGAATCTTCCAACTCCCTCAAAAATTCTCTATTTGTATCCTCTTGCTAGTGATGTGCCACATGCCATAAAAATGTTTTTATAACTGTGAATTCGCTAGAAATGTAAATCGGGTCACAGAATTCAAAAAAAAATTATTCAAAAATAAGAAAAACCTATGAAATATGTTATCTCACTCTTATAAGGTAAAATCTGTCTCGTAAGGTAAAATCTCTCTCTTTTCGTGGGTTTTGCAAGAAAAAAAAAATGAATTTTCAAGATTTTTCCAGTCGACCATTTCAACCATTTCAATTTGGCACACGATGCAACAAACATCCTGTAGATCACTTTGTGGGTACCTGAATTACTTAATTACTGTTTATGCTGAGCCTGGCTACTATTTCGTCCATTGGCGTAGGTATCTAGTGTTATTTTTCAAGGGGGGCCTGGCTCCTGATTTTAGGGTTCCGTACCCAAAGGGTAAAAAGGGACCCTGTTACTAAGACTCCGCTGTCTGTGTTTTAACCTCAGTTTATAGTTACGTTTTTTCATAATCAAGATCACATTTTTTTAATAGAAAAACTTTTTTATACAACCCTTAAGGTACACATCTCATATTTGTTTTTAAATTTTATTCATAGTAACTGTCATCCGAAGTTTTGATGATATTAACGCCCCAGCCACTGGACTAATAGACAAACAAAATGTTTATCGTTAGTTAAGACTTCTGTCACAAAGATGCCAACTCATTACGATCCAGTTGCTAACACATTTGTCCTTGATAAGGGTTCCTGAAGTCATGGGTACACCATTATCGTACCGTATGTCGTTTTGTGAGCTACTCCGATTCAGTAAGTGGCATGCAAATATTAGTACAATATGGGTTTTTTTTTTAGGTGGGAAAATCATCTTATGACAAATCCCGCTCTTGGGCGAAGCGGGAGATAGTGTCAGACTTTTACTGACTAAAAACCCACTCCCGTTCCTTCGTTGCCTTCGTCCCAGGGCCCGGGTTTCGTTTTCACACTACCCATGGCCCCAGTAGGCTTCGACCCTGCTGGGCCCCTACGATTTGCTGACATCTCCCTAAGGCGCGCGTGGAACAATACGCGCTGTCGACGACTTGGGCTTGGTCCGGACGGTTACCGGACGGTCGGACGGCGGGCCACCCATTGCCCGCCGTCCGCAAGCCCGCGCCTACGGTGGCCGGAAATCGGGATCGGAATCCCGGCGGCGGTTGGGGCATGAGGACCGTTGCCGTTGCCTCACGCGATCGGCTGCTTCCTTTGCTAGCATAGTACAATATGGGTACGTTTAACAGTAATATATACTGAACAATATTAAGTAGTTAGGTAACACATATCACTAGTGAATATCACAATAATATGTACCGTATGGTGTCGGACGTAAAGAATAGCACCATCCCATTTCTTCCCGTGAGTGTCATAAGAGGAGTCACCGATTAATGGACATTTTGCGACCATGCGTACTGTTGAGCACCTCAGCCCCCCTAGCTAAGTTACAATCGTATCGTTCACGCCAAACGTTTCGAGTTAGCCACGCCTCCAATTCCTTTGTTCGGACTACGTGACTGAGCGTTGAGATGACGTCAGAACAAAGGAATCCGAGGCGTGGCCTACTCGAAGCGTTCAGCGCGAACGAGACGATTGTAACTTGGCTAGGCGGACTGATGGAAAGCGACGATGCGGTCGACGATGGAGCGCGCTTACCTAGAAGTAAACTATTCACTCTTGACTTGACTCCACTTTTTATGCTGATTATTTTCCTTTGGGACAAATTTCTCCTTTCACGCAGGCGTAGCAGCTGGTAGAAGCTAGTTACACTCCTATTTTTTAATTAGTAAGTACAAAAAAATGGGGCTCTACCCCTTAATGATCATATTTTGGTAGTCAAAAATAACGAAATCCCAAAATTGTCCATGAAAGTTTGTCATAATTGGTAAATTCATAACTGAATCAAAAATACGCAGTGTTTTTCCGTTTTGATCGTCATTTATTCATTCATAATCAAAAGCCTGTACAATATTTCCATAAATTGAGTGACATTTTGGGATATAAACAAACGCTAATAACTTTGCGGTTTATGAATATTGTTTATTGAGACTTAACACGTAACTAATGGTACCTACTTTTTCCTCGCTTGTTTTTATGTGCAAAGTTATTTACCCACGTTAAATGATGTCATAATGGTATATTATTGAGATATTTCCTATTACTTGCGACCCAAACCCAATAAAAACTCAACCCAAAGCTGGTGTTCTGAAAACGCTGGAGGTAGTCGCGGCAGATCACAACGGATTGAAGGTCTTCTTTAAGAAATGGCCGAGAGCCGGGAACAATAGAGGGAGGTAAAGACTAAAGACACCAGTAGACGGATTGTTGAGACTAGATATTGTTACGCCGTGAAACTTAAAAACGCCATATTTTCGATGAAAACAAGAGTAGCATCAAGGATACAGGTGTGGTTTTAGTCAGTAAAAGTCTGACACGCCCTCCCGCTCCACCCAGAGCGCGAGAAGTCATTTTAATGATTTCCCACATTAAAAAAAAAGAGTAGCATCAAATAATTAACACTCATTGCTGTGCGAAACTTCTAGAATGGAAGTACGTACCCAGGCCT
Organism: Mythimna pallens; assembly: GCA_961205895.1. Lineage (NCBI taxonomy): Eukaryota > Metazoa > Arthropoda > Insecta > Lepidoptera > Noctuidae > Mythimna > Mythimna pallens. The sequence continues at coordinate 6,181,349 of OY540839.1, forward strand.
GGCAAGTTCTAGAAAAGTCCACTATTATTATTAAATAGCAGGTGGTTGATAAGAGAATTTGCACCTTCCTTGTTTAATAGAGTCGCAATTAAAGATTTGGTTATTCGAGATTCCATGACTGTGGCGTTAGGTTTTTCGTAGCAGCGTGCATTCGTTGTGAAGAGTTTCCTATTAGTAAACATACAGGGATGTGTTATTCGATATTACAGTTTTCTGAATCATGTAATTCAAGATCACATGGCTACGGCGTTAAGTTTTTCGTGGTAACGTGCATTCGTTGTTAAGTGTTTCGGATTAGTAAACTTACGGGAACGTGTTATTCGATGTTACACTTTTCGGAATTATGTAACAGACTCTGGAAACACAGTATCTTGTGAATAATAAGTAGGCTTCTATTGAAATCAATTCATAAGTGTAAAACTAATCCAGTAAAGACCTCTGAAAATCTGCTATTTTGCATGAACTTTGACACTTCATAATTTACTCAAAAATTAAAAAAGTCAAATAAACAATATAAATCTTGCAAATTTAATCTGAATGACGAAAATTTTTTTCAAGCAATGTTAAGGGTTTAAAAAAAACACGTGTTTCCTTAAATAAGTTTTGTAAAATATTCGAGTAAATCATGGAATTACCGAATGCAAACAGAATTTTCAGGCGTTATTTCTCTTTTTTCTCGTTGCCTATTCGTCAAACATCGCGTTGGATTGCGTTAGATGTAGTAACAAGCTTTTAAACCATGCTCGATGTCGACAATAGGCAAGTGAAAAAGGACCCTCTTAATAAGTTATAATTACCAATAAACGAATAAAAATAACCAACTATGAAGACTTTTTAACAGCTCTAAATAGTTCAAAGTCCTAAGTCTGTTTAGTTAATGCGGCAACTTACATCCTGAAAATTTACAAGTGTCTGTAATGAATGGGCGAGTCATGCTGAAATTTAAATTAATGATGAGTTACGTTATAAAATATAATAAGGATAATAAATAGTTTCTATGTAGCCATCTGTAGGTTAGACAATTATTTCCTTAAGTTATGTAAAAGTATTATTAGCAGGAGTGACTTTTCTCTTTCTTTTGGAGATCAATTTCCATTGTAAACTAAAAAAATATTACAAAATACTTAAAAAAAAAAGTAAAACATTCAAAGGGATCAATTTTGACAAAAACTAAAATTGCATCATAAAATTTTTGAAAAATCAATATTCCTTGCCAAGGATCGAACCCTTCTCTTCAGTGCCGTATTTGACCAGCATTGGTCCAGAAGCAAATTCTACTAAGAGGCCCCTTAAATCCTTGTAAATTATAACACTTATTTTCCTAACACGCCGCGGGGCCCTTATGTAGTGATGGGTCCACAGATATCCGGTACCCAAGATACAGGCACCGCCTAGTTTGGGGGCCATTGTAATAATTCTGAAAAAATATAACTCCTGTTACCGATATGAAAATATGTTATACCTATGTTTAAGAAAATACTTGTAACAATGGTTAAATAAAGTTATTATTATATTGGTCTCCATATCCTTTATGGAAAATGCAGAGTTGGTTAGCTTTTTTATTAATAAGGCAATGGCACAGGTATCTTGACTTGTTTTTGAACGTCCCGCATTTGCTACTCTTGGTTGTGGCCGGTCTGCACTTCTAGAGAAGCAGTGCCGGATCAGCCAAACATCTAAGGTTAGAACCTTAGATATTTATGAAAACTGATCCCAGAGTCACAAAGGACCTACCTACCAGAGTACCTAAATAAAGTACCCATTAAATAATCACCTAATAAATCGATAACTCATCGTGACTAATCCACTATGATAGCACGTTCATCAGAACTGGCTGTGTATCTATACCTAAAATATATAGGCAAATGCCCCAAGTGTATCGTTGTCATTGCAATTGGTATCGTCACTGTTGCGATGATGGTCAATTAGATACAGAATAATAAGCCCATGGGAATTTGGGGCCTACTGAGGATTCAATAAGGCTATTGTTATCAGCAATACACGTACTTATAAATAACACATGACAGAATTGTTAATAGGATATAAGAGCGCCCAACCCATAGCGATTTTCATTACAACCACCCTTACACGATTATGGCATTATTACACGTCTGTCTCTAGATATTTGGAAACACAAATACATATCTTGCGGTTATTATCTAAGGTTTTATTGAAAACAAAACATAAAGTTATATAAAATTAATCCAGTAAAGACGTCAAAAATCTGCTAGTTTGGCCTTTAGTTATGTACTCACAAAAGAAAACCTACTTAAAGGTACCTACAATAAATATTTTTATCCTTGTGCATTAAATTGAGATTCTGAACGAATTAATGGTTAACAAAAATTAAGGTAACTAACTTAAAGTTTAAAAAAGAAACACATATTTCCTGGAATAAGTTTTGAAAATATTTGATTGATCGACGAAATTAAGTTACTGAATGCCAGTCGAGCGTTCAGGAGCTATCTCTCTTTTTTCGTGTTGCCGCTTTATCAAACGCAATATTAGATGAAACAAAAAGCTTTTTAACCATGCTCACATTGAAGATTATTGGATCGGAAAGGGCCCTCATAATAGCATATATTTACGTTTATATTCACAGTAAATGTGTTCCTAAAAATAAATGTGTCACAATAAATGTGTATTGCAAACCAATTTTGCAATAACAAAATCCCCTGCTGTTATTATGAAATACAGTCATTTTAGGACTCGGATAGAAAATAAATGTCGTGGGGAAAAGTGAACGAATGTGATTTTCTGAATAGGGGAAAGTCCAAAGAAACGATGGAAGGTCTGTGGGAAAGATGAAATGGCTAGAGAAAGGATGAATACTGAGACAATGACTAATAAAGGACTAGGGAAGATGAAATTAGGATAAGAACAAGAGAATGAGAAGAGATTCAACTTTTTTTACAGAAATTTCAAAACGTTGAACTATGTTTATAAAATTATTTATTTATTTATCGTTTATTTCAGGCATATAAACCCATAGCAATATTATAGACTTAAATAAAATTAAAATTAAAATTGTCATAATATAATGAATTAATTAAATTAAAATAGATTAAATATATTATTGAAATATTGATAAAATTATTGATAAATTATTGAATTACATTAAATAAATAAGTTAATAATGTTATTGTAAATTATTATCATTATCATTACCATAAATAAAAAAATAAAAAAAATAACAATATTCTCTCTTAATTTCAGGTACTCATACTGATGCTGTGTGCTACTATCCTAGTAAATGAAGTCACCAGTTATGCAATACTACCGTCACCTAGCAAGACTAAACAAAATGCACTCGACGCCGTTACAGAGAAAAAAGTCACGACAAACACAAAATCGGAGGACTATAACAAATACAGTTATATTATAACCACCTATTTATAGTATTAGTACAATATTAGGACTTATAAAAAATATAAGGTGACTGGTAATTAGTGACCGATACTTAATTAAACATATGATTGTACTCATGATTACAAACGACTTTCCCAAAGCAACTTTTTTTATATTCTTATTAGTTTTATCACAATAATAAAACAGCAGTTTATGTACGTGCGCGCGCCTGCGAACGGCGACCGCTCAGCTGTTAGCCGCGTGACGCCGTCGTACCTACAATAATGATAAAACACCCGCGCAGCTTGCAAACCCATAGGTGTACGTATCTAATCAGTTAATGTACCTACAAACTAATGAGTATATAAAAAAAGTTTCTTTGGGAAAGTTGTTTGTAATCATGAGTACAACCACGTGTTTAAGTATCGGTCACTAATTACCAGTCACCCTATATATCTCTATAAAAATCTCAAGTATTTTTTTAGAATGTGTTTATATATTTTTACTTCTTTATTTTGTGTTACTGTGTGTTTTGAAGATCTATTTTTTTATATTTTTCGTTTATTGAGATGATTTATTTTATTCTCTTGATAAATGATAAAAGTCTCTCATCATTTTAAATTAATTTTTGACAATAATTTAGCAAATTATGATTGTTAGCCGCATTTTTGTATCACTTAAAATTTATAAATAATAATAATTTAAAAAATACAAAATACCTACACACTTTCCTTCGGATTATGCAATAAATCAATATTCCTAACATGTGATATTTATTCATAGTTAATGTGTAAAAGATAGTGATAATAAACCTAAGTAAAAATGAACAGTTATTTTCCATTAATTTTAACACAAATTCTAGTAAGATGGGTCTGAAAGAGATAGATCTCTTTTGTTTTTTTTCTTTCAAGGTAACAAACTTAAAGGCATCGATCAATTGACATCAAATTCACTGCAATCTTGATGAATTTAAAAATACAGCGTTAATATATTGTATTAAAATATCGTGTGAAGGCTATTTTTTACCTTCTTACCCCCACCCCCCATGTTTTTCTTTTACAAATAATTTATATGACAATACAACATTGGTGAGTTAGCTAGTCTAACACCTAAAAAAAAACATCTCGTGCCACAGTGTATGATCAAACTCCTCCGAAAGGGTAATTTTTTTTGTGTATATTTGGTAGGTCTAAGAATAGGTCGTGAGATATTTTTTAACCTTCTACCTCTATCCCCCATTTTTTTCTTTGCTATTTTATACAATAGAATAACGATTGCCAGTCAGCTAGTAATGTATAATTTTCTCATAAACTTAAAATACTATCAAGTAAAGTATTCCTTACTAATAGCAGTCATTAATCAGTGACACATTTTCATAATTTACAGGCTTATCAAGTTTCCGCTACGGAAATAAGTGTGTTACAGCAGACAAGCGATAGTTATGTTTTTTTACAAAAAACACTCAAAATCTTCGAGGATGACGCAGCGTTGGAAGGCCTCCCACAACGTGAACCGTTGACCTGGTGATGGCCTGGAGTCCGATAGATGCGAGAAAGAGGACCTTTCGTTGTGGCGACACTTGGGAGAGGCCTCTTGTCCAGTAGTGGACATATTTCAGCTGTGATGATGATGATGATGACTGTTCGTGCTCTATTTAAAAAAGTTGCTTGACTAAAACAGATTTGTAGAGAATTAAATGCTATACATGACATCTATACAGACGACATATTCAGACGTGGCGGAGAGCCGGTCTAAGTCCCCACGACTTAGAACGGCTCTCTGCCACGACCGGTTTCCCGTGTAGCAATGGACTTCCCATCCATTAGACGGCCCTGGTTCAGGTGGTGGTATGGAACGAAAGGGAATGGGATACGGTGACCTTCTTTTGATGAACTGAATGATACAAAACTTATTCTTGGTTTATTTCTGCAGCGTGCGTCTGGGCACCGCTGGTCTAATACCGCCCTAGTTACGACGTTGTATTTTGCTACTTGATATTCAGCACGTTTGGTTGACAGAACACTGAGTCACAAAATAGCTATTTTGTGACAGTCCTATGCAAATTCGAAAAAGGGTAAAGGGGTGACCAGACAGTTGCAAACTAGCGTTCCAACCAAGGTGACCTTGGTTTATGTGTTTGCTTTGTGTTGTGGCTACATGGATGTACCCACGCGCCAACACGTTCGGTGGTTGGGAAAACGCGCCTTCCAACCTAGGGTGTTGAAGGTCATGGATTACAACTGCTGTGATGCTCTCTACACGGATTAAAACTAGCAAGGTCACCTAGGTTTGGACGTTGGTTTGCAACCATCTGGTCAACACTTTATACATAACATTTTTTCCTAACGACTTCTTCGAAATGCTTAGCGCAGAGCTGGGAACAAGAAGCCCATTCTCATACAAACAATGACCTATACTTTGCTGTTTAATATAATTAAACCAAAGATAAAATAAACATAAATATTTACACACAGTCTCCCTTTGTTTGAAGTTGATATGCTATCAGACTACTGAGTAATAGAGGCCTACCAGATGACTCTTTGTTGTTCATCATTAACATTTTAGTATGCGCATATAAACAAAAACAATAACGAACAATTTAAAGTACTAACATTGTATGAATGCGCTGTGTAATTGCCTAAGTATTATTAGTAATTATTCCATTTATTTATTAACATTAACATATAAATTATATTTTTAAATATTTAAATAGAAAATAATTAAAAAAACCGGTATAGGGAACAGTTTCAAATCCACCGGCAGTCAGGGCTCCAGAGAAAGGAACCTCCTATCAATACGAGCCGTGTCCAGGAGTACCGCTTTCTGAATCAAGCCCTTGATCCAGCCGCCTAAGGTGTTGGCCGAGGCTCGTGGCTATTAAGCCATTGTCTGACACAACTATCGGTACAATGATCGTCGAGTCCACATCCTACATGTCGAGAACCTCGCGAGCCAAGTCTATATACTTACTTTTATTTATACAATCAGTATAGCTCGGAACATTGAGGTCCCGGACCTTTGGAAGGCGTATGAGGAGCCGAAACCAACTCCCAAAGGCCCTTTAGACTTTTAATGGAATGTGATACCAACCGACGATTATCCCTGTACGCGGTATGCCAGTGCACCCAAGGACAAACCTCGGTTGGTAAAAAACTGTTGCGACATATTGAAAACAAAGACAGTAAGGCTATAGTTTTTGGAATCTTAAGAGGACTGGTTACCAGGAACATGTTAAGACTATGGCTTCTGCCTGAACAAAGTTATCAATATCCATCGATAAAAAGGCAGGGGGTGACTTGCACACTCAATAAATGGGCTTAATAATTTTATGTATTACCTATTATTATTTATTTATTATAAACTTTATTGTACACCATTACTTGGGGGAGGTCTATGTCCAACAGTGGACGTCTTTCGGCAGAAATGATGATGATGATGATGACACCATGCCACAACCAGACCAGTAGTTAGTAGTTACCGTACCTACTATGACTAGTATTTTGGTTTTGTTATTTTGGTACAGTCAGCATAATGAATGTGGCCTACGGGTTGATGCCTGCTAGAACTTGAATTTGAATTGATAAAAACATATTTGTATTAGGATCACAAATAGCACTGTGACAATTCTATTCTATCCAACTTCTTACTCGATGTGCTCGTGAAGTTCTTGTGATTATGTAAAATGTAAATTATTATGTAGATGTTATCAAAACATAGCATAGTTAATGTCCATTTCAGCTGGAAATCAGCTTTAGGTGGTAATATCAAATGTTACCACTTGAAAATATGTTTTTTTCTTATTTTTAATCATCCAATGCTTTCTCCTGCCCCAGGGCGGAGCGAGAAGGCATGACAGACTTTTACTGACTAAAATCACATTTGTATTCCTTCATGGCCTTGCGTTCCAGGATCCCATGGCCCCAGTTGGCTTCGGTCTTGGTTCACCATTACCACGCGCCATCGACAACTCGGGCTCGAACCGGACGGATACCGGACGGCCGGACGGCGAGCTAACCATTGCTCGTCGTCTGTGGCTGGAAGTCGGGACTGGGGTGTGAGGATGTACGTTCCCTTAAGCGTGCGAGCCGCCTGAAATTATACTGAGACCCATTTAGCACAATCACAATACCTAATACAATAAAAGGTGAGAGTTTTGTAACTTTATCACTCCTTCACGCTCAATCGGCAGAACATATTTTGATGAAATTTGGCACACGGGTAGACCGAATCCTGGAATAGGAAAAAGGATACTTTTTATCTGCATGACTGCAATCTCACCTGATGGTAAGCTGTGAAGCAATCGTTGGTGGTGAAGCGTATTGCTGCATTAAAAATCTCAAATTATATTGATGACCACGACCACAGCTGGGACACGACATGTTAAAATGTCAGACGTGCGATCGAGAAAGAAACATAGCTATACACCCTGTATAGCTCTATCCTTTTAACAGTTCAGTTTAGGTCGTCAAATGGATCGCGTTAAGAGCTAGTGGTAAGGCCTTCAGACCTAGACATTTTTCTGTTTTTTATTTTTTACAGACATTTTTAATCAACCAATTGTGACCACACTTCAACAACTTAGCCAATGGCCAGGCTCTTTACAGACTCAATTATTATCAACTATACCTACTGTTAATTTTAGGCTGTTGAACTCAATTATGACGGGCTATCTTATGAACACGTTGCTAGGCCTAAAACGGGCACAATCATTATAATTTATATTAGGAGTCATGGAAAGGTTAGATGTCAAATTGAGAGATATTGATGAATTCCGCGTTTGATATGTAAGTAATTGGAATATTCCTCTTTTTATCGACAATCGATCTCTCTCTCTCGAGGTTTTCTACTGCAAACCTATTTGTTGTAATTTTTATTTAAGGCCTTGGAACTCGAGCAGTGCCATAAAACAATGAAATTCTGAAGTCTACTGCTCGTTAACGGCTGGGTTAATAGATTTGAAAAAATATAATTATGTTTATTATAGATTCATGTACAACATTATTACCATAAGATTTTTTAGTATGACCAATAATTTTGAAAAAAGAAAGGTTTTCTAGAACATGATATTTTTTCGCTTGTTTTTCCCCACTCCTTGCCTCAAAGGGCTTTGATCTTTATATAATATGTTTAAAAAAAAAAGCTGGTTAAGTGTTCTTCAGAATGTCTATAGCATATGTAAATCAATCAATATTTCGCAAAGAAAATGGTTTTAAAGATCAGCGCGACTCTATGCGGGCGCAAGGGGCAGTACGAGTATGTGTGTGTGCTTTTAAAGGGCTTATTACACTACATAATATTCAGCACACGATATTCAGACCGTCTTATTTTTTGTTCCGAATAAGACCGGTTTAACCCTTATTACACTATGCGACATCGACAAAGACTTGTCTGAATATCGAGTATTTTATTAAGCCCTTAACTCCGGCCAGCTGTTCAAGGGGATATACGCCTTAATAATCTAGTAACTACCACTCGCGGCTGCGCCCTCAAGAAACTACTTTCTACATTTAAATCACCTTTTAAGTTTTTCAATTGTATTTGCTCTATTTTTTTTTATTTCACCCCTATATTAAAGCGAAAAAAAACAAAACTAAAAGTTATTAAAATCGATCAAGCAATTTTCGAGTTTTATTCATAAAATGATTTACAAACACACAGACCCACACATACAACACACATACTATCCTCCTTTTATGTTAAGTTCTTACAGTCCATCCTAAGGTTGTCTGCCCCCCTAGCCAAGTTACGATCGTTTCGTTTGCGTCGAACGCCTCCAGTAGGCCACGCCTCCGATTCCTTTGTTCCGACGTCATTTCAACGCTCAGTCACGTGGTCAGAACAAAGGAATCGGAGGCGTGGCCTACTCGACGCAAACGAAACGATCGTATCTTGGCTAGAGGGGCTGGTAGATATATTAGCGATAAGACTGCCATTGTACCCATAGATTAAGTTAAGTTTAAAAGTTTTTGTTACTATTTTGGTGTACAATAAAGTTTTATTCTATTCTATTCTATTCTACCAAAAATACATTTACCGACTTCTACGACTATCTATAACGACTGTCAGAAATCTACAAATTACAGCCAAATACGGACCAGAACCATGGCTTAGAGAACTTTTAGACGGTATGTAATGGATGGTGTCCAATGAATGGATCCACCGACCAGACTCAGGAGCATTGCTTAACCTCAAACTGCGGAGATCGGCCATCGCTCATGAATGTGGGTTTAACTACGGTATTTTAATCCAAAAGACATAAATTTTATCTTCCCTTATTTTATTCTTGATCTGTACAAACGGTAATACAAACAAACACCAAACAAATATCCAAAATAATGAATATCCACTAGATGCAGGTGTCATCAGCCCTTCTCCTGGTGGATGGCATGGGTTCCTTGAACCGCTGCATGGACCTCCAGCACGCTTTGGCTGTAGCACTGTAAGTGTCCATATACTCTGTTCTGCCTGGATACTCCGCGAACCAAGTCTGTATAGGCTTTGGAGCCAGGCCCGTGTGGATTACACCTGATAAAAGACAATTGAGTTCAGGAGTGGGACAGTTCAGGTTAGTTCAATCACAAAAAGTAAAAAATCCGCTATAAGCCCTTTAAATTAGCCACAAAGTGCCACGGCAGCGCGGCTGCTAAATAATAAAGTAGCGTGCCGCGTGACTGCAGCATGGGTGTAGCACAGCAGTTGCACTTTTTTTACTGCGTTGGCAGCGCCTCGCCGCTGCCGCTAGGCATACTACTTTATTATTTAGCAGCCGGCTTTTGAGTCCTTTTGAGTCAAAAGCCACATACAGCAAATTCTAGACGTTTCTTTTAGTTTCACACACTTAGAGAAAACATGGAGACACGATCAGTGCACTGAGTGCGAGTCGCTTTAACGTTAACGTGATCGAAACGTTTACCACATTTGGCTCTCTGATAGGTTAAAACCTTGGAGCGGGTCAACTATGTTCTCACAGCTGGGACTCAAGCCTTCCCTAGGAGTGGCAATAGGCCGCAATCCACCACGCGGGCCTTGTGCGGTTTAATGGACGTCACATGTCTTTGATTTTGACATATTTGTTCTAAGACATGCCGGTTTTCTCATAATGTTTTCCTACACCATTTTTAGAGCAGTGGTAATGAAATAAATTACACAAAGTTAAGCGCCTGCCTGGGATTGAACCCACGACGACGTACAACTCGGAGGTAAGTCGGGGCCGTTGCCATTGAGCCACTATACTGCTGTACTGATGGTGTCCAGGATATATAATGTCGTGGAGGTATACCTGGAGGGTTAATGGTGGGTCTGACAGTGGGAGGTTTGTCGGTGAAGTGCGTCGGGTCCTTGTAACAACGTAGCATGCCCAGCTTGTTGGCCTCCATCGGGATAGGCGCGTTCGACTGTGCCGCCGCTATTATTGTTCTGTAGTCCGATACTGGGAATGCTGCAAGAAAAAATGGCTGATAAAGGTACGTATAGAGTTGTCAGATCTTAGAACCGAAATTCGGACATTGAGTAAAAAAGCCGGACACCCTTAACTTTTCTTTCCATACAGGTAAAGCCGCTGTCAGAAGCTGGTAAAGAATAATAAAGAAATCATAAACTTCACTGATAGTTATCAAAAATATTGGGACGATTAACCAGAATTGCGGAAATGTTTGAAAAAGCTACCGTGGCCCTTGAACGCAAAATGCTACTGAAGGAACATAGGTGTGGTTTTAGTCAGTAAAAGACTGACACGTCCTGCCGCTCCGCCTCTAGGGTGAGAGAATTCATTAGATGATTTCCTACCTTAAAAAAACCGGGCAAGTGCGAGTCGGACACGCGAACTGAGGGTTCCGTACAAGTACGAGTCTCAAAATTTTTTCCGAATTGCAGAAAAGTTTTTTTTTATGACGTAAGTACAAAATTACAGTTTTCAGATTTTTTCCCATACTTGTGCCTAGTACCCTATTATAAATGTTGATTCCCTTAAAAGTGTCGAAATGTACGTTTTTTGCGCCGTATCTTTTTCCCATTAACTTAGAATTTTGATTTTTTTCACAACTTTAAGGGACTGTAGATTTGACTATATGGTTTTAATTTCAACTCGATACCTCCACGCGTTTCCGAGATAAAGGGTCTTGACAGACAGACGGACGGACAACAAAGTGATCCTATAAGGGTTCCGATTTTTCCTTTTGAGGTACGGAACCCTAAAAAGAAAGAAGCGAGTAAAAAGATGGTACCTAAAACGGTTTATAGCCAAAATACAAACATAACGCTGTCGGAAGTAATGCTACGAATATGTAGATACTCGTACTAACGTGACTGTCTGCATCAAATTAGGTACATTCGTAGTCTGTCGCCTGAGTAATTTTAATTAATTGACCCGCATGACATGACCCGAGTCAGTCATAATAATTTAGATCATTGTTCCCGTTAACGCTGGGGAAGTTATTGCGACTACTGATAATAAGTTTATTTGTAGATATTATCATTTGAAGGAATCTTGAATAATAATCTATAGGATCACAAAGGAGAAACTGTCTGGCTGATTGCTATAGTACCGCACAGCCGAAACTACTGGGACTAGGAGCATAAAATTTTGCACATAATTTCCTTTTATGACGTAGACGAGGTCTAAGAGAATTTTCTAATATTTACCCCCTAAAGGAATGAAGCGGGGGTCTTAAGTTTATTATGGAGAAACCTACTTTTAAGCATATGAAGGAGCTGTCAGAAGCTAGTCAATATGTCGTGGCCAGATCATAGAATTGATCACTTCATGATATGGCCAATTAAAACCGGCCAGATCGTTTAAACGTTAACATTTGATGATATGTCAATCCTCGTTTGGACATATCGTTGATGTAGAATTTCTATGACATTAAAAGGTCTAAAAAAGTAGGCCAAAGGAGGATTGATCAGGCCTGTTTTAGTTGGCCATTTCTAAGATCTTAAAATTGACCACTTCATGAAATGACCAATTAAAACTGGCCAGATAATTTTAAAGCTTGATGATATGTCAATGCTCGTTTGGCCTACTTTCTTTAGACCTTTTATTAGCATAGAAATCCTACATCAGCGATATGGCCAAACGAGGATTGACATATCGTCGATCGTTAACGTTTTAACGATCTGGCCAGTTTTAGTTGGCCATATCACGAAGTGAGCAATTCTAAGATCTGGCCACAACTCGGGCTCGGTCTTTACTGGACGGGCGGACGGCGAGCTACCGCGGTATGACGACAATGTCCATTCCCTTACGTTTGCGGCCATCTCCCTCCGTAAACCACTCGTCCTGAATGTATTAAACTCGAGGTCTTACTCACATCTTTTCTTGAACGTAGCTTGATACATCGTCATCATTTTCCCGTCGAGGTCATCGCAGGGGTGATCCAGAATGTCATTGGTCACATCCACCATCTGGCGAAGTTGTGGAAACAATAAATACACATATCAGACAGAACATCGGTGGGTTTTAGACAAGTCTGACACGCCATTTCGCACCATCTAGAGCGGGAGGAGTAATTTGGAGATTTTTCCAGGTAAAAAAGTTTTCAACGGGAGTCACTAAACAAAATCTCTAAAATTTAAAATAAAATCTCATGATGAACATGAATTTATCATGAGATTTTGTTTAAATTTTTAGCTAGCAGCAGCGATGCGGAGTGGAGATTTCGACCGCTGTTGGCCAATACACGGTCCGCTCCGCTCCACTTTGCCCAGCGGGACTTCAATGGAAGCTGAGCGAGCTGAGCGGACTTTCAAATAAAGCAAAAAGGTTACTTCTAGGCATGCATGCTCCAACGTCGGTTTCATCATCGCTTACCATCAGGTGAGATGTGGTGTTAAACGCGAGCCAAACTACATATCAAAAAAGAAATGACCTCACGGTCCTGAGCCAGACAGAACGGAGTTGAATGGCCACACCCCGCTCCGCATCAATGGAAACTTGCCACTTCTAACCGCTCCATTCCGCACAGCTTTGCTTAAGTGGAAACGCACCCTAAAGCGGAGCTGGGATAAAGTTGTACTACCAATACATCACACTAGGCTACTACATCAGACTACACCTCTACGTGATTCATATTACACCGCTACGTAGACCTACGGGCGTCAAGCTGTCGTTACGCCAGTGATGTCATTCAGCGTCTACGTCACTTTAAACCTGTAGCGGTATTTCGATCTTTGCTTTTAAGCTATCTGCCTAACTTGCTACGTCACACTATACAACTACGATTTTTTTTAGATGGACCAAATCAGCCGACCAAATCCGCTGACCAAATCCGTTCTTGCAACAAACGACTAGATCGGACCGTTCTTTCGCATTTAACGTCAAGTGCAGGCCGTTCGCTAGCGCTGTAATTTGAGTCCATGTAGGTCTACACTGGTCTACACGGACTCAAATAATAATAATTATGATCGCCGGACTATTCTATAAACGGACTGATTTGTTTCAGAAGTGAACACTGCTACATCTGTGTGCCCAGTGCGAATTTGAATGACGCTCAGATTAGCCCGATCTAAACTCTTGACCAATCAGAGAGCCAAACACGGTAAACGTTTCGATCGCGTTGACTTAAAAACAACTGCTCCCCCCCCCCCCCCCCGGCTAGCCAAGTTACAACCCTTTCGTTTCGATTCTCTTTTCTTTGCTCGCCTCGAGTCGGCCACACCTCCTATTCCTTTGTTCTGACCACGTGACAACGTTGAGATGGCGTCAGAATAAAGGAATCGGAGGCGTGGCCTACTCGAGGCGATCAACGAAAAGAGAATCGAAACGAAACGGTTGTAACTTGGCTAGAGAGGCAGTTTACAGTATTACCTGTCTCCGCAACTGTTCATAGTCGTGACATAGCTTCTGCTCTTTCTCTAGCAGTTGTTTGTACTGTTCCACTCTCGGCGAATAAGAATGGGCATCGCAGTGGCAGTAGGGGGCCACTGGGGCAGGCCGCTCGATCGGCTTCGCGTCCGGATGGGGCGGCTCGCATGGCCTGGAGAACACAAGAAGTTATGATAACATCAGTGACCACTTGCATAATGACTATAGGGCAAAATCAACATCACCGAATCGTTGATTTTTGATAGTCGAGCCTCAAGGTCTGTGAATACTTGTACTCATATTTTGAAATTCAACTTATTTGTAAGCTACTTTATGAGAAAAATGTATATAATGTATAAGTTGCAACAATGACAAATGATTTACCGTCACGGTTGTCTTGACAATTTTTTATCGATTTAGAGAAAAGTGCCGCGCGGCGGCGCCGCTGCAGCGCTGACGCTGCACTGGTTCAAATTTAATGAAATTTTAACTAGGCCATGTTTAAACAATTCCTGCTTGGGTACTGAAAATTCAGGCTTCTAGTTTTATAGACAGCGAAGTTATAGGGGGTCGAAAATGGCTTGAATTGTTTCGAGACAAGGATGGTACGACCGTGCCGCTTTTATGCTCGCCTTGGGCACAGTTGTGCCCCGTATTAACCACGACACTTACAACTACACGATTATCTGTCGTCACTACAATTTGGGAACGCGGCTTTACTGTGTAATTTTTTTTTTTTATAAGTACGGTACAACATCACGAAAGGGTGCCAAGATTAGAATTTTTTCGTGGGCATGAAAAATATAATCACGGGAGCCGAGATGGACTAAACTAAATAAATAGATAAATAAAATAAAGTTTTATTTTTGTGGCATTTTATTGTTATATTCATAAGTATAAATTCGTGTATTGTACGTATCTAGTACAAGTCGTGATTTCAAAGATAACTGCACTAATATGCGCAGTGCGACATCGTCAAGGCTTGTCCCTATATTAAATGAGTATGGGTTGTAGACAGGGGCGCCGCCTCCGTGGGTGCTCGGAGGCCCGAGCACCCCTTGAAAAATAAACAGTGAGAATAGACATAAAGAAACAGATCAGTAATCGCCTTTTAGGGATGGGCGTTTTTTCATACCCAACGAACCGTTTAGCGCAGTGGTTTAGAGCGCCGGTTGAGACGCAAGGGTTTGTTAATGAAACAGATATTTGTGTTGGGTCTGGGTGTTTGTGGTACCTTCGTTGTTCCTGGTTTCCATAGTACAAGGGAAAACCTTAGTTTGGGAACAGGACAATGTTTGTGATGTTTTCTTAATTTATTATAATTTATTAAATTTAGGTATTTATTTGTCGGTCGGTCAGTGTCCATTTCTCTTCTCACACTTTTCACCAAATGAGCATGAGCACCCATGAGGTTTTCTAAAAGCCGGCGCCCCTGGTTGTAAAAATCTATAAATGGCGACCGTGGGAAATAAAGTCTGTTGCTATCGTGTTGTATTACAACCGTTAGTATCACGAATGCATTGATGAACTGTGGCTAGAGGGCTCACCGTTTAGCAGTGCCGAGGGGCGTTAAATTTTCATATTTAGTCCTCTTTGCTCAGAATAAGTCTTTCTTATTTATAATAGTTACAGTTTTTACATTATGTGAAATAACACTTAACTATCATTATATGTAATAAAATAAATTTTAAAAAAGCCCCTAAGAACTAACTAAAAGTAACCTAAAGTACCTACTGCCCAAGGTAAAAGCCAGCACTTGGGTCACGCGAAGTTTCAACAAGGCGTTTGGAAAGGTCTTTAAACAATTTGTGGGCATTCGGACCCCACGATCCGAGAGTTTCAACCCCAAACGGCTCGATATCGAAATAAATAGATAGAGATAGATAGATTTTCGAGCCGTTTGGTACGTTCTAGGACCACGAGTCTGCTTTTCAGAAAACCCTCACGTTTGTGACTGTGATGCTACTCCGATCAAGTGACATATTAGAAGCCACCTTGGCTCAAACCCAATTTCTTACCCACAACACCTAATGCTTCAATATTATTTTCCATTTGTTCGCGAACTCAATGTGGTTGAGTGCAATGAAGGCCACTGTACCAACAAATGAATAGGGTCACGTCACGGTTACTATGAATAGGTCGGACTTGTCAAGTCCGAAGTCTCGAAGTTTCAATCATAGGATAACACAAAAAAAAATAATAACACGGTGAAGAGAAAAATTCCTTCTTCTTTTTTATCGCCCCTCCTGTTCCCATTATTTGGGTTCGGGTCTCCTCACTAATCGGCGCCAGGATATTCTATCCTGTGGTATCAATGGTGGGCGACCTTTGCCTTTCTTTTGTTCTGGCGAATTTAGTGCGTTTTTTACGACATGGTTCTCGCTTCTTTTGCCAACATGTCCATTCCATCTGAGCATGAAAAAGTTAAAGAACACCGCTCTTTAAGTTTTTCAGTGATATAGCCACGATTTTAAAGCTGCTGCTGATATATTTATTGCGCACTTTATCGAGTCGGGTCACACCTCCCACCCACCTCAGCATTTTCATCTCGTTGGTATGCATATACTTTTGACTCATGGGTCATCTTTGGGTAAAGAGATCCCCTGATTCCCTGATCACCAAAAATCTAAATAAGAAAGATCCTGGTACTAATGGAATAGCTCCAAATACGATGAAATTGTTTTTTGTAAGTATAAATATTTTGTCAGGCGTTTCGTGATTAAAAAACCAGCCGAGTGCGAGTAAGGACTCACGTGCCGAAATAGCTGGTTGCAACGCTGCGTTCCACACAGCAATGCCATCCGCGGGTTTCACCTGCGTTTCAAGAAAGCGTGTGTAGAATTGCTTCTCCGTATACACTCTCAATGTCAAAATATTTGAATTTAGTATGGGCCGCACCGAAGACGCGATGCGCGACGCCCCGTGTTTCCGTAAACGAGGCTTTATTCTATGTTGTCCATCTCTAACCAAATACAAATTAAAATAATCGGGCATATAAAATTTACGCTCTTTATTCTTTATTTAATTACTTCACATCACATTTTTCTTATAGGTATTTATAAAATGTAGAAATGTGATGTGAATATTCTACCCGCGGTTTCACCCGCGTGATAAGTAGGTATTTTGTTATCACAAGAGAAGATTATCATATATCAGGTCTCAGGATAGATAGTACCCTAACTTTAATACTTCTATAAGTCTACATGTAGGTATGTAATTTAGGTCATGTTCCACCCGTGTGTTAAATTACAAACAATTCCGTTCACCAGTTGAGACGTGATTAACAAACACCCGAATATTATCCCTTATTTTCACTTTTTCCCTTACACGGAATAAGAAGTTTTTAATAAATCTGATCACGGTTAAAAATGTTTCATACAAATGCCACTATTTTTCACCCTTAATAGGGATTGATTTCGGGCACGCCACAATTGTGGCAGTAAGTCCCCTCTTTGAGGAGCGCCTAGAGGCGCCACGGCCTCACACACGCGAGTAATTCTATAGGGATTGTTATTTCGTTTGAACGGAAGAAACTCTGCTAAAAATCAATACGTTACTTACTTTCCAACAACAGGTTTTGCAAACGGCCACTGGAAATCGTTACTTTGACTTGTGCTGAAATCCATGGTGTTTTTGATCTTCTGAAAATAATCAATTTTATCTTTATTTTCTTTCTTAAACTTTATCCGTCAACAAAGTGTCAATTTCTACTAAGATTACTCACTTCAACTTATTACGTTAATATTTTTGAGATTTATTATTACTACTTTAGCTAATTGACACCCTACATAATTTAGAATTGCTTTTGAAGCCAAAAATTTGAGCTGTTGAATAATTTCTTCAATGAGGGAAGATAAAAACATTTTTGAAGTTTTACGTTTTTTTTCTTCTTTTGTTGCCCTTATCAAAAGACGGACAGTGTTTATCTACTTAGTACTTTAGTTGAAGCTTTTTCTTTTGCAAGGACCTTTATGAATAAAACCAGAAATAAATATTTTCTTTTATAAGCCGACTAAATAGAAATAGGTAGAGTTTTCACATGTTTCCTGTTTACAATAGTACTTCTTGTATAGCTGCTTTATAAAATTATTGTCATCAAACAAAAAAAAAACTTTTGTTGGAAAAAAGTCCCCTTAGGAAGACTAAATCCATACATTTTAAATTTATTACATTTTGAAAACTTTACATTGGACTGCTTAGGACAATTTTTTCATATAATTTATATGTTTTTAGTGGATTTTGGTGATTTTTTAATGATTTCCTAACAAAAGTGGTAATTTATTAGTGGTACTTTATACTTCTACAAATGGCAACATTATAGCAATCTTTAAATTTTTCAGCTGTCAACATCGTTGTTTTCCTGTCATCCGTCATCAAATCAGCTGTGTATCACACACAGAGAACATGTAACATAATAAATGTGCGTATTAAAATTATTGGTGTGAAAATGTCCACTGAGACATCTGATAAAAAATCAACTCAATGTTTATGATAAATTCACGGTGGAAGAGACATGGCGCGCCGGAGGAGCAGCGGCATCACGAGCCTGGGGTTTAACCAGGATCAAGGTTTGTGTTACTTCCTAGTTCGTCAACCTGAGTTCTTTGTTCTCAAGTGGAGTTAGTATTATTCGTATTTGGGATGAGCTGAGTGTGCTAGGAGGCGAGGATGGTGTGTGTGGCTTGCGCGTGCTGCGAGACGCGACGCAAGCACCGCGGGAGCTTGCTCGCCACAATCTCTCGCATCTACACTCTCCACGTGTTGTTTATATTTTTAGTGCGCGCCCACGCGCAATTTCCATTCTTCACAACTTCGCTTGCTATTGTTTGGGCGTTGGTTTTGTTTTCTCTCATACTTGCACATGTACTTATAAATTAAAACGCAATTTTCATCAATTTCCAAATGCACGTCATAGTGTTATGATCTAGACATTTCATGTTGTTGTGATAAACAGCTGTTGTTTGTTTTGTATGTGAACTATCCTGATTCAGGTTTGTTTCTATAGTGTAATTGGTGGTGTACAGTTTACTAAAAGGTTCACTAACAGTAATAAAATCACAGTACTATGAATAAATTTTCATACAAATTATCTAGTTTCTATTCCTACTTCTTCACTGCAGTATGGTTGTGGAACACACTACCGCCTGACGATAGGAACTGTTAAACTAATTTTTAAAAGAATTTAGAAAAATATGTGTTATTGTAATATTTATTTTACCATAATTATGTTTATTCTTATGATAGCATATCATTACAATCTATGTTATAATATTATATATCTATTATTTCATTATACATAGTTATTTTTCCTACTACTCTTGCACACGGTATCTACATAGTCTTTTTACAACTCTCCATTTGCATCTCATTTGGACCTATTTTTTTGTTTTCTTCTTCTTGTCTGTTTATTTGAAGTATGTACATTAATTACTAAACAAATAAATACTGCTAATTGGTTATCATTACAAAAACTGATCTATAATTGCTGTGTTATCAACCACATTAATGTGTTTGCATCATTAGGAGCACTCATTGTAATTAATATTATTCAAAAAGACTCATTAGATAAAGTAGTTCTTTGTTCTATTCCTTGTTACTCATAGATATAGAGTCATAGTTAATCACTGAATGTAATGAATGCCTTACTTTGTAGGCTGCTTCACATGCTGCCTTAGAACCGGCTTGCGCGTCTACAATGTGGAGCCACTCGTCGAGAAAGCTCACTACAGTAAGTATTTAGAAATACATTACTTTCTTCACTGCAATATGAAAAGACAGCAATGCTAAATGCCCCTACGATTACCCCCCACAATGCACCCATCTTTACATATCTTGTATAAAACATACTTAGTTACATAGTAAGAAATTTATACACAAGCTCTTAGTTTAGAACTAGATGGCGTTGTGTGAAATTTGTGGAATATTATTATTATTATGCATATGATTTGCGCCAATGCAATGCCTAGATAAGTTGCTACACTAGCCTCGGATCTACGATTTTTCAAACCGGGGCAAAACCTTGATAGTGGCACCCCTCACATTCATAAATCACTTACCTAGTATGTGTTCAAAAATTAAACCAGGCGTATGCAAATAGAAAAGTCTGTTTTTCAAACATATTAAGTATAAGATTGCAATTTTGGAAATAGGTTTTAGAAATAAAATATATTACAGAGGAGATGACTTATATTCAAAGCTTAAAAATGGAACAGAAAGTAAAAAACTAGGTTTACTTACTTGCCTCCATAAGAGTCTTTAAGACGAGAGTTACTTCAAAAGATTATTTCAAAAATAAGAGAGAGTATACATTCAATTACTTAATAAAATCTATGAGATTGTAGGAAGAGAGGCTTCATTTGTTTGAAATTTCCAATTCTTGTCTCAAGGATTTGGCGCCCCCCATGAAACTGCCGTCCGGGTCAAGTGCCCCGGTTTGTCCCAGCTTAGATCTGGGGCTGTTTTACACTACAATTGCTATAGGATGGTGCGGGTGACAGCTGTCAGATTCATACAATGTAGCTACCTATCCTTTTCTCTGATATTAAAGATGCTTATTTTCGTCCTGCTCTCAGCCTACTTATGCTATGTAATAAAAGACCTTAATAATAGTAGTGTATTTACTCAATGACTATGTCATGGCATTCACAAGTGTTCATTTCTGGAGAGCATACAATATTAGAACTTAAAACTGCATTCCTTGCTGGTAACATTACAAGAGGATACTTTAGAAAACACTGGACTGCAATAACAGTTGAGCATACATTGTATAATTGTATTATATTTATTCTATTGTTTATTAGTATATCTATTCTATGGTCGATAAGTAAATCTATTCCTGTATTCGCCTTTTTCTCTCTCTTTTATTGCACCTACTACTTTACTCAGCATCACGCAAAGGTTGACTGGTAGAAAATGCCTAAGGCATTAAGTCCGCCTTTGTACTTTTGTGTGCATAAAGCATTAAATAAATAAATAAAACAGTAAACACAGATCCTTAATCTGAAAATAGATTTGACCTAGAATACACATTGTAAACAGTATCTAAATGGCAGCTGTAACTTGAGAATATTGCTTTATTTTTAGAATACATACAAATTGTATTTAGTCATGCATCCAAATTATATTTATATTCTCGTTCTTCCTTGGATATTATAAAACAAAGACCCTAACCTCACTTCTGAACGGATTTTCATGAGATTTACCAACAGAAATGATAAATGATATTTATTGTGCAAATAAGTTTAAAAAACACTTTTACACGTCAATTTTTTTTTCGTCATTATAAACTAGATGAGGCCGGTGTTTCCTAGCTGACTACCCTGAGAAGAAACACCGAAACCAACTCAGGGGTCAAAGTCTCTTTTAAAGTCCATACAGTAAATATGTAATGGTCAAATCACGAAAAATGTTATATGTGAAAATGGTTTGGGCTACTATGACATGACTTTAGTTCATTTATGTTAAAGTGCAATATTAGTAGTAGAGATAAAGTGTGTGAAACTGGGGTGCTTGGTTGTCATAACTCAGTTAGCATAGCATAGCATGGTCGGCCTTATAATGTTCCTACTGCTGGGACTCAGGCCTCCTCCCTAGGAGAGGGAATGGGCCGTAATCCACCTCGCGGACCCAGTGCGGGTTGGAGGATGCCACATGTCTTCGAATTTTTGGTTCTAGGACATGCCGGTTTCCTCACGATGTTTTCCTTCACCGTTTTGAGAGCAGTGGTGATGAAATAAATTACACAAAGTAATGCGCCTGGCTGGGTTTCAACCTGCGACCTACAACTCGTAAGTCGGGGCCGTTACCACTCGGCCACCACTGCTCTATAACTCAGTTAAAAGTTATTTATTTATTGTTTTCTAATTTTGTAATTAAAATGTTTTTTTTTTTGACACATTCATGTTATATTATCTAAAATCCGAAAAACCAGGCGCCTCTTCTTATTTATTTAAATTTTCTTACATTCAAATAATTGCTTTTATAAAAATGTGTAGAATGTGCTAATTTTAAACATAAATAAATAATTTGAAGAGATAGAAATGGTCCCTGGTATAATGGTATATATAAACAAAATGACGGGTATAGTTTCAAAACCTGCAAAATCCATTTTTTTCATATCACAATATTTTTATATCTCTAGGATAAATAAAAAAATATGCGGAAATAAAGAGAGTTGCTAAAGAGTAGTATACCCCTCAAATGCTAGTCAATGGATTTCTTGCCAGTTCTTCTTCATAAAAATAACCAACTGGAACTGCACTAGCTACTGATGTTTTATGAGTGTCCATGTCCCAGATTGTAGGCCTATGAAAAATAAAATATTTTGAATTGAATTGAATATTTCCAACTTCACATTATCCCTATAGCCCGACCGCATCTGTCTACAAATAAAAGTATAAATATATTTCTTTTTTAGGGTTCCGTACTCAAAGAGTAAAACGGGACCATATTACTAAGTAAGTCTCCGCTGTCCGTCTGTCCATCTGCTTGTTTGTCTGTCCGTCGGTCACCAGGCTGTATCTCATGAACCGTGATAGCTAGACAGTTGAAATTTTCACAGATGATGTATTTCTGTTGCCACTATAACAAAAAATACTAAAAACAGAATAAAATAAATATTTAAGTGGGGCTCTCATACAACAAACGTGTTTTTTTTTGCCGTTTTTTGTTACGGACGGTACGGAACCCATGCGCGAGTCCGACTCTCACTTGGCCAGTTTTTATAATACAAATATAGATTTACTTCCTAGCTTATGCCCGCGGCATCGCACGCGTACATAAAATATAGCATAAGTCACTCAGAAATAAAACACCTTACTATCGGTGAAAAAATTTTAGCAATCGGACCAGTAATTTCAGAAATTACCTCCGTCAAACAAACTAACAAAAAAACAAATGACCTTTTTATAATATTAAGGGCACCTTCATATTCCACCAAGACAAGTGCCGCGCGACTGCTGCGCTACATCCGCGCTGCGGCCGCGTGTTTTAATTTATATGGAATAACAAAGCAGCGTAACGGCATTGCTGCAGCCGCGTTCCCGCTCCGCCCAAGAGTGGGTTCCCACCATTGGATGGTTTCCCACCTTAAAAAAATAAAAAAATATATATAATTAGTTCATGATCAATCGTAACATCGCCATAACCAACCACGTGGGTTACCATGACGTTCAAAGTAAGATTGTTTTTTCTTATTTCAGTGTGGGTAAGAGACAGAGCTATACAGGTTGTCTAGCGCCATCTCTTACCCACAATGGAATAAGAATAAAACAATCTTACTTTAAACTTCATGGTAACCCAGCAAGTCGGTACAACCATAAACGCTACAAAAATTAAACAGATAAGTAAGTACAAAGTTTGAACACAATACAATATTAGCATTTTAAAATCGCACCAGTCTTACGACGCAAATCATTTGCATGTATTGACATTTGTGAACTTTTAAGATACGTAGATAAATAAATGCTGCTAACTTTTGCTAAAAAAAAGTTATTTAACCGTACGAAAAACCGGAAACTTGATGACGCAGACCAGAAAGATCGTACAGCCAACAATGGACTACGATTAAGGACTTTTTAGGATTCCGTACTCAAACGGTAAAACGAGAACCTATTACTAAGATTCCGCTGTCGCGGTCGGTCCGTCTGTCTGTCACAGTTGAAATTTTCACAAATGATGTATTTTATAACAACAAATAACAAAATGCAAAATAATAACATAAATTTTTAAGGGGGCTCAATAAAATATAGCCTATGTCACTCAGGAATAAAGCAGCTTTCTATCGGTGAAACAATTTTTGCAATCGGACCGGTAGGTACTTTCAGAGATTACCTCGTACAAACAAAAAAACATAAAAACAAACTTTACCTCTTTATAATATTATATGTATAGATCATATAGATATTACGGAACCCTTCGTGCGCATGGGTAGGATGACAGCAGGGATTGTGTTATAATTTTACTGACTAAAACCCACCGTGTACCTTCAGTTGCCCTTGGAATTCCAGGGCCGCGGTAATTCTTTCGAACAATCCTGCGACCCTAGCAGGCATCAGCCCTAATGGGCCACGTTAATTTTGCTGACAACTCTATGAGGCGAGCTACCCATTGCTCCTCGTCCGCAAATTCAGGGTATCTGAGGCGGGGGTCGAGGCCTAAGGATTGTTTCCTCACGCTTTCCGCCGCCTCCTTCCCTCGCATTACGGCCTGGTCACGACTTCGGTCTTAGTGGCGAGCAGGGCGGCGTCGGTAAACGAGCGCGCGGCTCTATGGGCGGCGTCACGTGGCGTGCTTCAAACATTTTCATACATTTGATCTTACCGCTCGCCGCCCCGCGCTTAGCTTCCGCTCACAGCAGCAAGGGCGTAAAAGGAGGCTTCGCAGAAGGAGGCATCCTTCCCATTCCTTCTCGCTCCGTAGCATGGCCTGGACCAGGGCCGGACGTGAGAGGTCGCTGCTGATAACCGTACCCCATGAGGACACGGCTGAGCTCCGCCCAAGCGAGACAGATCTCAACCCTGTCTTCCGAAAGATGCACACAAAAATCTCGACTACCCTACGATCTTCATCACAAAGATCAAATTCCAGTGACAGGTCCACTGCATAGTAGACGGAGATGCATTTCAATCGAATCAAGCAGCTCAGCCTCTCGCAATTCGCTGCTGAAATTGGCCCCACAGCAAGTCAGTCCTTTTTCTTACTTGCTCATGTAGCACGCCTTTAAAATGGAAGATTTATCTACTTAATAAAAATCTTGCGTCACAGTGTTTGCTATCGAACCCCTTCGAAACGGCTTGACCGATCTTTTTGGTGTATATTTGGTAGGTCCGAGAATAGGTCATAGGTTTCTTTGGTAATTTATATGGTAGGACAACGTTTGCTAGGTGGATTACCACACGGAATAGACGTAGGAGTAAATCTTAAATGTATGAGTTTGGCGACACCGGTTCTGGTACAAATATTTTCTCAAGCTACTTCCAGTTCTTTCTATTTCGTGGGTTACCATGACGTTCAAAGTAAGATTAATAATAATCTTCTACAACTATCACACAACGCCGTCTTGTCTCAAGCTAAGCACAGCTTGTGTTATGAGTACTAGACAACTGATAAACATACTTATATATTTCTAAATACATACATATCATAGATAAATTACACCCAGACACAGAACAAATGATTGTGCTCATCACACAAATATTTGTCCTGGGTGGGAATCGAACCCACGACCTCCAGCATAGCAGTCAGGGCCACTAACCACTAGACCAACAGGCCAGTCATTGTGATTGTTACATTCTTATTTCTGTGTGGGTAAGAGACAGAGCTATACAGGCCCCCTAGCCAAGTTTACAACCGTTTCGTTTCGATTCTTTTTTCGTTGATCGCCTCGAGTCGGCTACGCCTCCTATTCCTTTGTTCTAACCACATAACTGAGCTGAGCAGGTTGTTTAGCGCCATCTCTTACCCATAATGGAATAGGAATAAAACAATCTTACTTTAATCGTAATGGGTTACCATGACGTCAGCTAGTTAGTTAGTTTGTTAGTTATACCTAATATCACCAGGATTCAACCAATCATATAAACCTTTGCATAAATTGAGATGAAATTACATCATTTCATTTCAGCCTATCCTCGTCTGCAAAATGACGTGCTAATTCTAATACATAAAAATAAAATTAGTCACGATGATAATTCAAAAACTGGGCAAGTGCGAGTTGGACTCGCGCCCTGAGGGTTCCGTACAAACTTATCTATTGTAAACAGTTCAATTCCCGAATGGAGTCTCGAAGATTTTTCCGAACGCAAATTTTTTTTTGTTGTTACATAACAAAATTACAGTTTTCAGATTTATTCCTATACCTGTGCTATAGGAAACTATGCCAAATTTCAGGATTCTAGGTCAACGGGAAGTACCCTATGAATTTTGATTTCCTCGAGAGTGTCGAAATGTACGTTTTTTGCCACATAAACCGAAGTGTCTTTTTTTCTCGTTAACTTGCAAGTTTGATTTTTTTTACAGCTTCAAGAGTCCGCAGACCTGAGTATATGGTTTTAATTTCAACTCGATACCTCCACACGTTCCCGAGATAAAGGGTCTTGACAGACAGATAAACAGACAGACGAACGGAAAACAAAGTGATCCTATAAGGGTTCCGTTTTTTCCTTTTGAGGTACGGAACCCTAAAAATCACGCTGTCATTCATCTACCGTAATTTGGTCTAATTACTTTCGTATGTCACAAGTCTGACCATCGGAACCCGATACGTAGCCAAAGTGAATGAACTCCTATTTATAGAACCGTTCCGGCGATCTTTGATTGAAATCTTATCCTAATCTGAACTCCGTCCAATTTTTTTTAAATGACAATGCACTTTTGTGTGAGGAGCCTATTGGAGATGCATCATGTGGGTCACGGTATATTATTATTGTATCTTTGTACTGTCCTACGGCCGAGCAAAGGTCTCCCTCCCTCCATTTCTTCCATTAGTCCCGGCTCTGGCCCATTTCTCGTTTTCATTTCGGCGAGTGCAAACTTCATCTACTAGACGTACGGCGTTGCGCCATCGGTACATGGTACTACCCCCAAACGTACAAAACGTTTTGGGAACACATTTATTGCACGGAGCGATGGAGTGGAATTCCTTGCTGGACTCAGCGTTTCCTGATAGCTAAAACCTAGGGATGTTTAAGTCAAGTGTAAATAGATTACTTCTAGGCAAGCGTGTTCCATCGTCGACCACATCTTTGCTTACCATCAGGTGAGATAGTGGTCAAATGCGAGCCTATCATTCAAATAAAATAACTCGTTCTCTCCTTCGTGGTCTGCCGCAACCCGTCTCGCAAATTCAGTGTACCAATTTTGTGCTTGGTCACAAGATATTATTTGCGATCCACGTCAAAGGGATGTCAGCAAACCGTAGGGGCCCAGCAGGGCTGATGCCTGCTACGACCGCGAGGATCTTCTGAAAACCCGTAGTCCTAGAACGCAAAGGGCAACTGAAGGACACAGGGGTGGTTTTATGATTTCCCACCAAAAAAAAGATTTTATTTGTAAATCTGCCTGGTAATTCGTTAATTTTGTTAACCAGAAAGTTACTACACACTTTTAAGTAAGTATAGGTTTTACCACGAAAGTTATTTCCATCTATAAACACTGTTGTTTTAACCCACTTGTTACAGAATAGACTTTAAACTCAAATCTATTTTCGTCAACTAACTCCTGTGTTTCCATTAACAAACAGAAACATTTCATAAATCTTGAGAATTTAAAGACTAAACCGAATATACAAACAAGTAGTTATGTATATCAGTTGTATATGTATAAGTAATCAATCTCGAGCAAATGTGTGAGTCGCTGAGTCACCGGCTACTGAGAAAAACCGGTTGTTTTTGTTACTTTAACTTGAGCACTTCTTAAATACAGTCTTTTCGAAGTCAATGTACGAATTAGAAGATGCTAATACAAAATAAGGATAAATTCGAGAGTTAGACAAGACAGACAGGTCATTGGACATTTTCTAATGGAGGAGCCGTTCACTACTTTCGCTGCCCTTTGGGCATTGAACTCAAGTCCCAAAGGTTACGCTGACTCAAAATAAGTGAGCGATACAAAATGGAACGAGCAATTTGAAATTTTAAAACGAATACTTTGTCAAAATAACAGTCTATAGTTTAAACCGACACACACGTGGGCCACGCCTGTTATGTACGTAGAGTAGCAACGCGTGGCGTCGCGCGGCGTGGATCTAATGTAGCTCTGCAAGTCTAGTTGCCATTTAAAATGTATGGAAAAACGAGCCCATATCGGTGTACGTGGCCCACGTGTGCGCAATGTAGTTCTACCTTAAATCTTCTATTCTCCGACAACCCGCACCATGTGTGATGTGATGCGTTAAATATTAATGAGTCTCCTAATTTATCCAATTCTATGACTAACAGACTGTCGAATACATAAGTACCTAACAACGTGCTCATTACGTATTCCTCATTTGTACACCAAATTCTAAGGTCATGGTGAGCAACGTCGGTTTTGTTGGCGTAGTCTGAGTACATTCGTATTGTTCCGTATTACTTGGGTAAATAGATCACGGATTCCGACCAGGGCATAGTAGAAGCAATAAGGTGTGAGAATAATTTTTAAGAGTGTAAAGTAACTTATAAATAATTGGGTAGCGATTCATTATGCAATAAATATGACAAGGTCATCTTGGACCCAGTAGGGCCAAAGCCTACTGGGGCCTGGGGAACTTACGAGTTGTAGGTCGCGGGTTCAAACACAGCCAGGCGCATTACTTTGTGTAATTTATTTCATCACCACTGCTCTCAAAACGGTGAAGGAAAACATCTTGAGGAAACCGGCATGTCATAGAACCAAAAATTCGAAGACATGTGACATCCACCAACCCGCACTGGGCCCGCGTGGTGGATTACGGCCCATTCCCTCTCCACTCGAGGAGGCCTGAGTCCCAACAGTGGGAACATTATAAGGCCGACTATGCTATGCTATGCTACTGGGGCCATGGGGAGACTTCCGAAAAGGAATCCCGGGGTCCTGGAAGCAAGGCAAAAAAGAACATAGATGTGGTTTTAGTCCGTATAAGTCTGACACGCCCTCTCGCTCTACCCTAGAGCGCAAGCAATTATGGATTATTTCCCACTTCAAATAAGAAAGCCGAAGGTTTTGCTTTGCGCACTCGGCTAACATATTGCTGCGTGTCGTAAATGACCGCCGAAAGTGTCGGTTGACAGTCTAATTAATAATGACTAGTCTAGTTAATAACAGCTTGATTAATAGAAATTTACTCCGTGTTTGTTGGCAATTAGTTTTCAGTGACAAACTTTCTACATAATAAGCTTTTAGTGTGCTGTATTGTACCCATCAAGACCATTCAAAAGAGCTCAAACACGATAGGGTTATTTTTTTACGCTCAGTAGTTTCCATGGTTACTAGCCAGCTCCTTGGTACCATATTAATGCATTGTCATCCAAGTTACATCGGTATACTAATGTTCAGCTTAATCAGTTAGGGGTAACTGTATCAAAATCCATTTTCAAGATTCGCCCCAAACAAACATTACAAGTTACTTATAAACTTGTAAAAACGGCAGTGCCTACAAAATTAAGTAGTGACTTGAGTGCTAGAAATTTTCGACTTAACCCAGACATCGGCGCATAGTGATCCACGCGCGCATCAAAGAGATGTCAGCAACACCGTAGGGGCTCAGCAGTTCCGAAACCTACTGGGACCATGGGTCGGTTTCCGAAAGGGAATCCCGGGGTCCTGGAAGTAAGGCATAGAAGGAACATAGGGGTGGAAAGTATGAAACACCCTCCTGCTCCGCCATAGAGGGGTAAAGGTAGAAGTCATTGGCTGATTTCCCGCCTAAAAACCTAGACATGAGGCGTTGCTGTGTAAGCAGCTGCTTAGCCATCGTTACCATGAGTCTCATCATGACCTCATTCTTCAATCAGATTCCGCTTACTTAATCTTATCAACTACAGGCAAGGAGGAGCTCGGCGATGTGTCCCTCTGCGAGATGGTGTTCCGCACCAACTGGCTGCTCGTGGTCAAGGCGAGGAGACCTTGCAGCCTCATGCTGCTGGACGACCAGCAGCGCGCCTTCAAGGCAGAGGTGCTCTTCAAGTCGCCTATCAGAGCACTGAAGGCGAGGAAGGACAAGTAAGATAAAAGATTGTATAGTTGATAAAATATTTAGAAAGTGATCAACCTAGATGTCGCTACAATAACGTAGCGACATCTAGGTTGCCACATAAGTACTAAAATACTAAAATCTTGCATTGCGGTATCAGACTTTTCCGCGCGATTAGAACATATAGGTACAACCGTTCGAAATCAGCTATCGGGGAGTTTCTCGGATCAGACAAAAGAACCATCTGGTTGGAGGTTTCCCCCTTTTCATCGATTGTTCCGCATTCCTCTAAAGTATTTAGACCGTGATATGTTTAGTTTACATAGATTAGGGCCCAAACTGCGTTAACTGGACGCCCGCGCGTTTCCATATAAAAGTGCTCCGTTGCGAGAAGCCGGGCCTGCGGCCGCTTTTTGCTACGTAATAAATATTAAGTTCTCCATCGACACGACAACATGCACACCGTTAAAGTTCCTTGGAGCCTTACCATGACGTATTAAAATGTCAAGCGTGCGACCGAGGAAGAGGGATGGAGCTATACACCCTATATAGCTCCATATCTTTATCAATTGAGTATAGTCTAACTGCTCAGGGTGTTTTTAATATCGTGAGGATTTCATCACGCCTGCGGGATTGCACCGCATGCAGAAAATTTCAAAATCCAAAAAAAAACACGTTCCGTGTGTTTCCACGCATTACAATAAATACTTAAAAATATATATATATGTGTTTAGTATAATATTTGTTTTAATATTTTGTCTATGGGTCTTAATTGCCTGAAAATAAAGAATTATTATTATTATAACCGCACGATATTAAAAACACCCTTAATGTGGAAGACTTCCACGTATCCTTATCTTGCATAGTCGAATCATTGGTTACAAATCTAGCACAAGCAATATCTAATTTGTCTAGAATATTGCCTATCGTCTAAAAATTTGATAGCTTATCGCAAGGAATTTAAGATCAAAAAAATAATATTTATCCACAGGAATATTTACCGAGTTTTATTTTAGACCTTATTTTGAGTTAGTAGCACAGCTCGATTTCGTCAAGAATTACATACAACATAACTGCTCATAACAGTAATAACATTCAACAAAAATAAACTAGTAAAAAACATTTTTGGAGCATAACTGAGCATAACACTATTTTCAAACGATATTTCGTGTGTAAATAGTATTCATATACTGTGGCGTCGCCACCGTGTAAGTAGGAAATTATCTCAAGTGTGTATCGTCATCGTCATCTTCCAAAGTATGTGCTATACCTGGACATGATCTACCTGTATACCAAGTTTCATCGAAATCCGTTCTGCCGTTCGAGCGCGAAGAAGTAACATACACACTCACTAAATTCCGCCTTTATAATATCAGTGTGATGAAAACGTGAAACGTGACCAACCAGGCTGGGCCAGACATTAACAAACGTAGTAGAAACCACATACGATAAGATAAGGGAAACCTTCACCGAATAACCCAATAAATTGTAAAAGATTGACGAAGCTATTGTATCTTTGTATAAATATATCATTAAAGTGTGTCCGTTTTGATTGATGGATCGTCTTATTAAAATAAATAAAAACAATTTTTTTGCCCTTGACGACGATGTTAAAAATTCATTCACCTCTTCGTAATAGCATTTTAGGAATCTTATACTGGCTTGTAAAAAGAATAAAAACATAAATTTTGTATGGATGCAAAGTAACACTTCTAGAAGAACTTCATTGGGTACACGTGGACCACATACGCCGATCTCGGTGCGTCGGTCTCCATATCAACTCCATGGCAACTTAGCTTGTAGAGCTACATTAGATTCACGCCACGCAACGCACCGCTACATACAAATCAAGCGTGGCCCAGTTGTCGCTTTAGTGACACGGAGTCGCAGCAGACTACAAAGGAGATGACGGTTTAGAAGAATGTGGAACAGAGTGTAAAGTCCTCCGTGAAAAGGGAGGATCCTCCGACCAGACGTGTGTTCTTTCTGGTCCGTGCAACAGCCCGATAGTTGATTTCGACCTGTATAATATAATTTTGTAAATTTTATTTTATTATTGTGAATGTGGGGACTATGTGGATTACTTTTTCTTTTCTGTAATTTTTATAACATGATGTCTGGCAATTTTGCGTAGAACAGACGTTCTAATCGCGCGGAAAACTTTAAAACCGTAATGCCGATTTTAAATTTTAGATCCTATGTGGCATTATGGTTGTTGCTACAGCAGTATGGACAGATTTTGCTGGAAGTGGGAAAAGGAAACGTGGGTTCGTAAAAGATGGACGCAGTGGAAGGAGGCCTTTGGGATTGGGAACAGGCTAGCAAAATATATATGACCCGTCATTCTAAAATATCTTGCGATAGGATACATCAGATGGTTTGTGGATGCCTTTTCGCCTAGAACAATCATTCAATAAAAAAATTAAATTCATTGTCTGGCAGACAACGCATATGCTAAAGTAAATCGTTGAGTCTATCAGCATGCAATGTTATGCAAAATTTAACCTAACGAAGATGAACACCGCAGAGGACGGATTTTTGAAATTTACGCACTCATCATTAACTGCCTGCCCCATTTTATTTTGGGTCTTTGGGTCATTTTTTCTTCATTCTGTCTTGTCAACCGTCACGCTATCATTAACTCCCTTTTGTCACACAATTTCCGTCTTTTTTTTGGCCTCCCTCTCAACAAGCGTTTCATTTTACTCTTCACATTACCATAGCAAGACAAACGATTCCATTTCAACTTTTCAGTCACAGGTGCCATTTTCAAACTTCCTCTAATATACTTATTTCTCACTTTATCCATTCTTCTCACTCCACACATCCATCTAAACATTTTTATTTCTATTACATGCAATCTTTTTCATCCTTCTTTTTCACAGCACAAAATTCTGATCCATACAGTATTACAGGTCGTATCACGGAAAATTGAATATGTAACAACAACAACAACACCACAACAACAACAACTATAATTTAGGTGCCTTCAAGGCTAGAGTGAATAGGCTCTTAATAAACTAGTGCGCCTCACCATCAATGATTGCATCACTGCTTACCATCAGGTGAGATCGCAGTCAAGCACTGGTTAATATCGAATAAAAAAAAAATGTATGAGAGTTACTTATCAAAGTTCATCATCGAGAAATGTCATCAGGCGTAGTTTAAGTAGGAAATTAAAATTATAAGAATAAACTTAAGTGACCTTGAATGTAAGAAAAAAGCATTGAGTTATATTTTTACCGGAAGACTTAGCGTCGGAAGGCCTTCCACAAGGTGGACCGATGACTTGGTGAGGGTCGCGGGAATCCGATAGATGCGAGACGCACAGGACCGTTCGTTGTGGTGACATTTTGTGGAAGCCTATGTTCAACAGTGAACGTCTTTCGCCTGAAGTCTTGAAAATGTGACGATATTTTAAGAAAATTCAACACTCCGAATGGCCTGATTCTATTTTTAGCGAAACTAATGAAGTGTCGTGGCAACTCGTGGGTTCGTTAGGAAACTTTAATAAGTTTTGATTCATGATTATTATTAACAGTTTTAATTAAATTTACATGGTTCGAAACAATTGTTGCGTGACTTTTGTCAGTTTTGCGCGGATCTTCATTTGTATGACGCACTTGGGCATCTATTATTATAGCCGATTGTAATTGATTTATTTGAAGACTATTCAGTGATTCATGTTATAAATATTTATTCAGGTGTTTCAAGGAATTTTAAATTTATTGTACTTACCTATGCACAACATTAGGTACATTGATTTTATACCTATGATTGTAAACTATATAGTTTTCATCGGGAAACTTAATTAAGTAGATATTTGCGCCTTTGTTTTATTAGATTTAGCTATCAAACAAATTAATAATGTAATGTGGGTTTAGACCAAACGTAAGAATGCACATTCTATCTTTACCAAATTATTTTCGTTAACTATACCTATACATACGAAATAATATATATTCACGTTCACAGTAATAATATAAGTAATCAACCGACTGCAGACTAAAACATTTGCACATCATTTTGGTATGGTATACCTGCTGCGTTTGGCTTGATCTTACTGAATGATGGTTTTCATGTCATTGTAATTTTTATTTTAAAACGTATAAGCACGTTTTAAAATAAAAATCAACTCAATTAAAATTATCATCATCTTTTTGGTCAAGGGACGTCCACTCCTGGACATACGCTTCCCTTACTGTCGCTATATGAACCAATCCTGAATCATAACTAGTATAAAGTTTTCATATAGATCTGGAAACAGACTAGCATCCTTTTTTCGTGATCTTATATAGATACTTCTTTTTCCCAGGGTAGCAGTGGTGCTATCATCCAGCATCCAGGTGCTTTCCCTACCATCATTAACTCGCGTGGCACTGGTCCGCACACGGCTGGGTGCGCGGCCGCTATGTGCACTAGCTAGTGAGCCTACCGCGCCGCACCTACTGGCCGCGCCCGCACATCGGAAAGGATCGCTGCAGCTTCTTGTAAGTATGATATAGATAAAAATTCTTTATTTTTTAATAATAAACTACCACTCTGACTTAACGATTTGATTTTAGCAAAGCAAACAAGGCTTGTTTATAAAATACCAACTGTTTCTACTTTCCTAGACATATCCGAAGCTTTTGACTTTATTAATCATAAACTAGATTGATACGGCATAATAGAAATCGCATTAAAATGGCTACAAATCTACCTCACACAACGTCAATAACGTGTGAAATCTCAAGGCAAACAAGGCTCTAAAAAATCCTTTAAGATCTATGATCAATCTCAGGAAAAAAAATGGTGTTCTTCAAGGAACCATATTGGGTCACCTTTTTTTTACTATATTGTACTTTGCTAACTGACGTTTCAGGACGTGACGCGTGCTGTAAAGGGCGCCCACTCCTCGTCCCCAGCTGTGATGAGCTGCCATCAAACTGAGCTAGTCTGCGTCAGTATATCTGCCAACGGCGCTCGACTAGCCACTGCGTCTGAACGAGGCACCATCATCCGCGTCTGGGACACCGGCACTAAGCACATGCTGCACGAACTAAGGCGTGGGTCTGACTACGCCGATGTTTACTGGTGAGTATTTCAACGGGACCTAAACAGTAGCCAACTCGTTTGAACGAAACAGCAATCGATGAGTTTCAGCTTTCTATAGATAATTTTATTACAACTTTCCAAGACTTTTATAAATTACAGGAACCTCTGTGCAAAGTGAAAACACCTGCGCCAGGAGAGGCCGCTCTTCCTTAACCTGATTACACTTATGTATCTTAATAACTTATATTATATGATTAAATTAATACAACAGTGAACTACATCTATGTGAGCGTGCACGCTATGTGCGCATTGTGTGTGGAAGCGTGAGTTATATATATTTTTTTAAGTATAGATATGAGTTGCGATTAAATGGATCAATACCCTTATGACTTAACGTCTAATCCTGAAATTTTCTACTGAAACATTCGTCCAATTGTTTCCAGCATAAACTTCAACCAGTCGGGCTCGCTGGTGTGCTGCGTGTCGGACAAGGGCACGCTGCACGTGTGGGCGGCGCGCGGCGCCTGGCCGCACCTGGCGGCCGCGCACGCCAACCCCGACGTCAAGGCTCTCTGCGCCTTCACCGACGACAACACCGCCGTCCGTAAGTACACCCACTCGCTAGGCACAGTCGGGCTCGCTGGTGTGCTGCGTGTCAGAAGACAAATAAAAGTAACGACCACAGATACATAATCGCGTGAAAAGAAATCTCATCACATCGCGCACTTATACTAGCAACATGCGCATTAAGTGTTGCCTGTCAATTGTTTCCAAGTGCACTCTTGAGCTGTTATTCTTGGTATTTTGAAGATATGCGGAACAGAATGTAAAGTCTGACAACACACATCCATTGAAAAGGGCGGATCCTCCGACCAATGGGTGTTATGTCTGGTTTGGGCAACTGCCCTATAGATGATTTCGGGCAGTTCTATATGTTCAAATCGCGCAGAGAACTCTAATTGCGCATTGCAGGATTTCGGAATTTAGTTCCTATGTGACGCCATAGATGTTGTAACATCATTATGATAAAATATCACCTGATGCAAGCATTACTGATTGCTCATAATATCGTATGACTAGTAAAAGTGACACATGCATAAATATATAATCGCGTGACAAACACCTTTTATAGTTATGTTAATGACAAAAGTGTGATACCTTGTTATCTAGTATCTTTTAATAATATTTATGTCGTAGTTCATGTGTTGTCATAATAAAAGTCACCCATCTTGTTCGGTGACTCTCAACGAAATGCTTTCACTAGCAAATTGATGACAATTTTAACGCTTCATTTATATTTTCCAGTGATATGCGAAGACGGCACTTTCCACAAGTTCACGTTTGCGGCCGAGGGCAACTGTCATCGCAACGACTTTGAATACTTTCTACAGGTATGTTGATGAACATAGAAACTGACACTTTTTTTTTCGATTCGATGCTGAACTCGTCAAACTGTTTGGGCCCAATACGTGGCTACATTAATAGCAGCATCGGTAGCACCCATCAAATCCTCCAAAGTGCAGGTGTATGGGCACTTGGGGCATTCTAATATGTGGCTCATGTTTTGAACAGGAGCACCGCACTCGCATTGAATATCCGACGGGTCTATAAAACCCCATTTTGCCAAGTTGTGTTTGCAGCGGCCTACCTGGATTCGCAACCGATTTCATGCTTTCCATATAGGCCACATAGGGTGCATAACAGGAGCCTACACGAGTGGCGTTAAATATATCGTTCTGCGATTCCAAACGCCCGGCGCACCCTGGACAGCTAGCACTCGGTAACGCAGAGTCTAACTGACTAATCCTTTCACCACGATGGTAAACTCAAACGGTTCTCATCAGGACCACGACCAGCAGTCTTTTTTAAAGCCACTTAACTGACACTAGGGTTGCAAACCGGACTCTAAATAGAGTATGAACTCTATACTGTAGGGGGTGGAGACATAAAGAAAAGGCATGTATGTAGTTAATTATTATGTTATATTATAGAAAGCACTTTATATCACTGTATTTATAAAATTACGTCCGCCTGTCTGCTTGGCAGCTGTCCTGACTTTTTCTGACATCTAAAACAAAACTTATATTCTTCCTATCAAAATATGAACACCTGTGCTATTATACTTTTTAATAAGATTAGTTAATAAGAGCCATAGCAGTATGCGACCTCTTTAGATGTCACAATATCATGTAGGCGTACTCTATAATCTATAACATAATAGACCACGCAAAAATACTCTTCTTACACTATGTTTACTAAACTAGCGCCAGTATGCATATATGGTACATGCCTACCTATTATCATAACCAAAAAAAGTCGCCATAACTGAAAGAGTTTTTACGATCCTGAATGAAAAATGGCGGGAAGAGAGGAACAGGGCTTCATTGAAATTGATTTAAAATGAGCTCCTGATCTATGTAAACTTTGAGTTAGAATGTGTGGAGTGGTACAATTCTCTGGAAAAGAATTAAAAATTGTTACGTGCTTCAAAAAGTTCCAAAAAATACCTTTTTTTTAATAAATGGTACTTTTTTTTACAAGTACGTACTCTTTAATTACCTCCTTTGAAATCAGATGTACTGTATTTCTTCCAATAAAATTTGGCAACCCTACCTAAGTGCCAAATGCAAAAAAAAAACCTAAGAAGATTTGAATTTCGCGGGCTACCATGGTGACTTCACCTTGACGTGTTTTCTGAGGTACTGGGTAGCGTATTTTTCAATGATTGAAATATATTTTTAATTTGTATTTTAACTTTTTTCTCAGGTGGGCGACGACGACGAATTTCTGCAATGATGTTTTTTTAACAATAAATTGACTATGGAAGATATAGTTATGCCTATACTAAGTGATAACACAGTGAAAAGTGATGTTATATATATTAATATAATTATAAATAACACTCTAACGTTACAACGCTTACTTTGAAATTCGTGATAATTTCAGTAAATAATATAATAATGTGTAAAGATTGAGCTGAACGTGCACATGCACACTCTCGCAGCTTCTTATAATTGTTCTTATTATAGATATATTTCCATAAATTTTATGTAAATAAAGCGCCGGGTTCATTACTAAAATTTCTAGTTAATAATTCATAATTATATCTTTAATAATATAAAAATCTCTATTTTGTAATAGTACCTAATAATATTTCATAATACTGAGACGCAGCGTTCATCGAAATTGCAAACTATAGTTGGGCTCAAGTTGCTTATTTCGGTGTTCTACTGCATTTTAGGAATTGGATTTTAGGCGTTGACTAAAAATAGTTCCAAAATAACTGGTTTAGTCCTATATATGTTGACTAGGTTGTTTAGTAGTGATACCGGCTTAGATATAGTATATTATAAATCCTCCTGTAATATTTGTTTTACTAAGGGAGCGCCACTTATCTATAACCTGGCACAATATATTTAATTTTCTTATATAGGATAATTTTACAAGGTCAACGAAATATTATGCTTGAAGTTCGTGAATTGACTGCAAAGGAACACTAAAATATTCTTTCTTGATTTTTTTCTACTCTTTTCTACTAAACTTTTTTGATATTGGCAAGAAATTTGATATACTTATAAAGTTGCCATGTTTTATTAATATTAATAAGTATGTTTAAGGCTTGAAAAAATTCAAAATAATATATTTTTGAAATTATTTTTAGCTTGTTTCTTCAGAAAAAATTCACGAACTTTAAAATTAGTTTTTAATAATTATAATAGACTTAGTTTACCAGGGCTTTCATTCGTCAAATTTTAGTTCATTCGAACCACAACGTTAAAAGACAGAGGGCAATATATTGCATTTTTTATTTTTAGGTTCAAAATGATTGAGTGTCCATGATTTTGTTGTACGTAACAATGTTTCATAACGTACCATAAATATTTTGGTTATTAAAATTATCTTTTTAGTTGTTTCTATTGAACCCATTCCAATTAATACATTTACCAAAAAGGTCATATTTCCGAAGAATAACTGAGTTTTTCTAATGTACGATTTCCACTGACCGGGCCGCGCCGTAGTACATTTTGCAATGGCAATACTTCATAGACATTTTAATATCCGTTCCAAAATGCACTCTGGCGCGGCTCTTTTGATGGAAATGGTACGCAAGGGGCGTTGCTCACACACTAGAGTCGAGTCAGAATCGAGCGTGGTGTTTTAACTGGAGTAAGAGAGAGAGGGAGATAGTACGTGCGTGCTGTATCTCTCTCGCAAGGTGAAATTGCATTGCGGTCGCTTGATAACATCGACCATCCAGATCGAAAAGATTACGTTGAATCGATCGATTATAAATATTTTGATCAACATGGTCCATGTCGACCGATTGCAATCTAGTTACACCTTATTTTTTTTTATAAAAAAAGGCAATGATCTAGATAAAAAATAAAAATCGTAGTTTATATTTTTTTCAAACAAATGAAACTTGTTTTATTATGTTATCATTACCTCTTATAATTGAGGTAATTTGAAAGAGGCTTGACTTATGATATACATATACGTACATACACTTACGCTGGATAGGATGGAGACATGCGTTTTATAAAAAAAAAAAAAAACAAATTGCTTCGTAGAAATACTAGACCTTGGTCCAGGCTGTTATTATGCCTTGAAAGGGCGAATGCAAGTAACAATATAGCCCACAGGTATTTAACCAAATCAGGCCTCCTGTCTACGGACGCATAGCTTCATAGACGCGTATCCGTCATTATACGCTTGCGGGAAGCTTACATACACAACTATGAAACTCTGTCAAAGAAGCTGCAATGACACGACGGCACGACGCTGCCGCTTACAAATACGCGTCTATGAAGCTACGCGTCCGTGGACAGTATGCCTTAATAAACGCAAGATTGAAAAATCTCGCTGTATCTATGAAAACTTAAATGTTTGTGACGTTTTCTGAATGTAATGCAATAAAAAATGCTGTTTTTCATTAAACATAAATATGATAGTTACATAAAAAGCAAAAATCACCATATTATTATTATCTTAGTTATTATTATCCTACAAATTAGTTAATTGTAATCACAGGGTGTTCCTAATATGGAAATCTGTTTTATTTACTCGGTGTCCTACAAATGAATCGACGCGACGGTGAGCGGGATGCGATCTGGTGCGAATGGAACAAATAATTGATTGCGGTGGCCTACATGACAAACCACACGTTGGTGCGGTGCGGCGATAAGCGAAGCGAAGCGGTCGCATTCAGTTGGTTTGATATTTTCGCGGAACCTCTTACAATGCAGTAACTTGGTTTATATAAATGGCGGCTGAACCGGCGACTTTACGCGCACATAAGAGCGTCCAACCCGAGATAAAATTTTATTATTTTTCATACAACCGCTCTTACGTGATTATGACGTTATTACAGTTTTATCTAGATTTTTGGAAACATCTTGTGAATATTATCTAAGTTTCTATTGAGTAAAGACCTCTGAAAATCTGCTATTTTGCGTGTAGTTTGGTCTCTCATAATGTTCATGTTCTCATTTATATTCATAAAATAAATAAAGAAAATATTACTATATAAACCTTGCACATTTAATCGAGATTCTGCATGACGAAATCTTTTTTTCCAAAATCTTTTAAGGTTCCTAATAACACGTATTTTCTGGATCAAGTTTTGTGAAATATTCGAGTAAATGATGGATTTACCAAATGCCGACAGAATTTTCAGGCGTTATTTCTCTTTTTCACGTTGACGATAGACGAGGTGGGGAAGGGCCCTTTTAGGAATTAGCCGCCGCGTCGCGTTCAATTCGAGTGAACCGCATCGCTTCGCACCCGCAATCGTGTTGACTCACCCACTTATGTAGGACACCGCGTTACTATGGGATTAAATTCCCCTTTAGCATAAATATTGTGGTCTGATGATTTGTGTTCAGTTTTCTAAGAAACTCTGTTTTATTAGCTGAATTTGTAATACATATTTACTTGCATCATATTTTATATGCCTATCATTAATCGTTGTTATATAAAATCATTTTATATCATAATTTTATTTACTCGGTTCTTCATTGTTCCTTGTTTCATTGTTATCGCTCAATTTTAAATTGTACCTTTTGCATTTGCTCATATTAGAAGTGGAGAAGTCCGAAAATTTCTTTCTTTTATTTTATATAGTCATATAAATTCAATATTACGTAGCCATTAAAAATTTCATTGTAGTTTATAATTTTAAATAGTCGTATTTGAACTGAGAATATTTAAGAGATGAAGAGTTGAGATATTAATTGGTGTGTATTGAGTACCTACGTAATATGGGCCCTTGTGTAAAATTATAATGTAAAGATATTTGATGTATAATTATGTAAATATTTTTATTAGTCACACATTAGTTTTTGTACTTGAAATTAGCAGAATAATGATACTTTTGTCTCAGCTTAAAACGTATTTAATCACTATAATAATAAATATATAGGGCTACAAAAACGAGCACATTTGGACACTGTAAATACGGAGTTTCGGAATAATGATTTATTTTTTTACGAAATTGTAAAAACGACAGGGACTCCACTGTTTTATATAAAAGCTTTAGGGTATAGAATGTGCCCGAATAGGGTTATTTGGAATTTTAACATTAAAATTTTCTTTTATACATCTTGTTTTATTGATAATTAGGTGTCCCCGCTGTGCAGGAGAGAACCAAGATTACCGACATAACTAGAAGAATCGCGAAACTGGGCAGGGCGCATTGCTCGCAGAACAGATGGCCTTTGGGGTCGAAAGGTTCTGGAGTGACAGTTAGAAGGCATCTTACAAGGTGGACCGATGACCTGGTGAGGGTCGCGGGGATCCGATGGATGCGAGACGTGCAGTACCGTGCATTGTGGCGAGACTTGGGGGAGGCCTATGTCGAACAGTGGGCGTCTTTCGGCAGAAATATGATGAGCTGTCCCCCGCGGTTTCAACCGCGTTTTTGGTTACTACTGCGCTCCCATTGTTCACAGCGTGATGTTATAGCGTATTACCAGTAGTGACAGCTATAATAAAGCCTCAGATACATTAGGGGACAAAATGTCCCCCAACATGACGCGCAACGCTCAATTCACGTGACGTTGCCTCGTGTCCCGCAACTTGCCCTAACATTTTACAACTCAAGGACATGTTAGGCAATTTAGTGTTGAGACATTTGGAAACATATTTTTTCAAATGTCCCCACTGATGACATCTGGCAAAGTGTGTAAAGCCTCAGATACATTAAATGTCCCCCAACATGACTCTCAAGTTGAGTCATGTTGGGAGACGTTTCTAATTAATTCAAATATTGCGTTAAGCATTTGAACTTGAGTGATATTTAAAACTCTGAACTGAAATCGGTAGTTAGGCTATGGTCGATTCTGATTAATATATTTTTGACGCCAAAAATGTTTGACGCCCTGCGATGTAGGCACGAGTCAGCTAGCAATGCAGGGGCGTAGTTAAGTGAACAGTGCCCTGGGGCAAAAAAAACTAGCCTCTTTTTTACATGGGAAATCAAATAACCTCTCCTACTTAGTGTCAGACTTTTACTGACTAAAACAAGTTGCCATGATCAGTTGTTTAGCAACCTATTTTATTTAAATTTCGAAGGTGGGAGAATTTTTCGGTATTTCAATAAGAAGTTTGCTAAGCAGGTTTTTGGACCCACTAGAACTTAGTGAACTAGAAAGTAGAACGGAGTAATGCTCCTCTCTCGAAACAACAATT
The DNA here is from genome assembly GCA_961205895.1 of Mythimna pallens. NCBI lineage: Eukaryota > Metazoa > Arthropoda > Insecta > Lepidoptera > Noctuidae > Mythimna > Mythimna pallens. Next base: position 6,223,873 of record OY540839.1, read on the forward strand.
TTCAGTTCGCAGCGTCAGGCGAAAAGTGAAGACACCGTGGCGCTTCTCTAACCTAAGAGGTGACTTAACGCCGCCCAATGGTTTAATATTATATCTCTCACGCCACAACTGGCGTTAGCGTTATAATATTAAATCATGTTTTGTGAAATAAAATAAAATGTAACAATTCATAACTTGGTTCTATAATTCATAAATTAACACTACTTAAACTAAGTATGCTTAATCACTTTCCGGTTTCTTTCGTCCGAAGGGATCTGTCCACACCTTCATATCTGAAAAATAAAAAATGCTATTAAACCATTAAACACCAAAAATATAAACCCGAGGTGTTTCATCTCGCCTCCTTCTGCGAAGCAGTAAAGCTACGGAAGAAGATGGCCGGAAACGTGAGAGTATCGACATCTTCACGTCCCAGGCGCCGCCACAGGAGATGACCGGAGACGAACAATGGATAGCTCGCCATCCCAAGCACAAGTCGGCGCAGTGTTCCACGCACGCCTCAAAGAGATGTCAGCGAAACCGTAGCGGCGCAGCTGAGCCTATACCCGCTAGGGCTATGGGGAATTTCTGAAAAGGAAACTGTGTGGTCCTAGAACGCAAAGGGCAACTAAAAAGCACAGGTTTTTTTTTTCGGTGGGAAAATCATCTTATGACATCCCCCGCCCTTAGGCGGGGCGGGAGATAGTGTCAGAATTTTACTGGCTAAAAACCCACTCCTGTTCCTTCGTTGCCTTCGTCCCAGCGCCCCGGGATAAAAGGCACAGGTGGGTTTAGTCAGTAAAAGTCTGACAAACCTTCTCGGCCACCCGAGTGGGAGAATTCATTGGATCATTTTCCACTTCAAAAAAGGTGTTTCACTTACAACATACTTATTTTTTTCTGTCATAACCAGAGGTCGGAATTAGGTAGTTATTTGAGTACTTATACTTATTTCATCCAGCGAAAGAATAAAGTCCTCAAATCCTGAGATTAATTTTAAAGAGCAGAAATTTTTTCTTGCCCTATCAGCAATATAGCAGAAATAATTTCTTTCTGCATTAATGACGAAGAAGAGGAGTGTATAAATTTTGTTAACCTCACTTCAGTTGATGTAGAGAAATCTTTTTCAATGAAATACACTAACTAGTATTTATTTTTTAATAATTATCTTTGATCTATTTGTCTTATCTATCTCTGAAGTTTTTATTATTATTTATTTGTAATATTGTTGACCACATGGGATTTTTCAATAGAATTCCTGGGAAGATCCATATTAATATCCACATTTCAATGCAAGTACATGAATAACTCTACCTAATTCCGACCTCTGGTCATAATGTATCCAAATATACTTTTTTTTTTTATATGGGAAAATCATCTTATGACAAATCTCGCTCTTGGGCGGAGCGAGAGATAGTGTCAGACTTTTACTGACTAAAAACCCACTCCTGTTCCTTCTTTGCCTTAGTAAGAAAAATAACCAGGGGTGGGTAAACCCGCTCTCCTCTCAGCATGCTGCACTCATTTGAGCACAGAAACCTGTTACAGCAGTAGGTACCTATTTCAATCAGAATTTACTTTGAAAGTTTGATGACTAACTTCTGCCAGCAGCTGAACCTGTGTAAGTAGGAAATTATCTGAAGGTAATTTACTCCCAGGATAACTAATGATCCCAAGACGGTCTACCTGTGTGCCAAATTTCATCAAAACCCCTTCAGCAGTTTCAATGTAACATTATACACACACATTTAAAAACTTTAGCATACCATTTAAATTATACAACTATACTTAGGGATTTTTTCTATAACAACAAAATCAATTAGTAAAGCCTCCAAATATCATACAAAAATTAAATTTTACAATGATAGGTGCAGTTTTTGACACTGCTGAGTTAAAATACTCTTAATGCTATCAATATTGCAAGTATTCACACTTAATTGTAATTATTGTAACAAACTACTAACACATACTATTGTTTTTGCCATACTCATTAAGTGCAGCGGCACTAATTAAATTAGTTTATTAAATTAGGCACTAAGTAAAAGACTATAAATCTTGCTTCTGCCGAGTGACAGAAATAAGTATAAATCAGGGAAAAGGAAATGTTTTCACACACAAATATGTCGAGCCTGCTTTTAATCTTGCATAAATAAAAAGGATTTAAAAGAATCATGAATAAATTAATAAAAACAATAATAATATGGATAGGACTCACAGGTCAAAATTCTTAACATTTGTTAGTCTGTAAACAGCCTTAAAAAGTACACAAAAGTAGATATAAGTAAGTTAAACCCTTTATTTAAAAATACTGGTAAGTTCTTATTTTTTCAATGACATAAATAATAAGACAAAAGTTGACTTACTCCCAGGTTGAATGTCTTCCTGTCTAATATTTTTTCTTGTTATCTTTTGGATTTCCTCTAAAACAATAAGAACACCATTATTATATTAAGTTACCAAAAGCAAGGGATTTGTTTTCATGAGTGATTTATTTGGAGACTTACTATATTTCGAAGGGTCTATCATAGGCGCTATGGCAATAGGGTAAAGTGCCAGTCCAATGAAACCTACAATTCCAGAAACGAAGGCGGCATACCGCCAGCCCTTGAAGAAAGCCATGTTTATGTAATTTAATCAGATTTTTGGCAAATTATTTTATCAACATTCGAATCATTTTTTTTTTGTCACAACTGTGTCATTTTGAAGTCAATGTCATTGTCAATTGGCCATTTGACATTGTCGCTGTCAAAACAAAAATACGTAAAAGGGCTTTTCAGAATGAATACTTGTAATAAAAAAACATTATGGTAGGTATTTAAGTGCGTTAGAACTACCAAACAATTTTTTGGTCGTAATTTACTTTTGTTTTGCTATCAGAATGCAGATCAACCGTCAAAGCGCCATCGCCAGAGTAACCCGCGAAATTCAAATTTTGTATTTTTTTTGCAATCTGTATTCAGAGTCAAGTAATTTATGTATTTGGGTATTAACGTTATTAACATCATCATCTTCGTAGCCTTTTCACAACTAGCTTGGGGTCGGTTTCCAATCTAATCGGAAGCGGCTGAAACGGGTATTCATATGACCGAATTTATTTGCAGAATTAGAATCATTAAAGTCATCAATACAACCCTATCAGTTTCGCTTACCTTATTAAATGTTTTTTTCATGAAATAGCTTTCTACCTTTGAGCATCCAGGCTTTACACACAGAACAGAAGAATAGGCGACAGAATTTAACAGAAAGATCGTACTCATCGAAACACGTAACTTATGCGGTGCAGATACATATTACGCCAATAGACTGAAACCCTGCTATGCTACCTACCTTGATATTAGACAAACAGCTTGCGGTACAAGCTAATGAAATATAAAAAAAAAATCCTTATCCTTGACAAAGCACAATGGCAATTAGATACGTCGTGTAGATAGAATCAGAACCACTAAAGATTTTCGTGCAAGAATGTTAATGCCATTCCATTGAACTACATTTTAACAAAGATAACACTAAGAAACATTCACACTAGTAGATAGACCTTAATTCTGTTTGTGATTGGTCAATGAAAAAGTATATTTATGTTATCATAGGATTTTGTGGTGCACTCTAATTTCTTCTTGAGTTTTGTTAGCTTAGGTTTGCTTTAGGAATCAAGGTGTATGGCATGAGATTAGAAAGGATTATGTCAGATTAACATTATCTATCATCACTACCACCCATCGTCGAAATCAATCAACATCATCAACGTCGAATTTCTCCAGAGAATTTGAATGCGAGCAACGCCACAGCTTTTGAAGTTGGTTTAGATTTGCGACTCACCTTCAGTTTCAGTTTCATTTGTGAAATTCGTCTTTTTTAATCCATTTGTAGGGTTCTGTACCTCAAAAGGAAAAAACGGAACACTTATAGGATCACTTTGTTGTCCGTCTGTCATGTCTTTTTATCTCGGGAATGCGTGGAGGTATATAGGTACTCTGGTTTGTGGTCCCTTCAAGATGTGAAAAAATCAAACTTCGTGGCAACAAACGCATATTTCGACACTCAAGGGAATCAAAATTCATAGGTTACTTCTGTTGACCCAGAATCCTGAAAGACATAAAGCAAGGTCTTATAGCACAGGTTAGGAATAAATCTAAAAACAGTAAATTAGTTGTTACGACGCAAAAAAAAGAAGTATCCTATTCAATCTTGACATAAAGACCGAATGTTTTAGCGATAGCCTATCAGGAAACACAGACTCCGTTAGTGAAAACCACTCCTGAACTACACGCATTATGAATGTGTTCTCAAAACGTTATGTGCGTATGTGTGGGATATCTAAGGTCCCGCCTTAGATAGGTAAAAGTAGCACTATAAGAGCTGTATATAGTTCCATGGTTTCACTCTAAGCTGTATAGAGGCCGTATAAGATCTTATACAACTCCTTAAGTGCAAAAAGGGCCTCTAATTATACAGATTTAAGCATAAGTGGAGAATGATAACACTCGCTCGTTGCACTTAGGCTGGGAAAAGTTATTTGATGATTTCTCACCAAAATAAAAGCTTATTAATATGTGTATTACGTTTTTTTATATAAAACGTAATAAACACAGTAACAATAGCCATTATAAATTGATTGCGTAGTAGAAAGATGTTATACATATTTGCCTGTATACCTCTTTTGTTGACTGTAAACACTTGCGTATAGTTTACTTGTTTGACGCATCCTCTCAAAAGGTCCGGCAGTACAGAGGTCAAGTACCAACTAATCAGTGAGTCATCCTACGATAGTGGTCTATCACATGGGAATAGGACTGAGTTTTATCAGTTTTAGGTACAGTAATAACATTAGTATGTGTGATAATTTTATAACTACTTTAGAATGCGGTTGACTAGGTACTCTCAGTACCGTAACCAAGGTAGTGCCAGCGGTGCCAAAGCACAGGGCGTCCCTGGAGGGGCGTAGAAATGATCAAAGCAGGGACAAGTTTTGGATCGTAGGTATACCTAATACAGTTGTAGACGCCCTCACCTGGATTCCTGATTCCTTTGGTGCTCTTGGTTTCAGCGATCACAAGAATCAAATAGTGTTTAAATAATTTTAAAAAAACAGTAACCAAAAATTATTTCATTTTTGGAAATGTAAATTCAATGTCGTGTAGATTTTATGGTAGGGTCGTCGCGCTGGTGCTTGTGGCAACCGAACCTACGACACAAAGCACAGCAGGCAATACCTCAACCACAGCGCTAACCGTGTGGCCATTTTTCACGTGTGCAAATAGGTACTTAACAATAATTTGACTTTTTTGTTTTTAAATCATGCCATACCTGCCTATAAAAAAATCTAACAACCAGATACCGAAATAGATGTCTATTAAGTTTAAGGTAAACTAGCCTAGCTTAGCTTATTAGTAGTTTAAGGTAAACTAGCTGGGTGCATACAATTAGGAAAGCTAAGTAGTTGTAAGCGGTGCCGTAACTAGCCCTTTAAAACGCCCGGTGCGAGCTTCCATAACTCCATCCTTAAAAAAAACTTACCCGACTCGAACAATAAAAAAAATAGGTGTGACGTGATGCTTCAAACTCACATCACCCACCACAACCCCCCACTATGTACCTCTTGTGGATGAAGGAGCCCTGAGCATCTTCAAGATCGGTAATACTAGTAGTGAACTTCTTCAACCTTAGGTTATTGTGTACACGGTAAATAACATTGTATGTAAGCTACCAACCACTAAGCATGACCCAAAACTTGGCTCTGAGGCCCTACCGCGGGGTCGTAACGCGGTCCATTTTACGACCTAAACTGAACTGTTTAGGCGTATAGTCCCTTGAACATCTGGCCGGATTTAAATGCACTCGTACTCGATTTTCTATGCGAAATACTGATTGATTTACATAAGCTATGTACATTCTGAAGAACACTTAACCATATTTTTTTTTTGTGTATTTCTAAAGATTAAAGCCGTTTGAAAGGAGTAGGAAAAACAAGGCAAAAAATAACGTCGTTAAAAAAAAAATTTGGATAAAATGTTAGTCTTACGAAAAAATCATATGATGATCATAATCATGATAATGTTGTATGTACAACATTATCAACATATGATATTATTATTAGAATCTACAATAAATATATATTTTTTTGAAACCCGTTGACCTAGCCGTTACAGAGGAGTAAGCTTCAGCAAGTCACTGTTTTATAGCACTGCTCGGGAGTTAGGGCCTTAAAGGAATGGAGCTTTATAGGGTGAATAGCTTCATGCCTCTTTCTCGCTCGCACGACTGATAACACGTTATGATAATAAGGCCCCTGGTTTGATCATTTTTGCGCCCCTCCAAGGACTGCGCCCTGTGCACGGGCACCGCTGGCATTACCCTAGTTACGGCACTGGTTATAAGTAACATTAATTAAAACCAGTTGTGTATTTATGGCACGGATACCTATGATTTTTGACATGCCGGTTTCCTCACGATGTTGTCCTTCACCGTTTTAAGAGAAGAGATCACCTCTTCTCTTGTAACAACAAATTTACAGTTTTCAGATTTATTCCTATACATGTGCTATAAGACCTTACTTTATGCAAAATTTCAAGATTCTAGGTCAACGGGAAGTACCCTATGAATTTTAGTTTCCTCGATCGAGTGTCGAAATATACGTTATCTGAGACATAAACGGCTGTAACTTTTTATCGTTAACTTAGAAGTTTGATTTTTTCACAGCTTCAAGCAGACTTAAGAATATGGTATTAATTTCAGCTCCATACCTCCACGTGTTCCTGAGATAAAGGGTCTTGACAGACAGACAGCAAAGTGATCCTATAAGGGTCCCGATTTTCCTTTTGAGGTACGGAACCCTAAAAACGACCCAATTTGTATACCTAATTAATTCTATTCATTATTTTATGTAACTGCGTTTCAGGATTCAGCAACTGTGTCCTATAACCGATTCGTCATTGGACTGTTCGTCTACAGGACGATTCATTTATTCTCGATACCCCAACCGAACCTTTCACCAAACAAACAACAACAAAACAAACATAACAGGTCATTTCTCTGACCGGAACTTTCATCTGTGACACTTCAGTCCTTTTCATCTACTTACTTATAGAGAATTCGCCGTTAATCTAAAGACAAGCGATATTATTAAAAATATAAATTTTTACAGATTACTAGTTTCTTATAATAAAATATGATTTATAATTTATATGTCTTATATGTGTAAGTACTTAATTCGGTGTAGGTTCGTTTTCCTTCAGCGACCTACTCAATTGTTGAAAAACAAGGATATTGAACAAAAATCAATTATGTCATTGTATTAAACAATACGATTACCTACTATAAATAACTGCTGTGATATTATAACCAGTGCCGTAACTTGGGCGGCGCCAGCGGTGCCTTGATACAGGGCGCAGACCCAGATGGGGCGCAGAAATGATCCAACCACGGCCAAGTTTTGTATCATTCATTTCATCAGGAGATTACTTACTGTTTCTTATTCCCTGGATCGGGCGCTCGAATCGCCTCAATCAATCGCCCCCACGACGACAGGGCCGAACTCCGCCCAAGCAGGGTAAACTTCCACCACTTATCATCATGTGCTCCAGGCGATCTGCACAATTGTGACACCCGAATGTTTCTTCCTACCAGATCCATAACAGGTACCTCCCAAAACAATCATGTCCGTTGAGGACCTGCGTCACGCAGCTCGGACTGTTCATAGGGGCACAGTTACAGAAACTGGCACCGGTTGCAGAAAAGGCAAGCTACGGCACTGATTATAACATACATACTAGTAATGTGGTTAAGTCCAAAGTCGACTATCCATCAATTTACGTTACATATACACAATCGTCAGTGTTCGCTATTGACTATTCCTCATCCTTATTACTTAGTTCATAAGGGTGAAAATTTAATTAATGCCAATACCTACACTACCCACTTATTGATATTAGATATAGTAATCCAATCCGTTGTGTTTACGTAGGTGAGTGAGACAATGTAGCGTCTGTTCGTCAACACTGGTGAACTTGACACTTCATTCATGATCACCCATTGTAAAGTGCGATGTCTCGCGGTATCCAGTCTCGTGATACCTACTTAGAATTTATCCATCTGTGCAAGTGCAACTCTTGGGCCGTGGGGTCCGAGTGCTCATAAGCTTTTCAAAGAACTATCCAGACGCTTAGTTGACACTTCGCGTGACCCAAGGGCTGGCTTTTACCTCGGTCAGAGATTAAGCATTGCCATACAACGTGGCAATGCCGCCAGCATTTTGGGCACACTTCCAGTCGACAGCGATGCGGAGGAATTTTATGACGCCATATTTTAGCTAGTAGTATTTGTCTTTAGTGTATATATAGTTTTAATTAGTTAAGTGTAAACTAGTACTTTAACTGTATAGTGAAACGACTTGGGCCATGAACAAAACTATATTAATACAAATCACAATGACTGTCTTACACAAAGGTTAGTTTAATACTGCACGAATAACATCTTAATATTTGATGGAAGCACTGGGTCTTGCTACAGTTCCCATGCTTAAGTCAAGAGGTTAACGGATGTTTTTTGTCGGGGCTCGGGGTACCGCAGCCCGAGCACTTGAACTGCCATGCCGATCCCGTGACGTCACCCAGCATTCCAACGCCGTCGCCATCCGTCGATCACCCTCAGCCTCGCCAGCACAGCGATCGCCAACACGGCCATCCTGCAAGGTGCCTGTCCCATCAGGTACCCCACGAGTCCAGATAAAATACTGAAACACAAATATCGACCACCTATTAATTTACCTGCCACACATAATTTGCGCGTTGGATGTTCTGGAATCTCAACTTTCATCTTTCATTTCGTATTATTTTATCAGTGTATTCAAGGGCAGATTCGAACGTATTAAATCATCGGTATTGTAGGTATCCAGGGACCAATTGCACTCAACGGGCATACGCCTCAACTAAGTGAAACAAGTCCCCCCCGGAACCTCATATACTCAAAGGGCATACGCCTCCACTAATTGTATGAAGTCTGTCCAAGAAACTCATGAACTATATAGGTGTCCAGGGACCAGTTGCACCCAACGGGCATACGCCTCAACTAAGTGGAACATGTCCCCCCCGGAACCTCATACACTCAAAGGGCATACGCCTCCACTAATTGTATGAAGTCTGTCCAGGAACCTCATGAACTATATAGTGTCCAGGGACCAGTTGCACCCAACGGGCATACGCCTCAACTAAGTGGAACATGTCCCCCCTGGAACCTCATACACTCAAAGGGCATACGCCTCCACTAATTGTATGAAGTCTGTCCAAGAACCTCATGAACTATATAGGTGTCCAGGGACCAGTTGCACCCAACGGGCATACGCCTCAACTAAGTGGAACATGTCCCCCCCGGAACCTCATACACTCAAAGGGCATACGCCTCCACTAATTGTATGAAGTCTGTCCAGGAACCTCATGAACTATATAGGTGTCCAGGGACCAGTTGCACCCAACGGGCATACGCCTCAACTAAGTGGAACATGTCCCCCCCGGAACCTCATACACTCAAAGGGCGTACGCCTCCACTAATTGTATGAAGTTTGTCCAGGAACCTCATGAACTCAAAGAGCATCTCGCCTCACTTGAGCATTCTAAATTCGTTCGCCATTCGAACATACCACTCTCACTCTGCATTTTCCCCTTTTTTTATAATGTAAACATGTATATATAAACAGGCAACATATAGTGAAACCAAATTTTGTAACTAACACAATGTAGTATCATAACATATTCGAACATACCACTCTCACTCTTCATTTCCCTCTTTTTCTAATGTAAACATGTATATATGAACAGGGAACACATAGTGAAACGATATTTTGTAACTAACATATTGTAGTATCATAACATTATACCCTTTGTATAACAAATATATAATATTTGACTTTGACATAATGTAATGTAACATTTATAATTACTCAAAGCATTTTATTTTAGCTCGCATCTACGCTTAAATAAATCTCACAGTACTTTTATCGCCAACACTGGCAGATATGACTGAAGATGGATTATCTTCCAATTATCTACATAATATACATATACCCATAGTTCCATGTTAATATAACTATCATCAAATATACAATAACTCATGTACCAGATAGGATTTTTCATTTACATCTTTCCAGTAACACAACGGGATAAGTCTCCAACAGATAAGACAATACAACCAACTTTTACTTATAAGCAAAAGGGTGGTAAATAAGAACCAACTATTCCTCAACCAAACAATTCAGAGGACAAGTTTTTTTTTTATATTTAATTTATTATTCACTTCTGGCATTATGATCAGACTCTTGTACCTAATGTAATGTAACCTACTTTTAGACCAAGAACTTAATTCCATTTGCTTCGCGTTTTCTCGTAGTGATATTGGTTTATATTTTATTTATTTATTATATACTTTATTGTACACACCATACTGTCAACATGATAAACATATACAAAAACAAAGTGCACAAAGGGCGGTCTTATCGCACAGGGCAATCTCTTACAGACATCCTTTATATATTTAGAAATAACCTTAAATCCATTTAGTTTTTAATATGTGACTATTTATCTTTTTATGCATGTCGCTATTGCATCAACAAGAGTTTTTGTTTGATCGTCGTGGGAACCTTCATTTACTAAATGCATTTCTTTGGAATCATCCATTGGCGACCACAGAATTTCCTTTATAAACTTTGCTACCAAAGAAAGACAACATATTATTCGTTGAAACCAACTTTACTTGCTTCGGCCTCTCCTGATTCTATAAAAGATCACTTGATAGGTTTTCGATCAATTGAAAATCAACGAATTTTATAAAAATGCATAAAGCTACTATCAAAACATAAACATTTCAACAAAATTTCGCGCCAACAGTACTATTACGATTAGGTACATATACTCTACTAATCGATAACTATTTTAAACAATGATCCAACTAAATATATTTGCAACTTCTGAATTCAATTAATAATCGTCATTAAATATAGTTCAATCAAAGATACTTTTCTAAAATTCCAAACATGAACGGTCTCTGTATTTTACAATCGTTCAAAATGTATACTCGTAAAGATATTTAATTATACTTCTTTATAATACTACTTTATCTTCTGGCACAAAAACCAAAGTACAAATTATAATAAAATCTGGAATCAGACTTAAGTTTGCAATCCTTCCATTTCCACGTTGGTTAATTACTAGGTATCGAATCGTTTTACACTTTAGTGGAAAAATAAAATAAAAGTTTTTACTCACATTTTGAGGTATCAACCTTACGTGATACCTGTTTCCTTTTTCGACGAGCTGACTCCTCGCAGTACTGCTGCTGTAAAATCTTGACCACAGACAGATATTTTATACGTTTTTGGTACCTATTGATAATGAGTTATTTTTAACCGACTTCTGTTTACCCATAACTGTGTGGGGTGTCTTATGCCACTTCTGATGTAAACTAGTACTTTAACTGTATAGTGAAACGACTTGGGCCATGAACAAAACTATATTAATACAAATTACAATGACTGTCTTACACAAAGGTTAGTTTAATACTGCACGAATAACATCTTAATATTTGATGGAAGCACTGGGTCTTGCTACAGTTCCCATGCTTAAGTCAAGAGGTTAACGGATGTTTTTTGTCGGGGCTCGGGGTACCGCAGCTCGAGCACTTGAACTGCCATGCCGATCCCGTGACGTCACCCAGCATTCCAACGCTATGTCGTCGATCACCCTCAGCCTAGCCAGCACAGCGATCGCCAACATAAGTGTATTTTTATCAATTAATCTTAATCAAAATGAATAAAATACCCCTCTGTGCAAGAACGTGGTCGATGGGGACGAAAGGTTCTGGCCACGTACCGGAAGACGCAGCGTTGGAAGGCTTCCCACAAGGTGAACCGATGACCTGATGAGGGTCGCGGGAATCCGATGGATGCGAGACGCACAGGACCGATCATTATGACGACATTTGGGGAAGCCTATGTCCAACACTGGACGTCTTTTGACTAAAATGGTGATAATGATGTGCAAGAACGTGCGCTCTGCCACAGAATAAGTAATGGCTCTGCTAGAGGCAAACGATTCCTTGGTCCTACTCGAAGAACAGCCATGCAACGTCGACCCATGTTTTTGAGGCAAGAACTCATGAAATAACTTTTCATAACCTTGGTGGAGCAAGTTAAACTGTCAGACTTTTACTGAGTAAAACTCACCTGTATTCCTTCAGTTGCCTTTTGCGTTCTAGGCTGAAATACAACTTGTATCTGGTACAAATAGATTTCTTATTCTACTCGAAACCTCCGCCCAATTAGATATGTGGGTGATAAACGTTTTTATAAAGAACCAACCAAAAACAATAAATGTGAAGATGGGAGCGACTTGGCTCTCATCTTTAGGATAAGGTGTGGTGGTCGACTTCACAGTATGGGAATTTTGTGAGAGTGTAAAAAATTTTTGAAAACGTAATATCCCTCTATCGTCTGTGTTTTGAAACACTTTTTGTGCTTTATGCGAGCCTAGTACCTACTCTCAACGAGCCGAACTAGCTTAGCTCTCTAGTTACGCTTTCTTTTCTCCATGTTATATTTGGTTATCTTACTATTGAGTATGTTATCGTTATCTTGTTTTGTTATTTTATATAAGTAGATGCATCTGTGCGCTCTAATTATTAATTTTAGTTTTAGATATTGTTTCTCAGTAAGTGAATTATGTAGGCAATTCTTTAGGAGAAATTAAGTTGTTCTTAGTTATTTAGCCAAAGATGATTGATTGATATGAAATAAGATGATTTGTACATATAATTTATATAAAAATTAGTCAAGTTAAATGTTGAAGTTTATAGGTTCTTGCAACTGAGGGATCACGGTTGACGGCGAACTCATTGTTTTGATGGTTTCCCTTCCAAAAAAGGTACCTAACCTGCAGTTAAGTAACTTACAAAACAAAATCCAAACATTGTTAAGTTGGTCTTCGTTACGTAAGCCAAGTGAATTGTTTTTGTAACCCACATTTTACTGATAACAGTAATCAGTCAAAAGGTATTTGGAGCGATCTTAACCTACTTACTCTATTATCTGGCATCACGGCATCACACTAAAGTAAAAAGTAAAGGCAAAAAATTGTAGCATCAAATATAAAATTGTATGCATCTTTGTGTGTTGTGTTTGTTACTCCTTCACGCTCAAACGGCTAAACGCATTTTGATGAAATTTGGCACACAGGTAGACCATATCCTGAAATTTTTTATACCACGAGTATGTTCCCTTGTTGTTGTTGTTGTTGTTAATTTTCTACATTCACGTGGACGAAGTGGCTGGCAGAAGCTAGGTACCTAATCAATTTGAGATTCTGTCTACCTACGTAGGTATTAGTAATTAAGGTCTAATAACCTAGAAACTACAGCTGCGTAAATAGATTTTAATGCGATTATGAATATAGTATATGTAAATTACACATCTAATGAATTTACCGAAATACATGACCGCTTTACTTACTCGCGCACGCCCCAACCCGGATCTCGACCCCGATTTTCAGCCACCGTAGGTGTGGGCTTGCGGGAGACGAGCAATGGGAGCTCGCCGTCCTGCCTTCGGACCGAGTCCGAATCGTCGTCGCGACAGGGAGAGTATTGTTCCACGCGCGCCTCAAAGAAATGTCAGCAAAACTGTAGCAGGGCCAAAGCCTACTGGGGCCATGGGTTGACTTCCGAAAGGGCACCCTGGAACGCAAGGCAAAGAAGGAACGTAGGTGTGTTTTTTTTTGTCTTTTTTGTAAAAATCTACCACTCTCGCCCCGCCCTAGAGCGGGAGAAGTCATTGAATGACTTCCCACCTTGAAAAATAATTACCACTTTACTAACCTACCTACTAGAAAATATTGTAGTTATCATGTCTTGCCTAATAAAAAAATTCTGAAAACTGTAAATTTATAATTAAACTAACTTTTTTTATTATTATTATTTATTTATCATTTATTGTTATTTTTTTTTAATTTGCAGTACACCGCAGACTACTCCCCATTGGGGGTAGTCTGCGGTGGACTTTCCCCTTCTATTTCAAGTTCTTACATTCCATCCTAAAGCTGTCTGATAGATATCGCTGTCAGCCATTAGACTGCCTTTGTACCCATAGATTTAAGTTAGTGTAAAAGTTTAGTTATTGAGTTTTGCGATTCCGAAAAATCTTCGTAACTCAATTCGGGATTGAACTGTTTTCATAGGTAAGTTTGTACGGAACCCTCATTGCGCTAATCCAACTGGCAATTACCCGTTTTTTTGTAATTATAATTGTCTAGAATATACCTTTATCCAGAAATTCCATAGTGGTGTAGAAAAAAAAATACAATTCTAACACATTATTTAAAAAAAGAGCAACCTTTTGCGTAAAAAGTATAGTTAAAACAGGTCATTATAGGTTTATTAACACTCGTAAACTAAGTAACAAAGGTTTCTTTTTAACCGACTTCAAAAAGGAGGAGGTTCTATGTTCGGCTGAATGTAATTTTTTTATTTTTTTTTATGTATGTTCACCGATTTCTCGGTCAATTGTAGACCGATTTTGAAAATATTTTTTTTTATTGAAAGGTTAGGTATGCTTCCGAGTTGGTCCCATAGAAATATTGTTATGATCTGATCATGAACTTCGAAGATATGGAACAGACCTCCTCATAGAATCACAGCAGAACAGTCGTAACAAGTAAAATGGCTTTGTTTATACGTGTAGGTAGTCGATGAAAGAAGACAGGGAATATATCGAACTGATCTGATGATGAAGCCTGAAGCACCGGAACTCTGTAATAAATCAATATAATCTAACCGTGTGTCATGAGATGCACTCAGGCTTTAAGGTATTTAAGTTTGGCTGAGGGATACTTTTTAGTGGTGGTACCATAACTAAAAAGTGTAAAACAAACAAAACTATTATAGAAACACCGACTTCCGAAATTAAAGTTATTTTGCACTTTTCAGTGTTTTTTTTTTTACTTGGAAGTCGGTTAAATTATTTTACACAAAGCTACAATAGGTAATACACTGACTCCTAAGTCACTAGTCTCCCTAGTTTAGGTTTAAGATTTTTTATCATTTGTGCAGCCTTTTCACAAAATCCAATGTTCCTATGTGAAATCTAATGTAATTGCATACAAATGTTTATGGGCCAAAAAACTATTTAAAAAAAAAGTTATGTGTTATGTATCTAAGTTATAATAAGTTCGAACTAAACATCAAATCAAATAAATAAATCCAAAAAAAGTAATTTATAATGATCCTTTATTCATAAAATCTTCTAACTTATCAAGATTATTATCTAAACTATCTAAAATATCAGTAGAATATGGTTTACTAACACCCTCTTCTAACAATTGTAACAGTCTTGCATAGACTAGAGTTGGCGCGTCAACGGCCCATAAAAAGTCAATATGATTAAACTCCTTCAATGGCACTATATAGTGAGCTATTGGATTCGCTAGTTGCACATACAAGTTTGTCACATCAACGTCACTGGCTAACCAATCATTATCAGCACTGAACAGAGCTATGGGCAGAGTGATCTTGTGTAACGGATATTCAGGAGGAGTTAAAGTCCCGTATTCCTTAAAATTATCTTTAGCCCCGTAGTCAAACATCTGGAACTTTCCACTCTGCTTAATCTCTTGTGCATAGTGAACTAATGTCTTTGTTGAAGCTCCCGCGGGAACGTGACCCAAAATCAACGGTAACAATGACCTATTGAATTGTCTCTCATCGTGCCCACACAAAACAAACATTGAGTTCTCGCATATCGCTTCCTCATAATGGTTTATCTCACAGGCATGTTTTGATAACCATCGTAGCACTGCGTTTTGAGGAAGGAACTCATTAGCCCCGAGTAACTTCATGAGATATTCTATGTTATCGCTGTACTTAGCTAGCAGACGTATCGGGCTCTTTATCTCTGTCATGTAGGCTACTGGAGCCAATGCGAATCCTGCTCTCAATACCTTGTTGTAGTGAGTCTTCGTCGACAGCAGTGCGAATAGCACCGTTGTCCCCATAGAATGGCCGATGTAGTTAATCTTGACGTCCCATCCTTTAACCTCCATTATGTAATCGATGACAGCCGGCAGGTCGTGCTGGCTCACTTCGTGGAATGTGAAGTTCCAGAATTCGAAAGAATCAATATTTCTTGACACATGAGCTCGGGAGTATGTGTTTCCTCGCACATTGGCTAACCACACGTCATAGCCGGCATCAGACAAGATATATCCCAAGCCCTTCTTAGGTCCTGGTATTATCCAATCTGCAGAGCTCCCGAGTAGACCGTGATGCAGCAACACTGTCTTCCTAGGACTTATTTTATTGTTGGCCTCTTTAGAATATGGTATTCTATGTACTGTCAGTATGTAACCGTCGTCTGTGATTATAGTATGCGCTTCCGCAGGGTAGCCGTGCACCGCGATGAGCTGCGGCGTGCTCATATGAATGGTTGGATCTTCATCTGAACAATGATACTTCATCTCTTCCTCTGGTGCTATGGAATCAAAAATTTTGTTTTCTGTCGACTGAGCTACTTCAACGAAGTCTCTGAATTTCCTCTTGATCCTCCATTGTTTGTCTTCTGGTGTCTCCTTAAAGTCTGGTTCGCTGGTGGTGGTGTTGACGGTGAAGTAGGAAGTGAACTTCTTTCGCA
The DNA here is from genome assembly GCA_961205895.1 of Mythimna pallens. Taxonomy (NCBI): domain Eukaryota; kingdom Metazoa; phylum Arthropoda; class Insecta; order Lepidoptera; family Noctuidae; genus Mythimna; species Mythimna pallens. The sequence goes on from OY540839.1 coordinate 6,240,512, forward strand.
TATTTTCAACATAATAGTTCTTAAGTCTGCGTCCCCTTTCGCGCACATAGTTTGTAATTTGTGAAGTTTTGTTGGTGAAGCTGTCGAATACGTCGGGGAACCAGGAGATCTGGCGGCACTCACTGTGATGTAGTTGTAATACGAGTATGAATGAAAACGCGACAAGTAGCGGGAGCTTCATTTTGTGCGGACCGACGCGGCGCGACGTCCGAGCATACAGCGACTGAACTCAATAATGGAGCACTCGACTAATTTATTCCCGCGCGGAGGTCAAGGGGAAGTTATGAGTAATACATAACAAACTGGTATACACAACACATCTAATATTAAAAACACAAAATTGCTGATACGCAAAGTTCACTCTATGAATCATTCATTTGCTTCTAGTGCTATCTCTTGGTCTGTTCGTATTTTAAATATGCAATAACATCCAATCACGTTTATTTTGTTTACAATAGTTTTATTGTTTCTGGCAATTAATCATTATGTTTTTGATTAATTTATATCTATTATATATTCTAGACCAATGACTCATTTAATATAATAAAGACCTTCGTATGACCGAGTATTATTTTACGCAGTGCAATTTATTTAATAATTGGATCGATGAGAGGCTAATTTACCGACATTCTTTCATATTATGCTATTCAGCTCACAATCCCTTATTTTTTACCATTATTGGGAGGTATGCTTCTTCTTTGCGATGATTATGAGCTTTAGTCCACCACGGAGCTTCAGTGGGGTTACTAGATGAAACAAAAAGTCAAATTTCGGTTTCCGTTTACGTTATGGAGCGTTTTGACTAGTGGTGATAAAATTAACTGCAGAACTTAGGTAAACTGTAGGCCTGCACGCCATACCTGCCTGAGTTCAAACAACTTTTAGGTTGGAAACTCCTCCCATACTAGGTGGGGCGCGAACAACTCCCCGCTCAAGACTAACAAAACTCAACTATGTTCTGTCAGTGGGTGGCCCTAGAAAGAATAGGGCCGATAGAAAAGCTGTGAAAAAATCAAACTTCTGAGTTTACGAAAAAAGAGAGGCCGTTTTTGTCGCAAAAAACGTGTATTTCGATACTCTCAAGGGAATCAAAATATATAGCGTATTTCCCGTTGACCTAGAATCTTGAAATTTGGCATGAAACAAGGTCTCATAACACAAGTATGTATAGGAAAAAATCTAAAAAATGTGAATTTGTAGTTACGTCACAAAAAAACTTTTATTGCGATTTAGAAAAAAAATCGTAACTTAATTCCGGAATCTCCTTGCTGGACAGCCACCATGGGATCTGGAGGCAACAGTCCTTGCACTCATGCACGATCTGCGCATGGAGATGCAACGCCGAGGTAAAACTCCGCTACCGCGACAAGTCGCTGCATGGCGGACAGAGCTCCGGCGGGTTCTCATGGAGAAATAGCGACAACGACTGTCGCGACCCAGTGCTGGGCACGCCACAATTATGGCGGTAAGTGCCCTCTTTGAGGCTTGGTTGGAAAGGCCTCACGGCGTCCTCACCTTCCGCATGACGCAGGTTCTCACCGAACATGGTAAGTTCGGAAAGTTCCTGCACCGAATTCGTGCGGAAGACACGCCCGGGTGTCGCCACTGTGTGGAACGCCCGGAGGACACGGTGGAGCACACGGTGGAGGTGTGCCCCGCTTGGGCAGAGCAACGCCGTGTCCTCGTGCGGGCGATCGGCGGCGGCGATCTCTCGCGCCGGGCCTTGGTACAGGCCATGGTTCGGAGCGAGGAGGAGTGGCAGACGGTCGCCTCCTTCTGCGAAGCAGTAATGCTAGCAAAAGAGGCGGCCGATCGCGTGAGGCAACGGTCCTCACGCCTCAATTGCCGCCGGGATTCCGATCCCGATTTCCGGCCACCGTAGGCGCGGGCTTGCGGACGGCGAGCAATGGGTGGCTCGCCGTCCGATCGTCCGGTAGCCATCCGGACCGAGCCCAAGTCGTCGACGGCGCGTACTGTTCCACGCGCGCCTCAGGGAGATGTCAGCAAATCGTGGGGGCCCAGCAGGGTCGAAGCCTACTGGGGCCGTGGGTAGTGTGAAAACGAAACCCGGGGCCCTGGGACGAAGGCAAAGAAGGAACAGGAGTGGGTTTTTGGTCAGTAAAAGTCTGACACTATCTCTCGCTCCACCCAAGAGCGAGATTTGTCATAAGATGATTTTCCAACCTAAAAAAAAAAAACTTAATTCCGGAATTGAACTGTTTTCATAGGTAAGTTTGTACCGAACCCTCAGTGCGCGAGTCCAACTCGCACTTGCCCGATTTTTTTTACTATATGCATTATTTTTTACATATTTTTATTTCATTGAAGTATCATGTGTCGTAGGTATTATTTTACCGAATTATATTTTGCCGATTTACAAAATAACTTTTTGTAATTGGCCGAAGCCTCTTTTGAACTTTTTTCATTTGCCAAATGATTTATTTGCCATATTTTATTTTCACCACACCGAAACATTTTACGGAATTTTGTAAATTTGTCACAAATCTATAGACGGTTACTTGGTTGGTAGCATTTTCAATATTAAATTAAAATAGTGTCATTAAAAGTCAATACGTTGTGCTACAAAATTTAGTGACAGAAACGAATCGCTGCAAAACCAACTTCACACAGTCTTGTCTGCCCTACCCCTAGAGTATAAGTCAAGCCTGGGTAGGCCCGCGAGCTGAGGAGGAAGTGATTCAAAGACACGCCGCCGCGGCTGAGGCTGGCCGGCTATACCGGCCAGCAAGACGAAGCTGCGATGGTGAGCGTTAAAACCATTTGTGACGATAAGCTCGAGTGGGGCCGTCCAAACCCCGCAGCACCGGAGCCGTGACAGAAATAATGCTTGCTGCATGTTGCATGCCTGCTTGCATGCTTGCTGCAAGTTGCATGCCTGCTTGCATGCTGCATGTCTGCTTGCATGCTACATGCCTGCTTGCATGCCAGCATGCTTAAAGCAAACATCCTTGTTTGCATATTTCTAACTGGGACCTATTAAAACCACTTTTGTTACCTATAACTAAGTGCCATTACATTATTTAATTCAATGAAAATATGATGGTTAAAACAGTGGTTTAATGAATGTTCGTAAACATAATACTTCGAACAAATGTTATTTCGGCTAAGTGTAACATCGATGAAAAGTTTTTTGACGAATGAAACGTCGGAGTAACGAAAACAATCAAATTGATAATAGGTCAACTGATACAGTGCAGGCAGACGTGACTTCGATGAAATAAAAAAACATTTTATAAAATTAAACAAATAACAGACTGCTTATTTAACACAGACTTCCGAAATTAAAATTATTTTGATCCTTTTAATGTTTTTTAGTGAAGTCTGTTATTTATTTATTTTTTTGTAACAATTATAAAATAAGTCATTACTAAATAAAATTAACTTATTGAAGCAATTGTCAATACGTAGTAATTTACGAAAGTATTATATTATATTAGGTCTTTACCTATGAAATTGGAGATTTGTATGATATTTTAAAAAATAAAAATTTTGGTATTTTTTTTTATTTCAGCTAATCAAAGTACTGGCCCAAATTATCTATACAATTTTGCCATTTTGATGGCAGTTTGTTTATCCCTTTACTGTAGAAGTCTGCCGGACGGGAGGCGATGAAGTCAGCGAAAGCGTTTTGTACTGCATCAAGGGTGTTGAATTTTTTCCCACTTAAAAAATTGTTTAAATTTTGAAAAAAGTAGAAATCTGTTGGGGCAAGGTCCGGTGAGTACGGTGGGTGACGGAGAGCTTCCAGCTGTAACTCTTGTAGCTTTGCGATGGTCTGTCGTGAAGTGTGAGCTCGCACGTTGTCGTGGAGAAGCAATGGGGAAGAGCGATTGACTAGTCTTGGTTGTTGAATTGCGAGCTTCTCCATCATTGTTTGCAATTCTTGGCAATAGACATCTGCCGTCACTGTTGTGCCATTCGGTAAGAAGCTGTGATGTACAAGTCCGGCACTGGTCCACCAGACAGTCACCATCATCTTCCTATGAGTAATCTTTTTTTAGCGCACTGATTAGGTGCTGTACCCGGGTCCACCCACTGAGACGAACGCTTACGGTTGTCGTACAGAATCCACTTTTCATCGCAGGTAACAATTCGAATCTTAATCGAATTGTTACCTCCTCCTCCTCTTTATTCCCTCGTTTCTATACCGATTCAGTAGTGCTATGCATGCTTCGACACGTAAATCTTGCTGTCGGTCGCTTAGTTCGTGTGGCACCCACTTATCTAGCTTTTTTATCTTTCCGATTTGACGCAAATGCTTCAATGTTGTTTTGACACTAACTCCAAGGCCCGCAGCAAGCTCAGCCGTAGATTGAGATGGATCCGCTTCCACTATCGCCTTCAATTCGTCGTTGTCGACAATAGTTACCGGCCGACCGCGAGGCTCGTTCTTCAACTCAAAATTTCCAGATTTAAAACGATTGAACCAATAATGGACACACGTCGTTAATGTTTCGTGTTGTTTGCGCAGCGGTATTTCCACGTAGGAACTCATATTCGAAAATTGTACGAATTTTCAGTTTATCCATAGCGCCAAAAACTACCACAATGTCACAAAAACAAAAAACTATCTAAAAAAGACGTGTTAATTTAATTTCAATTTCAGTCATTTGGACTGAAATTGAAATTAAATTAACACGTCTTTCGAATAAAATTTATTTGAATTTCGAATTGCGCGCCAATCCACAGATAATTAATTCTGAAAATGCTGGTTATAGAATCTCCAATTACATAGGTAAAGACCTTATTATATACGAGAGTAAATATTGGGTTTAGGCGCAAAAAGCCTAATTTCAAAATGGCAACTGAGTCGCAAAAGGACTACCTAGTTTTCAACATGACCAATTCTCAAAAAGCTCAATTCTCTAAATGGCCAATTCACTAAAAGACCAATTCTCTAAATGGCCAATTCCTGAAATGGCTAATTATCAAAATAGAAAATTTTCTACGATAGGAATATTGACATGAATCGCAAACATATAAAAAGGTGTACATTTTGTAAGTGTAATTATGCGTTATGAATTAATCTCGATAGTCAAAATGTTTGAAATAATGCCCAGTATCACGTGATTACAAATGCCGCATTACGTCACGGTGTGAGGAAAACCCTACATTTTGAGAATTTGGCCTTTGCGCCTATACCAAATATTGTCAATCGCAATTGACGGTTTCGGGAACCCATCCATATTAGATGTTAGGCAGATATCGCGTTTATTACCAATCTAGGATCCATCGTTCATGTAGGATCTGTACCGAATGGGGGTTCCTCTCCCTCTCCTCAGCTCATAATCTCTGTCTGTGTCGACTCATGCATACAAGTGCAAGAAAAAATCAGACCAATGGCGGTGCCTCCATATTCATGAATTAGCTGATTACAATAATTTGATAGAGCAGTGGTGGCCAAGTGGTAACGGCCCCGACTTACGAGTTGTAGGTCGCGGGTTCAAACCCAGCATTACTTTGTGTAACTTATTTCATCACCACTGCTCTCAAAACGGTGAAGGAAAACATCGTGAGGAAACCGGCATGTCCTAGAACCAAAGTCAAAGTCAAAGTCAAGTCAAAAATTTTTATTTCACATAGGCCTACATGGGCACTTATAAAACGTCAGAAGCTAGTGCACGGTTCCAAATTGGTCGTTTCCTATGGAGAAGAACCGGCAAGAAACTCCATAAAAGAACCGGCAAGAAACTCCAAAAAATTCGAAGACACGTGACATTCACCAACCCGCACTGCGCCTGCGTGGTGGATTACGGCCCATTCCTTCTTCATGTAGGAGGCCTGAATATTGACTTTAAATTTTTGGTATGTAAGTAGGTAAATAAGGTAAGTCAGTACTTACCTATGAAAACAGTTCAATTCCCGAATTAATTTACGAAGTTTTTTCGGATCGCAACATTTTTTTGTGACGTAACTACAAATTAACAGTTTTCAGATTTATTCCTATATATACTTACTTGTGCTGTGAGACCTTGCTTCATGCCAAATTTCAGGATTCCAGGTTAACGGGATTTTGATTCCCTTGAGAGTATTTTTTTTTTTCGTTAACTCAGTAGTTTGATTTTTTCACAGCTTACTGACCGCAGACTTGAGTATGTTGTTATATTTTCAACTCGATACCTCCACGCGTTTCCGAGATAATGTGTCTTGACAGACAGACAGACAGACAGACAACAAAGTGATCCTATAAAGGTTCCGTTTATTTTTGTTTTAAGGTATGGAAAGCTAAAAAGTAACTTTTTTATTATCTTATTTATTTATTTTTATACCTAACTTTTTATTTACTACAAAACCCACCACGTCTGTCTCTCTGTATGGACGCGATAAACTGAAAAACTACAAAACGGATTTACATTCAGTTTTCACAAATAGACAGAATGATTAATGAGGACTGGGGCGCCGACTCCGTGGGGTGGGTGCTCTGGGGCTCGAGCATGAGAAATAAACAGTGGGTGCTGAGCACCCCTGAGAAAAGACATCAAGAAACAGATCAGTAATCGCCTTTTATGTTACGTATAAATTATAATATTTGTGTTAATATAAACTAATTTCACATTTATATAATGGTTTAATTTTATTATTATGTTTTTATCAAACATACTTAGTAATTAAGTAGGTTCTTACGCAATATGTAATTAGGACATTTATTTATTTGTCGGTCGATCAGTGTGCATTTCTCTTCTAACACTTCGCCACTTTTTCGAGTCATCAAATGAGCATGAGCACCCATGAGGTTTTCTAAAAGCCGGCGCCCCTGCATGAGAAAGGTTTAGGTGCATAGTGTATAGGTAATACATGCATATTATAGTAGAGAAAAACCGAGAAGTGCGAAGTTGGGTCGGTTTACTATCCTAACCTATTGTCATAATTCATAGAAATCATAATGAAATGCGAGTTAAAATGACATTAATTTGTTATTAGCTAAAATTGCATAAGAAAATAAATTATCGTAAAATAATTATAACTTACTCGTAAAAAGTAAACTCATTAGTTTTACTAATAATAGATATTGATAAAACTTTTAATAATGCGCGTAATTAAAATCAACCAATGTTAGGGCGGAGCGGGCGGGCGCGTCATACTTTCACTGACTAAAACCCACTCATATGTTCCTTGCTTTGTGTTCCAGGACCCCGGGGTTGTTTTTCGCACAACCCATGGCCCCAGTAGGCTACGACTCTGCTGAGCCCCTACGGTTTTGCTGACATCTCCTTGAGATGCGCATGTGATGGATGGAACACTAGCCGTCGACGACTCGACGAGCTCCGCACGGGTAGGTACCGGACGGCGAGCTACCCATTGCTCTCTGTCTGCAAGCCCACGCTGTAGATGGAAATCGGGGTCGAGATCCCACGGCGGCTAGGCGGCTGAGGTAGAGAACATCTGTTCACTTATGCGTGTGGTCGTCCTTCGCTAGCATTACTGCTTCGCAGTAGGACGCGACCGCCTGCCATTACTCCTCGCTCCGGACCATGGACCGGACGCTGGTACAGACCAGGGCCCGGCTTGAGAGGAGTGGTCTTTATTTAAGGTTTATATCAAATACCTACAGGTTGAACTTACGCTGCTAACCGTACTAAAGTTCGGTAACTAGAACTGTAAGCAGTGATAGGTTATCGACTGAAAACCTTTGAACTCAGGACAGCAGGCATGTGTCATTGAAGTTCTCATCCTTTATAACGGTCGCTATCTACGAGTACTTGACCCCTGGTGTTCTATTAATTTGATGAGTCACATGGGTCACAAATATCTTTTCAATACACTCACTTACTCGAAAACCCGCTTTTAGGCACGCAATTTGTTATTTTTCGCACTAGTGCGGAAAAATTTGTATATTCGCCCCACAAAAGTTTATTGTATTTATAGTACCTATCTGTCTGGGCACTAAGCGACCCCCACGAAGCGCGCGTCAACCCCCGTTAATTTATTTCATCGTAAGTGTTTTGAAAAACGTCGTTTGATAAGCACTCGGCTCCATAACACCGAATTCCGCCTCGGTTACAATCTTAAACTTTCTTCACTTGTATCAAAATGTACTAGGTATACCAGTAGCTTACCTCCAAACTTAATGGTGGCTGACAAGCGCGCTACCCACAGCGCAGTACCCCACTACTCACCCTTACTGCCGTGCCCTCGTGGGGGCGATCGGCGGCAATGACCTCTCGCGCCGGGCCCTGGTACAGGCCATGACAGGCGGTCGCCTTCTTCTGCAAACCAGCAATGCTAGTGATGGCGGCCGATTTCCAGCCACCGTAGGCTTGCGGATGGCGAACAATGGGTAGCTTACCGTCCGGGCGTCCGGTAAACATCCGGACCAAGTCCAAGTCGTCGACGGCGCGTAGTGTTCTACGCGCGCCTCAAGATGTCAGCAAATCGTAGGGGCCCAGCAGGGTCGAAACCTACTGGGGCCATGGGTTATCTGAAAGTGAATTCCAAGACCTTGGAACGAAGGCAAAGAAGGAATAGGAGTTGATTTTAGTCACTGGATGACTTCCTACCTAAAAAAAAAACTACTCACCCTTACCTTACCCCAGATCAGTTCGATAGCACATTATAGCCAAAAAAACAAAATACAACCGAATCCCTACTAAGTATGCTTTGGGTAGCCTAGGAATAGTCTGTGTCGCCTAGGGCTAGGTATAGGTACTCAGTACTGCCCAGATATGCTGTGTGTGGCCTAGGTATGCCATAAGTAGCCTGGGAATAATACAAATGTTCTGAGGATGTAACGACAGGGCAGGACCTAGAAAATTATGCGCTTAGAAAACAGAGTTACAAACTATTTATATACCTGCGCTACTTCATAGACAAAGTTTTACAAAACTGGTCTTAGAGCTGGCCCTTGTGAAACTCGACAAATCTTATTAAAATTTGTGTGACAATTTAGAATTTCCCGAGTAACTAACAGCCCAAAACTTATAAATTTTGGACAAATTAGAATTTCCCGAGTAACTAACAGCCCAAATCTTATTAATTTGTGTGACAATTTAGAATTTCCCGAGTAACTAACAGCCCAAATATTTTCAACTTGTGTGACAATTTAGAATTTCCTGAGCAACTAACAGCACAAATATTATTAATTTGTGTGACAATTTAGAATTTCCCGAGTAACTAACAGCCCAAATCTTATTAATTTGTGTGACAATTTAGAATTTCCCGAGCAACTAACAGCCCAAATATTATTAATTTGTGTGACAATTTAGAATTTCCCGAGCAACTAACAGCACAAATCTTATTAATTTGTGTGACAATTTAGAATTTCCCGAGCAACTAACAGCACAAATCTTATTAATTTGTGTGACAATTTAGAATTTCCCGAGTAACTAACAGCCAAAATCTTATTAATTTGTGTGACAATTTAGAATTTCCCGAGTAACTAACAGCTCAAATCTTATTCATTTGTGTGACAATTTAGAATTTCCCGAGTAACTAACAGCTCAAATCTTATTAATTTGTGAGACAATTTAGAATTTCCCGAGTAACCAACAGCTCAAATCTTATTAATTTGTGTGACAATTTAGAATTTCCCGAGTAACTAACAGCTCAAATCTTATTAATTTGTGTGACAATTTAGAATTTCCCGAGTAACTAACAGCTCAAATCTTATTAATTTACGGGACAATTTAGAATTTTCCGAGTAACTAAACTTGTTGAGTTGACTTGAAGTTTCTACCTCGTAAGAAATTAGCAAAGAGTTATAAAATACTTAATACGAAACTGTTTTCACTCGTTAGGACATTTGTATTTTTCCCAATTTGATAAGTCAAAGTCAAAACCGTTATTGCACACCAAGTGTAAAATGTTGATGTCGTGGCCAGATCTTAGAATTGATCACTTCATAATATGGTCAACTAAAACTGGCCAGATCGTTGATGATATGTCAGTCCTCGTTTGGTCATTGATGTAGGATTTCTATGACAATAAAAGGTCTAAAGAAAATAGGCCAAACTAGGATTGACATACTCATCAAACTTTAACGTTTAAACGATCTGGCCAGTTTTAGGTGGCCATATCATGAAGTGATCAATTTCTAAGATCTGGTCACGACATTGACATTATAATGCTGGCCTGTTGGTCTAGTGGTTAGTAGCCCTGACTGCTATGCCGGAGGTCGTGGGTTAGTTTCCAAGCCAGGACAAATGATTGCGTGATGAGCATGATGACTTAAATTGTTCTGTGTCTGGGTGTAATTTATCTATAATATGTATGTACTTAGAAATTTATAAGTATATATGTTTATCAGTTGTCTAGTATTCATAACACAAGCTCTGCATAACTTGGGACTAGACGACGTTGTGTGATAGTTTTTTTTTTTTAATTCTTAATTCTTAATTCTTTAATGTACACAAAAACAAAACATAATAAATTGACATACAGACAGTTCATGTACAAAGGCGAGCTTAACTCAGCAATGAGTTTTCTCCCAGCAAACCTTTGAAATATAGAGAGAGAACATATTCGAGGGTAGGATCCAGTGCACAATATAAACCTACATACTCTAAAATATAATTATATTATAAAATATAATTATATTTTAGTCTAAAATATAATTATATTATACATACTAATACATACTATATATATATATATATATATATTATGTCAATAATGAAAGAAAGTGCTCTTTAAGTTTCCTTTTGAAGACATCTAGAGAAGGGCTATCGCGAAGAGAGTGTGGCAGAGAGTTCCAGAGACGTACTGCAGTTACAGAAAAGGAGCCATCATAGCGGCTAGAAGTATGACGGGGAGTGCGAAGGAGAAGAGAAGAGGTGGTGCGACAGAGTTTACCCCTAGGAACGAGGTACTCAAAGCGTTCACGGAGGTATTGAGGAGCATTAGGATTATGAAGGATTGTATAGAGAAGAGAGAGAATATGTGTATCACGCCGACGCCGAATTGGCAGCCACCTTAATCTGGTCCGAAACTCCGACACGTGATCGTATTTGCGGAGGCCAAAAATAAAGCGAATGCACAAATTCTGCAGTCGTTCAAGTTTGTTTAGCAGTACCTCGGTAGCATCTAGAAAACAAACATCCACATAGTCTATGAGCGGTAAAAGAAGAGATTGTGCAAGATTAACCTTAGTGTGAAATGGTAGGAATTTTTGGAGACGTTTAAGAGACTGAAAAGAGTAAAAGACCCTCCTACTCACATCAGCAACATGAACCTCCCAGGAAAGATTAGTGTCCATATGCACGCCAAGGTTTTTAGCGCTTTTAGAATACAGAATGGGCACAGAATCATACACCACAGGCGGGAGCGACTGGTGATCCAATAAGTTGAGCATGTATCTGCCACCAACAATGAGCGCTTGGGATTTAGTTGGGTTTAGTAAAAGTCCAAAAGATTTAGCCCACTGGTGAATATTTTCAAGATCATTGTTGATGGCAGCCACAGTTTCAGTGATCTCGTCTACTTTACAATGACGATACAACTGCAAGTCGTCTGCATAGAGATGATAATTCGAAGTTAGGACCTTAGTGAGAGCATTTATAAAAATCGAGAAAAGAAGAGGAGAGAGGACGCCACCCTGAGGAACACCCGCAGCCAACTCACACCATTCAGAGAAATCCTCATCGGATCGAACAGACTGCGAGCGACCCCGAAGATAAGATTTGAACCACTCAATTACTGGTGCTGAGACATTAAGAGAGGAAAGGATTCCTAAGAAGATGTCAAAGTCAACTGAGTTAAAAGCACTGCTGAAGTCAAGTAAGACCAATACTGTCAAGCGTTTATTATCCATGGCCAGTCTTATGTCATCAGTTATTTTGACAAGAGTTGTCACAGTGCTATGACCAGGTCTGAAACCAGATTGGTAAGGACTCAGCAGGCTATTAGAGGACAGATAATAAGATAGTTGCTTCTGAACAACACTCTCGAGGACCTTGGAGAGGATAGGTAGGATGGATATTGGACGGAACTGGGAAGGTGAGGAGGGGTTTGATACTTTGGGAAGCGGTATGACGTGGGCCTTCTTCCAAGCAGAAGGAAATGAGTTACTGAAGAGGGAAAAATTTATTATATGAGTAACGACAGGAACTATTTCACTCAAAATAGGTAAGAACATTTGGAGTTGAAGGCCATCATCACCTACCGCCTTAGTGGATATGGATAGGATACATTTCTTAATATCTAGTGCAGCAACTGGGTGGAAAGAGAAAGAAGTATTTGTTGGCAATGAAACATTGGAAAGATCAGAGAGAGTGGAAGATTTCACTTGGTCATCAAGTATAATTGGTGACTTAGAAAAGTACGCATTAAGTGCATTGAGGTCCATCTTATCCGGAGAACTCTTGCTAGAGGCTTTGCCAATACCAAGAGTCTTTAAAAATTGCCATACTTGTGTTGGGTTGAAGTTCTCAATAGATTTGTGAATGTGGCGCCTTTTCGCATTCCTACACAAACGACCGCAGCGATTTCGCATCTTCTTATACAGATCCCAGTTCTCCTCAGTGGGCCGCTTCCTGTACAACTGTTTGGCCTTGTCACGCTTAGCCATCTGGTTTTTAATGGCTGGGGATAGCCATGGTGCAGGAAGGTGCTTCACTTTCACCTTTTTAAGGGGAGCATGTGCCTCGTACAGTTGCAACATTGTCCTGTTGAAGACTGACACCATAGTGTCTACATCCTCGCAGGTGAACACAGATGACCAGTCGATACCGTCCGCATCAGCTCTTAAACGCTCCAAATTAACGTTTTTAAAACTACGAAGAAAGAGAAATTTGGCCTTGCGCTTTGGAGGTCGAATTTTATAGGAAAGATAGATGAGGTCATGGTAGGAAAAAGGAGCAGGAAGCTGTCCATGTGTGGCTACTTTCTTAGGGTCAGAAACAAGAATGAGATCTAAGAGAGAAGGAGTACTGTGAGGAGCCCTGTGAGTAGCATTAAGTGGAAGTAAGTGCATATTGACAGAAGAGACAAGCGATTGGAGTTTACGGCTACGTGAGTCTCCCTTGAGCAAACAAGTGTTAAAGTCTCCGAGTATAATTGTATGATCATACATCGTGGAAAGATTTTCTAATTTTGATTCGAAGGAGGCAAAGTAATCAATCTGGCAAGAGGGACTGTAGTATACACCTAGAAGCAACTTTATATGTTGAAAGATTATTTCAACAAAAAGATGCTCAGCAAACCTTGAGTATACACTCGGAGACTGGTCGACAATCCTGTAAGTGATGTCACCACGGAGATAAATAGCAACCCCTCCACATCCCTTGCCTGTTCTGTCGTTGCGTACAACCTTGTATCCTGGTAGAGAATATTGCGTGGAAGGAAGTGCAGGCTTGAGAAATGTTTCGGAAACAAGGACAGCGTGGACAAGATCCGAGTCGAAGGACGACAGCAGATCAGAGTAATGGGAAGGAACGCTTTGAGCATTTATATGAACCACGTTGAAAAATTTGCGACAATTTGAAAATGTAGAAGAAAGATTGTCCCGTAGATTCAGAGAATTGTCGTCGCTGGAAGCACTGGCAAAGCTCTGATCAGACACACAAGAGGATGAGCATGAGAAGAAACTGTCATCAATGAGATTATTTGACATAATAAAATTATAAATAAATAGCTTAAAATTTAAAGTAATCTATAAAACTAAACTAATTAGAGCACAAAAATAAAAAAAAAATAAAATTAGTATTCAAACCTCGGTGCACTCGCTGACAACATTGTGTTTGATTACAATAGTACTGGATGAAAAGCCAATATGCCACATAGAAAAAAAATACACGTTCGTATGTTTCCGAACGAAACATAAAAGTGACATTAGTGACATTATTGTAACAAATAAACGTCAAAGCTTCAAAAGTTGAAGTTGAAAACAACAAAACAAAAATGTCAAAACTAACAAAAAATCGAGTGACCGACATACAAAATAATAATTATAAATACCTATGGACACAAAACACAAATGGAAGTATTCATTTTGCAGGTTTGCGAGTTCTCTTCTCTGGCATTGGCTTTGAAGGTACGGCGGAAGACTCAGCAACGGGGAATTGGGCAACAAGTTCGCGCAACTCCAAGGCAGACTCGATCTTCTTCCGCGAACTATCGGAGATCTGGATCACAATTTTCCCCTCAGACGTCCAACACTTGTGCATCCCGAAGTGTTTCCGAGCATTCATGAATACCTCATGTCTGGGCTTAGTGAGAAACTCGGAAAGCGTTAGGCCAGATCCCTTCAGCTTGGTTTTCCTTCGCCACACCTCGCTCCGTACGATGCGACTTTCGAAGCGAACTAAGAGGGGACGAGGCTTGCTGGTATTGCTTCCGAGGCGATGACAAGCTGTTATATCCTTCGAAGTGACATCTTTCAACTCCAGACGCTCCAACAAGATACCACGGAGAGCGGTCCCAGGATCAGCTTCCTTGCCCTCAGGCAAACCATGCAATAGAAGCACCTTACCGCGGGAAGCCATCTCGTGTCTGTCCAGCCCCATCACAAGCCATTCCATTTGGGACTTCAACGAACTCAGCGTCTTCCAAACCAGACTCTTGAAGTCTATGAAATCCTTAGAAAGGCTGGCAATTGTTTTATGAGGGGCTTCACCACTGGCGTTCTTCAGGTCTTCTTCATACTGTGTCATTCGTGAAGCAAATGTAGACGAAAGTTCCTCCACACAGTTTGACAGTTTGGTGTATAGATCCATGGTAGTACAAATGCAGTGCTGGTAATTTAGAGGAGTGTTGTGAAGGAAAGTTTATTAAGTGACAGAGTGCACCAGAGGTTAATGAAGAACTTTAACAAGTTTTCTGCATGTAATTGATTTTTTTTATTATTATTCTTAATTAAAAATATAGGAGCTCAAAAATTTGTGTTTAACTTGGGACTACCCTCCCAAAAAAACCTTTTAAGGTGGGAAGTCGTCAAAATGACTTCTCGCTCTCTGCGTGGAGCGAGAGGGCGTGTCAGACTTTTACTGACTAAAACCACACCTATATCTTTCAATTACCCTTTGCGTTCTAGGACTACGGGTTTCCCTTTCAGAAATTCTCCGCGGTCCTAGCTAGCGGGCATCGGCCCTGCTGGGCCCCTACGGTTTGCTGACATCTCTTTGAGGAGCGCGAGGATCACTACGCGCTGTTGACGACTAGTCTCGGTCCGGTTAATTACCGAACAGCTGGACGGCGAGCTACCCAGTGCTCGACGTCCGCAAGCCCGCGTCTACCGTGGCTGGTAGTCGGGGTCAGAATTACGGCGGCTAGGGCGTGAGGACCTTCGTTCCCTCACGCGTGCAGCCTTCTACTTCGCTAGCATTACTGCTTCGCAGAAGGAGGCGACCGCCTGCCATTCCTCTTCGTTTCGGACCATAGCCTGAACCAGGGCCCGACGCGAAAGGTTGCTGCCACCAATTGCCTCCACGAGGACACGGCGGTGCTCCGCCCAAGCGAGGCACACCTCCACCGTATGCTCCACCGTGTCCTTTGGATGACGTTGTGTGATAGTAAGTTATGGAATATTATTATTGTTATTATTATTAGAACATAAGATTTACTAAAGCGCCATCTGTGTCACTTTTAAGTAGATACCCATAAGTTTAAGGGGATATGTTAAAAGATGGTGCTAGTGTATCAGCGGAAAATCGTCGCCTACGTCTTCTATGGCAGTGCCACCTCCCTGGAAATTAGTTTCACAAAATAAAAACAAAAAAACACAGTAATTTTGGTTTTGAAAGTGAACATCAAAAGCCCAAAAACTTAATTGTATTAATAACATCAAAAACAAGCAAAGGAATGTTCTGTGCTAGTCATACATAGGGATTAAATCATAAGCCATGTATAAAACTTTAAATATGATACTTATATTAACATTGATTCTATGATTATATTAGTATACTTTGTACTTTTATACACATTTTAATTCTTCACATATACTTTCAAAATCATCTCGAACCCATTTCAGTAGCTCAGCCTCAAGATCTTTCGCTTCAAGTTTCTGAAATGCCTCTGCATCTGTAACATAACATGAAATCATATTTACTAGACTCGAGATGGTGGAGCGCCGTGATACGTGCGCGCTTCTCAAGCTAGAAGTAGTAAGTGGCTGTATGTGGCCGGGGGAGTGTTACGAAATGCACCACCGCTCCAGTGTCTCGGTCATAGGTAGTTAAAGAATATGCAGCGGTGTTTTTTTTTCCGTAGGAATGGGAAATCCTCATGGACGCCCAAGCTGCCTCACAGACGAGCCAGTCTGGGCAGTGTCAGACTCCTACTGACTAAAACCGCACTCCTACCTTACATTTAAACCACGGACATGACGTCCGTGCCCTTGTTTGGTAATTATACATTATTTGCTTCTGGGCAACTCCACGTGCAAGTGGCGTCACTCCAGAGCACCTTTCAGCGATCACAATAAATCCCGTCAGAATTTCAGGGTTTAGAGGCCACCAGCCCGAAGCGATACCCAAGTGACAACGACCCAAATACGCATCAAAAATCAGGAATCTCCCAACCTTCAACCAATATGCAGTGGTTTCAGGAAGGAAGTATCTGACCAGTGGCTTAACTATAGGGTGGCAAGGCTGGCAAAATGCCACGGGCCCCTGGCCTGGTGGGGCCCCAGTCTAAGAGGTCTTGAGCTCAGAAGAAGTTAATATACAAATCCAGGTAAATTATTAAGCTTTATTAAACGCATTCATAAGAAAAGGATCGATTTCCCGTATTTTGCCAGCCTTATCACCTTATTAGATACGCCTCCGGGAAGCCCACATTCAGAGACGAAATATAAAAGCCCTCGTGTATTAGAGAACTTGCCGATTTATTAATAAAAAAGATATATAAATAAAAATATATTTTGTGTGTACCAATTTTCCTTTTACTTCTACACACAGTGTCTACATCACTATTTTCACCAACTCTCCTTTCGCAGGTACATAATATGTTGGGAGAGATTTCTTTAGAAATAAGCATCACCTTTCTACTATACTGTTTCCTTCTTCTTTTCTTTTATTATTGTGTCTACATAAATTGTTAAATAAATAAAAAAAATGATTATTTTCAGTGATTTATCCAAATTAAATTGCAAAGTTGATTTTTCTAGGGTTCCATCCAATGATTTTGTCATGGGCCTCAGATGGTATATTTACGCCACTTTGCCTAGGATGGAAGACATATAAGAGACGATAAAAGCCAGACGTTAAAGAAAATCTCATTATAATTTAAACACAAATAACTATTTACCATAAATCGGGAACCAGCCACTGAGTTCTAAGACAGCCACATTGAACGCCGCCAATTTTTTAGCACCATTACTATTCCTCCTTGGCCAAACTATTACATTCACCACATCCTCCGGACCTCCTACCCTTCGTATCTTAGTCATGAGAATATTATGGGCAATGGATTTCTTTAAGAAGTAGTCCAAAACTTTCCACAGTGTTTTGGTAGAGGAATGTCTTTGTATTTCAAAACAGAATGCAGGAACTGGATAGCTTTCGTCCAAGCGATAGATGTCTTCTTTAAATTTCTGCCATTTCTGGAAATAAGAGAAATAAAGTTTGTCAACCGCAAATTACCGTTTCTTGAAAATATTAGAAATATTAATGTTGGCTAAGTTTAGAGATGTTCCTGTGTGCAACCAGAGTACATATAAATTTGAAATTATTTTTGGAGATATGCGGAACAGAGAGTAAAGTCCCGCAAACCTCCGTTAAAAAAGGAGGATCCTCCAACCAGACGGGTGTTATGTCTGGAGGGCAGCTGCCCGATAGATGATTTCGGGCTGTTCTATATGTTCTTAACGCGCGGAAAACTTTAATTGCGCGGAGAACTTTAATTGCGCGATGCAGGTTTAGTTCTTATGTGACGCCATAGATGTCGCTACATCACTCCCCTCCGGAGATCGGAGATCGATGGTTCTTGATACTTCTTGATGCGTGCCAGGCCAGTGGTAGGTTGGTTCCAGTGGGTCGGAACCGAATAGCGCATAGTTTTCGGTGAGTCGGAACTGTCTGCGGTGATGCCCCAGTGAGTCGGGGTGGTGCTATCCCAGTGAGTCGGGATGATGCTGCAGGCTCCAGTGAGTCGGAGTAGTGCTGTTGGCTCCAGTGAGTCGGAGCGGTGCTGTGCGATGTAGTGGCTTGACTGCTGGCGTCGGCCAGGAGAGGTTCTTCGTGGCTCTTCATGTAACTGGCCGAAAGTGCAGTGTGCTTCGCCAAGGTCGCTGATGAGGCTGAGGGTGATGACCAGGTATGACCAGGTAGGCATGCTGGTGGTCAGAATACCCTTTAAAGCCGTGGGTGCTGGCTGTATGGCTCGCATCTCAAAAGCTTGAAGAAGTGATGATGACGTCACGAAGTAGTGGCTGCATGAAGGCTGCGCTGACGTTCTTTGTCGAGGGTCACCAGTTTGTAGGTATGCGGAACAGAGAGTAAAGTGCCGCAAACCTCCGTTGAAAAGGGAGGATCCTCCGGCCAGATGGATGTTGTGTCTGGTGGGCTACTGCCCGATAGATGATTTTGGGCTGTACTATATATTCTAAACGCGCGGAGAACTTTAATTGCGTGATGCAGGATTAGTTCTTATGTGGCGCCATAGATGTCGCTACATATTTAAGGCAATTTTCCATCTATCTATCGGAGTTTGGTTTCCGCACTTAGTCCTATCACACGCAATTTTTCCATTTTGTTGGCCTTGTTTACGGAGACTTGGACTATCACAACCAAATCTGTATTTATATAGTGATATGCTTATCAGTATAAAGCATTACATTTTTATTGAGAAAGTAAAGATGATAGAGGTTACGTGACTGATATCATAACGCCCCTTTTCGGACAGGAAATATATTGCATTATTGCATTGTATATTGTGGCACCCATAATACAGATTTCTCTCAATTTCGATAGGGTTTTATATCACTGCTGCTGCATAATATGATTTTTTTAAGGTTCCGTAGCCAAATGGCAAAAAAACGGAACCCTTATAGATTCGTCATGTGTCTGTCTGTCCGTCCGTATGTCACAGCCACTTTTTTCCGAAACTATAAGAGCTATACTGTTGAAACTTGGTAAGTAGATGTATTCTGTGAACCGTATTAAGATTTTCACAAAAAATTTAGAACTGAAACTCAAAATTTTTTTTAGTCAAACATACGTGTGTAATTGTATAAGGATAGGTCTTCAAAAATGATATTGAGGTTTCTAATATAATTTTTTTATTGAATGAATAGTTTGCGCGAGAGACACGTCCAAAGTGGAAAAATGTCCCCCCCCCCCCCCCCCGTAACTTCTAAAATAAGAGAATGATAAAACTAAAAAAAATATATGATGTACATTACCTTATAAACTTCCACCGAAAATTGGTTTGAACGAGATCTAGTAAGTATTTTTTTTTAATACGTCATAAATCGTAAACCGCAATTTACCTTTTAAGATTGTACGGAACCCTCAGTGCGCGAGTCCGACTCGCACTTGCCCAGTTTTTTACCAAATTATTTAAAGAACTAGTGTTACACTGACCACTTTCTCCACAGCTAAAGTGTTCTTCTCCACAAAAATGTGATAGTGCAAATGGTTGACTGAAGCAAAACCACATAAACTGTTGAACCCGATCCTTACTTTCCTGAAATAAAACATATTTTGCTTTAAGTTTAGTTTTTTCAATAATACAAAAAAAAACTGAAACTAAATACTAAATATTTGTTTATAATAATAATAATATTCCACAACTATTACACAAGGCCATCTAGTCCCAAACTAAGCAGAGCTTGTGTTATGAGTACTAGACAACTGATAATCATACTTATATATTTCTAAATACATACATAATTATTATAGATATATTACACACAGACAAATGATCGTGCTCATCACACAAACATTTGTCCTGGGAGGAAATCAATTCCACGACCTCCGGCATAGCCAGTTTTTTAATTAATGTAGTTTGAAACATTATTTTGATTAGTAACATTAGTTTTAATAACCATAAAGTCTTTCATCAATCTTCATACTTTGGAAAATAATCTAGTAAAGAATAATAAATTAAGTTCCTAAAAGGCATGAATCAATCTGTCTATTAGTGAAAACTAGTTTTGCAACAGAACTCTGCTTCCGCTTCTGCAGAAGTTCCGCAAGCTTTTTCACTTCCGTTTCCGCTTCTGCTTCCGCAAAATTTATAACAGAATTCTAAACGAAAGAATACAGCGAGGAGCGCGGGGGTGGGGGACACGACTGGACATATCGGAAGAGGCGCGTGGGGCGCCCCCCGGGCGGGGATGGTACACAAACATGTCGCTACGAGTCTTTATTATAATATTTTTTTGGTTCATTCTGCGCATCACCGCGCCTCGTGACGTGATTACGGTGTAACCCTTCAGTTGTTTTTTAAAATATTTTTTTATGTTTTTGTGCTTTTTCTTCATAGTATTAACACTTCCGTTTTCGCTTCCGCATAGATTTACTTTTCCACTTCCGTTAAGACACTTCCGTTGCATCACTAGTGAAAACCGCAAGAAATCCTGTTTAGTACTTTTTGATTTTATCGAGAACAGACGAAACAGTCAGAAGCGGTGGGGTATTTTGTTTTATGATATGAGACATTGCTTTTGACATTTTTTTTAAAAGGGCTAGGCGTTACCTTTTTCTAAAAGTAGCTTGACGAGGTTTTTAATTGAAAAGTGTTTCTATAGTGTACATGAGTTTTTAGGTTACAAATTGTAAGTTTTCACATGATTATTATAATTGACATGGGTATTATTGACATGTTTGTTATTGACATGATTATTATTGACAGGATTATTATTAACATGATTACTATTGACATTTGTGATTATTATTTTTATTAGTTTTGGTTTTTATATTGACATTTCTTAAAATTGTATTGTTGAACAATACAATTTTAATGGAACGGAAATCTATATAACGAGTGCATGATTTTAATTAATAATTAATTTAATTTCAACTGCTATGCTTTATATTTGCACGCCGAAATTAAAGGCAGAATAAGAGATCTATTTTATTTATGTTGTCAACCTTCTGTACCTTATTTACGCAAATAAACGATTTATTATATTATTATTCCATTTATTTATTTTTTATCCATATCGTCTACATTTTTAAATATTTCTTTAAAAAACATATTAAAAAAAAACATTTAAAAATATAAAAAATAGTTGTCCGCCGGTGTCGGGAATAGGGTCCAAGCTACCGGTGGTTAGGGCTCCAGAGACAGGAACCTCCTCACAATGCGAGCCGTATCGAGGAGTACTGCCTTTTGTATCAGGCCCTTGATCCAACCGCGCAACGACAGCTTCGACAGATGGTCGTCGAAGCTTTTGGCTATAAGGCCATTGGCGGTCACAACAATCGGCACAATGATAGCCGAATCCACATTCCACATATCGACAACCTCGTGTGCTAAGTCGAGATATTTGATTTGTTTCTCTTTCTCAGCTTTCACGAGATTCTCGTCATGTGGAATGGTGACGTCGACTATCATTGCGCGGCGCGCTAATCGGTCTATCACCACTATATCCGGCTTATTGGCTACAATAGTCCGGTCAGTAATGATAGACCGATCCCAGTACAGCGTGACATGGTCATTTTCGAGAACTGGGTCGGGCACATACCTGTAGTATGGTACCTCCGAATCCACTAGGTTATATTTCAAAGCAAGTTGCTGGTGAATAATCCTGGCTACTTGATTATGCCTTTGCAAGTACTCGCCGTTAGCCAGACGAGAACAACCAGAGATAATATGTCTGATGGACTCACCCGGACGATGGCATGCCCGACACACGTCAACCGTCCCGTCCTTCATAATATGTCTCCGGTAGTTGTTCGTTAAGATAACTTCGTCCATAATTGCACAGACAAAACCTTCAGTTTCTCCGAAGAGGTCGCTAAAACGTAACCAGGCCACGGACGCCGCGAAATCTACATCAGGCTCATGAAGAGCCCGATAAAAGCGCCCGTGAAGCTCCTTGCCTTTCCATACTTCCTTGCGGTCATCAGTAGTAAGTACCACAGGTTTGCGCCAGTTCTCTTTAGCCATGGATAACGGGGTGAGTCCCTTGTCCATTGCGACCACATCGCGGTGCATACCCACGTCGGTTTTGAGAAAATATTCTCTGAGGCTGCACACCTCACGGTTGTGTAGAGTCTTTGCGTTAAAAAAACCTCGACCTCCACACTTCCGCGGGATGTACAGTCTCATCACCGATGATCGTGGGTGATGCATCCGATTTGCGGTCAGCAATGTACGGACCCGTCTATCCAGAGCGTCTAGCTCGGTCTGAGTCCATTTGAGTATGCCGAAAGAGTACATTAAAACCGGCATGACCCAACCATTGAAGGCGCGTACCTTATTTCCACCTGACAGAAGGCTGTTTAGAACCTTCTTCAGGCGGCCAAAGTAACGCTCCTTCAATGTTTGTTTCATGTCAGCAACGTTAATGCCCAACGCTTCCGACATACCCAAATACTTATATGTTTCGGTTGAGGAGAGGGTTCTAAGGTGTATGGAATCCGAGAGTTGAATTCCCTCGGATTCCACAATCTCCCCTCGCTTTACATGCATGACTGCACATTTGTCCACACCAAATTCCATCCTAATGGCACTACTGAAAGTTTCAGTTACCTTCAGTAGTTCCATCAGTTGCAAATTGTTGTGGGCAAGAAGTTTCAAATCATCCATGTAAAGAAGGTGAGATAGGACCTGACCACCTCTTCTCAACCGATAGCCTAGACCTGAATTCTCCAGCAACGTGCTTAGAGGATTCAGGGCTAAGCAAAACCACAGTGGACTCAAACTGTCGCCCTGAAATATTCCCCGTTTAATCCATATTGGTTCATCATTCCCTTGGATCGGTCGACATCCTGGATAGCAAAGGACTGTTTTCCATTGCCTCATACATGACTCAAGGAAGGTGCGTAGAGTTGCATCTATTTTATACAACTCCAGCACCCTCATGAGCCATGTATGGGGAACAGAGTCATAGGCCTTCTTATAATCTACCCAGCATGTCGACAGATCCTTGCGGGATCGACGAACCTGTTGGCTTATGGCCATGTCAATGAGGAGTAGCTCCTTAGTACCACGGGACCCATTCCTACACCCGTTCTGAGAGGCAGACATTATCAAATTTTTCTCTATATGTACGTTAATTTTTGCTCTCAGAATGGATGTAAGAAGTTTATAGACCGTCGACAAACATGTAATCGGCCTATAATTCTTGGGTTCCGTGGGACTACCTGTCTTATGGAGCAGGTGGGTGATACCAGTTGTTAGAAACTGAGGTAGCGACCCAGAATCTAAAGATGACTGGAATTGCGATGCCAGAGGCGCGTGTGAGCTGCTGTACCATTTTAACCAAAAATTGTGCAGTCCGTCCGTACCTGGAGACTTCCAATTAGGCAACGGACGAACTGCTCTGGCTACGTCTAGTGGAGTAATTATAACTTTTTCCATTTCTGGTACAGCTACGCACACGCGCTCGACATCACGCATCCAGCCACCCTCAGTGTGACAGACGGGCACCGACCAAATGCTACGCCAGAATGTATTCGTGGTAGCATCATCCGGGCGGGGCACGTCAATCACACTATGTTCAGGTCGCTCCCAAGCTCTATACACCCACCTCTCATCGCTCTGAAACATGCGATTCTGCGAGTACCGATCAACCCGCCGCTTATACCGGCGAATGCGGCTCGCCCATGCACAAACTTTCTGCTTCAGGAAGTCGATGCGCTCTGTGACACGAGACATGTATTCTTGAGGGCTGACACCAGTCCCCAAAAACGCCCGCCTCACAAAGCGCATCACTCGTGGTCGTGTATTACCCTCCCTGAAGCAGTGTAGTTTGCCGATGAGTACCCTGGCCCCGTCGATACGCTTCTCGATCCTGCACTGCCAGACTGGTGCAGCAGGCTTTGGTCGAATAGTTCCATCTGAGTTAGGAAATTTGATGTTGGCTAAACGACATGCCGCAACAGCCCCACAATACAGGATTGAGTGCGTATCAACGAGGTTCTCGCTACTTTCAAAGATGTTCTTAAGCAGCGAGTCCAAAGCACACACCAGCACCCTATTTTTTTTGTGCATGGGTAACCTTGGCAAACGGGGTCTAAGCTCAGTCGGAGTTGATCTGTATTCGCGAAGCGCATCCTCCAGTGCGCTCCTCAGTCGATCGTTGCACTGGCTACTTACTGTGACAACCCTATCATCTGCATCATCTGCATCATCGTTATTATGATTGGACCGCGGCGAGATTGCGTTAGTAGTCGGCGTTACCGCGGTCTGTGTTTGTGTAGATGTTGAGACGATTTGGTTGCTCAGTACCTCTGAGCGCAGCCGATCAAGTGCAGCGTCGTCCAGCCTGTGGTTGCGTTGGATAACCCGCACCTGATCCGACAATCGTTGGGCCGAGACGTTCACGGTTGGTTCCAAGTCCTGAAAAAGAGACAGCATCCTATCACGGTACGCAGTGAGGTTAGTTCCCCCCTCTGTAGACCCGTAATATGCGCGCATGACGTTCTCATTCATAGTCTGAGTCCATCTCATGCGCTGCACACAACCACCGGCAGCGGGGACCCGGCTCGGGGCCGGTTGGCTCCTAGGTCCTAAGCTCTTCGGTGGCCGGCCTCTCCCCGGCCGACGTACAGGTGTTGGCGACGTCGGCGGAGAGAAATACTCGTCGCTCGAGCTCGACGCAACTGCAGCCGTCGGTGACACTGGTGATCCGAGGTCTGGCGGCGGCGAGGCGGAGCTGAGCGACGAGCCCGGGGGTGAAGGGCGTGCGCGACGGGCAGCTGCTCTCGTGAACATACTCACAGATGTTTTTTCATTATTTTATTAGTATTCATTGTGTTATTTTTGTTGGTGACATCTGTCATCTGTCTGGTCTTGTGCATATTTTTTCTTTTCGTGTTGATTTTCGCTATAATTATTATGGTTTTGATTAAGTTTTTATTACGTTTTTATTGTTTCTTGTTAGCTATTGTAAAAATTGTGAATAAATGGGACCAAAAATTAATATTTAAAAATCTTCGTCAGTGAAAAAACAACTTGTTGACATCGGGTGTTGCCAGCTTATTATTATTATTATTATAGCTTCTGCCAGCTACTTCGCAGAAAATTCTGAAATTATCCCAAGGACACCATACTTCTAAAATAATTCAGTGTGTTTTGTTTGTTGTTTTTGTAGATTTAGGTGTTCTGGCCACACTTTCTATTTTGTGTTTGTTTTAAATATTCATTTGGTCAATGTCATGCATACCTGTTATTTGCATGGTTAGTGAAATGCCAATTTTAAATAGTAAGTTTATTTGAACCGTAAGTGACTGTGCTGTTAGTGTGCTTATTAAATAAATAAATAAAAAGTGTCCTTTGTTCTATTCCAGGAACTGGTCTACAACTGTGCTAAGCTTCATCTAAAGATGTGTTTTGTAACGGGCAGATAGACAATCACAGTTACTTTTACATTTATAATATTAGCATGGATTAATAGAGGCACTATTTACATACAAATGTTGTGTGTACTTGCCTACACTCACCGGTCGTCAATCAGAAACATGAGCTTTACTGCAAGGTCCAAGCTCTCGGGTGTCACGACTTGAGGTAGACACTTGTCTACAGAAGGGCATAGTAAGGAATGGTATCTGGACACGGGGCTGACATTCACTAATACTGTGTGTTTGTTTGCATCTGGAAATTGATATAGTAAACTAGGATTAAATAAAGTTCTTTCTCAATACTGCTAATAGGATGTTACAGTATTTGTTGTCTTTTCTACAGGTTGGATAGCAGTTAATGCCAAAATTTTACACTTGTTACCATCTTGTTTTCCAGGGGTAGACATTACAAAGAGAAAAATTAGACTGAACAAAGTCAGTATGGCTAAAGGGGCATTGAAGAAGATGGCCTCATTGAAGAAGAGCAGGGGGCTAAACTGTACTATACCGGACAACGAGTTTTACGCTCATAATTTTATATTGGAAAGGTATATGTCTAAAAAGTAATTACGCAAAGTCTCAATGTTAGGAAACATATAGTTTTTGAGAAAAAAAATAATTAAAATCGATAATTTTTCGTAATATTTGACGCCATTTTGACAGATTTCGTTCACTTTTTACTTTGTTTGTAATATTATGACAAAGGTATTAGTTCATACAGCCACAATGAATATTTACAAAACGCAAAATTTCTTTTATTTGCATTAAAAATGACGAATAATATAGCCAAATGACGAGTAATATAGCCAAATGACATATTATACATCATCTAAGTGAATTTAGCTTGTCCAATGCTAAATTAATAATATTTGAAAAAAGTAAAATATATGTTACTACTTAATAAAGTTAATTATAATTTTAGTGTTTAATTTATCAAGCTCTTATTACTTAGTTTACATGAAAGTATACAATTGCTACCACCCACTGGTTAGGTTAGGGTTATTTTTTTTTAAACCACCCAGAAAACTTTTTTTCAATCTAAATATATGAAAGTTTACAATTGCTACCACCCACTGGTTAGGTTAGGGTTATTTTTTTTTAAACCACCCAGAAAGCTTTTTTTTTCAATCTAAATATATGAAAGTGTACAATGGCTACAGTGGGAGCTTAGGTTAGGGTTATTTTTTTTTTAAACCACCCAGAAAGCTTTTTTTTTTTTCAATCTAAATATATGAAAGTATACAATGGCTACAGTGGGAGGTTAGGTTAGGGTTATTTTTTTTTTAAACCACCCAGAAAACTATTTTTAGTGCACAGATATTTTTATACAATGGTAGAGCGCTCTCCGACACAACAAATTATTTTTTTTTTTTCATCTAAATACATGAAAGTATACAATGGCTACAGTGGGAGCTTAGGTAAGGGTTATTTTTTTTTTAAACCACCCAGAAAACTTTTTTTTTTTTCAATCTAAATATATGAAAGTATACAATGGCTACAGTGGGAGGTTAGGTTAGGGTTATTTTTTTTTTAAACCACCCAGAAAACTATTTTTAGTGCACAGATATTTTTATACAATGGTAGAGCGCTCTCCGACACAACAAATTTTTTTTTTTTTTTCATCTAAATACATGAAAGTATACAATGGCTACAGTGGGAGGTTAGGTTAGGGTTATTTTTTTTTTTAAACCACCCAGAAGACTATATTTCAGTGCACAAATATTTGTAGACAATAGTAGAGCGCTCCCCGAGAACAAATTTTGTTTTTTTCATTTTTAAATACTTGAAAGTACACAATTGCTACTGTGGGTGTATAGTTCAAGGGGTTTAGGGTGATTCTCCTTCCTAAAACCCCCAAATCTGCCCCAAAATGCGTAAAATGTACGATTTTGTGATTCCTAACCTCAAAATTTGAATCTTGAATATCTCCAAAACTATATGTTTCCTAGATTTGGGAGGGGGTTTGGGGGGTGGGGACACCGCCCCCTCCCCAAAAAACCCACTATTTCGTTGTCCGGTATAGTACAGTTTTACCGAGCAGGGTAAAAATAGTTTAAAGTAGTGGTTCGCAAAGTTGAGTGGACCGTGATCCACCTGACAAAACCTTCCCATATAAGAGACTTACCTCTTGGCCTTCATGAAGAGAACATTGAACATTTTGATGCAAAAATGAACATCATATGAATGAAGGACTTTTTAAGTAAAGCTAAGTTCAATCAATTTGCATAGAAGCTCTCTAAATAAGTTATAAAGGTATTTAGGACGGGATGTTTCTGTATCTGAGGCATCAGCTTTTCAGAGCAATCACTGTTCTGAACCAACACTTTGGGAATCACTGGTTTAAGAATTCATCCAAGTCTATAGTTAAAAAAAAAAATTGTGAACTGTACCTTCGCCTTCTATGGAAAACAATATTTCTTTTGGTGAAACTTTATTAAAATTGAACTTTTTTTCATCAAATGGTTGAAAGATGTTGTTCATCTCTTCCGGAGTTCTCCTTTTAGACTGGCGGTCTGGATTCAACTGAAAAACAGTATATGATCTATGCAATCTAAATTAAAACACAATCAAGAGAGGAGAAATTTTATAGGTACCTGAAGCAAATAACTTCCATCCACAAGTCGTTCTTTTAATTTATCGATTTTATATCTAAATATGTCAGTACCCTGGTGAATTTCGTCCCATTTTGTTGTCAACAAACCTACAAAACTTGTAGGACCATCACCGGTTAAATCTTTCAGCTTGTGCATCACTTTTTCTACTTGATTTTATGATACTTTTATGCGTGTAAATCTTTTAAACAGATTTATTTTATTAACAGTTCTTTATTTTATTAACAGCAATGTTTTGAAAATTATAGTTTCAAAAACATGTTTGTTTGAAAGTTCAACAACTTCAACTTCAACTCTTCATTATGGCATTTGCGGAAAAGACACCACAATTTTGCCAATAACACGTGCAAACTGTTAATAGACTATCAAACGCTGGAGAGTATTTAGCGCGAATGAACAGTAAAATAAATATATATTTATAAAATATTAAAGTTCAAAATACAAGAATTTCTTCGCAGACTGACATTATGATCAGACCACAGACTATGACTATGGTACATGACTGAAACTCGTAAGAGTGAAACAAAGAGAGAAAAGAGGTTACAATTTAATTTTATTAATTTCAATAAATTTGCATAGTTTAAATATAAAACGAGTAAATACAAAAGAAAGAAGACATTTGACCGAGGTTGGACGAGGAATATGAGCAGGGATGATTTCATGAAAGGAGAAGCGCAATTTAGGACAGGAGAAAAATAAATGGTCCACGTTTCCTTCATCCAAACCGCATTCACAAAGAGAGTTATCCTTAATCCTAAGCTTGGCCAAGAAATGAGGAGAACAACAATGATTTAAACGTAAACGACAAATAGTTGAGGTAGTGTTTTTTTTTTTCAATTGATACTTAAAAAACCAAGGTTTGTGGGGAATCTCGGGTTGTATATCTCCATAAAATTTACCCTTTATAGACTTAGAGATTTGCCATGCCTTGGACCAAGATTTAAACAAAGTTAGAGGAAGAGTAGTACAAATGTCATGGGAAAAAATTCCAGAGTGGGCAAGAGAGCCAGTGAGAGAAGTTTGAAAGTTTGTTTTGATGTATTTCTAACCTTGAAAAGTCAAGTCAATGTCATTGACGTCATTGCTATAAATGTCAACGTCACGCATGTTGCCAGTGGCCACTTAGCACATTTTTTTTTTTTTTTTTAATTATAATCTTTTTTTAGAAATGAATTGGCGGCACATTCATGCATCAAAAACTATGATGAAAGCGATAGACATTTTTTAATTGATGCAGGGTAGGGTTGGTGGCCACCAATTCTACAAATAAGTAAAACGCAGATTATGGTTTGTTGAAAAGATTGCATATTATACTCTTTGGGTTGCATGTAGTGGTGTGACGAGAATGGATAGAGTAGTGTAGGTTTGAAAGTGGTACCAGTGACTGAAAAATTGAAAGGGAAAGGTTTGTCTTGGTATGGTAATGTGAAGAGGAGGGATAATAAGCATGTTAATAAAAGAGTTAGTGTAGGTATATATGTGGATGGATGGAGAGGAAGAGGGAGGCAAAAGAAAAGATGGATGACATGAAAGAAAAGGGTAAGTTAGTGATAGCGTGACGGGTCCTTTGACAGAATGGAAGAAATAACATGTTACGCCGACCCCAAATAACATGAGATATGAGCAGAAAGATGATGGCTGGCGCTGTGAAGTGTGTGTGCGATTGACTGCTACGCCGTGTGTCGCAGATTTGATTCCCGCACGGAACAAGAACAAATATTACCCACGATATGGAGCATGGTTTTTCAAAAAAAAATATAAAATATTATAGGGGTGTTTTTTCATATAGAAGTCATCTGAAGACTTTTGCCGAGAGGGCGTGTCAGAGTTTTATTGACTAAACCTATGCTCCTTCAGTTGCCTTTCGCGTTCTACGACCACAGGTAACCTTTTAAGAAATCATCCCATGACTCTAGTAGGCATCGGCCCTGCTGAGTCACTACGGTTTTGCTGACATCTCTTTCGAGGTGCACGTGGAACACTACGCGCCGTCGTCGACTACTTTGGGCTCGGTCCGGGTGGCGAACTACCCATTACTCGTCGGCAGGAAGCCCATGACTATTGTGGCTGGTACTTGGGGTCGGGGTCTCGGTGGCTGAGCCATGAGGAAGTCCGTTTCCGCGGCAGTCCCCTTTGCAACATTACTGCTTCACAAAAGAAGGCTATCGCCATCCATTCCCCCTCGAGAGGTCACCGCCGCCGATCGACTCTGCGAGAATATACTAATATCCTCCGGTCCGCACAATGGCGTCACCCGGGTGTTTATTTTGCCTGAATCCGGTGCAGGAACCTTCTGAACTTACCATGTCCGTAGAAAACCTGCATCACCCTGAAATTCCACCGGAACTCTGTCTACCATGCCGAAAATATGGTGTGGAAAATGAATTGATGACTATACACTAGTGCATAATCGATAATACTGACGCAGCTAGGTGGGTACCTACAATTAATATTTCCCTGAAATTCATCGTCATCAATTACTATCGCAAGTACGTGATGACAAAATGTGACTAACATCGTGGGTTAGAGTTTCGGTAATAAAATAAAGTACACGTCACAAATGAAACAAAAGACCCGCTGAGTTTTGCGCATTTGACTCCAAAAAGCGGGCTAAGTAAATATGATACCTTAGTAAGTCCTATCTATTTACATAGATACCGGTTCTATATGGTAGATATTATGTTCTGGTATGCGACAGAAACATATATGTTTATTGTAATGTCAAAATGGCCCAGTGGTTAAAGCAACCGCCTTCGAAACCGGGTAATTACCGATCTAAATTTTTCAAATTCATGTGTAGGTACTTTAGTAAGTTTGTCCAGGACATTACAGGAATCCCGTGCTTCGGAAAGCACGTAAAGCCGTTTATCCCTGTTGACATCCGTAGATTTTTGACGGTTGTTTCAGGTAGTCAGACTCTAGAAAGTCTGGCTGACTAATGGATAAAGGCTTTACCGGATTACTGCGGAAATGCTAACTTAAAGTTCCATAAGTTTCGTTTGAAGTCTTCTGTATGATAATCCTGGATAAACTTTTGAAGGTCGTGGAAATTTTACTCAAGGAGTGCCACCAAAAGTGGTCCCCTATTAAAGAGCATCTACAAGAAACATTTTTGCAAGTTGACTCATGA
The DNA here is from genome assembly GCA_961205895.1 of Mythimna pallens. Classification (NCBI taxonomy): domain Eukaryota; kingdom Metazoa; phylum Arthropoda; class Insecta; order Lepidoptera; family Noctuidae; genus Mythimna; species Mythimna pallens. The sequence continues at coordinate 6,271,660 of OY540839.1, forward strand.
CGGCCTTATCTCGATGGCATCGTAGTGTCCACTAGGGCTGCCTTCTTTCACCTCTTCTCTTTAAAATCGTTCTCGACGTAATTATGATTTACATTTATGGTACCAGGTGCTACGAGATAGATTGGGGATTATCTTTGCTGATTTTATTATTATTATGCCTGCTGAGTCTTCCACACGCAGATATGCAAGCAAAATTGAACTACCTACGCAAGGAGGCAGCAGTGGAAACTGAACTCAGAATTAATATCCGGAAGACTCAAGGATGCGTACAGGGGTGAAGAATGAATACACTTACCTCGAGAGCATCGAATCGGAATCACAACCAAACCCCGAGCTACTTTCGCACAGTTGAGACCTGTTTGACAATCGTGGAAACTGACCCGAAAGGTTTAACTTAAAATCTTCCGGATCAATATCAAACTCCGTGCTGCCCTTGAAGAATGTTGCATGGCCCGAGATCATCTCTAACGTAAAGCTGTTGAAAAAATGCCACGAGAGTCCAATCGACCACAATATCGAGCATTGTGAGTGGAGACGGAGTGGAGCCACTGCGGCTGTGGAACGCAAAGGGCAACTGAAGGAACACGGTTGGGTAACAGTAAAAGTCTGAAAATCCCTTTCACTCGGCTTAGCAAAGCAGCCCATAATGTTCCCACTGCTGGGACTCAAGCCTCTTCTCTAGGAGACGGGATTGGCCGTAATCCACCATGCGGGCCCACCCAGTGCTGGTAAGTGGAGCATGTCTTCGATTTTTTGATTCTCCATGCCGGTTTCCTCACTATGTTTCCCTTCACCGTTTTCAAAGCAGTGATGATGAAATAAATTACACTAAGTAATATGCCTGACTGGGTTTGAACCCGTGACCTGCAATTCGTAAGTCGGTTTCGTTACCACAGCCTAGGGCAGAAGTTATGTGATTAGTAAAGTGGATACCACACTACTTTTCAAGCAAAATTGAATATGCAAGCAAAATTGAACTACCTACGCAAGGAGGCAGCAGTGGAAACTGAACTCAGAATTAATATCCGGAAGACTCAAGGATGCGTACAGGGGTGAAGAATGAATACACTTACCTCGAGAGCATCGAATCGGAATCACAACCAAACCCCGAGCTACTTTCGCACAGTTGAGACCTGTTTGACAATCGTGGAAACTGACCTGACTGAACTGAACCTTTCGGGTTTAACTTAAAATCTTCCGGATCAATATCAAACTCCGTGCTGCCCTTGAAGAATGTTGCATGGCCCGAGATCATCTCTAACGTAAAGCTGTTGAAAAAATGCCACGAGAGTCCAATCGACCACAATATCGAGCATTGTGAGTGGAGACGGAGTGGAGCCACTGCGGCTCTGGAACGCAAAGAGCAACTGAAGGAACACGGATGGGTAACAGTAAAAGTCTGAAAATCCCTTTCCACTCGGCTTAGCAAAGCAGCCCATAATGTTCCCACTGCTGGGACTCAAGCCTCTTCTCTAGGAGATGGGATTGGCCGTAATCCACCATGCGGGCCCAGTGCTGGTAAGTGGAGCATGTCTTCGATTTTTTGATTCTCCATGCCGGTTTCCTCACTATGTTTCCCTTCACCGTTTTCAGAGCAGTGATGATGAAATAAATTACACTAAGTAATATGCCTGAACCCGTGACCTGCAATTCGTAAGTCGGTTTCGTTACCACAGCCTAGGGCAGAAGTTATGTGATTAGTAAAGTGTATACCACACTACTTTTCAGATAAGTCCCTAAATTGGCCTTGTTTGGCTTTTAATTAGGTTAACCTAAACCACTTACAACTGTAAGTACTGTAAGTAGGTACAATCACAAAATATTTGTCAGGTAATAATTAACCGGTCTAGCCCTTACTGTTTCTAACTAGATACAATACAACAAACGTAACGTAGTACCTACAACAAAACAAGTCATCGTGAAGCAAAGCACATAGTAAAATCCAACATTCCGTCATCCAGATAAGGTACGCCATACGCGCGAAGAGTTGAGCAACTCAGTGTTTATTAGTTTCAACTCGTCAGTACCCAACTGGAAAGTGACGAGGCCAGTCGCCGAAGTTGTTATTCAATTTTAATTCGTGTTGTGCGCTGCGCTACAATAAAACCGGTAAGATGTTTGCGTTTGTATGTTCTATTTAAAAATATCGCATCAGGAACTTCGACTAGCTCTATTAGACTATTTAGAGTACCCGTGACAAGGTTGTTACATCAAGTGAATAATATTACAATAATAGTACAGTTTTACTACGTTATGCGTTATTTTGATGATATCATACAAAAAATATTTCTATTTAACACATCTACCTACCTATTATTGGGTTTGAATAATCAGTTTACACGCCTACAACTCATTTACAAGGTGGTTTACTTGAGGTAGATACTAAGTACCTTCTCACCGATAGACAATTATTTAGGTGAAACTAATTTAATAACAAATTAACAATAACAACTCTGTACCTACTCAAGACACTTATCACTGTTCCTTGCACCAATTTATTTACATTTCTTATCTAACTGGCTGATAACAACTGAAAATTAGGTAATGAATGCTGAAAAGTTTCCTACATGGTAATGATTACAAGTGAATGAGTAACCATAGCCCTCTTGTTTTTGGAAACTCGCATAGAAAAATACACTACGACCAATTTATAGTTTCATTGACCCGGTCTCGTGTTACCGTGGGTGGTGAGTTGATCAACTTGGTAGATAACTTTCTCCGAGCCTATTTTTTTTTGGCTTCAGCTCATCGTGTAGCAGGTATGTTAATTAGGTATCCAATGTTAGTTTTACAGTTCGTAATTACATGACACATAGTCGGAAACTCAGGATCTGGAGGCCTTGGAGCTGTTTTACATAGGTAGTGACACCTACCTACGCTGCTCGCATACTTACCATAAGTAGAGAGATAAACAATCGAGAGGAAAGTTTATTGGTTTGTAAAATTAGGAATTCGCGTCACGTCATTGTTTATCTGATTGATATGAAATTTGATTTCTCACATAGTTTGTCGTTTGTACCGTACCACTGCAGCACTTTATCAAAATTACTATATGATACCGTTTCTTAGTGGCCCTGTTTTGTTCTAGCTTATATTATATTTCTGTTGTATTGGGTCCAATTCGGTACTTAATAATTCCATGACTGAGTGTTTATTCGTAGGTTAGTTACGATCTGTCATCATGAGAAGTAATGATGAATGGATGACACACAACTTACCTATATTTATCACTATTTTCTGAATGAAAATGAACACAAAAATTAAATAACGAACTGTCAAACGGAAGTCAATTGCTGTGATTAATGTGATTGGTTGACTGAATTATGGACAGCCAATCGGATCAATTGACATGAATATAATTTTGACGTTTGGTTGATTTTCGGTGCAGAAACTGGTTGTAAGAACCTAGAGCAGATGGAATGGAATTAATTTGAAAGCAACGTAAACCGTTTTCGAAAATGGCTGTTTTGCGCAACACTATTTCCAAATTGGGTCGATACCTACCTAGGTATTTGCTTGTGTTATTTTTGTACAATATTTAAAAACACATGACGTAAGCACCTGGCAATTAGCGTTTCAGATATTGGTAACCTATGAGAAAGAGTGGGGATGCGGTGGGAAAATTTCGCAATCTCTTTTGTACGTAGGTACGTAATTTAAGGGTCCTGGTACGCAAAGGGCAACTGAAGGAACACTGGTGGGTGAGGGTCAGTAAATTCTGACACTCCCTTTCGCCCCACCTAGAGCGAAAGAATTTTTTTGTGATAATTTCCCACTTCAAAAAGAAAGATATAATATGACGTGATTATCTAGGTAGACTAAAAATAAACCCTAGTATCTAGCACTTTAATGTTTCGTAACTTGTCGCCTTGACATCATTTTTCGTGACATCATGTAGAACGATCATGAAGAATGATCATAAAATGTTATAATGAAATACAATGCAAAATTAGTGTGGGTGTGGAGTCTCCAGACAGTAGATATCTTTACAGTTAACTATCCTGACAGTAGATAGCTGTCAGGATACCTAACTGTAAAGGTTGAAGGTCACTTAAAAAATAAGAAAGATTTTTTTGTTTACTACGACTCGCCTAGGTCCAAATGGTGTGAGAAATCTTTGAAATTCTCGTTTTTTTTTTTTCTACTGTAATATGCATGTACACAAACCGTTCTCATGAATCACTCTGTAAATTGGTGACAACCGCATGAAAATCCGTTCAGTAGTTTTTGAGTTTATCGCGCTCAAACAGCGGCCGCTGGGACTTTGTTTTTATATTATGTTGGTGCTTGTACCTAAGGAAATTTACGTTTGACAGTATAAAATTGGAATGTGTCGACACTTTTACCTTGCTGGGTCTAGACTTAGATATTCACATCACCTGGAAAGCACACGTACAAAAAATTAAAAATAAGTTATCTAGTTTTATCTATGCTTTACGTGAGCTTAAAAAAACAACTGATCTCAAAACTGCACTATCTGCTTATTATGCATACGCATACGCATGGCTCTCGTATGGTATCATTCTCTGGGGAAACAGTGTAGATAGCAATGAATTGTTTATCCTTCAAAAAAAATGTATTCGAATAATTGTAAATATTAATGATGATAAAACTTGTAGACCGCATTTCCGTAAATTAGAAACTCTTACATTATCATCAATTTATATTTTAGAAAATTGTAAATTTGTAAGAAAAAACCCGAACTTCTACAAAAAAATAACAGACCAACCTCGCCGGTACGCACCGCGTTCAAAATTTGAAAACACGCTTGTATTACCTCCATCAAAGTTAAAACTACACAGTTCGAGTCCTCACGTCGGGTCAATAAAAATATATAACAAAATACCGAATGACATCAAAAGCGAGGAAAGTGATAGAATATTTATTAAACGGCTAAAAAAACTGCTAGTCGACAAATGCTACTATTCAGTAAAGGAATTCTTTAATGATAACTTTAAAACTTAATAGTACCTATTATTTACAGCTTCAAAAATTTTACACCTTTTCCATATTCTGTTTAAAAATTTGTTATGTTTTCGTGGATCTTTTTGACATTATCAATGAATTCTTTTTTGGACTCTAGTTACGATTATTTTATTTCTTTTTTTTTTATATTGGTATTAATTTATTTTGACATTTGATATTAATTTATTTTGAAATTTGTTATGAATTTATTTTGACCTTTTTAATGAATTAATTTTGACATGTGTAACGAAATAATTTTGACATTTATAATAATTTATTTTAACATTTATAATAATTTATTTTAACATTTATAATGAATTTACTTTGACAATTACAATGAATTTATTTTGACATTTGTAATCAATTTATTTTGACATTTGTAATTAATTTATTTATTTTGACATTTGTAACGAATTAATTTCGACAATTATAATGAATTTATTCTGACTTTTATAACGAATTTAGTTCTGACAGTTGAAAAATTTACTTTGACATTTAATGAATTTATGACGTTTACTATTTTTATTTGCTATGTTAGTGGCAGCTGTATTTCATTTAATTCGAGTTGTATATCCGATTCCTTTTTTTTTTCTTATTATAACTTTGTTCTCTAAAATTGTACTTCTACCTGTTTTATGTATTGTTTGTAATTGCTGTGCCCGACAGGGTCCATGTGCACTTAACTAACTATTCTTAAGATCTTATGTAACACATGTGATATAGCAATAAAGAATTGAATTGAATTGAATTGAAATTATATGTGTAAATTCAGTTCCTTGATTTTAGTAGGTATCTAACTACCAAAAAATAAAATGGTATGGCATACGTACCTACATAAAATAGTAGTACTTAATTTGATTGGCTAAACGTACCTACAGGTACTTATTACTTTTAGTCAATAAAATTCTTAGACTTGAGAGCTTAATCAAGGGCATATCAATTTAAGGGGAAAAGATATAATAATTATGATGGTAAGTATTAAATATTTTTCCTCCTAAACGGCCTAAAAAAACCGATGATACATATTCCAACAACTAATTTAATCTAATCACGTGTTGAGATATCTACATACATGTTAAACCATTTAAATCAATCAATTTGACCAAAAAACAAACACAATAAAATTGATTAAAACTAAGTGATTAATACTGTCTATATTATGTAAAAGGTACCTACCTACCATTTTTGGAATGTTACTTTATTGATCTGAATGCCTAGTTCGAATTTGTTTGAAGTCGACGAGATCGACACCATTTGTGACGTGCGGCGCAGCGCTCCCGATTGGCCCGCTCCAAACTCTTAACCAATCAGAGAGCCAAACGAAGTCAACGTTTCGCATTAACGTAAAAACAACTAGCACTCAGCGCACTGATTGGTTGAATGAGAGTTCAGATGCCAATGACATCAAGACTTGAGCTGCGGCACAGTATCCATATATATATACTGTGGCTGCAGGAATGTTCGTAAGGGGTCCACTACACGATAGGTTTTGCTGTCAGTTTTGCCACAGTCAAATATCTTGACTGACGAAAAACCTACCGTGTAATGCGCTGACTGACGTTTGTATGACGAAAAATGTATGGCGATAAAATTCCGTCAGTCAAGCTTCATTCATGATTGATGGTTTTGATTGACGCTTGCATGACCGTGTAATGGACCCCTAAGGATTACCGCGGCCCTGGAGCGCTTAGGGCAACTGAAAGTCTATAAGTCTGACTTACTTGAAGATTTCTCACCTTAAAAAAACCCTAGACTATCGTTTAGTTCGAGATCCGTAGATAATTTCCAAAAATCAACTTAATTCTTTAAAACCTAATAAGTAAATAACACACATTGTATCATGATTAATGTTTTGAATTCAATGAAAAACATGAATACTTATCTTAAAATGTTATTAACTATAATGGTTTGTTATAAACTATGACAGGACAAATTTTAAATATGTTAGCAGGCAGAAAACAACGTGACCAATTTTAATTATGATTTCTGATAGTGGTGTTATTCATGAATTTTGGAAACATTTTCTACATTCAACTCACACATAAAGTGTGTGTGTGTGTGTTATGTGTGTGTGTGTGTGTGTTTTTAGGCACATAACTACTTAATAAAATGATAATTCATAATTTCATAAGGTACTCTTGTCGTTATTCCTGTTTTTATTTAATATCTCAGGACCCAGGGGTCTTCGTTCAACCTTTGGAAGGCGTATGAGTGGCTGAAGCTAACTCGCAGAGGCCTCTTGAGCTAGATTACACCTACACTGCGCACACGTGTGCCGCACACGTCAATTTGGGCGCGTCGGTTACTATACATTTTATATGGCAAATAGACTTGTAGAGCTACACTAGATCCACGCCACGCGACGTCGTTTGTCGACTACGTACAAATCAGGCGTGTTACACGTGTGCGTCGGTCTAATGTAGTTCTAGCTTTACATTTTTCATGGTACGTTGTATCAACCGAAGATTACCTATTAGAAATTATTGCGACATAATTATGGAAAATAATATAGGTACTTACGGTTTTGTGGACGGGTTACCAAGAACTATGTTATTAATGTACTTGCCTACCTATATCAATAAAAATTCAATTTAATTTTCCTTTCATTTAATTTTTTAAAATTTATAATTCATAGGTATGTTATTTTCTATCTAAAACTTTTTTGTACACTGCACCTTTCCGGTTTTTATGTCGACACCGCCACTGGCCCACGCTGAAAACCAGCGATGCGTGAGGGCGCAGGCGCAGCTTTATGCTGAGCGTTCGGCCGATTGATTAATGTTTGTTAGCCAGTTTTAAGTTTGCGTCATTTCGCGTAAATAAACTGTTTTTCTTTCTTTTCTAAAAAAGGCAGGAAATTACTTGCACACTCAATAAATGGGCCCATTCATCCTTCTCCCGAGCACATTTGTTCTTGCAAATCTCCACTCATCGGCCAATAAAGGGAAAAGAGAGATAGCTCTGTTCCTCCTCCGTGTTCACTCCTGCCGGTCAATAAAGGCAAGCCGGGGATGAGGAACAAGACTTCTCCCAGTAGATCAGGTTCGTGGTGTGGGCACTGCCCAACAGTTCGCCACAAATCTGCCCTGCGGATTGTATCTCACTGGCCCCTCATTCTTGATATGTAGCAAAGCTAAATCTACCAGTTCAGACCTAGGGTTCTTTGGAGCGCGCTCCAGCAAGACGTCAACGTAGAGATACGGCGATTGATATTAGATTACCCGTAATGAATGTTAATTAAAAACTCATAAGTAGTCATTAAAATAGTGAGACTGATCATAAAATCCGAATATTGTAGGTATTTTCCATATTTGTGGATAAATAACAATTAAATGTAAGTTCCCACTAAATCCCTCTTAGGCTAGTCATAAGATTGGTTGCATTGATACAGTATCTATCAACAACAATGACTGGGGTGATACCATAAATGATAAAAAAACTGGCGAAGTGCGAGTCGGTCTCGTACACGAAGGGTTCTGTACTACAATATTAAAATAGAGCAAAATAACAATACATGTCTTAATTTTTAACTTTATATTATTCCATGATGTGTGAAAATTACAACTATACCTTTTATGGTTTATGAGATACAGCTTGCTGATAGACGGGCGGACAGACGGACGGACAGCGGAGGCTTAGTAATAGGATCCCGTTGGCTCTCGGGTTTATGGACAAGGACCTGTACCATGACGTTTAAAGTAAGATTGTTTCATTCTTATTTCCAGTGTGAGTAAGAGATGGCGCTAGACAACCTGTATAGCTCTGTCTCTTACCAACACTGAAATAAGAATGAAACAATCTTACTTTGAACGTCATGGTAACCCCTCTGGCCCGGTTCGACGGCGCGTTGTGTTTTATATATATCTATAACGGAGCCCACTAGGCCCTCTGCCAGCCAGGGCTGCGGTGATTATCTGATAGAGCCACCGCGGCCCTGGAACGCCAACGGCGACTGAAGAAACATGGATGAGTTTTAGTCAGTAAAAGACTGACACGCTCTCTCGCTCTATCCAGACCAGGAGAAGTTATTTGATGTTTTTCCATCTAAAAAAAGGCTTTTGGCAGACAGACTGACAACAAAGTGATCCTATAAGGGTTCCGATTTTTCTTTTTCAGGTAAGTACGGAACCCTAAAAAGGCGTTAAGTCTATAATATCCATGACATGGGTAGTAAAAGCTGTCGTGATGGCCCAGTGGTTAAGGCACCCGCCTCTCATGCATGAGATAGCGGGTTCGAAATCAATAGGATTGTTTTAATTGTTTAATGTACTTTTCTAAGTTTTTCTAGGACATTATTGATCCCCCATGCTTCTGGTACGTAGCAGCACGTAAAGCCCTTGGTTCCGGTGGTCATTTGTAGATCTTTGACACAGTCGTTACTGGTATTCAGACGCCAGAAAGTTTGGCCATCAGTTTATCCTAGGAGTATCATGTTGCCCAGTTACTGGGTTGTGGAGGTCTAATAGGCAGTCGCTTCATGTAAAATACTGGCCCTGACTGACCCCAACAGTTGGGAAAAGACTAGGGTAAAGTAAAGATGATGAGGTAGAGTTGTCAAAAAATAAAAGGCCCTTTTTGACATATGTCAAAATCGAATGCTTGCAATATTATTTAACGCGACATAAATATGTATGTATTTTTTTAAAACACTATGTAATTAATTATTATTTTATTGTTTCTTTCAGTTTCGTTCCAAGTTACATTCTAAGGTATTTCTCAAATGTCACACCGGGCCATTTATTTTTTAACGAGTTTAATAAAAGCTAGTTATTATGCGACAATCACGCAAACAGCTTGTGACATAATGTAACTCTAACATTCGATTTTTTGTTTTTCAGCAAAATGGGCAACATCATCTATTCGATAATTTGGTTCATAATCCTCATCTTCATATCATTTTGGGTGGCTGGAATTTGCGCGGGAATCTACATAATTGTTCTACCCTTCACCGTCTGTGTAGAAGCGTTATCGGTGAGTCTTTTATGTTTTATTTTTATATAGTTTGTAACATATTAGGTACGCTTAGATAACGTTATAATAATATCCGGTTTATGCAAAAGAATTATCGACTTATCAAAAATTAAATGCAAACAATGGAACGCGATTCGTTGTTAAGAAATTTAAATCAACTAAACTAACTCATTGAATATTCGAATTCAAATCTTTTGTTTATTTTTATACAAAACAACAAATAACTAAATAAATCAATTTCTGATGAAAACAGCATGAAAAACAATTTTAATATTGGTGTGGCGTCACATATTGCTTAAGTGAACGCACCCCAGATTAGTGTTGCTTGTTAATATTTAAGTCAATATTGTAATGTTAGTTAAGTGGCAACACAAGGCGAGTATTTTTTGCGGGGCGATACCCTTAGCGTCTCTCGCCCTCTTGCCTTTCAACCGTCGCGAAACACGGACTAGATTATTATATATTGTCATTAGTCCGATCTCCCACAGCTAGTTACAATTGGTTACAATGCGTTCCAAATAAGAATATGTAAGAATAGGATCGACTGCCAGGTAGTGACGTCACGTCATACTGTCAAATCGAAGAATTATTATGGTGAACAAAACAATTTAAAAAAAAATATTAATTTATTTACGAACTGTGAACGAAAATAGTTTAATCAGAATACTATCTCTAAGTTTTTAAATTTTGCCCAATTTCTTACGATTTGACAGCATGACGTCACAACATGGCGCGATCCTATTCTTATTTGGAACGCATTGTATACTGGCTTGCTATTGTTTGTAACTACAATCTTCAGAAATACATTTTAATTACTTCAAGTTGGATTTTCACTTCTGGCTCCAAACATCATCTCGTCGCAAGACACATAAAAGGACAGGCACAGTATCTGCCATCCGCGTCCCCAAATTGGTATGAGGAAGGAGTGGTGGCAATAGTTGTTCCCACCATTCTGTTTCTTCCTTCTGCTCTTTTTTATGCGCGCTTTACCTAATGACGGTGACGTCACATTGTAGTCTGTACATCCTTTTTTTTTCTGATATTTTATAGTTTCCCGTTCTACCAGAATAAAAAAGTTACTGACTTAATTTTAAAAAGATTGGATAAAAAAATCCATTTGCAATTTTGGATGAAGTTATTTTTTGACATTTGTTTAATCAATTTCGTCTTGCGATATAATAATAGACCTATCAGATATGTAAGCTGTTTTCGCATGGTCTTAAATTTTTAGATATCCTTCTTTGGTGCGCCCCGACTATAGTTTTTGGCTCGTTTATGGCTAAACGTGTTTAATTAAAACGCCGTTACATTTCTATCATTCGTTTGAAGGTCACAAGAGATAAAATGATGTTTTATTTAAAATGTTTCATTTGCCCGTGCACATAGTTTCTTAGTATCGCCGCACACGGGCTACCGGCCACAACCACAAAACGCCGCCACCATATTTCCTGTAATTTTTATACATGCCGGTGGCCGCCACGCGCTTTTTGTGGCCCGCACTGACCACTAAACGCCGTCTCACGCCACTCGCGCATTTAAACCTTCTTCAGAGTCCATTATGATACTGCGCGTATGGATGGACTAAAAAAAGCAGTACTTAACCACCGGCGACAAGTGGCTGTCGCGCGCTTCAGCTTCGTTTGTGGCCGCTTCTAGCTTCTCGTAACGGCGTTTGTGGCTATCATGTGTGGTCCGTGTGCGGCGACCCTTATTGTTGACGTAGAAATAAATGCGCAGAACGTGACGAGAAGATAGGTACTTAGTCTAGTGACCAGCCTCAAGTCTACTATTACAATAGTGTCAGAATGGTCTATAATTGATTTCTTAATTGTTGATTTTGACAAGTTTGGTATCTACTAATATAATGGCGTCATTATGAATTTCCAATGGTCAACCACTGGCACTCCATTGAAAGAAGTGGTATAGAATGATAATGTCGTACATATTGACCAATGAATGTCTGACGTACCTATGTGGTAATCTGCTAAAATTTTGACAGTTCCTTTGATCAGTGATCTACCATTTAGTGTAGTCATTGCTTTTAATAAGCTCGATATTGTCATTCTACCACAACTCTATTACGAGACCATTGACCGATCAATGATCGATCATTATGAATTAGCAGATTACGAACTTTTAGCAAAATGACAATGGGATCTTGTTGGAATGACGAATTTATAAAAATAGCAGACTTGGGCCCCTGGGGCCTTACCATGACGTGTTAAAATGTAAAGCGTACGAGCGTGAAAGAGGGAGTAAGCTACACAGCCTATATAGTTCAGTTAAGTTCGTCAAATGGATCGCGTTAAAAACGAGTCGAGTAGGGCCTCTAGAAAACTTTGGAGTCGTGACGGACTGTAACTACCTCCTGTAACCTACATACCTATTTATTATTCGATGTGACTCACTCAAGAGTCAAGACTAGCGTAAGGTACTGCGTTTTATTTGTAGCGACATCTATGGCGTCACATAAGAACTAATCCTGCATCGCACAATTAAAGTTCTTCCCGCAATTGGAACTTATAGAACAGCCCGAAATTATCTATCGGGCAGTAACCTACCAGACATAACACCCGTCTGGTCGGAGGATCCTCCCTTTTCAACTGAGGTTTGCGGGACTTTACACTCTGTTCCGCCTAACTCAGCTTTCTCTGCTGCATTTATATACTCGGTTTTAGGATAAAAGACTGGTCGAAAATGTCTTCTGTCTATCATCATCAACCTTTGTTGTTTTATTTTGTGGTGGAAATCCTCATGCTTGTCCTTCGCCCTGGGAGGGGTCTGTCAGACTTGTACTGGCTTGAAGCACCCTGGTGTTCCCTCGCACACTTGCGTTGGGGGCTGCGTGTGGAGTGTGACTTCCACTGTTCTGGACTAGTGTTGGCCCGCTGCCTGGGGGCCTCGTCCCGTATTGGGGAGTGACTCCCCTATATGAACCACCATCCACGGAACACTACGCACCACCATCTCGAGTCAGATTTATGGGGCGACGGATGTCCCCTAATAACGAAAGAGAACTCTCAGTCCCTTTCTGGAGCCTGTAGGATGCAGCAGCGATATGGTGATCTCCTTCTGCAAGAATGTCATCTTTCATAAGGAAATCACCACATTACGCGTGTGTAACTCTTTACTGAACCGACTCACTGTTACGAAAGATTGGAAGATCAGTAATATTTTAAATGCATCATTTGGAACAATTAGAACTAACTTACTTTAAGTGACCTACAGTCTTTTTAAAATTCAAATTAAAACGTAGGTAAATAGTGTAAATATAATTAAAGACATGAACTAAAAATATGTACTTAAAATTATATTCTTAAATCAAAATTCTATTAAACAAATCTGTTAGTGTAAATCTAACATTTCTCTGTCTCAGTGTGACTGCGACATAACAGATCACGATTCATAACAGTCAGTGTCTGTAGCTTTTGAGCCATCTTTCAAATGTTCCAAATGATACATATTAGTGTTCCGGAACATTTCAGTGATTTAGATGCAAATGTTTCAATCGCAAAGGTGGCACACTTTGCCCACGCCTACACCACATCACAGGAATCTGCACTACCGACTAAGGACCAAATCATGGCCGAGTGACAGGTCGCTTCAGACTTCCAAAATGAGGGCAATCATCATCAGTCCTGTCCCAACTGTGTTGGTGTCCACTTCTAGTATGATGCAGCTGATACCACTATTGCGCATGGATCAACTGCCTATCGGACCCCCCCTACCCAGTAACTTAACTGGGTACAAATTTTCACTTGCTTAACTAATATTATTTTTATTTTTGATTGCAGGGCCTCACAGATTTCCTGCTATCAGTGATACAATTCCCGAGATACTGTGCTCAAGCAATGATGGAGGGAAGAGGACTCAATTAGATTATAATATAAGCATTAATTCTAGTCAAATTAACAGATTAACGGAATTAAAACTTGTCGGATGTATGGGCTTCAGTAATCGTCTTCAGTCGTATATGGCAACAACAAGTATACTAAATTCAAGTTGTGTTTTGTAAACACAACATAATCAGCGCCATTTTATTTTTAATCAACTTAAAAAAAAAAGTTATTTTAAATTCAGTGCCATCATTATTTTGATTAAGCTATGTTGGCAAAACCATTTATTAACGTTTATAATGTGCGATAACGATTTAACTAATTTATGTGAATGTGATTGTAAAGGCCTGACCACATTACCATGGTGCGGTGTAGTTAACGTGAAATGGCACGGCGCCGGCGCCTGACTGCGTCACTAAGACTCGTTGTACTACGACATTATGTTTTTCAGGCGCTGCGTCGTCAAAAATTTCGCATTAATCTTCAACTAAAGGGGTTTGCAACGTTGGCTTGTCGGGTTTTTACACGACGTCGCACGGCACCGTAACGTGGCTTGGCTACCGTATTTCCTTATTTCTGCTTGATGCGGCAACGTGTGGCTTCAGTCTTTAGCACCGACGCCGAGTTGCTATCCAGTCGGTTTTCTACCGGTTGCATTTTGGGGAGTGTGCGTCGGAATTGCATTACCTAATTCTACCGAATCCATTCCATCATTGGACCACCAGACTTACGGAGATGTGCCACCGGTACATGGTGAACATCTCACCCATACGCACAAAATGTTTTAGGAACACATTCAACAGCAAAGGAGTGGAAGTTCCAGCCAGTCTGTGTTTCGTGATAGCTAATAACCTGGAGATCTTTAAGTCAAGAGTGAATAGGTTACTTCTAGGCAAGTGTGCTCCATCGTCGACCACATCGTCGCTTTCCATCAATTGAGATATCAAGCGCGTGGCTATCAAAAGTAAAAAAAAAAAACGTGACGCAGTTAGATGCCGCCCTATTTCACTTTAATGACGGCGCACCGCGGTAATGTGGCCTGGCTTTAAGTCTATGTCTGTGAAGTATTTTTTATGACAAGTGTTTAATGGACCGTTTCAACCTACAACCACCTATAAGTACATAAATCATCGAATTCGTTAATTAATTTGAGATTAAAAATATTCTAATAATTAAGTACCTACGTAAGTAATATATTGTAAGTCATTGTTAAGCAATATTATCACACATAATGTTTTATTATAATTAAAGCAAAAAGTACCTACACTGTTTCTAAGATTATGGTTTTATTGTATCTTCTGTACTGCCTGAAAAGTTGCCTATATACCTAGAGTGGATTTTGGAGACGGAGCAGTAAGAGCGTTCTTCTAAGAGACTGTCCTAAACTTTTTGAGAAAGTAGGTTTTTTTTAAGAGTTATGAGTTTACATGTGGATGGATGGAGAGGGAGAGGGAGACCAAAGAAAAGATGGATGGATTATGTGAAGAGTGATATGAAAGAAAAGGAAGTTAGGGATAGCATGACGAGTGACAGGGCAGAATGGAAAAAAAAAAATGTGTTGCGCCGACCCCAAATAACACGGGACAAGGGCAGGAGGATGATGAGATGATGATGAGGTTTTTTTTTTCATCTGGTTTCGCCGGATCTGTGCATTTAGCCCGGGTCAAATTAGAAAGCTTTTTGGTTTTTTATACAGCATAGAATTACTTTGTTTTCTATTAGAATGCGGATGTAACCTATTCTAAAGTCTTTGCAGCAAATGTCAGCCTATCATCTCAATTTTACCGTGTTCGCCTATCGCAATAATTCCACATAATTATTTATTTATGTACACACAAACACTTGAAGATTAGAAGAACAAAAGCAGATAGAAGATCACAAAGGTTCTGCAAATTTCAAATGAAATTTCTTCCAGCTGACCTGCGATAAGAGAGTTGGATGAGAGATGTAGACACAGTGTATACAAATAAGTTAGAATATTAAAAATTTTCTATATTATCTAAATTAAAACATTTAATACATAATTATTTTCCAGTTGTGAAACAAATCTACACCAATTTTGCATCACAATATCTATTAGAATTTGATTCTCGATAAAGTCCCGCCAGAAAACCCAATGGTGTTATTTCTGTGTTTTCGGTGACGAAAATGGTAACTGCATTTAGATTTTGTGGGTACAGTCAGCAAGAAAATGGGAAATTTTCACAAAAAAAACTGTATGATGACAATGCATGTCATGTCATTTTTGTTTGTAGATTATTTCTTAATAAAAATATAAGATACGAGAGATACCTTATCCTTTCTGCAAAATTAATTTTTTCACTGTTTTTATAATAAAACTATAGATAAGATTATAATTTGTGTGCGAACTCGAAAATGTTTTATAGTACCTACATATTTATATTCTACATACCTGTCAGGTATATATGTAGGTATTTTTAGGTTTCCGTACCTCAAAAGGAAAAACGGAACCCTTATAGAATCACTTTGTTGTCCGTCTGTCTGTCTGTCAAATCAAGACCTTTTATCTCGGGAACGCGGGGAGGTATCGAGTTGAAATTAAAACCATATACTCAAGTCTACGGACTCTTTGAAGCTGTAAAAATAGCTTCATAGGGAGTACCAAAATTCAAGATTCTCCACGGGATACTCAAGGTCTCATAGCAAAAGTAGGTATAGGAAAAAAAATTAAAACTGTAAATTTGTAGTTACGTCACAAAAAAAAACTTTCTTTGCGATTTGGAAAAATCTTCGTAACTCAATTCGGGAATTGAACTGTTTTCATAGGTAAGTTTTTACGGAACCCTCAGTGTGCGAGCCCGACTCGCACTTGCCCATTTTATTTAAGATAGATACTACGATCCAATAATGTTTTGACTAAGTTAGTAGCTTACTTTCAAGTAATCATATTATGCAGTGTGTGTAACGAAAAGTATTGCAAAATGACTGAAAAGTTGTCAAAGGGGTACCTATAAACTTGATAGTTACCGTGGCTCCAGAACGCAAAAGGCAAATGAAGGAACATAGGTAGATTTTAGTCAGCAAAAGTCTGGCGAACCCTCTCGCTCCACTCTAGAACGGGTCAATTAATCAATTCCCACATTAAAAAAAAGTGAAGCGGGCGCCAACTTCTGCTAGTCGCGCGGTTGAACGAACTGTAAACAACCCAATTTGTGACGTGCTTTGTTTTATGGTCATTTTCGTTCCAGAAACAGTCGGTCAGTCAGAAAAAATTAAGGCAGATTTGATATTAGACTCTACTGTCTCCATTCCTATCTATGAATTACATTTTTTACTCAAAGTCACAGTAGAGCAAATTGCAGGGTCAAGCTAGGGCTTTGGTACATAAAGGGCAACTGAAGGAACAAAGGTCGCTTTTAGTTAGTAAAAGTCTGTCACCTCCACCCAGAGCAGGAACAGTTATTTGAAGATTACCCATGTCAAAAAAAAGAAAAATTTGCAGGGTAAGTGATCGAAGGGCTGCCAGTTCAGAATTAATCAAGGATTATTAAGTATGTGGTGCCATCTATACTGTCACATACGAACGACGTCGCAAAGTTACGAAGTGCTTAGTAAAAACTGCCCGACAAAAACCATCGGGCCCTGCCTGGAGGTTTTAATTTTTATCAATAGCGCCACAAATTCCAGTAAGCCATTCCAAAGTCTTGTAGGTTGAACCGAGGGGCTACTGCCATTATAACAATCATAGGACAGTTGTAATCAACCGGTAGCGACATCTATGATGCTACATAAGAATTAAAATTCAAAATCCTGCATCATGGTATGAGTACTCCGCGCGATTAGAACATAATAAACAAGAACCCGAGGGCTGTTGCCACTATCGTAACTACCGAAGGGCTGGGTGGGCAGTACCCTGGGGTCCCCAAGGTCGGGGGCCCCCCCAAAATTCTGATTAGCAAATCCCTTATTGAACTGGAGAAAAATTCAACCATCTTCGAAATCTAAATAAAATAGATTGCAACACTATAAATGACAACTAGTTTTAGTCAGTAAAAGTATGACACTCCCTCACGCTCCACCCAGAGCATTTGAAGATTTCCCAAGAAAAAATGGGCCACCATTTTTTTTTGCCCCTGATTCATTGGTTACCTAGCTATGCCACTGGCAGTTCCCCAGACCGGACAGAACACCCAGTAGGCAGTATGTGGGAGTAGCTATGTTATCTAGTATAGGTACAGTACAGTACTTACCTAAATCTCTAGATAATCTGGAATAGGGAGAATTTTAAGGAGTTTTGAGGAGTTCTTAGTTACTCATAGTCCAAGGGTGAAGCAAAATCATATACACACAATAACTGGGTTATAGTATTTACATATTTCTTAGATTCCTTCAGGCTTAACATTATTCGGATTTAATGGATTATCTTCATGATATAGTAATAATATTTCCATTATTTTACTTGAAAATTGTGCTGCATCATAAGAATTCATTTGTGACAATTTACTAGTTACCAGCTGGCCTATTTGTCCATGTTTAGTGTTGTCTATACCAAAAGCATCATTCTGTACTCCTCGGAATACATTCAATATTCCATTGGCTATGTTCTGGCATGTGGGATCAAGTTTGTTTGACGATTTCTCTGAACTTTCGTCACTGAAAACGTTTTCTTCATCGTCTCCTACTGTATCATCCTGCAAAGTAAAAGGAATAATATTCTTATATTAAGGTAGAAGCTCTGAGCCCGAGGGTGTATGTAGTATAGTGCTATACTTATCTATATTTCACTTCACTCTGTAGAATCACGGATAGCCAGAATTACAAAGTGCAATAAGTTGAGACCTTTACTATGGTCATAGACTACTACTATGATTTAAAAGTGTCCATGAAGTTTCTAGCACATTCTTCTCCGTAGAGGTTTATGCTTTGTGACATGCAATTTAGCTTCACTTTTTTTTTTGACTGACCAATATTTTGACAATTCAAAAGTGTCTGTAATTGGCCTATTTGAAATAAATGTTTCTGATATCTGATTTCTGACTATAAAACTAAGGGGCCACAGCAGCAAGTCTGCTTGTCTGATCATAAAAAAAATGGGTTATGTAAGCAACTTACTTTAAAGTCATCATTTCCATCATCAGTTGTGTCCACTTGGACACTCTTGTTAACTTTGAGTAAGAATTTGCAGTGATCCCATAAGTGCCAAGTGATCTTACATTCCTAGAACAAAAAAATATCTTTTTAAAGTAAAGAGAAAGTTTCATGAAATTGAAATACTACTACTTAAAGTTCTCTCACTTCAAACTTAGTGTTTGTCATAACTATTATATTTTATATTCTCATAATTATAATGTTTTGATAGTTATCATAGTATTTATTAGTTTATTTGGTTGAAACATTGTGTGCATAAATTAAAAATTGTTTAAATGGGTTCCTGGACAGTTTAAAAATACAATTGGTGGCAGAGCAATTGTATTCTCAATTTTTTTTTGGCCTAGATTTCAACTCTTCTCGTAGACATATTTAACAAAATGTGAGATACTAAAAACACCTCTTCCAAACTCTTTGGGAAATACTGCAGGCCTAGCCATGTTACAACCATTTGTTTTGAATCTCTTTCTACAGTTGGTAACACTCCGATTTCTTTGTACTGATCACGTGACTTAACATTGAGACAATGTCATTCCCATATATTTGAAGTTTTAACTAACATTAATGGTTATAGATTATCAATTTGGCTAAGCCCTCAGGTGTCATATTGTTGTTTAATTTAGGGAAATTATTATTATTTATTAACCTTTGAATACCATAATTAGAGACACAATAGAAAAGCAATGAGAAAGTGAATGCCTGCGTTCGCTTGGGGTTTAATTAATTAATTCGGTATAAGGTTTTACATATGTCAGATACAAGTAGGTGAGTATTACAGTTTGTAATTGGAATGTAATTAAAAAAAATAACCTAGGTTTTTGTCTGAATTAATTCTAATGAAGTTCAGTGGCTACTTTAATTATTCACAATTTAATTCCTAGTGGATATTGTGATGCAAAATTGATGTAGTTGTTTATCTCAAGTGTCTAAAAAACTGTATAATATGTGAAACCATTAAAACAGACGCGATCTCGGTAAAATGGAGCTGAGAATTTTATTGTACTACTGACTACCCCAGCAAAGCTTGCCGAGGAGGCTGACTCGAGACATTTGCAGGGACTGGCTTAAGCTAATGCACAAACTAAGCGAAGTCAAAACAAAAAATTACCTCCATACCTCAATGCCCTTAGCTTGACTGGCTTTTAATTTTCTCAGGTAATTGGCAAAGGTAGACCTAATATTCGTCCAACGATCTTTAACAGCTTGACCTGTGAACTCATTGCCGTATTGTGCTGCAAATTCCGCATAAGTTTTATCTCTGTATTTGACTGAAGTATATTTAGGGTGTTTTGGATTCCAAATATTCGGTCTGCTTTCCATAAATTTCACCAATTTAAGATTCATTTTCCTCGTCCAGAATACTTTTTCCTTTTCGAATTCAGAAATCATTGTGAAACTGTTTCAGTACCAATAAACTTGATGATAACTTATTTAAAACTATTTTCAATCAGAAATTCTCGCGGTTTGTTTGTTTACTTCTTGTGTGTTGACAAATGTCATTCACTCATTGTCGGATGTCAAACTGACGATTAACCCTACGTTCCGAATTGCGTCAAAAGCGATAATATCGCGAATTCGACCAACGCGCAACGTCACAATTATTACTCAATAGCCCTTTTATTTTGTGACTACTAAATTTGGTCGGATTCGCGATATAATCGCTTTTGACGCAATTCGGAACACGGGGTAAGTAAAGTCAATATTCCAAAAATAAAAAAAAAAACAACGCAGAATGTACACATTGTCCAACAGATAGCGTGTTTACATATAATTCATAATCTTAGATTGGAATATTTTATCAATTTGGTCTGAAATAACATTCACAATTATAAATAATAAATAAAAGTTTAATAAAAAAAATTAAGCAAAATATTTTTCATTTTTACAAAAATAATGTTGCCAACGTTGAATAAAATTTGTGTTCACATTTAGCAAAAGATGGCGCTTTTTATAATAATATGCATCCCATGTATGATCGTGTTGGAGGGTGGGCAGAAGTTTTTCAAGTTTTGGCCAAGAGTGTCTACATTGTATGGGGTACGATGACTTTCTAATTCTGAAAATTGAACTTCTGTATTTTATGCTTGTGACTGTTGACTTCTGTATACAACTAGAAAAAACTATTTATTAACTTTAGCTGAAAGCCTTCAGCCAACCTTCACTCCTACCGCAGCCTTCAGACAAATTCCTCATTACGCATTAAAAGATTAACGAACCTTAACATTGTTTTGTATTGCTCGCGTAATCATGAAATTATAATATTAGCACACAACGACCTTATAAATAAGCACGAAACACACGATATTGCTGTGTTTAGTTCGATATGAATAAATATATGCTATCACATCACTTTCTTTCTGTTGTTAATAAACGGTTTTAAATTATTGTAATCAAGATCATTATTATCCCTGGTTTAAAAAACCTCATTACCGGTAGGTACCTATACCTAGCTTACAAATAAAATATTTCCTTTTTGCCACGGACTTCAAGTAAGTAGGTACTAATTAAGTATTATGTACCTAGTGCAAGAAGTGTTCGGAAACTATGTTCTATTAATTATTTAATTAAAAAAAAATGTTATAACATTACTTACACCCTGTAACTTAGTTAGTTACTTATTTTTCTTTAACCATTGAATGCCGACTACAGATATATATCCGTATCCACCGTATGCCCGGGCCATGGGTGATGCAAAAGAGATCCTTGGGGCACTGGAAAAATGGCAAAGAAGGAATAGAAGTGGGTTTTTAGTCAGTAAAAGTCTGACACTATCTCCCGCTGCGCTCAAGATTAGGTGATGCTCGGATTTCATTAGGTGATTTTCCCACCCGAAAAAAAAAGAATATATAATATATGTATAATTATGTTTTTTAGGCAGGACGCCGGCTACGAATAGATACGTAGGAGTTCACTACGACTTACGAGTTTCAATAGAATGTACAGTAACTGGCCTTACCAATAGAGTATTTTAATATAGGAAGGCATCTCAAATAAAACAATCTTTAATAAAAAAGTAACTTTATTGACTATAAGTAACGAAAAAATAACAAAGATTTAATAATAAGTAATCTTTTTTTTTTGGAATGTAAAACCTAATTTTTTTTTTCTGAAAGGCGAACAACGGCTTAACATTTGCTAAACACTTAAAAAAAATAAAAAACGAGTGTGCTTATGACCACACGACTGAAGTGAAACTTCTTTCGCCTATAAGAGAAAGAGAGAAAGAAAATGTGCGCGCGCACTGCTCTCTCTTGCTCCTACACTGTGATACAGACAATAAGCCTGCAGTGTGCTTAGATATACGGAACGTATTTGGCTATGAGAGGAAGACAGAAAGAAAATGTGCGCGCGCACTGCTGTCTCTTGCTTATATCCCCCACTTAACTTCCGTTCGCCTTGCCCGATCACACTTTTCGTAACGCTTACGTCACGCGTTCGCCAGCTTACTCCCCAAGTCAAGCGTGCGTAAAGAAGTTTCACTTCAAAAATTCAGAAGTTACATAATAATTTTTCGAACAAAACGAAATCAGTCTTACATTTTAGTAACTCCGAAATAATATTTTCTCTCGTGAACATAAAATGTAATCAGCAGCCTTTAGTACTCATAAGTACGTATATCTTGGGACTCTAATATAAAAAAAAACTAGGTATTAAAATCAGGCTACCTAGGGTCTGTGTGATAAATTTTGAAGCATTCGAGAATGCATAAGGCCGGCTTTTCTGGGCACATAGGGCAATAGTAACTTTCTTTGCGTTTTTTACGGTTCCGTACCTCAAAAGGAAAAATTGGAAACCTTATAAGATCACTTTGTTGTGTGTCTGTCTGTCTGTCAAGACTCTTTATTTCGGGAACGCGTGGAGGTACTTATCGAGTTAAAAGTAAAACCATATTCTACTCAGGTCTGCGGTCCCTTGAAGCTGTGAAAAAAAAATCAAATTTCTAAATTAACGAAAAAAAAAGATACAGTCGTTTATGTCGCTAAAAATTCCTGTTGACCTAGAATCCTGAAATTTAGCATGAAGCAAGGTTTCATAGCACATGTATATAAAAAAATATGAAAACTGTAAATTTGTGGTTACGTAACCCAAATCGGGAATTGGATTGTTTTCATAGGTGAGTTTGTACGGAACCCTCAGTGGGCGAGTCTGACTCGCACTTGCCCGGTTCTTGTTTAGTGCAAACTCTACGTGGTTTCCAGGGGTCTTCTTTTTTATCTTTTGTATCTTTTCCAAGTAGGTAAGTAGTGGAAATTATCTGTAGAAGCCCGAGACACATGATTGGCTGGTTGGATTGATTGTGATGACATAGACGTTCGTGAAGTAGAAGTTTCAAGTATTTGATTCTCCAAACAAATGTCTAACAAATTCTTCACGAAATTTTACCAGCCTCATCTTGCAAGTTCGATCTTATTTACGAAGAAGCCTGTGCACATTTTGCACTTAAACATCAAATATGTGCAGTGACAATTTTTTATGCTATCGCAATGTTTTTCTCAAACAAGAATATAGCACTTGGTCACATCAGTCAACTCCAGATATGCCTAAATTATAATCAGCAGGGCGCCGGCTTTTAAAAAACCTCATGGGTGCTCTTGCTCATTTGATGGACTCGAAAAAGTGGCAAAGTGTGAGAAGAGAAATGCACACTGATCGACCGACAAATAAACAAATGTCCTACTTACATACTGCGTACTTAATTACTAATTATGTTTGATAAAAATATAAAATGAAACCATTATAATAAAAATTAAACTAGTTTTTAGTATCAAGATATATTATAATTTATACGTTACCTAAAAGCCGATTACTGATCCATGTTTCTTGATATCTATTCTCAGGGGTGCTCAGAAATAAACAGTGTATTTCTCATGGTTGCTCGACCCTCAAGCCCCTGACTACCCACGACCATTTTTTCACTCGTACTGTAGTCACGGCTGATGGATTGTCTTTTCGGTTACTGCGGAAAGTACCACACACAGGTCTTTTTCAAGAAGTCTTATTTACTTAAAGGTACCTATGATCGTGGCGCGTGTGTCGCGGGAACCAGGGGTCAAGGAATTGTGCGGGGCGGATAAGTACCAAGGATGCCGAGTCTACGTACTTATAAGAGTTTATCCGTATACTGGCACCCAGTGTGCTTTTATTTTCGCTGATACCATATAGGACGTATTTACCCGTACATAGACAAATGTGTGGTGGCAACCGACTTTGGCCTTTTTGGTGTAGCCAATGTCGGCATTCAATGGGTTAATAAATTATTGTTAATAATTAATAATTCCAGTGATTATAGGTTTGAAATACACTTGCGAATCCCTAATTCACTCGAAGCATCACATTTTATTAAATTAGAAGTGGAATAGACCGATTGGGAATTAGGTTAGTTCAATGCGCATGCTTATAAAAAGACTTAAATCAAAAATAAGATATTGAATCTTAAGAAATATGTTTCAATAATAAAATCAAATTTTTAAATACTTTTTTGAGTTACGTTTCTTTTTTGTTAAGCATGCGAATGCGTCACAGCCGGGGACACTGGAAGGAATTGAGGCTTTTGCCCTCCCCCCTCCCCCTTTCCCTTGTGGGACAGTAGGTATAGGCTAGATATAACAATTAATAACTTAAAATAAATAAATAACTAGTCCTAATAATAAAATCAACAAAAAGAAAAACTAGAGCGGGCCAGCGTCTAATAAAAAATAATAAAGAGCTCACTCAGACAGAAAGAGAACGGCAGTTAATTGCCGTCCATGACTGTAATGTCAGAAACAACATCGACTCCCGCGCAACGGTACACCCTGGGATCTCGAGCGAGGCGCGCGCGCAGTCTTCGTCGCGGCCTTAACCGCCATGGGTCGTTCTCTCCGCACGTTCGCGGGCTACACGCGACCGTTCATAGTGAAAAATGCCCGATACGCAAGTACTGGGTGCCCGTTCTCAAAGCGGGAGCGGTCCCAAATTGCCCCAACCGCGGAATTGACAGAAGAAATTTTTTCAAATGCTAAACCCTACTCTGAGGTTCCTGGACCCAAACCGATTCCGATTCTAGGAAATACGTGGCGTATGGTACCAATAATCGGGCAGTTCGATATTTCTGAATTCGCGAAAGTGACTAAGCTTTTTCTGGAGAGGTACGGAAGGATTGTCCGTTTGGGAGGGTTGATTGGAAGGCCGGATCTGTTGTTTGTTTACGATGCTGATGAGATAGAGCGTTTATACCGGCGGGAAGGGCCAACACCGTTCCGGCCTTCGATGCCCTGCCTCGTCAAGTATAAATCGGAAGTGAGGAAGGATTTCTTCGGGGAACTGCCTGGTGTTGTTGGAGTGTAAGTGAATTAGTTTTTTTTTTGTTGTTAAAAGCTTTAGAGATCTAATTGTTTTGAAAATGTGCTTTGAGTTCTTGACCTCCTTTTTGATTCGGCTAACTCTTATTTTCGATTAGTTGTAAACCGGATTTTGCGTGTGGTTTTGATTTAGGCTTGTACCTATAAATTTTTAGCTTGAAGACAAATTAATTTAAAACTTTTAGAACATAATCTAGTACGCCAAAACTAGTCAAATTCAAATTATCTCGGATTAATGAAATCCAAGTCAGAGTTCCGTTAACGAAAGAATGTCGAGAACTTTCACTTTGCAAAAACGAAGCGACATAAAAACATCATTAACTATTTTATGCATAGCTACATTACTAAGTAGACATCATTTGGCTTCTAATATTTTAATTGAAATATCTAATATTCATTAAGTTTATAATTTAATTAATAGGTTACAAAAGACTTTGACAAGGTTATAAAAGTAATTACCAACTTATTCTAAAGTCAAGGTATAGATTTGTTTAGCAATAATATTTTAATAAAAAAACACAGATTAAGTAGGTGTCGCAATTTTGCTGTGGGTCAAAAGTTCAAGCCTTTGTGAGCCAATACAATGGTGAGATGAGATCTTTGAGGAAACACGTTTGAATTACCGACACTAACCGATCGAGCTTGTATTATTATAGGTATAAGGAATAACGGAAATGTTTGCTTATTTTAGATATTTACAGACTACTTAATAAAGAACTTTTTATTTACGTTCTTGGATAAATACCCTTTAAATAAAACGCTCAATATTTTATAATCTATGCGGACGCCAGTGTTCGCTTGGTGTTTAACCGAATAGCGCGAAATCACATATAACGCGTTCGCTTGGGTTTTGAATATTATTGGAAGAATAAAATTCAAATACAGAATAGAATTTAGAGCAATAAATAATAAATACAGTGCTAAAACCTCATCTTCATTGTGATTATAACTGTAGAGTATTCAGGCGCAGGGGTGGATGGTTCCCGAAGAAATGAAAGGCAGTGACAGCTGAAGACTTCTTGGTTTATTCACGAGCACTTGTTGACAGGTAGCGATGACTCCAAACGACGACAATGTTTGGCCGTGAGGCGGCTATATTTATACCCTTTTTAGGTGGGTGGAATTAGTGGCGGTCTTATTTGACTATTACATTTCTTGTTTTCCAATAATGTGAGAAAAATATGAGGCTGCTATCCGACGTGGGCGGAGGTAGTGCTCAGTGCGACCGTGTATGCCTTTCCTCTAGTTCCAACCACAATTGAACACAAAAGCGAATTCTATTAACTAGATTTACATTTCTAACCATTTACTTAACTAAGATTACATAATATAACATAAACAACTATTCATATCAGTATTTCTTAGTCATTTAATGTAAAAGACTAGTAAAACATAATGATTAACAGATAACAAACCAATATACATGAGATTCCGATAAGACTCTGTTGTTATCGTTCTATATTACATGTTTAATGCTACGTGACTTTATATAACGTTAAACATACATTATCCCTACACAAGTTATCCTATATTTACAAGTTGGGCGAGGCCGCTAATAAAAACTAGTCTTATACTAGGAGATCGTTGTGCTCCTCAACAATCCCACCCCCCGTAAGAGGGTTCAACCGATTACAGACCCGTCGGTAGGGAGCACAACGACCTTTACAACGGGGCGTCGCAAAATTCCGTTATTGGTTCTAATGTCTACGACCCTAATAACGTTATCTGAGCCGGGGTACACTTTCGTGATAATGCCTTTAGGCCACTGATTTCGCGGTTTATTTTCGTCTACAATCACGACCACATCACTGACTTTCACATTTGGCACATCACTATTCCACTTTCCTCGTTGCTGCAGCGATGGAAGGTATTCGCGCAGCCAGCGCCTCCAAAAGAGGTCGGCCAGCGCGTTCACCCGCTTCCACATGCGGCGCGAGTCGACGTCGACCGCATGTCGACGCGTGCACGGCGCATCTCCCGCGGCAGTGCCCAGCAGGAGATGATTCGGCGTCAGCACCACCGGTTGCTCTGCATCGCAGCTTACGTAGGCGAGCGGTCGACTGTTTACGACCAGCTCAGCCTCAGCGAGAAGGGTGTAGAGAACCTCCTCGCGAGGGGCTCGCTCCTTGAGGGTCGCCCGCAGTGCGTTTTTGACTGAACGCACCAGGCGCTCCCAGCAACCACCCATGTGTGGGGCAGCCGGGGGGTTGAAGTGCCAGGCTATGCCCCGGCCCGTCGCCTCGCTCTCGAGACGGTCGTGGTTCATTTCCCGTAGCGCCTCCCGAAGCTCTGAGTGCGCCCCGACGAAGTTGGTCCCGCGGTCGGAATACATGTCCGCGGGACAGCCGCGGCGCGCGATCAGGCGCCTAAGCGCCAGTATCGCGGAGTCGGCGCCCAGTGTTGCAGCCAGCTCCAGGTGGACAGCGCGCGTAGTGAGGCACGTGAACAACACGCCCCACCTCTTCTCCCGGCGCCGCCCGATGACTACTTCCATGGGGCCAAAGTAGTCCACCCCACAATGGACGAAGGCTCGACGTGTCATTTCCAGTCTCGCTGGTGGCAGGTCTCCCATCTTTGGTGATGAAGGTGTGGCTCTTTTGATACGACATTGTTGACACCTCGCAGTCACTGTCTTCACGGTCGATCTCAGATTCGTGACCCAATACTTCTCCCGCACATTATTTACCACAGCCTCTTGATTGGCGTGCAGGGAGGCCACATGATATTTCAATATTAGTCGGCGCGTGAGGGCGTGTTTCCCATCCAATATTATAGGATGACGCGCTCCGAAGACGAGCTCGCTGCAGGCGCCCAGTCTGCCGCGTACTCTCACCAGCCCGTCCTCGTATAGCATGGGGTCTAGAGTCCGTATTCTGCTGTTCTTTGGCAGCGGTCGGGCCTCTCGGAGAGCTTTGATTTCTTCATGAAAACTCTCAGCCTGTATGAGTTTCAGCAGGCGTAGCTCCGCCTCTCGCAGGTCTGTTATGGTGACGGTCGCTGAGCTGCGTAGTTTGCGACAAAGTTCAGTAAATATCGTTAGTCGCGCTACGACACGTACGGCGCGTGTCCAGGTTGGCAGCCGCTCGTATGTCAGTGTGGGTTCGGCCTGTGTGGTTAGTACATTCACTCGTTGCACACGTTCTAGGTCCTCCTCCGTCACTGCGTCACTCCCGGAAGCCGTCGGCCATTGCTCCTGTGGACGGCAAAGGAATGACGGGCCTGATAGCCACTCGCTACTGTTGTTAGGCCAGTCCAATCGGGTGCTTTTGTCGGCTGGGTTTAACGCCGAGGGAACCCAGCGCCAGTCACACTTCCTTGACCGTGAATCAATTTCGGCTAGTCTGTGGGACACAAACCGCTGAAAGTCTGTAGCGTCGG
Organism: Mythimna pallens; assembly: GCA_961205895.1. Taxonomy (NCBI): domain Eukaryota; kingdom Metazoa; phylum Arthropoda; class Insecta; order Lepidoptera; family Noctuidae; genus Mythimna; species Mythimna pallens. Next base: position 6,300,260 of record OY540839.1, read on the forward strand.
AACCTATCCATTTCAAGACAGTCTGACTGTCTGTCCAAAAATATTTATGTTTGACGGCTACCCCCAATTCTGACTCTACAGTCGACGCTATCCTGCAAGCCAATACTGCCGCCTGCAACTCTAGGCGGGGTATCGAAATGGCCTTTTGAGGGGCCACCCTGGCTTTTCCTAGGACGAAGCTCACCCGCCTGTTGCCGAGTTCGTCCTTTCCCGCTATATAAGCGACTGCGGCATAGGCGGATTCACTTGCGTCCCCGAAAACGTGGAGCTCTATGTCTTCTAGGACTAAGCCATACCATCTCGGGATGGTCACTCTTTCGAGATACTGCAAGTTATGCAGCCACTCGAACCAGGTCCTAGCCTCTGCCTCACCCAGCTTCTCGTCCCACTGAATTCCTGTACGCCATATCTTCTGCATCAATATGCGCGACTGAATGACGCATGGGTACAGGAAACCCAGTGGGTCGAACACCGACATCACGAATCTTAAAAATTCGCGCTTCGTGGGCACTATCTCTCCCTCCACGATGGCCTTAGGTATCTTTTTAAAAGATAGGTCAAAGGCTAAGAGATCGGTTCCTGGTGACCATATCATGCCTAAGGTCCGTTCGGACGCGTTATCCCCATTTTCTAGGGATATGCGGTCAGGCATATCTAACTCTAACTTACTCCTTAGCTCTTGGGAGTTCGTGACCCACCCCCGTATATGAAAGCCGCCCTCGGCGTGGATGTGGGTCACGTCACTTATTAGTTTGTTAGCTTGAGCAACAGACCACGTGCTATCAAGGTAGTCATCCACGTAATGCTTATGTCTCACGGCAGCTACCGCTTCGGGGTACTCCTCCTCATGACGCGATGCGTTCTTATTCAGAACGTATATCGCCGAGGTTGGAGACGATACTGCACCGAATATCATAGAACTCATTACGTATATCTGGGGTTCCTTCTCGGTTCCCGACTGCCACAAGAATAACTGAGCCCCGCGGTCTTGCTCTCTAATCTTTATCCTTAAGAACATATCGGCAATGTCTCCCGTAAATCCTATTGGCCCTAGTCTGAACTTAAACAATACTCCTAGAAGTGAATTCAGTAGGTCGGGGCCCGACAATAGGTTGTCATTTAGGGATGTCCCTTGATACGTGGCGGCAGCGTCAAAGACTAATCTTAATTTCCCCGGCTTGTTTGGATTCTTTACCCCAAAATGGGGTAAATACCAGACCGGATCTTGGACGCCGCTCTCCAACCTATTGGCGTAACCCTGTTCAACCAACCTATCTATTTGTTTCTTATAGGCCTCTGCATACTCAGGATCTCGGTTCAATTTACGCTCTATTCCCGCCAAGCGATGGCGAGCGTAAGTATAGTTATCGGGGAGTTGCGGGCTATCATGCCTCCACAACAACCCTACTTCCCATTGGCCATCCTCATTCTGATGGCTAGTGTTATCTAAAATCTCAAGAGCTCTATCATTCTCCTTATGAGACCTAGGGATATGTGCTATTCCTATAGACTCTAGCTCAAACTGACTTTTAACTATCTCGTGCAAATCTAAGAGTGGTTCCACGACACAATTCACAGACTCTTCAGCCGACCTATGTCCTTTGCCTACGGGTCCATGAACGACCCAACCTAGCTTGGTCAAGGAAGCAACGGGCTTACCGGATTTTCCTCGGCGTGTCTCCTGGCCGACCAGCAACTCCCAATTGTCCTGTCCCAGCAACAGCAGCGGCTTGGCCCCAATCATTCCCTCGCAGCCCAAGTCGCGCAGGTGGGCGTGCTCCGTAAGCAACGCAGCCGGCACTGTTTGTGCGGGTAAGTCCAATCTCTTGAATGTACGACACTTCACTGTATGCACTCTACCGTTTGGCCCACGCACTGACACTATCACTCTACGTGAGGTTTTGTCCGACACCTCTTGTCCGCGCGCACTCTTCAACACTAAGGGTTCTTCCTGTCCCCCAGCGTTCTCTGCCAACGAGTCATCCACTAGTGATATCGTAGCCCCGTCATCAAGTAGGGCGTAACATTCGTGTGTGTTGTTCCCTATCGTAACACACACTGGCAATATTTTCAGGAGCGACTTGCCGTGGTACTCACTCACATTCGTGACACTTTCAGTGGTCTTCTTCTCTGCGTGCAATAGGATATGGTGCGCATAGTTGCATGACGGACACTTGTTAGCTCGACAGAAATTCTTTGCATGTTGTTTCACTATACATTTGAAACATAGGCGTTTATCCTTAACGTGTTGCCATCTGTCATCCACACTCAGTTTCGCAAACTTGTCACACTTTGTGAGATTGTGTTCTCCCTCACACATTGTGCACTGAGGCCCTCTTGTTGGTGGTGGTGAATTGTCACTTTGTACATGCAATCGTTGAACATTTCTGTATGGGACTTGCTTTGGTGCGCTTTTCTGTGGTTTAGAAACCGGTGCTCCGACAGCGCTCACTTCCATTTGCACATAATAAGAGGTAGCTCGGGCTAGGTGACCTAGGAAGTCTGACAATATTTCCAAACTAGGCGACACTCTCACATCAATGCCCTGGGTTGAAGCTACGCCCATAGCAAAGTCCCCATACTGAGCTCTCTGTACAGGTGTCAACTTATTCAATAATTCACTCACCAGTTGTGGGTTGTTGAGGTATCCGGTTGCATGCACATTCCTCAGCAGCGACACACAATTACGCACTGTCGTAGAGAATTTCCGTAATTCTCGACCACTTTCCGTCACTTTAGGTAACGCACGCACTTTCTTCAATGCACACTCCAGTATCAGGTTCGGGTGTCCAAACTCCTCGTCCAGTGCCTTGATAATCTCCGTAGGATTCGTAGATGTCCTGAGCAGATCTTCTACCGCTATCTTGGCCTCTCCCTGCAGCGATGTTTTCAGGCGCGCTAGGTTCTCATGCGGCTTGAAGTTGTACATTGCCGTAGTGTCCCAGTACATGTTCTTGTACGATATCCAATCAGCTGGGTCTCCATTGAAGTACGGCAACTCATAAGCTTGTCTGGGCACTGGTCGCGGACGAGCTATGTTCGAGATGGCTTCGGCTAGCTGATCTATCCTCCTGTCTCGCGACCGGCTTCTCTCTGTGTCTTCAGCGAAGGTTTGATCCCAGTCAGGCACTTCACGATGCACTCGCGGTACACTGCCACTCGGTACAGGCGTATCGGGCACTACGTCTCGGAACTGTACGGTCGCGGGCGCACACTGTTGTGGGAGCGCAGATACTCGGGACGGTACTTCGCGAGATGTCGCGGGCGCGAACGCGGGCACTTCGTGTGAGGTCGCGGGCGCGGACACGGGCACTTCGCGCAAGGTAGCGGTCGCGGACACGGGCACATCACGCGAGGTTGCGGTTACGGACGCGGTCACCGGCACTGAGTTCGATGATACTGGTGGTACTCGATCACTGGGCGCAGTACGAGTGATCCATTCTTCCACTCGGCGAGTCGTTTCTTCTTCATCTGACGAGTCATCTTCGTCAGCTGCGGCGTCTATTTCAGCCAACTCTGCTTCCAGCTTCTTCCTCACGAGGTTTTCTTTCAGGCGCACTAGCTCTTTTTCAGCCTCGTATTCGACCCTCCTCCGAAGATAGTCGGCACTTCGTTGTCCGCTTTTCGTGGAGACGTGGCTGGCTCTTGATCCTTGTTTCCTTGCACTCCGTCGTATCTCCGATTCCCTTGGTGTAGCAGCATCACTATAGTCGATCACACGACCGGGCCCCGCCAATGGAATCACAGGTGCAGGCACAGGAACAGATGATGAGGTAGGCGCTATTGATGGTGATCCCGGTGCCAGTTCAGACGGCACTCCCGAGTCACCTTCCATGGCACGACGTTTGTTCATCACTTCCTCCAACTTGCGTAGCTTGCTTCGTGTAGTTACGGCGCTGCGTTCACTCATCTTCTCTGGCGATCTTTACAGGGCGATCTTGATGAGTCTTCAGGCGATGTAGATAAGTCTTCAGGGCGATCTTCACAGGGCGATCTCGACGAATCTTCACGCCAGTCTTCAGGTTTTTCAGGACGTTATTCAGTCTTCAGGACGATCCGGCTCGAAGGACCAATTTTGTAGAGTATTCAGGCGCAGGGGTGGATGGTTCCCGAAGAAATGAAAGGCAGTGACAGCTGAAGACTTCTTGGTTTATTCACGAGCACTTGTTGACAGGTAGCGATGACTCCAAACGACGACAATGTTTGGCCGTGAGGCGGCTATATTTATACCCTTTTTAGGTGGGTGGAATTAGTGGCGGTCTTATTTGACTATTACATTTCTTGTTTTCCAATAATGTGAGAAAAATATGAGGCTGCTATCCGACGTGGGCGGAGGTAGTGCTCAGTGCGACCGTGTATGCCTTTCCTCTAGTTCCAACCACAATTGAACACAAAAGCGAATTCTATTAACTAGATTTACATTTCTAACCATTTACTTAACTAAGATTACATAATATAACATAAACAACTATTCATATCAGTATTTCTTAGTCATTTAATGTAAAAGACTAGTAAAACATAATGATTAACAGATAACAAACCAATATACATGAGATTCCGATAAGACTCTGTTGTTATCGTTCTATATTACATGTTTAATGCTACGTGACTTTATATAACGTTAAACATACATTATCCCTACACAAGTTATCCTATATTTACAAGTTGGGCGAGGCCGCTAATAAAAACTAGTCTTATACTAGGAGATCGTTGTGCTCCTCAACAATAACCTTGTAAACTTCAATAAATTTCTGTACGACGGTTTCCCAATCATTTTTTTTAGGATTCTGTACCTCAAAAGGAAAAGACGGAACTCTTATAGGATCACTTTGTTGTCCATTTGTCTGTCTGTCTGTCAAGACTCTTTGTCTCGAGAAAGCGTGGAGGTATCGAGTTGAAATTAAAACCATATACAGGTATTCAGGTTTGCGGTCCTTTGAATCTATGAAATGATCAATCTTCTGAGTTAACGAAAAAAAAAAGATGCGGCCTTTTATGTCGCAAAAAACGTATATTTTTACACTCTCAAGGGAATCAAAATTCATATGATGTGTCGAGTACGGCTTGACTCGATTCAGACTGAATTCCTGCTTTGGACTCGCTTTCTCGAGTACCAATTTATTTTGATTCGAGTACGCAAAACTCGATTCCAGGACTCGAGTACACAACGTAGACGTGTGACGTGTGTGTGTGTGTGTGTGTGTGTGTGTAGACGTGTGGACTCGCGTAATAAAATCGAGTCAGTGAGTTCAGAATCGATTCTTTCTGACTCGAGTCCTGGACTCGACTGGACTGGTACTTGCCGTTGACCTAGAATCCTGAAATTTGGCATGAAGCAAGGTCACAAAGCATAAATATAGGAAAAAAGACTAAGCGCGGCCTGTATCTTCGTGACCCAAACATTACACCAAGTTCATAATATGACGTGGCCTGATATCGTTAATAGGTAATATTTATTTTTTATTCCTAGCCTTTACTGGCCTACTGCTGAGCAAAGGCTTCCCACAAGTCTTTCCAAACATTCTTCTCCCGCACCGTCTTAAACCAGTCCTCGCGGTACGTGTTCAGCCCCCCCAGCCAAGTTACGATCGTTTTGTTTGCGTCGAACCACGTGTCTGAGCGTTGAGATGACGTCAGAACCAAGGAATCGGAGACGTGGCCTACTCGAGGCGTTCGACGCAAACGAAACGATCGTAACTTGACTGGGGGGACAGATCATCCCGCTACCTTTTTCTAAGGACACAAAAAAATCTTTTATTGACTTAGAATTTTTGGCCCACAAAAACAGCCATACACTGGATCTATCTCACAAATGACAGGATCGGGTCTAAGGTCAGTTGGATAGAATAGATGGAAATCTTGTGCTGATTAGACCTTGGAGATACAGCTGTTAAACTATTCGAGACCATTGTGCAACGAAACTTTTCGACGACTTTGCATATTTGTTTACGCTATTGATAGTAAACCATTCAGTTAGAGTAATCAAATCCCTATTGAAAAGAAAGTACTTTTTTTTTTGTCTCTACCCATGAAGTTGTCGATTGCTTAACCGGACTAGCTTGTGGGAGCTTTAATAAACATTACAGCCTCCAGCCACGGCTAAAACAAAATGAAAACTGAGCGACTACACACTAAGGGCAACTTCTTTGGGTTACGGACCTCGGCTTAGGGCGCCGCTGGGAGAGGACAGCAAGGGACGGGCTGGGTCGAACAAGTTAAGAGGCGATCAGTATGTGCGAGTATTATAAAACTAAGATAATCTACTCACATAAGCATAAGTACTAGTGAACGACAAAAAAACACGATTTGCAGTCAAAGCCGAAACCATAACCTCGTCTTCCAATTTCGGCAGTAAACGAAACCGAAACTAATCCGAGAGTAATATTTCGTATATAGTTATAACGTTTAATATTTAGTTAAATAAATTACATAACCCTTTTCTGAAACACAAATTGCCATCTTTGTGTCTGTTTTATCAAAATTTACTATATTATAACTAGCACATATTTTAATAGTGCAATGTCACCATAAATCAAATAATACCCAGGGGGTGAAATCAACTTATTTAGTCCCAAAAAGGAGTTTATAGTTCGAAGGGTTAATTGAATAAATCAACGATTACATCGAAATAACATACGTAGACTAATGATTCGGTCAGTTTTTATTATTAGGTCTGTATCACAACGGTACTCAGCTTGGCCCCTTTTTGACCGAAAGTGAAACTCCAGGCGAAACCAGTTTTATTGGCCGAAATCCAGTGCCGTAACTAACCTTTTGTGTACACCCGGAGCGAGCTTCTATAACTAGGCAGTTAAAAAGCAGCCCGCACTTTAAAAAAAGCCTTAAAAAATGTACGTGTGACGTGATGCTTAAAACACACCACCCACCACTTGGGCACGCCATAATTATGGTCGTCTCTTTGAGGAGTGGCTGGAAAGAGGTCTCGGCGTCCTCACCTTCCGCATGACGCAGGTCCTCACCGGACATGGTAAGTTCGGAAGAGTTCTGCACCGGATTCGTGCGGAAGAATTCGCCATCCGGCCGTCCAGTAACCGTCCGAATCGAGCCCAAGCCGTCGACGACGCGTAGTGTTCCATGCGCGCCTCAAGGAGATGTCAGCAAATCGTATGGCCCGGCAGGGACGAAGCATACTAGGGCCATGGGTTATGTAAAAGTGAAGCCACCTACCACTACCATCCACTATTTGCCTTTTGTGATAGCTAAATCTCTGAACACCCAGGGAATCGGCAATCCAGGTAGGGCGCGATTTCCGGCCACCGTAGGCGCGGGCTTGCGAACGGCGAGCAATGGGTAGCATCCGGTAACCGTCCGGACCGAGCCCAAGTCGTCGATGGCGCGTACTGTTCCACGCGCGCCTCAAGGAGATGTCAGCAACTGTAGGGGCCCAGCAGGGTCGAAGCCTACTGGGGCCAAGGTCTGATTCTGAAAGGAAGACTCGGTCCTGGTACGAAAGGCAACGAAGGAACAGGAGTGGGTTTTTAGTCAGTAAAAGTCTGACATTATCTCCCGCCCCGCCCACGAGCAGGATTTGTTATTAGATGATTTTTCAACATAAAAAAAACCTTCGACTGGTCTTTAATAAATACCAACGCTCATCTTGCATAAGCCAAACGTTTACGATCAGCAGTAATTGAAATCCTTGTACTCGTTTAGACAAAGATTTAAACAAAATACTCACGAGAGCAAACGATAAACGGCTATTTAATTGATTAGGTGGTATCTGCATATCTAGATAAATAATTTTAATTTTTCTAGTTCATGTTTTCAAGTCTTGATGTATTTTTTTAATCCGTCGTTATTCAGATGATTGAAGAAGGCCTTCATCATTAGCGTATCTAGGGTTAAGTATTTTTCTTTTCGACACGCAATTAAAATAAGTGCGAAACATAGCACTAGTGCGGAAAAATTCTCCATGAAAATCAACATTGTTGTTCTGATAAAAAACCGCGAACTATTTCTCACATAATTTATTACTAATATCTATGTTTAGGATTTTGCTTCGAGCAAGTGTTGAAAAACATCGTATACTCGTAGAATCAGTAGCCCAACATCCTGGGGTAGGCATAGCATAGCCCACTTACCCCCCCCCCCCCCCTCCTATATACGCCTATGGCCCTCGTCTCAATTTACTTGGCGACGCGGACTTGGCAGAATTTAGGCGATTCTTTCATAAATCGCCTAAATATAAATCAATCTCTGGATTCCATCTCCATATTTATTATCCATCTCTCCATATTCCAAAATAATGAAACCTCTAAAATTCTATGGTTTTAGTATTTATAGTACCTACTTCCGAAATGTCTTTTATTTGAGGGCCTATTACACTACGCGATATTCAGCACACGATATTCAGACGGTCTTAATTTTTTATTATACTACGCGACATCGAATAAGACTGTTTGAATATCGAATAGTATAATAGGCTCTTTATTTTGAGCACGAGTATTTCTCTTGCGTGTAGGTACGACCGGTTTTGCGTTTCATTACCGATGGTGCCATTTCCAATTAGCAAATATTAATTACGTAACCTTGAACCTTGCTTTTTTTCATGTAATAAAGGTACTCACTGGTCATTCTAATTGAAGAAGTAAGTATAAGCTTTGGGAAACTGATGTCACTGAACTTTTTTTTATATATTACTACCTGACCCGGCGAACTTCGTACCGTCTAATAGTAAGGATAACGCCATCTACTGGCATTTTTTATAACAGCTTAAGTTATTTTGTAATGACACTTTAATTAAAGATGGCGTTGTATTCGGATTTTTTTTCGTAATTTTTCCATTTTTTCTCACCGTTTAAACCTTCCCTGGACTATCTCGAATATTTCAAGACCATAATTAGCCAAATCGGTCCAGCCATTTTTTTTAACGAGACTAACGAACAGCTATTCATTTTTATCATCATCTTCCTGCCCTTATCCCGTGTTATTTGGGATCAGTATGACGTATATGTTAGTTATAAGTTTGCGCCTTTTCCGGCAAATGAAATGTTTTTCTTTCTTTCTTTCTTTACGTGACGTCACAACATGAAAATCGATCCTATTCTTATTTGGAACGCATTGTACGGCGGGAAAACACACCCATACATTTAAAATAAGAATATAACTGGCTGTGCTTACTTACAAATTCTTCGAAAAGCGTGAGTAAGACAGAAATCGTTTCAAGTTCTTTGTTCGCCAGCCAGTATCCTAGACCCACAAAGTATTGCACAAGATCATTAGCCCTACGTTCGATCTGTTTAGTATGCGTATGCGGCGAATGGGTGACGCCTTACCTAGGCTTGTTGAAATATATCGATGTTATTTTAGTGATTAAATAATAATAATAATAATCTTTATTTTGTACGTTTAATACACACAGTAACAGTATTTAGTGACATGAACAGATATAATAGTTGTACAAACACTGATCAGTGGAAATAAAATGAACATTTGACTCCTAAACTAAGTAAAATAAATACTTGTATCTCAGGAGCCAGTTCCTCCTTTGAGATGATCAATAATTTTATGTTAGGTACAATTAAGATAGCCTTTATATAGACGTGTAACAGTATAGGGAAATAGTTATGCGATGATCGTTAGTAATGATTCGGTATAATCATAAGACAGTTACTGCAACCAATTAGATAGCTTAGTTTTAAGTGAATATTTGTTTAATGTATAAATACTTATCAGATGGTGAATCTTATTATAAAACTTATTATAAAATAATAATTCGATGACATTAAAATAACGAACGTCCAAATCCACCGGTATTTTGACACAAAAATGGAAATTACATTACTCAAAAGGCTGGAGTTCAGGTCCTAAGAAAATATTTAGCTACTTGGCTGTTTAAAAAAAATCTGACGTGAATATTTTTTAGAATATTACTATTCGTACTTAAATATCGAACAAGGTTTTAAAAATATTCGAATTGCTGTCCTGCCAGTGACACGACGAAGAAGGTACCTATATGACATATCGATAATTTTTCGCACAAGTTTCGACACTCATAACTAGTAGCCTTATGCTTCTAACGTTCAGTGTATTTGAGCTCACTAAGTGCGAATGTGATTTAGGCCTCATTTAGATGTTAGTCGATATCCTTGGACAACTGTAAATGTAAATTGAGGTAGTTAAGTTAAAGATAGTGAAAATATCTAAGTAAAAATTATAGGTAATATTGGGTATAAGGCTGGTGCATTTGCAGGTACCTACTGCTGGAAAAAATATAATATATTCTTTATGAAACACATGGCATAGAACTTGATGAAGTTTTATTTACTTAACAACTAGCTTCTGCGAGCGGCTTCGCTCGCGTCATCCCCTTAGGGGGTGAATTTTGGAAAATCCTCTTTTAGCGCTCGCCAACGACATAAAAGAAAGCTTTGTGCAAAATTTCAAGTCTCTTACTTCAAAAACATAATGCATGAGCACCCATGAGGTTTTCTAAAAGACGGCGCCCCTGCATACTACATTATCTCTCTATGACAGAATGGCTTGCTTAAAGTGATGGTTGTATGACGACAAAGGGCATTATCGAGCAGGTGGTGTAAAAAATATATTAAGGGGAGGTGAGGTACCTATCGGGGCAATATTATGTGTTATCTTCGATAGACACCATTAATTTTTAATTAGAACAAATATTTAAAGGGTATATTAGAAAATGTCTTGTTATTATTTATGTAGTCTCAATATATATTATTCATAAACAGCAAAGTTATTAGCGTTTGTTTATATCACTCAATTTATGGAAATATTGTCTGTCTTGACTGGCCTTGGTTTAGTGGTTAGTGGCCCTGACTGCTATGCCGGAAGTCGTGGGTTCGATTCCCACCCAGGACAAATGTTTGTGTGATAAGCATGATCGTTTGTTCTGTGTCTGGGTGTTTTTTATCAATAATATGTATGTATTTAGAAATATATATGTATGTTTATCAGATGTCTAGTACTCATAACACAAGCTCTGCTTAGCTTGAGACTAGACGGCGTTGTGTGATAGTTGTGGAATATATATTATATATTATTGTACAGGCTATGATTATAAATGAATAAATGGCAATCAAAATGGAAAAACAACTGTGCGTAGTATTTTCTACTAACAAAATTTTATGAACGATTGATTCAATTATGAATTTACCAATAATGACAGGTCAATTTTGGGATTTCGTTATTTTTACAACACACACACTTACAAACACAAAACACTACAAAAATATAATCAGTAACGGGTATGGCTCCGACGAGCTCCATTTTTTTGTATTAAAGATATAATAAAAAATGAAATCTCAGCGTTTATTCCAAATGCTGGTATGCAGGAACATTTTAGAGTTACCGTAGCCCTAGAATACATTGCGTTCTAGGGCTAATGTGGATTTAGTCAGTAAAAGTCCGACACTCCCTCTCACTCCACCTAGAGCGCGAAAAGTCGTTTAACGATTTCCCACGTAAAAAAACTGTCCATTATAATGATTCACAATGAGTTTGCAGATTTATTTTCGTTTATCAATGTCACCTACATTAGGTACTAATTATATACAAATAGGCAAAACAATTGACAAGTAATTCACACATAGGATACTATATGTATAACTATTGACGGTACTAGTTTAGCACAATCGTGTGTATGATTTAAGATGTTAGCACATTATTGCGGAGGTCAGAGCATGAGATAACAGTGAAGACTGAAATTTCCGTGGTCTGGCAAACGACCTTGAATCGTCCCTTGTGATACTTATCACAATACTACGTGACACGTGTATTCCCCGAAGGAGTGGCGTAACGTACCTAACTGCAAAGATGTATGGTACATTCATATACCATACCATATACATATACTCGTAGTACTTATAAGAAAAAAGAAAAAAAAAGAAATAATAATAAAAAAAGAAAAGAAATCGTAGAAATAATAATATTCACCAGCAACTTGATCTTAAATACAATCTTGTGGAATCAGAAGTACCTTACTATAAGTATGTGTCCGACCCAGTTCTCGACAGTCAGTACAGCAGGGTCGAAGCCTACTGGGGCCATGGGTGATGCGAAAGAGAACTCCGGGATCCTGGACAATGGCAAAGAATGAAGAAGTAGGTTTTTGGTCCGTAAAAGTCTGACACACGCGCACTTGGGTGGAGCGAGAGGGCTCTCGCTCCACCCAAGTGCGCAGGTTGTCATTAGAATGATTTTCCGCCCTAAAAAAAAGTATGTCTAGCTGGTTTTGCGCTCACAACCTACAACTCATTAGTCGGGGCCGTTACCACTGGGCCACAACTGATTTAGACACATGACCCATATATTTTTGCCATGATGAATGAACTGATCTTAACTGACGAAAAAATCCGATAAAAATTGCCCGACGGGGATCGACGCACAGGACCTTACGAATTGAACTCAAATGCCGATGTCAGGTTGCATCAACCGGTTTTGGTTCGAAAGCGGTTTTGTCGTAAACCTTCAAGTTTTTTATAGCAGATGTTTCGCCGGTACGGTACGCCCGCGTAGTATCCAAAGCTTGAATGAACTAGTACCGTTAGCAAGTTGACACTTTGCGTGACCTGAGGGCTGGCTTTTACCTCAGTCAGAGATTAAGCGTTGCCATACAACGTGACAATGCCGCCGGTCTTTTGGGCACACTTCGAGTCGACAGCGATGCGGAAAAAAAATTTGACGCTATATTATAGCTAGGAGTTATTGTCCATGATATGTATATAATTAGTTTTAATTATGTTGTTTTACCTATGTTTAACAAATAAAAAATGTCTATGTCATTAGTACCGTTGACTTTTTTGTGATGAGGTTCTGCAAGTCTGCGTGAAAGTTAGTGCGTAGATCTCGTTGTTTGATAGGTTTTTATATGATTCTACATTGCTGAGCTGAGGGTCTTCACGAAGTGATATTTTATCAGCGTTAATTATAGCCAAAAAGCTACAAGCGTGAGCGGGTGACTACTACTATCACGTACGTAAGATAATGTAAAACAAAATCCGTTTGATTGAAACGAAAGTATAGCTTTCGTATGAAAAAGTTGACGATACGAAATCTAGAATTTCTGTTAGAGAAAATTCGAATTATATGCTCGATTATTTACACAGACGTTGTAAATACAGGGAGGTCAATTCGGGTGTGTACATCTTTATTTTTGTTGCATGTTGTTTTGAGGCCTATTTTTGCTATTGTTTGAAGCTGAAGGGATTCAATTTTTTTTGGGTAACGAATTAATTGACTCCTAAACTAATCAGATAGATCTTTTGTATTTTTCTTTGTTTCGACGTATTGTGGTCAAACTTCAACATTATAAATAATATTTGATACTTTTTTAATGGAATAGGTACCAAATAGATGTAGATTTGGTAGGTTTCCATTGCTAAACCTAAAATATCATCATCATCAACAGATAACTTGGATCTGAAAATGCCGATGCATTTAACTATTTTGATAGATAAGTCTTTCACTGTCTGGGCCGCTCGTCTATGGAATGCATTGCATGTGGCAATAAAACGTGCGCAAACACTGCATATATTTAAAAGGCTTGTGAAGGATCATTACTTGACACTGTCTCAGTCTTTGTTTCATCACTTACTCTTTTACTTACAAATATTTTGTATGTATGTATAGGTGTATCTATTTTAGTATTAACCTTTTCACGAATAAGAACTGTCAAGAACTGTCAAACTGCAGGGGCGCCATAAACAAAATGGTGGCGGGAATATGACTTTTTACAAATAAAAACAAAAAAAAATTTGAGGGTAGAGACTATAAAATATCTATCAAGTTTTGTTTACTTTTATATTTGCCCCAAGTGCAACCCCATTTTGTGTCCAGGCAATCTCTGTCCATTCTGGGTTGCCTGGAAGAAATCGCCTAGTGCGATAAGGCCAATTGTATGTTTTTTTTATTATATGGTTCCTTTTGTATAATATTGGTGTGCAATAAAATATAGGTATATAAATAAATAAATTATCTGGTAAATATAGTTTGATGAAAAATATCTTTATTTAAAGTTAACATCCGGGTTCACCAACCTGTATTCAATTGTCTATGCGACAGTTCGAAACATTCAACTTCGATGAAATTCAAAGAGCACTCGAAGCACATCAGGTTTTTTGAATTCATTGTCTATGTAGAGCGTCGTCTCCTAAGCGCCACTTTCGCTTTCGTCCAAACTTTTAATTAGTAATAATTAGTTTTGACACTTCGCGTGACCTAAGGGCTGGCTTTAACTTCGGACAAAGGATAAGCATTGCTATTCAGCGTGGCAATGCTGCCAGTCTTTTGGGTACATTACCAGTCGACAACGATGTGGAGGAGTTTTTCGACGCCGTACTTTAGATTACCTTTTTTTTATACTTTAGGGCTTTTATTTTTATTTTGTAAGTTAGTTTTAATAACGTTATTATTAGATTTAAATGTATATAAAATGAATATTGTGTAACTACTAAATTAAATACTTACGTTTTGACTAGCTTTAGCTTCAAAACCCTTATTGTGGTTGCTGTTCCAGTGTAGCTTTTTTCATGACATCGCCATTAAAAAGTATTAGACGAAATGAGAGGGTTTTTTTTAAGGTTTCCAACATTTCCCGCCCCTGGACGGAGTGAAAAGGCGTGTCAGGATTTTACTGAATTGAGAGGATTTTATTGGTGATAATTATTAGGTACGTATTAAGGCACACAACTGGACTTTTACCGTACTAAGGATGAATAAGCACTCATACGCTTGCTAATAAGCTTACGAGTTAACTAAACAAAATAGACACGTAATACGCCAGTGGATGCTAAGTAAGAACAACGAAGCTAAGTGGAATTTTAAATACCTGACTTAAAGTTTCATTCATTTGAGGGTTGAGAGTTGTGAGACGTTACATTTCATTACGAGTTATTTTAGAATAGAAACATTTCCAAGATTTACTAGGAACTCTTTTCATTCATATTTTATGAGGATCCACAATCTGGTGAGTCTGTTTCTTAACTGTAATGTTGCAGTTGCAGTTCACGCAGCCAAGAAAATACATGTAGCTTTATAGTGTGTACCTCACCTGGTCACTGTTGGTCATGCAGTTAATCATAAATTTTTTGACGTCGGACGGCGTCTTGGCGTCTCAGTGAGGCACGGCCCTTACTGCAATTTCGATTTTTTTTTTGGTGCAAAGAAAATAGAGGACACTTTCTATGGTACCCATATTAAATTTTCTATTAATTCCGCTCCTTTTTAGGGTTCCGTACCTCAAAAGGAAAATCGGAACTCTTATAAGATTACTTTGTTGTCCGTGCGTCCATCTGTCGGTCTGTCTGTCAAGACCCTTTATCGGCTTTATCTCGAGAACGCGTGAACGTATCGAGTTGAAATTAAAACCATATACTGAGGTCTACAGTCCCTTGAAGCCGTGAAAAAATCAAACTTCTAAGTTAACGGAAAAAAAAGGTATGGCCGTTTATAATGTCGCAAAAACGTATATTTCGACACTCAAGGGAACCAAAATTCTAAAGTACTTCCCGTTGATCCAGAATCCTGTAATTTTGCACAAAACAAGGACTTATAACACAAGTATAGGAAATAAATCTAAAAACAGAAAATTTGTTGTTACGTCACAAAAAAAATGTTTTTTTTGCGATTTGCAAAAAACTTCGAGACTCCAAACAGGAATTGAACTCCTTACATAGATAAGTTTGTACGGAACCCTCAGAGCGCGAGTCCGACTCGCACTTGCCCAGTTTTTTTTATTACGTTATTAACAGAATCCGTAAAGTGTTCTTTGATTTTTTTCTGGGAAGAGAACTGCGTCCTGAAATAGGAGCTCGGCCTAGCTCACGCGCAGTTGCACATTTTTATTTCTTATGCATTTGTATTAAGTCGCTTACAATTCATAGCTTAAATTTGCCAAGGACCTGGACCTTTTTTTGACCTGAGCATTTTTTTATTCATTTAACATTCCACTTGGTATCACCATTTTACTTTACACTAGCTGTAACAAATTAACGCGTTCAAAAAAACAATCTCTTCAGCTTTATAATATTAGTATAGATTTTGACCGCTCTGTTCACCAGCTAGATACATAGAAGCATCATAACACATCATCATTGTAGTTGAACTCGCATACAGTGATACTTGGCCCACTTGCGAAGCAGGGCGAGGCGAAAGCCGCGTGCGCAGCGGGACGTGACGGGCACAGTAATGACACATGCCCAAAATGGATGGAGAAATTATCTCTTGATGTTTGCTTGTTGGATGACGAAAGAATTGATTGACTTGGTGTTATAGTAAACACAACAATGGACACTGGGAAGGTTGTACAATACAATCAGTTTTTACTATAAAAAATAAAAGGGCAGGAGTTGTTATAGTATTGAGTCAGGAATGTATCTTTTCTGTCACAGTAATATAAAGGCGAAAGTTTGTGAGTGTATGTGTGCGTGTAAAGAAAGAAAGAAAGAAAAACAGTTTATTTACGTCAAATATGGCGCACACCTTAAAAATTAAACAAATAACAATAACGTGTGTTTTTATTTGTCTGTGGCAAAATCATCCAATGACATTCGCCACTTTTGGGTGGAGCGAGAGGGCGTGTCAGACTTTTACTGACTATAAACATTCAGCACTGTGTTGCGATAGTCGCTGTCGTCATTCCACCATGAGATCCCGCCGGAACTCTGTCCGTTATGCCGCGAGTTTCGCCCCGGCGTTGCATCTCTACGCGCAAATCGTGCATGCATGCAAGGACTGTTGCCTCCAGATCCCATGATCCCATGGTAGCAGGCTAGCAAGGAGGGTGTATGTCTTGGTAACTCTATCACTCCTTCAACTGTTAAAGGTATTTTGATAAAATTTAGCATACGGGTAGACCATGGGTCCATATCCAAACTGTATTCCAAGTAAAGTGCGCACTTTGATTTATAACTCGTTAGTTAAATCGCATTTAGAATATTTGGTTGAGATATGGGGTTTCGCAGCAGTAACTAATATAAATTCACTTCAAAGAGTTCAAAATAAAATAATTAAAACCTTGTTCCATTATAATTATCTTACTCCAACGAAGACCGTATACGAAAAAACTTAATTATTAAATATTAGACAGCTGTACATTTATTATACCTGCATTCTTATCAAAAACATAATTTAAAACTCAATAAAAAAAGAAATAGATATAAAAACAAACTTGAAGTCATCACACGCACTAATTATGTTAGAAAGACCATATTATTTGAAGGAGTACATCTGTTCAATGCATAACCGGACGATATTAAAGAGTGAAATAACGTCAATACATTTAAACAGAAGCTAAAGAAATATGTATGAACACTACAATCTGCTAATACTCTGGAAGAAATTTGTATTGTATCGAATTATCTTTTTCTAATTTCTTAACTTTGTATCTCATTTTAAGTGGACTGTATGCCGAGAATAGCACTTAGGGTACTTTTTATCTCAGGAGTATGTTCCTTTGAGACAATTTGAAGCTGCTGACAGTATGATGTACTTTATAAAGTCTGCTCTATCTTCCATCAATCTACGTATGATAAGACATTCACAACAAATTAATTTACATTTTCATTAAAACAGCTCTACGAAGTGTCCCATGTGGGGGCTGCAGGATTGTTTGTAACCGTCGCCGCAGCCATAGAACTGAAGGAACAAGGGTGGGTGCTGAAATTCTGAAAGGGAAGCCATAGTCCTGTCCTGGAAAGCAAAGGGCAACTTAAAGACACAGGCGTGGCGGATTCTCCCACTCCAAAACTAAACCTGTGTAACGCTGAATGTGAAGTTATAAGTATCAATAAGTTGGGGGATGCCAGGAATTTAGACAAATCTGTAAGTTCAGTAATGAATAAAATCTGCAAATTCTAGAAATAAATTCTTTGGATTAACAACCAAAGCAAAACACAAAATAATTAAACATCTTGCAATAGACAAAGTTTTATCTACACTTAATGCTACGACTCACAATATAATTACACATTTCGACACAGCACGGCCTTCTATGGTCTAATCGTCATCAAAGATGCGCTGCATAATTGCAGATCCAAAGCTAATCTTAAATCTTTTGTAGATGCATGATCATTCTTAGGTACCTCTAATGATCTTATACGACAGAGCGTGTTGATTTGAACATACTTAGTTAATGACCAGTTGAATTGTAAAGAGTTATCATAAAACACGATACTTCGAATGGCAATTATTATGTTTCTGTCAATCAATTTGTATCTATCTTCATGGAGTTCTTCAAATAGATAATATGACCTCATAAATAAGCACTGTAATTAACGTTTACGAGCTATTAGCATCGGGAATTAACCATTGTGCTTGAGCTATTATCATTTTAATGCTGTCATAATCTTGAAGCATGTGGTACATCGATCAACATACAAATATGCATTCAAGACATTGAAACACTGTTTTCAAATGAAGTTATTTTGCTTTCGTCTTAACGGCTATAGTCACAACATCGTTTACCGTATGGTGATACAGTGTAACAAATGAAGATTTAAAAAAAAAAAATATTTAAGCATATTATAAAAATTTTTTATTGATGATATAAACTGCTTGACTGCGATCCCACCTGATGTTAAGAAGTGATGCAATAGTTGATGATGAAGCGCAAAAGCGAAAGCTACAGTCAGAGGATGCACTCGTTGAGTCGAGACTTCATAATCTTGAGCATCGACGCCGAGTTGCCAGCCTGTCTGTCTTCTACTGGTTGCATTTCGGGGAGTGTGCGTCGGAATTGCATAGCCTAATTCCGCCAAGCCCATTCCATCATCGAACCACCCGGCTTGCGGCGATGCGCCACCGGTACATGGTGGACATCCTACCTATACGCACAAAACGTTTTGGGAATTCATTCATTGTGCGTATAGCTAAGGAGTCGAATTCCCCACCGGAGTCTGTGTTTCCTGATAGCTATAACCATCTTTAAGTCAAGAGTGAATAGGTTACTTCCAGGTAAGCGCGCTCTATCGTCGCTTACCATCAGGTGAGATAGTGGTCAAGCGCGAGCCTATCAACAATAAAAAACTGGGCAAGTGCGAGTAGGACTCGCGCACTGAGGTTTCCGTACAAACTACAATTCGCAAATGGAGTCTCGAAGATTTTTCTGAATTGCAAAAAAAAAAAATTGTTTGTGACGTAGGTAACAACAAATTTACTGTTTTCAGATTTATTCCTATACCTATGCTATAAGACCTTAGTTTATGCCAAATTTCAGGATTCTGGGTAAACAGGAAGTACCCTATGATTTTTGATTCCTTTTAGAGTATCGAGACATACGTTTTTTTGCAACATAAACGGACGTATCTTTTTTATTCGTTAACTTAGAAGTTTGAAACTTTCACAGCTTCAAGGGACCGCAGACTTGAATATATGGTTTTAATTATAATTCGATACCTCCACGCGTTCCCGGGATAAAGAATCTTGACAGACAGACAGACGAACAACAAAGTGATCCTATAAGGGTTCCGCTTTTTCCTTTTGAGGTACGGACCCTAAAAAACAAGATGTATCGAAAATAGCCTTGCACTTTACCAACGCCATTCGCTCAGTTGAATGCACTATTAGTAATCTTTAAGAAACTGGAATTGATCATGAAGGCCACATGGCATTCAAAGGTCAAGGAAGAAAGGTAGTGGATCAGACGAGTTCTTTCAGAAGTGCCAACAAAGTAGACAAAGGCCAGGAACTCCCCAAGTTAAAGGCCAAGATTAAGTATGCAGTCCATACATACTCAAAAGCTATTATGAGAACGACGTGTACTAGCTGTGTTGGTGACACAGCTGGTTTTGCATATTGATTGTATTAACATCATAGTCCTTGTGATTATGAGAGGGATACTATATAAAAAGACCGGCTCATAGGCTCAAAAACACATTTCCTTCGTCAAAGTTCTAAATAGGAACTTATCCAAGTTAAGAGAGTACGATACACAGATTAGATAAACTTTAGACTGTTGTAAACATTTAAGGCCAGGTTCTACTCATTTTGAACTTTTTAAACCTCTGGAAATTCACAAATACAAAAGAGAACAAGATGAAAAAATATTTTATTAAAATTGAAATTGTGTATATGACCAACCGTCGGGCAAAATTCAAAACATGATATATATTAGTTGGCTCGATAAAAAAAAAATTCGCGATTCTGACCTTAACTTACGATTTCAAACGTGTGTGTCTATGAGATAACGTCACGGGAATATTTGAGTTACAAAAAATAATAAAGCTTATTTTTTAAAAGGGCCTCGAAAAACAAGTCTTGAATAGATATTATTTTTTTTAAATAAAAATAAAACCGCTGTTACATGAAGGATAACCCGGTTTCTTTCATACGATGTTTAAAAACCCGCTCTAAGTAAACCAGGCCCTCATTTAATTTATATACATCTTCATGATCGATTTTGCTTTCATAGGTTCTGTCTTGTTATTCCTAGACAACATGTCACATATGGGATTCTTCGGTATTGTTTGAAAGAGTAACCGTAGCACTGGAACGCAAAGGGCAACTGAAAGAACAGTTTTTGTCAGTAAAAATCTGATACTTCTTCTCGCTCCACCCAGAGCGGGAGAAGTAATTAGATGATTTCCCACCTCAAAAAAAAATAACACAATGAAATGAATTTCAAAGCAGAGTAGCAAAAGACACTGATTTGACTTCATAATTATCCAGTATTTAATTTCTTATGTGCTAAATAGAAACCAGATGTCATGCAATTTACATTAATGGATTCAATTTACTACATCTAGGCGTTGTGAAACTGTATCCTATGTCGGTTAGTGCCAGAGAGTTGGACCGGTTGTGAAACAAGAATGCATCTAGCTCTACAACCACTTAGCTTTAGACTTGAGAGCAGAGAGGGTTGCGTAAACATTTTTGAAGTAGTGGTTATCCACAAGGACATTACCTAAGACTTGTACCAAATATAGAAGTAAGACGGTAGTTTTTTGAAAGTGAACCTGAAGGATGTGTTCTTTGTCGTCTTTTTGTGTAACGCATTCTTAAAAGATCTAGAGGACCATCATCATCGTCATTCTAGGCTAATGCCCTATCACGATCGATTTTAATGCGATCCATTTGACGATCTAAATTGTACTGTTAAGGGGATGGAGCTATGTAGGGTGTATAGTTCCATCCCACTTTCTTGTTAGCAGGCCTGACATTTACACATGTCACGGTAAGGCCCGTGGTCTCCTTCCTTTACTGCCATACTTCTTGGTGACATCGATCGACTATTGATCTTTATTAAAACATTTATTTTATCTTAATATAATTTCTATATTTTGAATGGAGTTTCTTGCACATCTTCCCCATAGAGATCTTCTACGCTATCTAACGGGCGTTTTACGAGCGTTGGCCCTTCTCCAACGTCTATGCTGCGTCAACGTCGCGATGTCTAGTTGTAAAACGCCAAAGTTAAGGTGTACGCAAGAAACTTGCGGCGTTAACGTCGCGTCTGCTCAACGTTGGCATTACCACTAGAAACTCGCGACGTCAACGTCGCGTCTGCGCAATGTTGACGCTGCACAGCCGCCGGAGAAGCGCCAACGCTCGTAAAACGATAGCGGCCTTAGTATAGCATCATTATTCAGACTGACTGCCTTCTTCAAAATTCAAAAGTGCCTAAAAATGGGTTATTTGAAATAAATGCTGTGATTGATTGAGTAATAAATATATTTATTTTTTACTGAACTGAACGGTTTTATTACACGAGCATGAGATAGTTTGCCCTTCAAAATATGCCTATATCATTAAGGATCCTTCTGTAAAGTCCAAAGTACTTGATTGATCATGTAATGTATGTAGATAATATCCTTTATTTACTCGAAAAATACACGTGTAGGTATCACTAATCTATATATATATATATATAGATTAGTGATTAGTGATTAGTGATAGTGGTATATATATATATATATATATATAAAAGGGGAAACTGACTGACTGACGCATCAACGCACAGCCGAAACTACTGGGAATAGGAGAGTGAAATTTTGCACAAGGTTTCTTTATATGACGTAGGTGAGCACTAAGAAAGGATTTCCCAAAATTCACCCCCTAAGGGGATGAAGCGGGGGTCCAAAGTTTGTATGGAGAAACCTACATTCACGCGAGTGAAGCTGCGGGCAGAAGATAGTTGGAAATAAAGAATTTGCAAATCGTACGACGGTACGAAGATAGATCTTCGTACTGTCGTAAACTTGTATTTACTTGGTTTATCTTACCGGATGGAACTAAGAGTCAATAGCAACTTGAGCCGATGTACAAACAGACAAACAGCTTTGAATAATGTTGTAGACACACTCCGATTGTCAATAATGTGTTGCTGGTTTTACAACTAGTCTCTTGTCATTGTTGCGGAGAAAAATGCAAGTGTTTATTTACTTGTTAACACTTCTTTGGGGAATCTGAAGCGATGACTCAGATTTTTTGATGAATCAGGACAGCTGGGTAAAGCTTTGCAGGGTTTAGCTTTGGGAAATCTATATCCAGTTAGTTTTTTTTTGTATTTTTTTTTATTTTTGTGGGTTTACTATATCGAAGGAAATCTGGGTGTTAATGTGGGCCTTCCTAATTGAATGTGTCCAGGTTGCCTGAAAGAGATCGCGCAATGTGATAAGGCCGCCAATTGTATGTTTTTAAATTTAAAGCTCAAATTGTAATATTTATTATCTTGGTGTATAATAAAGTATATATAAATAAATGTGCAACTAAGTATTAACCAGTTAAAGTCACTTAGCGATTCTTGTCGTAGATCTAAATACGAATAAAATTTAAGACATGAAGCTGTGCTAGTCGCAGTCGTGGTATTTTCTCATGTTAGGAACATGTGAAACCTTTTTACCGTTTCTCAATAGTATTAGCAATAAAACCAGGGCAATGTTTTATGAACTATAAGATTTCTATGATCTTATTCACTTTGCTGAATAAGATGCTCCAGAAATTTCGTAACAAAAGTTATGTAAAAAAAAGCTTTGTGAATGACTCATTTATTTTTTACGCAAAATAGCGTGAAAAATACATATGTCTCAAGCTTTTTCCGCGGCTTTACTCCTCTGGCCTATTTCATAATATTCCATAGGAACTATTAATTAATTTTTCCAGGATTGTTTATCTATGCCAAACAGCAATAGCAGTAGCTTTCAATCAATGAAAACAATTCGTAATCGAATTAGACCAACATGCAGAGATGGATCCTACAAACAAATGATTAATTCTCTAATATAAATTCCTTTAGAATGAATAAATTGTCTTTATTTGCTAGAATGTAAATTCTCCCAGTAGTTTCGCTCACGTGTAAATAGTTTGGAAAATTCTTTCTCATTATGAGCTAATGCTTATGACCTAACTCTGTGCATAATTTCAGCGTTCTAGATCTAAGGGTTTGGCCTGGGCGTTGATAGTAAATTCGTTAAAAAATAAAAGGCCCGTTTTGACATTTGAGAAATACCCTAGAATGTAACTTGGAACGAAACTGAAAGAAACCATTAAATTATAAATTACTTACATAGTGTTTTAAAAAAAATACATACATTTTTTTGGCGCGTTAATAATATCATGGAATATGCCTATTGCGACTATTCTTTTTGCGTATGTTTTGACAGATGTCAAAACGGGCCTTTTATTTTTTGGCAACTTTAATGACTCAGGATTTTACCTTTTATATATGGCGATAACATATTGATAGGTGTTCACTTAACACCAATTCAATTCCAATTCAAAATATTATTTTCACATAGACCTAAATGGGTAGTAACAAAACGTGAGAAACTAGTTTCGCTGATGTGAATAGACTTAGAGAAAGAATACTAATTTCACTTATCCGTCTGCATTGAAGCGGCTCTCAGTGTGAAGGCAACAACCTCGTAAACACAGCTCGGATCATAGCTGCAATAAAATATTATGTACCATTTCACTTCTTTACAGAAACTGCTGGTAATAATGGCAGGTGGTCCCCTCCTAATGTATTCCGCAAACGAGAGAAAGTTTTTGTTTTGTGAAGTTCATTGACATTACTTTGTATTGGCATTCAGATTAGGGTATATATGTTAGTGTAAAAGTCCGGACTATGGTAAACGAATAAAGCTCTTGAGCTTTCAAATTATTTTTTTAAATCTCAATTTACCGATTGGAGTTGGTAAATATAAGTATTAATAAATAGGCCAAAATTTTTTGGACTTACATACCATTAGAAAAAAAAGTTGGCGGTTGATAAATGTTGGTTTTGGGAAGAATACGATCATTATGGTTAACAGCTCGGTTCAGAGCAATTCAACTCGGATAGGTTGGGGTAGAAGGCTAAGGCAGGAGCTCTGCTCCGCTCCCGCTTTGGTCTTCGTGGTTATTGTTTTGTTTTAAAACACTTTGATATGTCTGTTTTTCAATAGATATTTACTGTGTATTTTAGTGAATGGTGGTGATGATGACAATGATGGTAAATGCTCCAAATAAATGAAAATACACAAGTTAAAAACGTTTCGTTCGCGCCGAACGCCTCAAGTAGGCCACGCCTCTGATTCCTTTGTTCTGACGTCATCTCAATGCTCAGTCACGTGGTCAGAACAAAGGAATTAGAGGCATGGCCTACTCGAGGCGTTCGGCGTGAACGAAATGATTGTAACTTGGCTAGGAGGGCTATATTGATTTAAAAAAATACTTCTTAAATAGAATGACAATATTTCTTATACTAAATATTATAAAGAAGAAAGATTTGTATTTTTGTTTATAAACTAAAAAATTACGGAATCAATTTTAAGGATTAGTAGAATGTTACGTTATCGCTGAGTGACATACACATATATTTTCTACTTTTACACGAGTGAAACCGCTAACTGAAGCTAGTCTTTTATATTATTTATTTAATCTTTAAGTTTATCGTCAAGTAGGTCAAGTCAACATCTGCCTCCAAAAGGCATAGTCAAGGCTATGGGAATTTAAATAATCTGTTGAAACCATAGACACGCTTTTGAACATAAAGTACCTAATTTAAAGCGTTTCTAAGTCAGTGATAATCGCTAAATACAACGCAAGCAAAACATAAAACTTTATAACTTTTTGGTGTCAAAAATGAAGAAACAAGACCAGAAACACTAGCATTCGAAATTTAAATTATTTTGCAATTTTTTTTTGGCACTTTGTTTAATTTTTTGAAGAGAAGTTTTTACA
Source organism: Mythimna pallens (assembly GCA_961205895.1). Taxonomy (NCBI): domain Eukaryota; kingdom Metazoa; phylum Arthropoda; class Insecta; order Lepidoptera; family Noctuidae; genus Mythimna; species Mythimna pallens. The sequence goes on from OY540839.1 coordinate 6,325,406, forward strand.
TTTTTGTTTGTGAAATCAGGTCCAACAGGTTGTAGGTATTGTAGGTACACATGTCATGTTCCAGGGCGAACCTCAGGCTTAGACAAGTGACTTTTGTATTAGCGTTCCCGCCAAACGTAACCAATACTTAACCTTCTCAAAGGCAATCGAACGCCGGCGTTTACGCGTGACGTCATCGCGCCATTACAAAATGTATGATAATGATATTACCTGTCACGTCATTTGTCACGTGTCTTCTCCGCAGGTGCGCTTAGGGACCTGCACACGTCAGCATAACCCTTCAGAATGTAAGAGCGAGTGAGCGTTATTGTGTTACGAAATAGTGTAAACGATGCATAGATTTTCATAAAATCCAAAAATATAATGCATTTTAATAACGGTAATCTAACCAAATCTGATCAACAGTTTTCAGAAAATCACGGGCATACAAACATATGTATGTACAGTCAAGGATCAAAAGTGCAGTTGCACTCTACCAATGCTGAAGTGTCTAAAATTTCTTTGTTGTACAAGTTCAATAGTCCACAACTAGTTTATACAATACTTTAGATTCTATGCTATCAATTAAATTAGTCATGTACCATTGACACTCTTCTACAAAGACATTTTAGACATTTTAGCATTGGTAAGGTGGAACTGCACTTTTGACCTCTGACTGTACATACCTAGAAGTCGAATAAAGAGCTTTTTTTTTGAAGTCGGTTAAAAATTAAATAGATCTTAAACATTCGATCAAAAGAAAACTTCAGTCAAAATCAAAGTGACAGTAATTCCGAACGGCTTAATTCTCTGTTCACGTATTAGTTTCTTTTTTACAATAAGGAGGAAAAAGATAAAGGCTATACAAGTCTATTGGCATACTACACACGCAATGCTAACGCGTTATGCATTGGAATATGAGCAAAACCTATTGATGAGACACTAAAAACTAAAGCGAATGTTATGTACGCAAATGGAGTGGTAGAAATAAGGGCGCTGCTCCATAGCAACTCACGGCTAAGCTGCGCTGGTGTATCTATCGGTAAGCTTTGTTATTAAGTCCGTCATCAACCATTATGACCCATGGCACATTCCTTCGCCTAAAGAGGAGGCCTAAGTCCCAGTCTTTCTCCTTTCCTCAACTTTTGGATGGACTATAAGAACTTAAACTATCAGGCGAGGTCGAGCTTGAGATGATGGTAGCTCACAACGAAATTATATTTAACACATTGAATACCAAGAAATTTCAAGGAGTCAAATTCAGTTCCCATCATACATCGTAAGTCTATACGAGAAATCTCGTTGCTAGTGTCTTTATCAGGTTAACTTACTGTATATCCGCAGGAGAATCAAGGTTACTGATTTAGCGCCAAACTTAACAGGCAGTGGGCAGGGCAAATTGCTCACAGAACAGATGGTCAATGTAGCCGATAGGTTCTGGAATGGCGACTGCGTACCGGAAGACGCAGTGTTGAAAGGCCTCCCACAAGATGGACCGATGAGTATGACCTGGTGAGAGGTATGGGAATCCGATAGGACCGGTCGTTGTGGTGACAGTTGGGGGAGGCCTATGAGGCCAACAGTGAACGTCTTTCCACTGAAATGATGAATGATGATGATGAACTAACAGTGCCCGTATACGAGATATTATATCGTTTACGAAATATCTCATACTTTAGCACCAGCAGTTTTAATACTTTCATTAGAAGCCATCTATGGCCAGAGAGGTCCTCTTATCTAAAAAAGAATTTTTTGACTGTCATTCAATGTTTTAAAAATATAGGAGAGATCTTGCATTGCAGCCTACGGTCAAACTACGCACGAATGCGTGGGCAACAAACAATTCACCCGCACAGCTAACATGGCTAACCTCTCCATGTACATCCTACGTTACATTGAACGGTAGACTTACTCGATTCACAAACGTTTGCGGTTCTATGAAAAGATGGCGTGTCGTGATCATTGCGTTTGAGTCAGCCACATTTTCTCACGCATGAGCTTCAAACACATTCTTATTCTTAAGACGATTTCTTCGTAGTTATTGCTGTCACTTCCTTGTCATCGCTGGCGGTCTTTAATAGGAATTCATACATTTGTTTAACAATTTACATTTCAATCTTTACATTGAGTGTTTGATTTGTCTTATGACGTGGATCTTTTATGATTGAGCTCTCTTAGCTTCTTTAAGCAGTAAAATAAATACAGCTTGAAAAATCAGTAGCCCAAGCTGCTGATTATTCTAGCTTTTAACGAACGCGTCACTTGACATTTTTACTCTCTATCTTTTTTTCTTTCTTCTTGTTTGTCATCTTACCTATTCTTAATGCACTGTTTTCTATCTATAGTGGTATTATTCTCCGTCTTTATCACAATTCTTTCGCTATTTGTTTTCTCTCGCTATTCAGTTAGTGAATATTGACACCAATAAGTTTTCTTGGAATGTGGTCAAGAAATGTGGGTGTGTGATAGGCACACAATATAGTCAGAGTACATAGTTGCTTGAATGAAACTTTATTTATTACATCTTTATGAACTATTAAAAAGACACTGTACAAAGGCGAACTTTATGCCTTAGGCATTTTATACTAGTCGACTATTTAAAAGGCAAACCTTACTATATCTACTATTCACAGGTGGGTTTTTGATCACAGGTGGGTTTTGATACCGTAGGCGCGGGCTTGCGGACGGTGAGCAAAGTGTCTCTCGCGACCGTCCTCAACGAGCCCAAGTTGTCGACGGCGTGTACTGTTCCACGCGCGCCTCAAGGAGATGTCAGCAAACCGTAGGGGCCCAGGCGCCCAGCAGCGTTGAAGCCTACTGGGGCCAAGGGTTTGTTTCTGAAAGGAAAACTCGGCCCTGGGACGAAAGCAAAGAAAGAATAGGACCCACTCCTATTCTTTCTTTGCTTTCGTCCCAGGGCCGAGGAACATAGGAGTGGTTTTTAGCCAGTAAAAGTCTGACACGCCCTCGCGCTCCGCCCAAGAGCAAGGGATGTCATTGGAAGATTTTCCTACCTACAAAAAAAAGGTGGGTTTTGATCACTGGTGGGTTTAAGTTAGTAAACGTCTCAAACTCCTCGCTCCACCCAGAGCGGGAGGAGTTAAGTGATGATTTCCTACCTCAAAATAAACAAAACAACTTTAAAAAATACTTTGATAATTAACTTTTTTTTAACCGTCCGCGTCGGATTAGTCCGACGTGTTTTCGCGTCCTATTCGCCAGGGTCCCGTGTTTGATCCTGCTGGGCCCCTACGATTTGCTGATATCTCCCTGAGGAGCTGACAAGATAGAGTATTTGGTCGTGGATGTGCGACCCTGGCGGAATAAAGACGAGAGTGTTAGTCGGATATTTCCGACGTAGGCGGTTAAAGGAATAAAAGACTGGTTAAAAATTTGTGGGATGTGTAAATGCTGGGCACATCAGAAAGTATCGATTCACAAAAAAATTTTTCAAAAAAAAATACTTTAACGTAAAAAAACACTGAAAAGTGCAAGTTGTTTCTATAATAGTTTTGTCTCTTCGTTTTTTAACACCGACTTCCGAAATTAAAGTTATTTTGCATTTATCAGTGTTTTTTTTTTACTTTGTAGTTTGTTGTATTTTTTTTATAAAAAGATTTTTAGTTAACACTTTTTAGTTATGGTACCAACACTAAAAAGTACCCCTCAGCCATACTTAAATACCTTATAGCTAGGGTGCATCTCATGACAATTCTAATAATACCAAACACGGTTAGATTAAATTAACTTATTACAAAGTTCCGGTGCCTAACTTCAGGCTTCATCATCAGATCAGTTCGATATATTCCCTCTCTTCTTTCAGTCAGTCATCGACTACACGTATAAATAAAGCAACTTGTTACGACAGTTCTGCTGTGATCCTATGAGGAGTTCTGTTCCATATCTTCGAAGTTCATGATTAGATCATAACAATATTTCTATGGGACTAACTTGGAAGCATAACCTTTCAATAAAAAAAAAATAAAAAAAATTGAAATCGGTCCACAATTGACCGAGAAATCGGTGAACTATACATACATTCAGCCGAACACAGAACCTCCTCCTTTTTGAAGTCGGTTAAAAATTGCAGTAACTCATACAGATTAGAAGGAGTTAGTACATCAGGGATTAGCATTTTACTTTAGCTTGCAAGATAGTGGTTACTGGCGACTAGTTGCGAAACCATATATCGATGTAGTTGCCAAGTAAGCGCCACTTGCACACTTGCTTAGCATTAACATTATTTATTTTAGACAAATATTGGGTGCTTCTGGATTAGTACACACGGTGACTTTAATAGCGTAGCAGGGCACACTAACATGATAAATGTGTGCGTAAACGCTAGCGCGTGAAACACAACAGGTATTATCGTTGTGTGATACAAAGTAACTCGTTTCTACACTCACACTCTTGAAAAAAAAAATAGTAGCCGTCTAAGTTACACGACGTATTTTCATATACAGCAAAAATTGGCTTCTGTTATTAATGGCGCTGTGGCGCAATGCGTATGATACTTAACTGACGAGTAAGAGGTCCCAAGTTCGATTCCAATTATCTGTTATTTTCTTTTTGTTTTACTCATGTTTTTTTTGAATAGTAATGTTATGGTTATTCTCGTAATAATTAAAATATTCGAAATATATTTTTGTAATTTTATACATATAAACTATGTATATTTACGAAATTAATTAACGAAATTTTTGTATATAACTTGTAATATAAATAATTTTATAATATATATATATATCATTTACGTAATATAACAATACGTTATTATTAATAGTTGACGATGGCGCTGTGGCGCAATGCGTATGATACTTAACTGACGAGTAAGAGGTCCCAAGTTCGATTCCAATCGTCTGATGTAACAAAAAGTTTGCTTGTTTTTATTTTCTTTTTGATTTACCCCTGTTTTTTTTTTAATAGTAATGTTATAGTTACTCTCATAATAATTAAAATATTTTGAAAATATTGTGACAAAGAAAACTGCGATAACGATCCAACTATGTTTATTACAACTTATTAATTACATACATTAAACGGAATGGTCACAATTAACGAATCTGTTCATGATTATCTTTAATACAATATATAAAGTGAAAATATTCTAAGTCAGACAAGGATGGACGTCACTTTTTTAAGTTTTTTATTAGTGACATAAATCAACATGTTATCAAGAATGAATTATGATAGATATTGCAACTCTTGATCTCAATAACAATAACATCATGTCACATAATAACAACAACAGTATAATTACCTACAGCTTACTTCTTAGTCTTTTTTTTTTACTTATAACATATCAATCAACATGTTTTAAAAAATGAACTATGATAGGTATCGTAACTCTTGATTTCAATAACAATAACATGATAAAAACAACAACAACAAAAACAGCATACAGTAATACAGCTTTTTAAAAATATTTATAATTGGATTCAATTTAAATCAAAATTAATATCTAATTGGTGCACCTTCATTGTCGATTACTTCTTGTAACCTCGTTCTCATGCTAGCCACCAAATTTTCACACAGGTCAGTGCCGCGAAACGATTCCCACATGGATGACACTAAATTATCTAAATTACGTTTAGATCTCACATCAGATGAATCCCAGTTGAGCACCATGTGACCCCATAGATTTTCTATGGGGTTCAAATCGGGACTTTTAGAGGGCCATTCAATAACAGTCAAGTTTTTTTGGACACTTAACCAGTCTTGCACCATTCGTGCGCGGTGCACCGAGCAGTTATCGTGCACGAAGTAAATATGCTCGTCCGGGTATGCCACGCGCACGGTAGGCAACATAACATTTTGCAAGATGTCCAAGTAACCTTGACTGGTATTGCGACCCCCTACCTCCACTAACTCACCGGGACCCATCGATGACATCCAGCCCCAATAACCTAACGTAATGCGACCACTAGACCTGCATGGGAGAATATTTTTCTGATGGTAACGTTCTCCATCTTTTCTCCATAATATTTTACGCCCATCCTTATCTGACTTAAAACACTTTTCATCACTAAATATAACTATGTTATTGCACCAATCAAAATCTATAAATTTTCTTGCAAACCGCATCCTTTCTTCCTTATGCCACGCCGTCAGTAAAATTTTTTTCGCAGGCTTGCGACATTTAATTTTTGCTGCTCGTAAGTGGCGTCGAACAATTGTCATAGACACGTTGTGCATAATCGCAGTGTTTCTTGTTGTAGCAAAGCCGTCAGCGCTATACATAGCAACAATATTTCGATGCAGTGGGTTGGCATCCGTATATGCAATTGCTTTTGGACCCGGACGTTTGGCATCGATTGTCCCTTCAGCTGTATATCTATGCACCCAAAACTGCACAGTTTTCCTCTGTAAACAATCACAAAATTACGTTAAAACCTAACAAATATCAACAATGTTAAATTATTTCGCATTATGTTAAGTTTGGATTTGTTACTTACCGGTAGCATTAGTCTCCTCGAAATTTCACTTATGGATACATTTTGTTTATATAATACTACTATCTCAGCCCTCAAAAGTGTAGACAAATGAGACATGTTAATTATTACTTGTAAAAAGTATCACTTTCCACAACGATTAATTATTTTTTGTCTCGGAGTAAGTTGTAGAACACACGATCGTGATAGGCAAAAGCGTTATGCCAGGTTAACTTATTGTCCGACTCATTTCTTAGTAAATAACTAATAAAGTGGGTAGATGATAATATTCATACACTTAGTTTTTAAAGCAAATATTCTAAGTTTTAGCTTTAATAAACTTCGTTATCATTATACTACAATAAAATAGAAAATAATGTTTTGTCAATGGCTAGGATCGAACTCGATACACCTTTAACGGCAAGCAAGCACTTGATAATCAGTGCTAATTTTCCATCTAATGAACGAAGCGAATTTTTTTATCTAATTCGTAGCAAACACATATACAAATATGTGTGTGTGTGTATATCGAGTAGTAAACGAGTTTTATTTTGTTTGCGAGTTGAGCTGGAGACATATTATTTGAATAGGTGAATTATTGTGGGATGAAATATTTCTGTTTGTATTGATACCCACAGCTACTTGATAATTGTGAACATTATTGCTGATTACCTACCCATATCATCAAAATTACTTTCCAAAGATTAAGTGTAAGTGTTTGATGCTAATTTGAATAACTATAATAATTTCATAAGTGAATGTTTGCGAAAATAAAAAAAAAAAGTTGACAATGAAAGGATTGTCAACTATTAATAATAACGTATTGTTATATTACGTAAATGATATATATATATATTATAAAATTATTTATATTACAAGTTATATACAAAAATTTCGTTAATTAATTTCGTAAATATACATAGTTTATATGTATAAAATTACAAAAATATATTTCGAATATTTTAATTATTACGAGAATAACCATAACATTACTATTCAAAAAAAACATGAGTAAAACAAAAAGAAAATAACAGATAATTGGAATCGAACTTGGGACCTCTTACTCGTCAGTTAAGTATCATACGCATTGCGCCACAGCGCCATTAATAACAGAAGCCAATTTTTGCTGTATATGAAAATACGTCGTGTAACTTAGACGGCTACTATTTTTTTTTTCAAGAGTGTGAGTGTAGAAACGAGTTACTTTGTATCACACAACGATAATACCTGTTGTGTTTCACGCGCTAGCGTTTACGCACACATTTATCATGTTAGTGTGCCCTGCTACGCTATTAAAGTCACCGTGTGTACATTTTGATACAAGTGGAGAAAGTTTGTCATTACGACCGAGGCGGCATTATGCGGTTTTATGGACCCGAGGACCGCAGTGACAAATTTCCATGTGTATCAAACGATGTTTTTTAATACACTTACGAAGGCATTAAATAAACGGAGGTTGGCGCGCGGTCCATGGGGTAATAAAAATGTGGCCGGGGCGAGCAAGCGCAGTTTTCCGCACTAGTGTGAAGTAAAGTAAATTGCGTGCCTAAAAAAGAGTAAGTGTACTATTGAAAATAATTAATCGATAAAGTTATCATCGATACGCCGCGAGTCCAATGAGATTTCTCATCTGCAGAATTATGACGAATTTCCGTATAAATTTATTATTTCTTATAGGTAAACTTTTTTTGAGAATGACTTTAAAAAAAATACTTATTCGTTTGTGTTGACTTGCTGAATAAGAAAGTCTTGTGCAATTTTTTTAGTAACGTTTTTGGTTTGGATTCTAAGTCCAAGCAGTCTCCGTATGACTAGATTATTTGTTTACCATTACAATATGGATGTACAGATTATAATTATTTTGTAATATTTGGCAACAAATGCATAGTCAACCTTCTCGGCAAGCTTTGCTGAGATAGTCAACACTACAATTAAATTGTCATCTCCATTTTACCGAAACCGCGCATGTTTTAATAATATCCCATATTGTCCAGTTGGGCAGACACTTGAGATACAGCCCCCCTAGCCAAGTTACAACCGTTTCGTTTCGATTCTCTTTTCGTTGTTCGCCTCGAGACGGCCACGCCTCCTATTCCTTTGTTGTGACCACGTGACAGAGCGTTGAGATGACGTCAGAATAAAGGAATCGGAGACGTGGCCTACTCGAGGTTATCGTCGAGAAGAGAATCGAAACGAAACGGTTGTAACTTAGCTAGGGGGGCAGAACTATATCAATTTTCTATCACAATATCAACTAGAAATCAATTTATGAATAATTAAAACAGCCACTGAACTTCCCTCAAAATAAATCCCGCCAAAAATGGGATCTTGTGCTAATACTTCTCGCAGATTATGTTGTATGTGGTTTGTCAGTGAATTTTTGTTATTTTTTAGGGTTCTGTACATCAAAAGGAAAAAACGGAACCCTTATAGGATCACTTTGTTGTCCGTCCGTCTGTCTGTAAAGACCCTTTATCTCGGGAACGTGTGGAGGTATCGAGTTGAAATAAAAAAATAAAAATAAAATAAAAATACTTTATTTCAGACCGTGGTTCATATTATGTTAGTATAAAAAAATGAAACTTGTAAGTTAACGAGAAAAAAGATACTTTGGCAAAAAACGTATATTTCGACACTCTCGAGGAAATCAAAATTCATAGGGTACTTCCCGTTGACCAAGAATCCTGAAATTTGGCATAAAGCAAGGTCTTATAGCACAAGTATAGGAAACAACTGTTTTGTTGTTACGTCACAATAATTTATTTTTTTGCCTTTCGGAAAAATCTTCCGAAACTCCATTCCAGAATTGGACTATTTACATAGGTAAGCTTGTACGGAACCCTCAGGGCGCGAGTCTGACTCGCACTTGCCCAGTTTTTTATGGGTATATCTAGCAAATTGTGGGTTTGAACAGCTTTCATTATATTATCTTTTTTAAAGTCTCTTCAGAAAGCTACGCACGGGCCACCCAGAAAGCATTAGTCATTCAAATCTCTTCAAGTTTTATGGGGTAATCAAATGGTTCGCTACCTCGTTTTATGTATATTTTCTTTTGTGATAGGAGTTTAGAGCTGTCGTTTATAGGCTTTATGCACTACCAGATGATTGGTTCAGGAATAACTTATAACTTTTATAAAAAGCTTGTTGCTATTTCGTTTTATGATGATTGCAATGTAGATGGTTCAATAGGGTTATGCTATTGGTAGAAATAGGGACAGGTTCGGCCTGAATCAGGTCATGTGCAGCAGCACGTGCAAGCCTTTGAAGATTATAGGGGCCCAGCAGGGTCGAAGCCTAGTGGGGCCATAGGTTGTGCGAAAGTGAACCCCGGGTCAACGAAGGAACATAGAAGTGGAGGACACGCCCTCCAGTTCCACCCAAAAGCGCGAGAAGTTATTGGATGATTTCATACCTACCTAAAAAAACTGGGCAAGTGCGAGTCAGGCTCGCGCACTGAGGGTTCCGTACTAACTTACCTATGTAAATAGTTTAATTCCCGAGGAGTTTTGCGAATCACAAAAAGTTTTTTTTTTGTGACGTAACAACAAATTTACTGTTTTCAGATTTATTCCTATGCCTATACTATAAGACCTTGCTTTGTGCCAAATTTCAGGATTCTGGGTCAACGAGAAGTACCCTATGAATTATCGTTCCCTTGAGAGTTTCGAAATGTAGATTTTTTGCGACAAAAATGGTCGTATCTTGTTTTTTCGTTAACTTAGATGTTTGATTTTTTTTACAGCTTTAAGGGACCGCAGACTTGAGTATATGGTTTTAATTTCAACTCGATACCTCCACACTTTCTCGAGATAAAGGGTCTTGACAGAAATACAGACAAACGGACAAAAAAGTGATCCTATATGGGTTCCGTTTTTTCCTTTTGAGGTACGGAATAAAAAAAAAAACTTAAAAGATAAAAGGAGGTTGAAACTCATAAGACTGGACAGAAGCGGCCTGCGCCTGATGACGGGGACCATCACCGGACACTGCACACTGAATAAGCACCTCCACACAATAGGCATCACAGACAGTCCCCTGTGCAGAGCATGTTTTGAGGGGGAGGAGACAATCACACATGTGCTCCTAGACTGCACAGGTGTCACTGAAATACGCACACGAACTCCCTTATTGATGTCCTGAAAAACCTAAGAGGTCTTATCTGTTTTTGGAGAGAGGTGGGCTGGTTGGAATAAGCCCACCTAAGGTTATGGCCGCCATGGCTCACGTACAATGGTCCACATAGGAGTAAGTGCGGAAACCATACAGAAATAGATAGAGGAGGTTGGAATCGGACCGAAAACGCGACGACCTCAAAGCTAGACCACCAACAGCTATGTTGTAACATATGCGTTAACGGTGTTCTTACATGGGGCAAAATGTCCCCCGAATTGACATGAAAAACTGTCCAATTGTCCAACAACATGTCCTGTGTCACGAGAATGTATCGTAAAATAATAATTATAATAACATAGTTCCTGGTAACCAGTCCACTTAGACTCCAAAAACCATAGCCCTATTATCTTTGTTTTCCATTATGTCGCAATAGTTTTTCTTCTGGGAGTTTCCTTAGGAGCACTAGCATATTTCCATGTTCCATTAAAAGTATCTAAAGGGCCTCTGCAAGTTGGCTTCGGTTCTTCGTACGTATGCCTTCCAAAGGTCCAGGACCTCAGGGTTCTTAGATATACTGACACATAATAATAATAACTTGTTCTTCATCTCCGGCTTGCCTTTATTGGCCGGCCGTAGTGAAAACTGTCGAGGAACAGAGCTCCCACCTCTCTCTTGCCTTTATTGGCTGGCTTGAGTGGAAATTCGCAAGAGCAAACGAGCTCGGGAGAAGGATGTATAATCCAGTTAGGTGCTGGTAGGGATCTTGACCGTACTCCCGGGATTGTCCTTATAGCCGATGTTAAGCGATGATGTGGTCTAGGGTGGATGACGCTTGCCTAGAAGTAACCTATGCACTCTTGACTTGAAGGGGGTCTACAAGTTAAGGCTGTAGCTATTAGGAAACACAGACTCCGGCAGGGAATTCCACTCCTTAGCTGTTCGTATATATAAATGCGTTCGCAAAACGTTTTGTACGTATAGGTGGGATGTGCACCATGTACCAGTGGAGCAACGCCGTACGTCTGGTGGTCTAAAGGCTTTGCGGAATAAAATTGTGCAATTCTAAAGCACACTCCCCGACATGTAAACGATAGAAAACCGAGAGGTTAGCAATATAATAATAATAACGTTTATTTCGGCCAAATATCCAGATTTAGTTAGTAGTACAAATTTCTTAAAACCTATGTTAGTAAGTAGGTACTATCAATGAAAATAATAAATTATGTTGCTTAGTATGCAGGCTCAGTTATACATTTCACACTGTTTAACTAGAACCCGCATGAAAGCCAGCATTACTTTTGAGTCGACTTTGTCAGCGACTACCTTCAGGATGCTATTATTATATAATGTATTTTTGTTTTTCTTTTAAATTGATACTTTACTTATTTAAATCAAACGTTAGACATTAAATATGATTAATTCTATAATTTTCTTGCCATCACAATCAGCAAACCACATCAGAAGGGCCAAAAAAATAATAATATCTAAATATATAAAAATAAACTTAATATCTCCTAGAGAAATTATATAAATTGCCAGCCATTGGTTGTTCAATGAATTATGGTAATTTTGTCCCTTCAACTAAATAGTTCCATTAATACAAGCTTCTTATTGTCGTCGCACTTCACACGGAACAATGTTCGGTTATAAACAAACCATTTCTCAAGCACTTCTTGACATCTAATTAATCATAAACTTGTAGTGCTTAGCATAGGCGTGTATAGGGAGGGAGCAGGGACCGTGCCCACCCCAGAATGGTCTAGCACCTACCTCAGAATGGTCTAGCACCTACCTCAGAATGGTCTAGCACCTACCTCAGAATGGTCTAGCACCTACCTCAGAATGGTCTAGCACCTACCTCAGAATGGTCTAGCACCTACCTCAGAATGGTCTAGCACCTACCTCAGAATGGTCTAGCACCTACCTCAGAATGGTCTAGCACCTACCTCAGAATGGTCTAGCACCTACCTCAGAATGGTCTAGCACCTACCTCAGAATGGTCTAGCACCTACCTCAGAATGGTCTAGCACCCACCTCAGAATGGTCTAGCACCCACCTCAGAATGGTCTAGCGCCCACTCCAGAATGGTCTAGCGCCCACCCCAGAATAATGGTCTACCGATTCGAAATTCTATGATGAATGCAAAGATACTGATAACTTCACACAAAAATCAGGCATATCAGAGCCAGGCCTTCCTATAAAATAATATTAGATACGTCAATGGTGCTCATGTATGTAAGTTCGCAAAATAGGTAATGCTACAATACATTATGGGTACTATGGAGCTGGTGTGATGATGTACCCGGAAGGCTGCCTTAGGAACTCCTCAACCGAACAAGATAACCAACCATAGTATTTGGGATCATTGTCAATGAGTTTTTTTTTTTAAATAAAAATATTGTTTTTAAAGGTTTTAAACCTTTTGTCAAAAAGCAAAAGAATCCCCTAAACACCAACGGCAACTCGGCATAATTATATATATATTAGCTATAATTTTTTTTTAGATTTATTAGCGTTTAAGTCTGTCATGTAGTCATGACCGTGGCGTACTGGACACATTAATTTATCATTTATTTTAATTACAGGCACGGCGAGCAATGGCGTCGGTTTCGCTCTAAGGTGCAGCGGCCGATTCTACAGCCGCAGACCGTAAAGAAGTATGTGGCTCCCATAGAGTTGGTCACGGAAGACTTCATCAAGTACATGGAGAATGCGAGAGATGAGAATGGAGATTTGCCGCATGAGTTCGACAATGATATTCATCGCTGGTCGCTCGAGTGTAAGTATTGGGGAAACATTTTCCTTTTTAGGGTTTCGTACCTCAAAAGGAAAAAACGGAACCCTTATAGGATCACTTTGTTGTCCGTCTCTCTGTCTGTCTGTGAAGACCCTTTATCTCGGTAACGAGTGTAGGTATCGAGTTGAAATTAAAACCATATATTCAGGTCTGCGCCCCCTTAAAGCTGTGAAAAAGAAAAGATATGGCAATTAATGTCAAAAAATATATATTTCTACACTGTCAAGGAATCAAAATTCATAGGGCACTTCCCGTTGACCCAGAATCCTGAAATTTGGCATATAGCAGAGGTGTAGGAATGAATCTGAAAACACTAAATTTGTTTAAACGTCACAAACAAAAAAATTGCGATTCGGAAATTTTTCGAGATTCCATTCGGGAATTGTACTATTACATATGTAAGTCTGTACGGAACCCTCTGTGCACGAGTCTGACTCGCACTTGCCTAGTTTTTTTTTAGTGAATCTCATAGGTTGACTCGCAGGTCCTATGAGGTAGTCGTCTACTTAACCGGACTAGCCTGTGGCGGCCTTACTAAACAAAAACCTCCACCCAGGGCTAACAAGAAATTAAAATTAAGCGAGTACACGCTAATGGACCTTGTCGGGTACAGACCTCGGCTTAGGGCGTCGCTGAGGAAGGACAGCAAATATTAATATTGAGAGAGTCTGTTTCTGAGAAGATTTATATGACTGTCCCCCTAGCCAAGATACAACTGTTTTGTTTCGATTTCCTTTAGTCGATCGCCTTGAGTAGGCCACGCCTCCAATTCCTTTATTCTGAGGTCATCTCAACGCTCAGTCACGTGGTCAGAACAAAGGAATAGGACGCGTGGCCGACTCGAGACGATCAATGAAAAGAGAATCGAAACGAAACGGTTGTAACTTGGCTAGGGGGCTGATGACGCTTTTGACTTTGATAGGTACGGTAATGACATTAACACAAAAGTGGATTCTAGCTGATAAAAAAAAAAAAAAAAAAAAAAGCTGATGATCGAAATTTCAAGCTTCGGTAATTTCCACAAAGTAACACTTTATTCTATTGCCTTGAATCTATCTAGGAACTATTTAGTAAGATTTAAGACATGAGTCTTAAAATCTTGCATCATCAATACATACATGCATGAAAATAATTTATCGATGATATATCTATCATTGGTTAGTGTTCTAGATGCAATTAAATCTTAGCTGCTTTCGATCAGTCATGCTCTACTAACGAAGTGGCCATTCGAGTGTAACATAGGCGCTACTTACGCAGCGCAAAGTTCTCACCGATTTCTGACAGATATATTTTGTCCATAATTACTTCGTAATAATTATAATAAACAATTAATGACATTAAACAGAAACAAAGGAATTTAAGACTAATAGGTACTCGAGTGAGCAGTGGTGGCCGAGTGGTAACAGCCCCGACTTACGAGTTGTAGGTCGCGGGTTCAAACCCAGCCAGGCGCATTACTTTGTGTAATTTATTTCATCACCACTGCTCTCAAAACGGTGAAGGAAAACATCGTGAGGAAACCGGCATGTCCTAGAACCTAAAATTCGAAGACATGTGATATCCACCAACCCGCATTGGGCCCGCGTGGTGGATTACGGCCCATTCCCTCTCTCAGAGAGGAGGCCAGAGTCCCAACAGTGGGAACATTATAAGGCCGACTATGCTATGCTAGGTACTTGTGTATTAATTAGTATTAAATTCCTTTGTTTCTGTAAGTCTATAGACTTTACTAGCTTACTTTCTTTAGTCCTCTTATTATCATTGAAATCCTACATCAATAATATTTCCAAACGAGGATTGACATATCATCAAATGTTAACGTTTAAACGATCTGATCAGTTTTACTTGGCTATATCATGAAGTGATTCATTCTAAGATCTGGCCACGACATAGATATAGATTCTCAGACATGACTAACATACCTCAGTGCTGCCAACTGTTGCCACCGCCCGTCAAAGTACCGTTAAAACAAGGAAAACTAACATCGCCATCTATGGCCATCCCCAGGTATCGGTCGCGTCGCTCTCGACACTCGGCTAGGTTGTCTCTCATCAGACCTGACCAGCGACTCGGAACCCCAGCGTATCATCGACGCCGCAAAGTTCGCGCTGAGAAACGTTGCTGTGTTGGAGCTCAAGGCGCCTTACTGGAGATACGTGCCGACCCCGCTGTGGACCAAATACGTTAACAACATGAACTTTTTCGTTGAGTAAGCAGTCATAGTTATCGTTATATTTATATGGACAAGTCCAAAGACGACGACCACATATCAATAATAAAAAAGCTAGAGCTTTACTAACATATCTAGTGATAAATATCTAGTAATTCTAGACAGCTATTGTTAGCTATCTAGAATTTTATAAGACAATCTTTCACGTATACTGACTATTAAATGTACCAAAGAGTGTAACAAAAACTAATCAAATGGAAAAAATATCCGGCCATATTCCATCTTCAATTTCCTTCAATGGGTATTTAAAAAATGTCTCGTACGCTTTCAGGCTTTGCAGCAAATACATAAATGAGGCTCTAGAGCGGCTAAAGACCAAAAAAGTAACGTCAGAGAATGATCTATCTCTGCTTGAGCGTGTGCTCAGGAGTGAAGGAGATCCAAAGATCGCTACTGTTATGGCGCTGGATCTTATTCTAGTTGGAATTGATACGGTAAGAGGAGGCGTTACTATTGTTGTATTGTGTTGTTGTTGTATTGTATTGTAAATAGCCAAGTTCAATTATCTTAGTTTAATGTACAGATTTGTGATCACAGTAATGATATTATAAAGGTAAAAGTTTGTATATGTGTGTGTGTATTGCTTGTTACTCCTTCACGCTCAAACGGCTGAATTTACTTATTAAACCAAAATGGAATAGTAATGAAAACAAAGTCATAACAGTAAACTTGTCTTATTTCTTTCTAGATATCAATGGCTGTGTGCTCAATTCTGTACCAAGCGGCTACCAGACTGAAGCAACAAGAAAAGATGGCAGAAGAGATCAGGAGAGTATTTCCGGATCCCAGCAAGCCATTGTGTTACACTGATTTGGACAAACTGCATTATACCAAGGCTTTTGTTAGAGAAGTTTTCAGGTGAATATTGTTTTTACGTGAATCCATTAAGAGGGTCCTTTTTCACTCGCTTATCGTCCACATCGAGCATGGTTTAAAAGCTTGTAACTTCTTCAAAAAGAGAGATAACCCCTGAAAACTTTGTTAGCATTCGGTAATTTCGTGATTTACTCGAATATTTTACAAAAGGTGTTCCAGGAAATACGTTTTTTTTAAGCGTTTGGCGTTTAGAATCTTGATTAAATTTGCAAGGCTTCTATTGTTATACTTTTTTGACTTTTTAAATTTTTGATAAAATTGAAATGTCAATGTTCATGCAAAATAGCAGATTTTCAGAGGTCTTTACTGGATTAGTTTTACACAATTTTTTAAATTAATATCAATAGAAGCCTAGATAATATCCACAAGATACTGTGTTTCCAAAATATCTTATGAAAAAGGTGTAATAACGTCATAATCGCGTAAGAGCGGCTGTATGAAAAACAGTAAAAATGTATGTCGAGTTGCATCCCCTAGCAAATGCTAACACAGCATGTGTTATACTTTTATTACAAACACGTAAAAATAAACGTTCGAACGTATCTATTTTTACTGTTTTATGATTGTTATTCAACTTTTCTGACCTTCTTTCTTTACATTCAAATGTTGCAATTGCAAGTTTAGTTAACTTTAGCATTTTTAGATTTCATTTCTTAAAGCTGGTAAAGAGGTTAAGCTAATTTTTAAAACTTCTTTCAGAATGTATTCTACAGTTATTGGTAATGGTAGAACACTTCAAGATGACGATATCATTTGTGGCTATCACATCCCCAAAGGTGTAAGTATTTATACAAACTTAGTTGCCAATTTTTTTATAATAATAATATAATTATGTATTTCATCATATTTTATTATTTTCAAATGTCTCTCAGCACTTTTGAAGTTTCGAGTACTTTGGCTAGTTTTTGACCGTCCTTTGAATTATTTAATGTTATCTGTAAGGAATTCGTATCATATTTTTTTTCTCAATGGCAAGAAATGGGATGGAAATGGCGAATGATTGTTTTCTTAAGTAATTCTTTGTTTCCAGGTTCAAGTGGTATTCCCCACAATTGTGACGGGTAACATGTCGCAGTTCGTCTCTGACCCCGAGGAGTTCAAACCAGAACGCTGGCTGGAGAGCGACGGTCGTCTGCATCCCTTTGCTTCCCTGCCTTATGGCTTCGGGGCAAGGATTTGTCTGGGCCGAAGATTCGCTGACTTAGAAATTCAGATTCTTTTAGCGAAGGTGAAAACGAAATACTTTTATTGATCTTCAATCAGTGCCGGATTAAGCCAGCGCGGGGCTTGTAGCAAATTTTACCAAGGGGCCCCCCAAAAGTTTAAGCAAATGAAAACGAATTTAAAACTCTTCCAACTTATTTTTCTTACAAGCCGCAGGACCCTTGGCCATATTGTATTTACTTACATTGTCTTAATGGATATTCCGGAATTGGTTGGATATCGTATGATACCAGAGGTATTCTAACCTGATATTGTACGTTCGTCCGGGGCTCCCTGAAGCGCGGGGCCCGTAGCATTCACTACTCTTGCCTATTCCGGAACTGTCTTCAAGTAGGTAACATTGGGGCTGTGGGATCTTTCGAAAGAGTTACCGCAGCCCTGGCACGCAAGGGCAACAAAAGGAACATGAGTAAGTTTTAGTCAATAAAAGCCTGACAGTCCTTCTTGCTCCACCTAGAGCGAGAAGAGGTATTCGATGATTTCCCACCCCAAAAAAAGTTTCTGCCTACTTTTTTTGGGGTGGGAAATCATCAATCACGCAGATTTTTTTATAAAGAGTTTATAAGAGTTATAAAGAGTTATTTTTGGGAACGTAACGTTGATTATGCTAAGCTAAGTGATTAGCTAATTGTACTAAAGAAGGCATCTTCCCAAAGAATCCGTGGATACTAAGAAGAGCAACTATAATGATTTGGACTGACTTTCCTAAATATTTCCCATTCTATATCTTCAGATAGTATAACGACTATAATCTTCTTTGCAGCTAATCCGCCGATATCGTCTGGAATATCACCACGAGCCACTTGACTACGCTGTCACCTTTATGTACGCACCGGACGGCCCGCTGCGTCTGCGCATGATCGAGCGATAGAATTGTAGCACCAGAGGCCTTACCACGAACTCTTTTTAAAAATTAAAATTCAAAAAAGTTTTTATTTCAAATAGGCCTACATGGGCACTTATAAAACGTCAGAAGCTAGTGCACGGTTCCAAATTGGTCGTTGTCGTTTCATATAGAGAGGAACCGGCACGAAACTCCATGGTTACTCTTTTAAAAAAAATGTTTTTCGTACGATATTTGGTCGTTACGTCATGGTTAATAGGCCTCTAAGCCCGTAATAATAATGACGTGCAAATCCATCATGGTTTCATTGTGAATAAGGGATAGCGAAAAAATGAAATTTTCATAATTTATATAAACAAAAAACAGCTTTATCACGTTATGGTAGATGGTCCCTAGGGTGGTAATATGAATACGTCGAGTTTTAGTAAGAGACTGTTACACAGGCATGGTTCAATTCGCGGTTGGTCCAATTCGTGATCGGTACAATTTGCGGTTGGTCCATTTCACGTTTCGTGCACATCGCGGTTGGTCCTATAAAAATTGCTTTTGCTAAAACTTGACGTGTGTTGTGTGTGTGGAATGGCGCGTCTTAAATAAATAATAATAAAATACGTAAATATTTTGAAGTTTATTCTGAATAGTTATGCGGGTTAATTGGTGTATTTGTAGTGTATGAGATTGTACTTAAGATGTAAATAAATGTTTATTTTTTTTTATTATTTTTTGTTTTTTTACCAGCTGAATATTAATTAACACGTTTTATTTTTTAATTCGGAGTTTCCTTACGTGATCATATCAGAAATGAAGATATCTACAGGAGAACTAAGGTTACAGACCTAGACCAAAGAACCGCCAAACTTAAGTGGCAGTGGGCAGGGCACATTGCTCGCAGAATAGATGGTCGACGGGGACAAAAGGTTCTGGAATGGCGACCACGTACCGGAAGACGCAGCGCTGGAAGGCCTCCCACAAGGTGAACCGATGACCTGGTGAGGGTCGCGGGAATCCGATGGATGCAAGACGCACAGTACCGGTCATTGTGGCGACACTTGTGGGAGGCCTGTGGCTTTTAGGCTGAAATGACGAAGACTTTTTAATTTTCTGGAAATTATGCCAGTTATTTTTCACGAAGCTTTGTTCATGGATTCTAATTTAGCATTTAGTTACTCAAGGTTCTTATATTCCAAAGTTACAGTTATATATATAAAAAAACTGTTTTAAAAAAAGAGCTTTAAGTAAAATTGGTCTCTACTTTCAAAGACTAGCTGGAAATAGTGAAAAAAAAGAAAAGAAAGAAAGAAAAAAAAAATGTATAGACAGAATTGCCATTACTTAGGCGTCACCAATGAATGAAAATTGTAGTTAACTAAGATATAACTTTTACCTCACTAATGAAAACATAGGTGTACAGAATGATTTGAAGGTAGGTACTCTTCTTTTTGGACATCCATTCTTACAATATATACATATCCATTCAATTCATTATGTCCATAGAAGATGGGTAGGCCCTTAGTGTTGGACGCTACTTGTATTGATACTCTTGCACCATCACATCTTCCTAGCTCGTCGTGCTGTGCTGGTGCTGTCGCTGCGGGTGCAAAGAACTAAAGAATTTTAATATTTTTTACCATTTGGGGTTGATCCTTTCGGATCGTGGGGTCCGAGTGCTCACAAATTGTATAAAGGCCTTTCTAAATAGCGCCTTGTTAACATATTGTTTGACCCAAGGGCTATAAGTTTTTATCTGGCAAAGAGGATACCTAAGCATTGCCATATAGCGTGGCAATCTTCGGCACATTACCAGTTAGTTTTAATTAGTTATTTTAAAGGTTTTTATTGTTTTCTTTAGGGGCCCAGCAGGGTCGAAGCCGAAAGCCGAAGGTAGTGTGAAAACGAAACCCGGACCCTGGGACGAAGGCAACGAAGGAACAGGAGTGGGTTTTTAGTCAGTAAAAGTCTGACACTATCTCAGCCCAAGAGCGGGATTTGTCATAAGATGATTTTCCCACCTAAAAAAAATAAAATAAAATATATTGAGTTTTTGCGTCATAAATTATTATTATTATTATTTTTTATTTTTATATTCACACAACGCCGTCTAGTCTCAAGCTAAGCAGAGCTTGTGTTATGAGTACTAGACAACTGATAAACACACTTAAATATTTCTAAATACATACATATTATAGGTAAATTACACCCAGACACAGAACAAATGATTGTGCTCATCACACAAACATTTGTCCTGGGTGGGAATCGAACCCACGACCTCCGGCATAGCAGTCAGGGCCACTAACCACTAGACCAACAGGCCAGTCAGTCGAATTCTCGCCTTAGATCACAAACCTCATCACTAACAGTGCAACCCGGCTTATGCCTGGCATATCTTTTAGTGTTTTCTCGCGTCACCTCAAAAACAGAGACGCATAAGCCAAAATAGTCAATTTCCTTGTCATCACTGCATAGACTGAATGGAAAGCGATCAATAGACTGCACACCCAAGATGGCCGTTGCAAGCACAATCTGGTGAAATTGGAGATAACAGACCCCTCCGACACCCAGTGCGAATGCGGCAATCCTGAGCAGATAATGACCCACATGTACATACTAGACTGCCCAAAATAATAATAATATTCACATAACTATCACACAACGCCGTTTAGTCTCAAGCTAAGCAGAGCTTGTGTTATGAGTACTAGAAAACTGATAAACATACTTAAATATTTCTAAATACATACATATTATAGATAAATTACACCCAGACACAGAACAAATGATTGTGCTCATCACACAAACATTTGTCCTGGGTGGGAATCGAACCCACGACCTCCGGTATAGCAGTCAGCGCCACTAACCACTAGACTAACAGGTCAGTCAATGAAAATGTCCCTACATACACTTTAGAGGACTTTAAAAATGCCACTGACGCCGCTATAAAGGTGACCACCTAGTGGGCCCAAATACTTTGAGGGAAAACGAATATATCTATTGGTTTTTTTTTTACTATTTTGGTGTTATTGACATCTATTTTTTTGACCACTTGAGATCGCCACATTGAATTTTAATAGATAAGTACAAGTGAAGCCCTTTCAAATGATACTAAACACGGCGTATTTATCTTTTTTTTTTTTTTGACACAATTCTTTTTGTCCGCTAGATGGCGCCACTTTGAAGTTTGTGACACGTCACGCAGCCTATGTTCAGCGGACGATAAAGACGGTTCTAACGATACCTCCTTTGTCGAGTTCCGATAAGTAGTTTAGGAGCTATGAGGGAATAGATGCCTCCTTTGGCTTTGCCGTAGTCGAGTAAAAAGAAGACTGCACGAACTAAGTCTTTATTCTATGAAGTTCTTACAATTAGTACTTTCTTCAAGGTAAAACTTTCTAAAAGAACAAAGCAATGTTATTATGTAAAGAAAGTTATGCGGTTAAGTTACCACACTTTATATCTACCGCAGTTAAATTATGTTTGACGTTTGTTTGTGCTAACGCCTACTAGTATTTGCTCTTTGCACCTCACTGTTAAAACAATGGATCGTCGTATTTTGCATAACATTTATTCTAGGCGTTTTTGCATTGTTTGTTGTTAGGCCTCCCAGGTTTTTTAGAGCGTCTGTAAGGGAATTCAGGGCTCGCATGCGTATATCAGTGACACCTGTGTAGTTATGGAGCAAATGCGCAATTGTCTATTCCTTCTCGAAGCATGATCTGTGCAGGGGACTGTCTGTGATGCTTATTGTGTGGAGGTGTTTATTCAGTGTGCAGTGTCCGGCTATGGTCCCCGCCACCAGGCACTGGCTATCTCTGTCCAGTCGCATAAGGCATTTGGTACGGGTCCCAAAGTAGGTAATAAGCACCTTATTATATCTTATAGTGAAAGATGACGATTTAGGACCTCATTGGTAGAATAGGTAACAGAAACTAACTGGGTAAAAGAAAAAATTAAATAAAATAGGTGTACATTTAAAAACAAAACAAAAGCGCGTACGCAAAGCGACCCCTACTGTTTTGCTGAGCGCTCAAGATCCGTGCCGATACCTGTACCAACATACATGAGAAAAGGCTTGGCAGACGGGTATAGTCTTAGGTTGACCCCATGTTTGGGTAGGTATATGCAAGTCAAAGGATCATGACCAACAATGTATGGAAATCCGTCTAAAGTTGAAGCACAATAAATCTTTATTTGCTATACTACGCTTTAAATACTATTAAATAAAAGTGTTCATTTTCACACAAAAACCCGAGTTTTGAAGTAATTAAACAAATACGGAGATAGCCTACAAATTATGGCAAACCCACGCGCAACTTATAAAATGACCACTGATCACTCATGTAGGTACAAAACAACAATGTTAGTTAAAAACAAAACAAGAAAACAGCTGTTAATTGAAAAATAAAATGTAATTATTCCTGCTTTTTATGGCCTTGCAGCGTTGATGTCACAACATCGAAATAAAACGACAACTTCAGTCAGATAGAGATTATTTGTTAACTTCAATTTATCCCAGATCTATACACAAATAAATAAGGTACCTCACTGTATTTAATGGTATAAAACACATAATTATGAACAGACTTTTCATGTAGTAGTTATTAGGTATTTAATGTTAGAACTATAACGTTTTCCCAGCCACTCTTCATATCGCTATAAGTCTTCTCGGATTTACCGTCATGATGGCGTGCCCATGACAATTCAAAAGTGATTGATTAAGTAATAAATATATTATTTTATACTGAAGCGAGTGGTTTTATTACACAGCCATATTATTGTTTAAACCATCAAAGCACCTATTTTCCATAAGTTAATTTTTAAGTGAATTTTATACACTCGATTATTCATCAGTCATGAAATACGTGCGTTGATCCACAAGTGGATCATCAAATCTATCTTTAGGAAATCGGTCTAATAGAACTCGATTTATTACTGAATCGATTCTTTAGACTTCGTTTCGAATAGATTTAAAAATCGGTCTTGTTTAGGAAGAATCGCCATCCCTATCGGCCGCTCCGTCTCGCGTCTGTCATCTGGCTTGACAGTTGCATCTGCATGAGACAAAACTTAAAAAAAAAAAATATCATAACAGAACGATAAAATACATATACAGTACGTTATGGTTATGGCATTACTAATTATTTAGCTATATTTATGAGTTTGATATCATTTTTGAGATGTTTTTGTCTAAAGGTTCATACTTACGTGACTCGCACAAATGAAGAGAACGAAACGTCAATCATGACATTCTATGGAAATATACCTAGCAATCGTTAATTTACTGTTTATCTTAAAATCATATTTCCGGATACGAAAACAAAATTCCTGAAGTGAAAAGCTTGTAAAAAAATAAGCAAATAATTTCTATAATAATTTGATTGTTGTTCATGCATCTTTGCTAGACTGCTTTTGGTCAATCTCCTTTATTTAAATTTTTGAATAAGTAAGTATACTTAGTAGGGGCCTCATCAGAAGGCTTTACAGTAATCCAAAGGGCAAAGGAAAGGGCTATGCTCGGAGTTTCCTTGCCTAATCGCATTAGGAATGAAGAGAACAAAGGTCGCCGACATAGCCAGAAGATTCGCCAAACTTGTGGCAGTGGGCAGGGCACATTGCTGCTAACAGATGGTTGATGGCGCTAAAAGGTTCTAGAGTGACCGCAAAAGACGTAGCGTTGGAAGGTCTCCCACAAGGGGAACCGATGAACTGAGAGTTGCGGGAATGTGACGGATGCGGGATGCGTGTGCGCAGGACCGTTCATTGGGGCGACACTTGTTCATTTGTTCTGTTCTAGGTGTACTTTATCTATAATAATGTATGTATTTAGAAATATTTAAGTATGTTTATCAGTTGTCTAGTACTCATAATACAAGCTCTGCTTAGCTTGAGACTAGACGGTGTTGTGTGGATATTATATAGATTATTACTTGGGTGAGGCCTATGTTCAGCAATGGACGTCTTTCGGTTGAAATGATGAACGATGATGATACTTAGTAGGTTAGGTTTTTTTTTTTTTTTTTTTTTTTTTCGGTGAGAAAATCATCTTATGACATCCCCCGCTCTTGGGCGGGGCGGGAGATAGTGTCAGACTTTTACTGACTAAAAACCCACTCCTGTTCCTTCGTTGCCTTTCGTACCAGGGCCGAGTCTTCCTTTCAGAATCAGACCCCAGTAGACTTCGACCCTGCTGGGCCCCTACAGTTGCTGACATCTCCATGAGGCGCGCGTGGAACAGCACGCGCCGTTGGCGACTTGGGCTTGGTCCGGACGGTTACCGGACGGTCGGACGGCAAGCCACCCATTGCTCGCCGTCCGCAAGCCCGCGCCTACGGTGGCCGGAAATCGGGATCGGAATCCCGGCGGCGGTTGGGGCGTGAGGACCGCTGCCTCTCGCGATCGGCCGCCTCCTTTGCAAGCATTACTGCTTCGCAGAAGGAGGCGACCGCCTGCCACTCCTCCTCTAGTAGGTTAGGTTAGGTTAGGTACCTTACACAATAGATCACTAAACGCAGCTTTTCTATTTTATGTTCGGACATTGTTCATGAGTTCTTTGTTAAATCCAAACGGAAACCATTGTGCAACCGCTAAATCATAATTTAGGCAAATGGCCTCCGCAGAGTCCCACCAATGACACATTACCATCACATATGCAATTTTGTGGTTATGCCTTATTAAAGTAAAGTACGTATGTGCCAACTGAGCAATAACTACATACAAGCTTCAAAGCTGAAGGCGTAATTGGGTAATCTCCTATATTTATTTTTGTACCTACAATATTTTTAAAACTAAACTATTGCTGCCGGGATTCCGATCCCGATGTCCGGCCACCGTAGGCGCAAAATTAAAAATAAATCTTTTTCTCTGAAAACAGTATCAAAAATGGTTATTAAATAAAGCCTGCCATTAGCATTTCAAATATTTGTAAAGTTACGCGAAGTATCGCGAAATGATAATTATTTTCGATAACCATATTGGCGTTTTCTACACAGAATTTTAGATTATTATTGATGATATGGATATCACTACACTCTTTTAAATTATGTTATGTATTAAAAATATCTCGATTACATATTTCTTACCGCCTACAATAATATAAGAGACAAACTGTTCGGTCAGTATTTCTAATACAATAAAAATTAATATAGAAAACTAAACTTTTCTTCTTTTGCTTCTCTCAAAAGACCCTGTATAATGTATTTCAAATAAGAATAGGATCGATTGCCATGTTGTGACGTCACGTCATACTGTCAAATCGCAGGAAATTGGGCAAAATTTAAGAACTCAGAGATGAGCAAAATTGAAGAATTGGATTCTGATTGAACCTTTTTTCGTTCACAGTTCGTAAATAAATTAAATTTTAAAAATTTCTTGTTTTGCTCACCATAATAATTCTTTGATTTGACAGTATGACGTGACGTCACAACATGGCAACCGATCCTATTCTTATTTGGAACACATTGTGTATGTATTTTAAGACCAGTTTTCCTTATCCCCACCTCAGATGACGTATAAGCCTTGTCAAAAATTTCGAGGTTGTCCTTCCAAGTTGATCCAACCTAAGCATGTTTAACTAAACTCACATACCGTGTGTTTGTCCGTCAATATGTGTCCGGTGCCTGTCTATGGTATATTTTTGTTTTACGACCACGCCTCGCTTTAGTAAACGTTTCCTTTGCCGTGTTATGTAAGCTAAGTACGTTTAATGATGTGTAAATATTCATTATGGAGTAATGGTATGGTATATTTTATGTTTTTTGGTACAGGATGCTTTGTTTGACGACATTGTACGTGTTAAAGCAGTGCTGCGCAATCGTTTGATGTGTAGCCAGCATGAGTACTTGATGTGGGCACATCGGCAGTATCCTTGGCTTGGCAGTCAACTCTGCTGGAGGATTTTGGAACATTGTTAACTGGTTAGTAAAGAAGAAGAGTGCCTCCCACAAGGTGGACCGATGACCTGGTGAGAGAATCCGATGGATGTAACACGCACAGGACCGGTTGTTGTTGGGGAGTCCTGCCTATGTCCAGCAGTGGACGTCTTTCGGCTGAAATGATGATTTTGATGACGGAGTGACATAATCTTTAATTTAAGAGAACGGATAGCTTACTATCCTTAACATGACCGAGACCGACATCCAATGACTTCTCCCGCTCTAAGGTTTAGCGAGAGGGCGTGTCGGACTTTTACTGATTAAAATCCACACAATATTCCTTAAGTTGTTCTTTGGCAGGCTGCGGTAACTCTTCTCAAAAATCCCGCAGATCAATGTCATTTACCATCCGAATCCTTTTCATTGCCAAGGCCCGCGTTTTCTTTGTCGACATCCATATCTCTGAAAATCTAAAATCTAACCTTTCCCCTCTCCGCCAGTCCGTGCCGTGACTATCAGCAGCATCAACAACTAAGCTATCAACAGTTGAGCAGTGTGTGCTTCTTTGTTAATAATTGCTCGTGACTTTATGTTCCGTACGTGTGTGGAAATTATGCAATTTTGCAAATTACCCGTGTAGAGCGTTGTGAAAAGGTCATTTTATATGCTTAATTGCTGCGCCTAAGCTAACAGCTGGCTTTCTAGTCGTTTCTATGTAAATTTTGAAGATAGTAAAAAAGCGATGAATATATTGTCTTAAATTGCCAAATTTATACTAATCCTAGATTTTTTTAAATCAATTTTAATTCGAACGTTTCAGTTTTTTTAAATAAATTTTATTTCGATAGTTTCTGATTTTTGGATCCTAAATTTTCCTCTGCTCTGGGTGGAGCAAGAGAGTACAGGCTTTTACTAACACCCACTTGTGTTCTTTTAGTTGCCCTGTACGTTCTAGGGCCGCGGTAACTCTTTTTAACAATCACGCAGCCTGCAGGCATCCGCCCTAGCGGATGTCTATTTTTCTGACATCACTTTGGGGTGCGTGTGAAATACAATGCCAGGCGCATTGTATTTATCGCAGACGCGGGACTGCGATCGAAAACGCTTGATCACGTTACGTTTCGAAAGCTTATGTCAGTTCCATACATTTCGAAGTTATCGAATTTCGTTATCGTTAATGAAAATGTTATGTTGTCCAGGCCCCCTGGTCCAGTCACCTACCTACAGCTTGTCGTCTGCTAGCCCGCTTTTACGGTAGCTGGGACTCGCCCTGTGACTCTAGATGCCCAGGGCTCTCTGGCTAATATGTCTTATGACAATGAATACTACTAAGCATAGAATAGAGACTTCGATTTTAAAGTGAATTTAATTCAAGTTATATTTATTTATTAGCTAATCTAAGATCAAATTTTATCGATACCTATACATTTATACATATGTGAAGATTAAAAATGCAGACTCAATTTCGATTATGCTTAAATTTAAGGCCAGGCATAGACAGGTGCAAAAGGTTATATTATAATTTGATATGCTTTATTTATAAGTATAGTTAATTTATATCTGTTCTAGATTTTATAATGATTCTCTGAATTTAGTTGATGTAACGTAAACGTAAATATCATCCAACATTAATGGTATGGCTATTTGGACACAAAAAGTTTTTTCTTTTGCGCGAAACCCTAATTCTTTTTCAAAAATAAAAATTGCTCCTTTATAACATTAGCTATCAGTCAGTAAAAAGTACATCACTCACCTTCGGTTTGCCGACGATATCATAGCATTCACAGTCATGGCTGAGACTACGGTGGAGCTCAGTACAATGCTCGCTGACCTTAGTAGAGCTTCCGAAAGAGTGGGTCTTAAAATGAACATGGATAAAACCAAAGTCATGGTAAATAACCATGTAGCACCCACTCCGATCAAGATCGGATACTCTGCACTCGAAGTTGTAGACGATTACGTTTACCTGGGACAGAAAATTCAGTTGGGTAGGTCTAACTTTGAGAAAGAGGTCAGTCGTCGAATCCGACTCGGCTGGGCAGCGTTCGGGAAGCTATGCGGTGTCTTCTCGTCCAACATACCACAGTGTTATTAAACAGGTTTAGTGTTTATTAAATCACACTTTATTAAGCAAGGCCCTGGCATTTTCTGTCATGTTATTTCTTATGTCTCCTTTTTTGCCTTGCCTGGAAAGAGACTACTTGGGTCAAGTAGAGTAGACATATGGACATATTGTTTATTCTCCCCGCTCACATATATGTTTCTTGTAAAACTGTCCATCTTGAGCTTAACCTCAAGGCTTGTGTCACTTAGGTCTTGTTACATTTGCTCTTTGCCAGCGGCTGACGAAGAAAAGAGGACAATGTCATCAGTGAAGCGTTGATTGGACCATCTCGCTTCTAATTAACCTCTTTCTCTTCTCATTTGTCATCCAGCATCTTAAAGACTTCTTTTATAGAGCTTGTGAACAGCTTTGTAAATAGCGGGTCACCCTTTTTGACTCCTTTAAGAAATCCGAATTTAGACCTAACCTTTTAAATTTTATGGCAGCGTTACTTTGAGTGTAAATATTTTAATGTAGTTGAATATAGACCAGGGGCCCAATCTGCTATTTTTTTTTAATTCGTCATCCCAACACGATCCCATTGTCATTTTGCTAAAAGTTCGTAATCTGCTAATTCATAATGATCGATCATTGATCGGTCAGTGGCCTCGTAATAGAGTTGTGGTAGAATGACAATATCGAGCTTATTAAAAGCAATGACTGCACAATGACGTTCTAATGGTAGGTCACTGATCAAAGGAACTATCAAAATTTTTGCAGATTACAACTTACGTCAGATATTCATTTGTCAATATGTACGAGATTACCATTCTATTACACTTCTTTCAGTGGAGTGTCAGTGGTTGACCATTGGAAAGTCATAATGACGCCATTATATTAGTAGATTACCAAACTTGTCAAAATCAACAATTATGTTAAATCAATGACACTATTATAATAGCAGACTTGAGGCCCAGTTCTATTTTATTTCGTCAGTGTATCCAATATCGTGCTATGTGTGATGCTATCGAAAGCTTTAGAGTAATCCAGAACTGCAAAGATACAGTTTTTTTTTTATTTGTGGTTATTTTAACTATTTGATTGATGTACTCAAATCATATAATTATAAAGATTGTAGTGAAGTGGCATTTTAAATGTAGGATATTAGTAGGCCATCAGCGAAATTTCTTATAAACCTGGTCTGCATAAAAATAACGGGATATATGTAACAGTAAACTATATAAAACTACTCTAGTCGAATATTTTAAAATATTTAATTCTGATTTCTAGTCTTTTGGCATCGATTGATTGTAGAAGTCATTGGCCTTTACACTGCTAAAATGAATAAAACCTGTTATGTATTTAAGCATATATAAGATAATACTAGCTATATTAGATAAACTTAACAGATTAATAGTTTAAGTAGGTACGGTAAGTAGGAAGTAAAAAAACTGGGCAAGTGCGAGTCGGACTCGCGCCCTGAGGGTTCCGTACAAACTTAGCTATGAAAACAATTGTTCAATTTCCGATTCGAGTTTCAAAGATTTTTACGAATCGCAAAAATCTTTTGTTTTCTGTGAAATACTTGTGAGACCTTGCTTCATGCCAAATTTCAGGATTCTAAGACAGCGGGAAGTAACCTATGAATTTTGGTTCCCTTGAGAGTGTCGAAATATACATTTTCTGAGACATAAACGGCCGTACCTTTTTTTTCGCAGACTTGAGTATATGGTTTTAATTTTAACTCGATATCTCCACGCTATCCCAAGATAAAGGGTCTTGACAGACAGACAGACAGACGGACGAACAACAAAGTGATCCTATATGGGTTCTCTTTTTGCCTTTTGAGGTACGGAACCCTTAAAATATATCACATATGTCACTCAGTGATAAAATAGTGATAAAACATATAGGAACATAGGTGTGGTTTTAGTCAGTAAAAGTCTGACACGCCGTCTCTTCTCCCGCTCCGTCCTAGAGCGGGAGAAGTCAATAGATGATTTCCTTCCTCAAAAAAGGGGTCAAAAGTGCAATTGCAATCTATTTGCGTGACCGTCATGTGAGTTTAAATGTTTGTTAATGCACCTACGTATTTCCGACTTACTGGCGATTCGGTCACAGTATATAATAATATAATTATAGTATATTCGGACACAGTGTCCGAATTGACACATTTTTATTTTAATATTTTTTCACTAAAGATTCGGACACACCCTTTTTAGTACAATGAGATAAAAAAATGTATAATTATATGGGAAAAAAAGCGTTACCGTAACTATTTTAGGCAAGATTTAAGGCGGCAACTTCGGATAACTTTATGGAAAATACTTTCTTAGTGCTCGCCAACATCATAAATAGAAAACTTGTAAAAAATAAAACAATCTTAGTCCCAGTAATTTAGATTGAGCGTTGATATGTCAGTCAGTCAGTTTCTCCTTTTATTTATGTATATAGATTTTAAAACTTTTTTTTATCTGACTGTACTAAATAGCTTCAATAAATTTGGTGGTGTCCGAATTGTCAGTGAAAAAATATTGAAAATAAAATGTGTCAATTCAAACGCTGTGTGACTGTGTCCGTATAATTATATTGTGTCCGAATCGTCAGTAACTCGTAATTCCTAATGTGGGGCAGCGTTCTATTATAAAAACACACAACGTACTACAACACTTCCGAATATAACATTCATATAACATAATGAAAGGTTCATTCACACTTTTCCATTCATCGGTGCGTACGTTCGCACTTGACCGTCAAAAGAAATAGAAAGTATAGTACTACGGAACCTGAGTGCTTGCTCAAATAAATGATACGCGAGGCTTTCAATGTGAAATGAGGAACAATTTTTTTTTTTGTTTTAGTCTAGATAATTATGTCCACATATGTTTGCCCACACCTGGGCAAAGTCACTCACTTTGTAGAGACTAGCCTGGCAGTCAGTGTGTGTGCATGCGGCTGACGTGACCATTTTAGCCTGGCAGTCTTTTTTCCGGCGTCAATAATAATAATAATTATTATTTTATTTCAGGTAAACAGTACCCTTATCATAAATAACTTATTGGCAACATACATATCTATATCAAATTATTTTGTTAGAAATATAATTATATATATTTTAATTGATATAGACTAGTGCTTGACTGCGATCCCATCTGTTGGTAAGTAATTATGATTTAAAACTATGTTAGTAACAATTCACTTCGCACTATATCGTCTTGGTGCTGTCCGTAACAAGGTGCAGAAAACAGTTCGGTACTCGCACCACAAACGTATTAAAATTGTCATTCCGGTGCGACTCCAGCAACTGCACCCTCAGTGTGTACTTCAACTTTTGGCGCACATATCTGACGATGTTCTCCACCTTTTTGGTGTAATTCAGGCGGGAGTGATGTACACCGGTGTACACCGTAAAATAGCAGAAGAATAGGTACATATAGCGACGACTCCAAATAAGTTGGAATACGTAAGGGCAAGAGACATATCAAGGTGACTGACAGTTAGTGTACGATACTTAAACACGTGATTGTGCTCATGATAACCAACAACTTTTACTATAGGAACATACTTGATATCGCGAAAAAAAATCAGCTGTTCAATACATTTATGTTTGCCTAATGTACTGAACAGCTGATAATTTTTTTCGCGATTTCGGCTTCGCTCCCATAATAAAAATTGTTTGTTATCATGAGCACAATCACGTGTTTAAGTATCGTACACTAATTACCAGTCACCCTATAGAGATGAAAAGTAATACCGGTGTAGCGTTGAACTAGGTACAACCGACATAGATTGATCTAGGGATCGATTTTCATTCATGTGATTGTAAACGTAGGTAATATTACGTTTATGTATTTGGTTACATTAAAGCCTTGTACTGATAATCTGGTTAAACTAGGTTCACATTGAATATGAGATATGAAGCCAGAAAGTCTGACCATCAGTCTAT
Source organism: Mythimna pallens (assembly GCA_961205895.1). Taxonomy (NCBI): domain Eukaryota; kingdom Metazoa; phylum Arthropoda; class Insecta; order Lepidoptera; family Noctuidae; genus Mythimna; species Mythimna pallens. Next base: position 6,357,752 of record OY540839.1, read on the forward strand.
CCAAGAAGTATCATGTTGTCCAGTAACTAGGTTGTGGTGGTTTGATAGGCAGTCGTTCCATGTAAAAACACGGATGTTCAGGTGCATCCGGATAGACTGAAAATCGACCCCAAGGTAGTTGGGAAAAAGCTAGGAAGATGATGATTGGATGGGAGATATGGAGAATGATATGGCAAACATTGTAATCAATGCTCCTTCAAGTGTAATATTCCATAGAGTTGTAACAGCCTTTGTAATAATTTTTGAACCTTGGAGTATGCTATATTAAAAAACTGGGCAAGTGCGATTCGGACTCGCGCATTGAGGGTTCCGTACAAACTTACGTATACGTACGTATGAAAATAGTTTAATTTCCGAATCGAGTCTCAAAGATTTTTACGAACCGCAAACATCTTTTTTTTCTGTGACGTAACTACAAATTTACAGTTTTCAGATTTTGCCCTATACTTATGTTAAGAGACCTTGCTTCATGCCACACTTCAGGATTCTAAGGCAACGGGAAATGTATCTAATGTAATGTAATGAATTTTGATTCCTTGAGAGTGTCGAAATATACGTTTTTTGCAACATAAACGGCCGAATCTTTTTTTTTCGTTAATTTACAAGTTTGATTTTTTCACAGCTTCAAGGGACCGCAAACCTGAGTATATAGTTTTAATTTCAACTCGATAACTCCACGCGTTCCCGAGATAAAGGGTCTTAACAGACCGACCGACAGGCAGACAGACAGACGGATGGACACCAAAATGATCCTATATAAGGGTTTTGTTTCCTTTTGAGGTACGGAAATCTAAAAGGAGGAATGAAATACTTGTACACACTAATTGGGTGATGAATCACATTCAGTTTTAAGTACGGGGAACTCCCAAAATTTATTGTTTTTTTTTCTATTTTTGTGTAAAAAACTTAATGTGGTTCACAGAATACATCTACTTACCAATCTACAATTCAGTTCTTATAGTTTCAGAAAAAAGTGGCTGTTACATACGGACGGACAGACAGACAGACATGACGAATCTATAAGGGTTCCGTTTTTTTGCCACTTGGCTACGGAACCCTAAAAATACACTATTTTCACAATGTAAATACTAGTAAGCAATCGACATTATTAGCACAGAACAAATAAATACATGTCACAAAATGTAGGTAATAATTCTGTTTAGTTGTAGTTGTCATGCGATAATTTGTGTTACTTAACACGTACTTACGCTTAAATTATCGGCTTAACGTGAACATAGCCACTAATGTCACTTATGTTTTATGATATTGGTCGTAATCGTAAATGTGACTATATATAATTGTCATTATATATAGTCACATTTCTCTTGAGTTTTATTGAGTTATTGAGTATTTCTCCTATGTGCGAAATTAATATCATTGCTTCAGCTCCGATACAGTTGTTTGTAAAGGTTTACCTACTTTGGGTTAACCGTAGGCGCGGGCTTGCGGACGACGAGCAATCAGTAGCTCGTCGTCCACCCATCCAGAAAGGATCACCAGCCCGAGACTAGTGGCCGCTACCAACAAAATGTATACAGGTCTATAGAGAGTTACTCATATGGTGTCCGTTTGGTTGCGCAACCAATTTGGCGGAGGGCGGCGCGACCAACTCGGACGCGTACATAGCATAGCATAGCATAGTCGGCCTAATAATGTTCCCACTGTTGGGACTCAGGCCTCCTCTCTAGGAGAGGGGATGGGCCGTAATCCACCACGCGGGCCCAGTGCGGGTTGGTGGATGTCACATGTCTTCGAATTTTTGGTTCTAGGACATGCCGGTTTCCTCACGATGTTTTCCTTCACCGTTTTGAGAGCAGTGGTGATGAAATAAATTACACAAAGTAATGCGCCTGGCTGGGTTTGAACCCGCGACCTACAGCTCGTAAGTCGGGGCCGTTACCACTCGGCCACCACTGCTCGCGGACGCGTACACTTAAGGTCAATTTTGATACTGTCTCAGTGTGGTGTAGCGACTCTGGTGTCTGTATGGTGTCTAGTTTGGTAGCTTACGGACACTATGACGGTGCAACTGGTCGCGCCGCCATGGTGTCCCGGTGAAATGTAGCCCTAAAAGATTTGTCAGGTCATAAGCCAGGTTGCAGAGTTAGTAATGAGGTTTATGACCTAAGGTGAGAATTTACGACACAAAAACTCAATATATAAAGAAAACAATAAAAACCTTTGAAATAACTAATTAAAACTAACGGGTAATATGCCATGGTGTCCCGGTGAAACACAGCCCTAAGAGCTTCTACCGCCTTTGATACACTAGGTTTTTTTTTTATTATTATAGGCTTCCGTTTGACCACTATCTCACCTGATGGTAAGCGATGATGTGGCTGACAATGGAGCACGCTTGCCTAGGAGTAACCTATTCACTCTTGACCTAAAGACCCCTAGGTTGTAGCTATCAGGGAACACAGACTCCGGCAGGCAATTCCACTCCTTAGCTGTACGCATTATGAATGTGTTCCCAAAACGCTTTGTACGTATGGGTGGGATGTCCACCATGTACCGATGGCGCAGCGCCGTACGTCTAGTGGTCAGATGATGGAACGGACTTGGGGGAATTAAATTGTGCAATTCCAACGCACACACACTCCCCGAAGTGTAATCGATAGAAAACCGACAGGCTAGCAACCCGGCGTCGATGCTCAAGGCTTTGGAGTTTTGATTCGACAAGTGCATCATCACCGATCATCCTCTTGTAAGTAGGTTTACCCTAGTACATGCATGTAACATACACATATCTTTGTAATTACCACTAAGATTTTGTGTTTTAACTCTGAATAAATATAATATTATAATTATTACTTTATTATCATTTTATTCTGTAAAGTGACTCATTATCATAACTATGTTGTCTTTTTACAACCAGCAGCAGATGGTTATCAGCACACGTAGGTACTTGCACTTGTTTCGTGTGATGTAACAGATGACCCACTGTATCATCTGCTCGTCGCTCGTCACGTCGTCAACGCAATGTCTTCGAAATTCAGGATACGATTGATTACGGAACAATATGACCGTTCCACAATTTTTTGTACGCAGGTCTATTTAAGGCCCTAGCTCCCGAGCAGTGCCATAAAATAGTGATTTTCTGAAGCCTACGGCTTGGTAACGTCTAGGTCAATAGGTTTGAAACAAAATTATATTTATAATAGATTCATATATAACATTATCAACATTATGATTTTTTCGTATGACTAATACTTTAGACAAAAAAAAAAATTAAGTACATGATATTTTTTCACTTGTTTTCCCTATTCTTGTCAATCAGCTTTGATCTTTAGAAATATGTTTACACAAAAAAAATTACTGGTTAAGTGGTCTTCGGAATGTACATGTAAATCAATCAATATTTCGCAAAGAAAATGTCAGTGTGGCTCTAGCGGTCGCAGGCGGCAGTACGAGTATGTGTGCATTTAACTCCGGCCAGATATTTAAGGGACTAAGGGCCTTAATGATTGAGTCATGAGTACGCAATGTAAGAGGAGAAATTTTGAGTTACTATGGTTTTAATTATATTATTTCTTGTAAGATGTAGCGTTAAGTATAATCAGTATCCTGTTATTTATTGTACAAACATAAGCACAAAGGAATTGCTTATTTTTAAAGAAATTTCTTCTAGCAGACTTGCGAAAGGAGAAATTGAAAAAGAAATATGGACGATAGTGTGTAAAGCAGAAGTGTATGTGAAGTCTATCAAATAAACATTCATACATAATTTAGATGTTAATAAATACTATTTATAGTTCAAGGTGGCTCGAGAAAAGAATACCTGGGGCCTAACCTTTTCGTGTTAAAATGTGAAGCGTGCGAGCAAAAGAGTGATGGAACTATACAACCTATAAAGCTCCATCCCTTTCACAGTTTAGTTTAGATCGTCAAATGGATCGTTTTAAGAGCTTGTGGTTCGTGGTCGTGGCTCAAGACGAAGTATGTCAAAAAAAAAAAACTATGTATCTAATATATCTTATATCATCTCTACATCATCATCTCTATTTTCTTTTTCTGTGGGAAAATAATCCAATGACATCCTAAGCTCTTGGGCGGAGCCGGAAAGTGTGTCAGACTTTTACTGACTAAAAACCAACTCCTGTTCCTTCGTTGCCTTTCATACCAGGGCCGAGTCTTCCTTTCAGAAGCAGACCGTTGGCCTTAGTAGGCTTCGATCCTGCTGGGCCCCTACGGTTTGCTGACATATTGTTAACCTTGAGGCGCGCGTGGAATAGTACGCGCCGTCGGCGACTTGGGCTCGGTCGCAAGCTCGATCATCATCTCCATAGCCTTTTTTCCCAACTACCTTGGGGCTGGCTTGCAGTCTAAGCGGGTGCGATTGAATAGTCGTGTTTTACACGGAGCGACTGCCTGTCAGACCTCGACAACCCGCTTACTGAGCAACGCCATATTCCTTGGATAGACTGATGGTCAGACTTCCTGACGTCTGTCTGCCGGTAACGACTATCAAAGATCTACGAATGATAACCGGGACCAAGGTTTTGAGTGTTGTCAATTTTGAAAAATCAAGTAAAAGACCAAGATCCTTTCTATATAATGTATAGTAATTGATAAGTATACTATTATTATTGTTGAGAGGAATGATTCCTTTTTTACTTGAATTTTGACAATAAACATGTGTGTTTTTATATTAAGGTGGAAAATCATCTAATGACTTGCGTTCTAGGGCGGAGCAAGAGGGCGTGTCAGATTTTTGCTGGCTAAAACCACACCTATTTTCCTTTTTTGCCCGGGTCTCGGGTTTCCCTTTCGGAAGTCAACGCATGGCCCCAGTAGGCTTCGGACCTGCCTGCTGGCCCCCTACAGTTTTAATGACATCTCTTTGAGGCGCGCGAGGAACGCTACGCGGCGTCGACGACTCAGGCTCGGTACGGCCGGTTACCTGGTCATTCGGTAGACGGCGAGTTACCCATTGCTTGTCGTCCGCAAGCCCACGCTTACACACATGTATGTGTAGTTATATATATTAACTACGAATACTTAAGTACTATTAAGCACGCTAATTCACTCTTGCGTAATCACATACCTAAATATAGTGTGAATTAAGACTTCTAGACGTCATATGTCTAAAAACTGGGTCACCAACTTTAAATGTCGTTCAAAATAAATTGCGTTTGACAATTTTTTTGATAGTTTTGGAAAGAACATTGCAATTAAACAGCCTTAGGCTTTAAGCAGCAGTGGGTGGTTCTGAATGATAAAAGATTTAGAAACAAATCATTAGTATAATTAGCTTTATAATGTTACCACTGTTGGGATTCAGGCCTCCTCTCTAGAAGAGGGAATGAACCGTAATCTACCACACGGGTCCAGTGCGGGTTGGTTGATGTCTTATGTTTTCAAATTGGTTCAAGGACATGCCGGTTTCCTCACGATGTTTTCTTTCACTGTTTTGAGAGCAGGGGTGGTGAAATAAAATACACAAAATAATGTGCCCGCCTGGGTTTGAAACCACGACATATATATGTATCTAACTCGTGAGTCGCAGCCGTTATCACTGGGCCATCACTGCTCTAAAAGAAAGAACAAATCATTATGAGTTTCTTTTGACTTTTAAATTTCTTGAGCGTGATAAAAAACCTGTGACGTAAAATTTTGTAAGAAATAATTTTTTTTAGGGTACCGTACCTCAAAAGGAATAAAACGGAAACCTTATAGGATCACTTTGTTGTCAGTCTGTCTGTCAAGACCCTTTATCTCAGGAACGCGTTGATCAGAATCGAGTTGAAATTAAAATCATATACTCAGGTTTGCGGGCCCTTGAAGCTGTAAAAAATTCAAACTTTTAAATTAACAAGAAAAAAAGATACGGCCATTTCTGTTGTAAAAAACGTATATTTCGACACACTCAAGGAATCAAAATTTATAGGGTAGGTACTTCCCGTTGACCCAGAATCCCGAAATTTAGCACATAGCAAATTTTTATAGCTCAGGTATAGGAATAAATCTGAGAACAGGAAATTTGTTGTTATGTCACAAAAAAAAAAAACATTTTTTGCGATATGGAAAAATCTTCGAAACTCCATTCGGGTATTGAACTGTTTTCTGAAAACTAAACTTTCTTTCTTTCTTCTGTTTACTGAAAATAGGTAAGTTTGTACGGAACCCTCAGTGCGCGAGTCCGACTCGCAATTGCCCAGTTTTTTTTTATTGTTGATAGGCTCGCGTTTGACCACTATCTCACCTGATGGTAAGCGATGATGTGGTCGACGATGGAGCACGCTTGCCTAGAAGTAACCTATTCACTCTTGACTTAAAAAACCCCAAGTGTTAGCTATCAGGAAACACAGACTTCGGCAGGGTATTCGACTCCTTACCTGTACGTACAGCAAATGTCATAATGAGGTTTCTAGCATGATTATGTGATTTTCAAAGCTCTTGTGTATGATACATAATCGAAGAAAGAAGAATCGCCAAACTTAAGTGGCAGTGGGCGAGGCACTTGGTTGCAGAATAGATGGTCAATGGGGACGAAAGGTTATGCCCCCCTAGCCAAGTTACAACCATTTCGTGTCGAATTCCGTTCTCCAATCGGTAACGCCTCGGTGTCAGCAATTGTAGAAAACGATAAGTTGGTAGCCATGTTGACGCTCCTGAGTCTGCCGCTCGTTCTACAATATCTACATACAATACAGTAACAAAGGATGTAGCGTTGAACATTGTAGAAACGATAACAATTCGTTCTATCATTTTGAACGATGTGAACTTGGCTACGAATTTTCTATTCGTTTGTTCTGATCACGTGACTTAACGTTGAAATTATGTCAATCCCATACATTTGATTAGTTTTTGACTAGCGTTAACGATTGCAGTTTATCAACTTGGCTAGGAGTGCTGGAGTGGTAACAAAGTACAGGAACACGCCGAGTTGGAAGGTCTCTCACAAGGTATACCGATGACCTGGGGAGGGTCGCGGGAATCCGATGGATGCAAGACGCACAGGATTGGTCATTATGGCGAAACTTGGGGAAGCCTATGTCCAACAGTGGACGTCTTTCGGCTGAAATGATGATGATGATACTTAATTTAGATTCGTACTAAGTTAGCAATCAATGTGTATGCAACTTACTGCCTCTTAAATATTTTGAATGAGGTTACAAACAGTTTCGACATAAAATTTTAAAATAGCTTACAAACACTAAAAATAGCTGAATTCAAGGTTTATTAATACGAATAATGATAAAGTTTTATATATATAGATAATGCGCTATTCAATATTGACTTCAGAAGGCCATTTCATTGAACTGGCCGACATATCTAATATTATTTATTTATTTAAACTTCATGTACAGTGAAGTAATAAAAAAAATGAAATGGCTACAGGTCACGGGAACCACTTGTGACCCACGGATGCCCCTCAAGTTGAAGGGTAAAATCTACAAGTCCGTGATAAGACCTGTCATACTGTATGGATCAGAATGTTGGGCTGTGAAAAAGACGGATGAAAGAAGATTGCACGTAGCGGAGATGAGAATGTTAAGATGGATGTGTGGTGTGACGAGAATGGATAAAGTGAGAAATGAATATATTAGGGGAAGTTTGAAAGTGGCACCAGTGACTGAAAAATTGAAAGGGAATCGTTTGTCTTGGTATGGTCATGTGAAGAGGAGGGATGAAACGCATGTTGCTAAAAGAGTTATGAGTTTACATGTGGATGGATGGAGAGGGAGAGGGAGACCAAAGAAAAGATGGATGGATTGTGTGAAGAGTGATATGAAAGAAAAGGAAGTTAGTGATAGCATGACGAATGACAGGGCAGAATGGCAGAAAAAAACATGTTGCGCCGACCCCAAATAACACGGGACAAGGGCAGGAAGATGATGATTTAAACTTCATGTACAGTAGTGGTACATAGGCGGACTTAATGCAACAAGGCATTCTCTACCAGTCAACCTTTGGGTTAAAAAAGACAACACTGTGGTAGGGTGTGGTGTGGTACTTACTCGTACATAAGTAAGTTTGTGTGAAACCCTCAGTGCCCGATTCCGACTCGCACTTGCCCAGTTTTTTCTATGTTTAACTCTACACTTGTAACTTTTTAGCTCAAAAATTTCAGTGAGGCAATAATGTAGCTATAATTTAGTATTTTTAATATAATATACTTAGCTCTGAACTAGGTGTGATACGTTTATTTGCAAACATTTGAATTTCTTAGCGGCTTAAGTTTGCCATCATCCTGACGATTTTGTCGAGCCGTCAGAGAGCTTGTCTCCTGGACACGTGTTGCCATGGCTCACCTGGAAAACTCTAAATATATTCCGCACCAAAGTTGGGCGCCGCAAAGTCAGTCTCCACGGACAGACCGCGTCCTGCTGTGCCTACTACGCAGCTGTATATTTCAGGTCTGCATCACTCTACGAAGATTGAGGAAGTCGTGAAGTATATGAAGATGAAGAGCAACTGGACTCTGAGTGTCGAAAGGCTGGCTCCACGCCACGACACTAACTTCAAGTCGTTCGTGAAACGAGTTCCAACCCACCATCTAAAGACCTTTTTGAGAGAGGACTTTTGGCCGAAAGGAGTCGTGTATAGACGTTTCCGAGGACGGTTACACGACACCGATGTTACGGGGGGGGGGGGGGGGGTCTGTCAATGGTACCCCCCTTTACCAAAGAAAGACAAACTTTGTCTGTATAACTTTTTACAAAAATCGTGAGATTTCATGAGATTTGCTAAATCCAGCCGCAATTCTGAGAAGAGTCGAAAACTCCTGAAATCTCAGGACAAATCCTGAGATACGGTAACCCTATTGCACTTATTAACGCATCATTAATGTACGTAAATTGTCGGAAAGATTGCGTAAGGTGCAGACATGCAAACATTTAGTTCCGTTCACTAATCATTGCAAAAAAATTATCGACTTAGGAATGTGTGTAACACTTTCGAATTGAAACTTACTAACTTTGCAAAATTCGAGTTCTTATCTGGTCAGACTAGTGTTTAAATGAACGTGTAAAGATGATAATATGTGTATATCTATATAGTTATATAGCTACATCTTCAACATTCTTCTGTACTGCTTGTCACCTAATTCCTTCTAAACGGGTCGACTGATTTGGATGAAATTTTTTGTATAGATATGCAAAAGTGGAGTGGGTTCCAGGATGGAAAATACTCGGTAGGTGGCTCTGCAACTGGGTTCTCAATTTGTTTTCTGACGAAAAGCCAGTTTTCGGGCAGGGCCTCAAGTCTGCTATTACAATAGTGTCAGAATGGTTTATCATTGACTTCACAATTGTTGATTTTGACAAGTTTGGTAATCATTATAATGGCGTCATTAAGACTTTCCAATGGTCAACCACTGTCACTCCATAATACATATGCAGTAATCTGTTAAAATTTTGACAGTTCCTTCCCCGTCGTCATTGCTTATAATTTGTTACGAGACAGCTCGATATTGTCATTCTACCACAATTCAATTATGAGACCAATGACTGACCAAATACACTATTATGAATTTAGCAGACTACGAACTTTTAGCAAAATATCAATGGGATCGTGTTAAAATGACGAATTTATAAAAATAACAGAGTTGGGCCCCTAGACATACGAACGTCTATCGGGACCGCTAGTATACATATAGGTATCGGTATATCATTATACTGTACTGTTTGTTTGTCACTTAAGTCCTCCTAAACGACTTGACTGACTTGGAAAAAAAATGTGTGTATTTTTGTGGGACTCTAGATGGTTTAAAAATACTTTTGGACTCGGTAGGTGGTGCTGCAAACAGGTTCCTTCTCTCAATTTTTTTCTGACGAAAAGCCAGTTTCCAGGCAGAAAAACATCTATAAATTAATTAAACTTATATAACTATGTTAGTGATAAGATGATAACAAAATAGAAAATATTCACACACAAACAATTATCATTGGTTTAGTATACGATTGCAAGTATATGATTTCGATTTGGTCTTTTAAGGTTTTCATGGGTTAAAAAAACCTAAGCTATTGACATTGGTTTTTAGTTCTATCAATTCTTGTATAACTACTTCCTTCTCGGATCTTTCGTTAAATCCATTTTAGCAGGTGTATGCTGCTAAGGAGTAGAATTTCTTACCGGAGTTGTGTTACCTGATAGCAGCTAGTCGTAGTAGTTACCACGGCCCTGGAACTCAAAGGCAACTGATGGAACACCGGTGAGTTTTAGTCAGTATTCTAATACGGCCTCTCGCCAAAGCGTAAGAAGTTATTTCACCCCTCAAAAAAATAAAACAGCCAATCAAAACCAAAATATTTTTATTTCACATAGGCTTACATGGGCACTTTAAAACGTCAGAGCTAGTGTATGGTAATTTCTTATTTTAATTTCAACTCGATACCTCCACGTGTTCCCGGGATAAAGGGTCTAGACAGACAGACGGACGGACAACAAAGTGAACATATAAGGGTTCCGTTTTTCCTTTTGAGGTACGGAACCCTAAAAGTGATTGGCTATACAGTGTTTCCATTGTTTCATTATTAATAAGTATGAGAGGACAGTGTAGATCGTTCAATATTGTACCCAAATCGTGCTCCATCATCTACTACATTATCGTTTATAATTAAGTAAGATAGTGGTCAAAAGCGGTTCTATCAATAATAATTATTAAAAACGGTACACGCCAAAGGAAACCATCTGCCATACAAGTCGTAAATCTTCAAATACGTTTGTAGATGTCAAGATTACCATAAAAAATAAAGAGGGAGTGCAAAGTCGTGGGTAAAAGCGAGTTAATCCTAGGAACTAGAAAGATACTTTCGATCTCGTTTGTTACACCGTGTACCGTAGTCGCTCAGTCGTGCGTTGTCGCTACGTGACCGGCGCGCGTGCCCATTGATACACGACATTTTTGAGTTGCGTTTCGATTTTAACTTAGACTTGTGTGGCATGATAAACTGTGCTCCAAAATGAAAATAATCTTCATCGGAACTAGCACTGTGAAAAGGAAATTTGTCCGTTTGTTTATGTCGGTAAAAGTTGGATTACGTAAACGATTACTTTTTTACTGGCAGTGAAATTGTTCCACAAAGATGTTTACATTTTACATCACAACTTATTAATCGGGAATATCATCATCATCATCATTTCAGCCGAAAGACATCCACTGTTGGACATAGGCCTCCCCCAAGTGTCGCCACAATGAACAGTCCTTTGCGTCTCGCATCCATCCCGCAACCTTTACCAGGTCATCGGTTCACCTTGAAATTATAATATAATGCAATCAATCAGTCTAGTGGCTAACTGGTAACTTTGACGCCATTCCAGGCGGTTTTGCGTCACATCTGGCGTTAGGTCCATTGTCAGCAGGTCGTTCTGGATGGTTCGCCTCCAGGTAGTCGGTGACCAGACACTTTCCTCTTTTGCCCTCTTCTCTGGCTAAAACGCGTCGGGTCATGTGGTCTTCGTATCTGCATATTACATGCCCATACCATCGCAAGCTTCTTTCCTGCATCCTAGCTGTGTTTCGGCTACTTTATTAATAAGGAATTTATATTATAATAAACTCTGTTACTAACAAATTTTAAGTCTATTTGCCATTAATAAACAGTTATTATTATAATTTAGTCCCGATGTTTGTTTGTCTGTAATCAAATCTTGCAAATTAAATTTGATCCACCTCCCGGTTACCGATTGAGCTGAAATTTTGCATGCATATGTAAATCAGATGACAACGAAAAATTATTAAGACAAGGAGCTAATTTGATGATGGAACCAGAAGTTGGCCATAGGAACTCGGTAGTTAAACGACACAATCCTATCGAGTTTGGGCTTGTATGATTCGTCTTGACGAATACTTTGATGCTAAATGGTAACCAGGGTTTGATGGTGGAGTTGGAAGATGGCCACAGGAACTCGATAAGCGTAATAAGATAACCCTATGGTGTTTAAACTTTTTGGAATGGTCTTGATGAATATTAATTATATAGGTACTTATATACCACGCTGTAAAAGCTTGCTATGAAGAAATGTTTTTCATTGAAACCTTGTTTCAGAATGGTTTCATGACACTGATATTAGGTATATAGGCGAAAAATGGTGTGTGTGTGTGTGCAGGTGCAAATGTGTGTCAATTTTCTACTTTGACAGAATTGTTAAATTTGCATATAAGAAATTTGGAATCTGCAGGCATAGGCAAGTTACGACTGTTTGATTTCGATTCTCGTTCGTCGATCGCCTCCAGTCGGCAACGCCTCCGATTATTTTGTTCTGACCACGTGACTGAGTGTTGAGATGACGTCATTCCCATACATTTGAAGTTTTCTACTAGTGTTAACGATTGTTATTATCAATTTGGCTAAGCCCTCTGTAGTGTATGTCAGACAGAAGCCACAGTTCGCAGAGCAGAAGGTTAAGCTAACAATGGAAACTCGCACAGAAAGCAAGCACCTAACTTGTGTTCAAGGAAGCTCAGTCGATGTTGGACTCGCTTGTTGCTCACAGGGGATCGGCAGAGGTAGTTCCCGTGATAATAGTGATAAGACAAACAACAGAGTGCCGTGTGAAAATTGTGAAAGTGATAAGGAAATTTAATATTTTTTCGGGCGAGGTTTGTTTTTTTATTTTTATTTTTTAATTTGGTTGATTGTCCAATGTTAGTAATGTAGGTTAGAATTTCCATAAAAATTTGAATAATTTTTATAATGAGGTAGTCTATACTAATGGTATTTATGTGAAAACAATGACAATGAGTGTGAAAATAGTTTCAGATTGTTTTTTTTTAATACAAAAAATTGTTAAAACACATTGACATTGGAACATCAACTAAGGGGTGAGCAGGCAACTAATGGATTATTTGCAAAAATTTTTTTTTTTTTTTAATAGCCTATGCTGTTCCACTGCTGGGCAAAGGCCTCCCCCAACTTCTTCCAGGTATTCTTTCCTTGAGCCACCTCGATATATAAAATTTTTGTTATTGTAAAATATTATGAACTTAGGTGGCAATTGGCAGGGCACATTGCTCGCACAACGGATGGCCGTTGGGGCTGAAAGGTTCTGAAATGGCGACCACGTACCAGAAGACGTAGCGTTGGAAGGCCTACTATAAGGTGGACCGATGACCTGGTAAGGGTTGCGGGAATCGGGCGACACTTGGAGGCCTATGTCCAACAGTGGACGTCTTTCGGCTGAAATGATGATGATGAATCCGAATGAAATAAATGATCTACATTTTTGGTTAATTTCTAAAAAGCAAAGCCAGTTCACGTTATAGTAAAAAAGTTTACATGTCGACGGTTGAAAGGCTAATTAATCTAAGCGACATTTTTTCAAAAAAAATGGAAACCTGACTCAAACGACGAAGAAAAAATTGTTGATTCCGAATATATATATAGCTCAATATTGGAAAAAAATGTCGTTTAGATCAATTAGCCTTTCAACCGTCGATGTTATTTATTAGAAGATACCTGTTTAAATTAACTTATTGATTTGCTAGTTCCTGTCAGCGGCTTCGCCCTCTTATATATAGATAACGGGACCCTCCTCCTCTACGGGAGCACTCCCTGGGTTATAACCTCAGGTTGGAAATAGAGTTATTCATATAATCGAATTGATTTCATACAGCGAAAGAATAAAGTAGATATGCCACAAATCCCGAGATTAATTTTAAAGAAACTATCAAAAATATATCACAAAAAAAAATCTTCCTGCATTAATGACGAGGAGGAGGAAGTGTATAAATTTATTAACCTCACTTTAGTTGATGTAGAGAGATCTTTTTCAATGAAAAATTCTAATAAAAATTGTATGTACTCGTAAAAAAAATTGTATGTAATTATCTTTGTTTATAATTTGCCTTACGTATCTATCCCTAGAGGTTTTATTATTATTTATTTGTAATATTGTTGGCTACATGGGATTTTTCATTAGAAATCTCGGGAAGATCCATATTAATATCAACATTTCGATGCAAGTACATGAATAACTCTACCTAATTCCGACTTCTCGTTATAACTGAATAGTATTATATACATTTCGGTTTCTTCACGATGTTTTCTTTCAGCGTTTTTAACGCAGTGGTGATGAATTAAATTACATATGGCATTTGGCTACCACCCAAGGCAACCAAGGTACCCAAGATGTAAACTCGTAAGTTAGGGCCATTACCTTTAGGCCACCACTGCTCAGCAGCTCACTCTCTGCTTTCTTAGATAAGATGTATCATCCCATTTATATATTCGCAGATATATCTACTGATTAGCTTGATGTCATACTTCGTGAATGTACCTATCTTTTGTAAGATAAACTAGCTGTTGCCAGCGGCTTCGCCCACGTGAAAGTAGAAAAAATGTCACAAGGGAACATAAGCGCTATTGCAGAAACCTGGTCTACCCGTGTCAAATTTCATCCGAATCTGTTCAGCCGTTCGAGCGTGATGAAGTAACAAACATACAGATTCACAAACTTTTGCCTTTATAATCCTCCTCCTCCTTGTGTCGTTTATCCTCAATGCTGAGGGTTGTGACCTCAATGAATAACTTTTTTTTTTATTTCACGATGTAGTCCTATTTTCGGCGATGTGGATGGCATCGCAGACTGTGGTCTCCAGTGTAGTACAGATTTGGTCTGACCAACGTATCGGAGTCCTGCCCCTGGGTCTTTTCCCATCTACTTTTCCTGTCAGTAGAAACTTTTCCAGGTTATCACCTCTCGTAATGTGGCCCAAGAAATCAAAAATTCTTCTTTGGCATAATGATGGTGAGTCTCATGGGTGACTGAGTTCGGCTGTTATGGAGTCGTTGGTCCGATGCTCTGTCCAGTGGATCCCAAGCATTCTCCTCCACCACATCCGTTGTTATACTTAATATTAGTTCGATATCGACCCGCGCCGGATTGGCAAGGGTGCAATATTTATGTAAAGGCAGTTTAAAAAAAAATTGCCATATGAATTTTTCCAGACAATTACGAACACGCCAGCAATAAATCACTCAAAATGATCGAGTTGGTCTATAGTGACGCACTCACTCGATAGTATGACGAATCGAGGCAATTGATTTTTAACCGACTGCACCAAAAGGAGGGTTATGTTTTTTCGAGTGTATGTATGTGCATTTCTTTGGTACACCCTGGAGTCTTAACGGCTTGTTGCATTTTAGCTTCAGAGGTGTCGTTCGATTCATCATTTTTATGGAATGGCACCAGTTGGGTACATCAAAATGATAAAAAAGTAAAATGGCGGGTTTTGGCTGCAAATTATATTAAATATTAATATAATTTTATTAAACATTAATATAACTAACTAACTAGCTAACTTCTAGGTTTGCGGGATACCTCCAACCTTGCATTCAAAAATAACCAGAGTAGGGTAGGGCCGTTACCATAACCGTTCAAAAATGCTTCGAGTTGCAACCCAGGGTCGTTCTTTTATAACTCGAGTAGCTACCCTAGAGTTAACCCAACTAACTCTAACTCCGAGCAGGGTAGGTTGGTGTAAGCGGCAAGAGTGACTGTTGCTTGGCATTGACAGTTGAACTCTACGTTCGCGATAAAAAATGCGAGCTTAGAGTATCTACCCTGATGACGTCATTAGAGTTAACTCTAACCTCATTTTTGAACGCAGGGCTGCCGGAGAGGCACCCAGCGCACTCCTTCTCGCTCTACCCAGAGTAGTAGCAGTTATAAGAGTTACCGCATGCCTAGAATAGGTACATATACACGTCGTGTATTACATCACACCACACATTCGCCACTAAACCATCGCTCTACTCACATACTGAATAGAGAACACTATTCGGTACATATGCACTGAGCGGTCACTCATTATACAATGCCGCTCACACACATACATAAGTTGGCTCTGCGGTCAAAAACGTGACCGGCTCGTTCTGGTAGCGGGTCAGACGGGAGTTACATTTCCTACTGTAGGTCCGTAACAAGCCAACACGCTGGTCGCAGGTCGTCCTCCACCGAGCTTCCTCTAGGTAACTAGCCGTCTCACCTGGCGGGGACTGACCGCCGTGTGTAGTGAAGGTGACGTGCCTACAATAGGTACACACACATCTGCCCCCCTAGCTAAGTTACAACCGTTTCGTTTCGTTATCTAAATGCTCAGTCACGTGATCAGAACAAAGGAATAGGAGGCGTGGCCAACTCGAGGCAATCAACGAAGAGAGAATCGAAACGAAACGGTTGTAATTTGGCTAGGGGGGCAGCATCGAATAAATAGTATTCTATTCTATTCTACATACAATGACATATAGGTGAAACATGCGCCAACAAGTGGCAACCAACCGACGGGTCCATTTGCTACGGACCACGGCAGGCTACTGCGGTCAGAGGGTGGATGCCCTGACACCACTCGCCATGACCCCTGACATCGCGCGCGAGAATACTTATAGCAAATGCAGTTACACGGATGGGTACTAGACAGAAAAAAACCATTACTTAACTTTCGTAACTCACCGATAAAAAACGGAATGTTGCATAAATCCTCAGATTTAAACTGACACTCTTGTGAGATAGTGTAGATGAAAAAAAAACTTCATGCAATTATTTTTAATTGCTTTTCAAAAAATAAGGTCAGTCTAAATGCATGGCCTCGTCTTCTGAAAGGTCAAATTTCACACGTAAAGCTTCTAAAAAGGTCACAACAGTTTAGCTGTAATAACTACAGCACTAATCTAAGTTATACTAAACTTCTACAAGCAGCTTCGCCTGCGTTTTCGATAAGAGTATCTTATGTCGTTTTCCATTGGGTACGCCATAATCATGGCGGTATGTCTTCTCCTTGACGAGTGGCTAAAGAGACGTCACGCTATCCGTTCCTTATGACGCAGGTCTCCACCAGACATGGCAAATTCGGGAGGTTTCTGCACCTGATTCGTGCGGAAGAAACGTTTGGTTGTCGCCATTGTGCGGACCGCACGGAGAACACGGAGCATATTTTGGAAGTGTGCACCGCTTGGCCGGAGCACAGTAGTGTCCTCGTGGGGGCGAGCTCTCACACCGGTCCCTGGTACATGGCATAGTCCAGATCGAGGGGAATGAGCGGAGAGAAGTCTTTAGATGACTTTCCTTTTCCATATGTAGGCTTATCTCTATTATAGCATTTACTACATATTATGTAGTTATTACGATTACATGCTATTATATTCTGTGAAAGAGCGCGTAATATTGCTGTTTGCACGCCAAACACCGGTTTAGTTCTAAAGTAAAAGTTAGATAAAGTATCAGCTACATAATATGTGTTCTGTTGTTTTGTATCATTAATTGACATACTATAAGTCTATCGAGATTATAATTACTAAGATTAAGTCTACCGCTGCAAGACAAAATGCTCCTTAATAATATGTATAGTAAAAGGATGTTGCTGTACTTTTTTTTATTGGGTGGGAAAATCATCCTATGACAAATCCCGGTCTTGGGCAGTGCGGGAGATAGTGTTAGACTTTTACTGACTAAAAACCCACTCCTGTTCCTTCTTTTCCTTCGTCCCAGAGTTTCACTTTTAACAGTACCCGTGGCCCCAGTAAGCTTCGACCGTACTGGTCCCCTACGATTTGCTGACATGTCGCTGAGGCGCGCGTGGAACAGTACGCGCCGTCAACGACAGCTGTAATCTACTTCAGGGTCATTCTTTCGACATACCTTTTTTTAGGTGTAATATCATTTAATAACTCCTCCCTACCTGGGTGGAGCGTAAGAGAGTGTCAGACTTTTACTGACTAAACCCACCCGTGTTTCTTCAGTTGCTCTTTGAGTTTCAGGCCTGCGGTGACTCTTTCGAAGAATACCGCAGAGGTACTGCACTTTAAAAAAAAAAAGAAAACCAAACGAATCGGAGAATCTGCAAAATAAAATTCTTACTGCTGACGCCGTCTTCCATAACTTTCCTTGCGTTATTGCTCTAAATAGCCCGTGTTGTTATGTTATTTAGATAATAATCTTACTTAGCTCACTTTTCCGGATATGAAAGGAGCAGTGAAAATATAAGTATAATAATTAAATACGTATTAGGTACCTTAGCCATCACGTAACCGCGCTTCATTTAAGAAGAACTAAGTGAGTGACGGTGAATATGAAATCGTGAAGAATTAGTTTTATTCTATTGTGACCTTTGTGTTTGAAGACACTAATCAACTTTCAGTTTGTATGCCGTGTGAAGATTGTATATAAGATGACTAGCTTCTGTCAGCGGCTTCGCCCGCGTGCATGCAGGTTTCTCCATACAAACTTTAAACCCTTGTTAGAGGCTGAATTCTGGAAAAGCCTTTCTTAGTGCTCGTCTACGTCATAAAAGGAAGCCTTGTGCAAAATTTCAGGCTCCTAGTCCCAGTAGTTTCGGCTCTGCGTTGATCTGTCAGTCAGTCAGTTTCTCCTTTTATTAGATTAATATCGGGTCCAAATGCGCAGCGATATAGGCTTTTAGGCTATACGTTTAGGCGTGTACCACCAGTGAAGCACGGAGTACTGACTGTAGGGTTGTTCATAATGGTGCGTTTACACGTGGGCCAAGCCTCGGTCAATCGCCATTGTTTAACCGGTGTTTCCCCGTTTACATAATGGCTATGCATGACGATTGGCCGAGGAACTGCCTTGGAACGGGACTGTAACTCGTTTCACCAAGAGCGGGAGAAGATGTTTGATGAATTTCCACTTAAAAAAATAGTTTTTTTTTTTTAAATTTATATAAACTAGTGCTTGACTGTGACCCTACCTGATGGCAAACTGTGATGCAATTGTTGATAGCGACGTGCACTAGTTTATTAAGAGCCTATTGATTCACGCCTTGACACATAAATTAAGATTTGAGAGAGTACTAAAATTAAAGGAGTATTCTGCCCTATTAACCCAAAAAGCGGTAACTCAATAAAAGTGAATTTTGAGAAAAACAGTATTTGGTATGTTTATAAAAAGTAAAGTTCTTTTCCATATCTTAGACTACGTCTCAAGCTAAATTCCATTAAGATCGGTCAAGCGGCTTCGGCGTGAAGACGTCACAAACGAAACGAAGTAACAATCAAACAGAGTTACTTTCGCATTTATATGCGTAAATGCATGACTAAATAGGATATTTTTGTTCAATATTTACAATAAAAATACGAATTTTTCGAGTACGTAGACCTTGTTATTCTGAGCATTTTAGGCATTGCGATCCAAGTCCGTGATAAGACCTGTCATACTGTATGGATCAGAATGTTGGGCTGTGAAAAAGGCGGATAAAAAAAGATTGCACGTAGCGGAGATGAGAATGTTGAGATGGATGCGTGGTGTGACGAGAATGGATAAAGTAGTATTATATTAGGGGAAGTTTGAAAGTGGCGCCAGTAAGAAGAGGAGGGATGAAGCGCCATCCACATGTAAACTCATAACTCTTTTTCTTTTTTTTTTTCTCCTTTTTTCTTTTTTTTTTCTTTTCGAGTTATGAGTTTACATGTGGATGGATGGAGAGGGAGAGGGAGACCAAAGAAAAGATGGATGGATTGTGTGACGAGTGATATGAAAGAAAAGGAAGTTAGTGATAGCATGACGAATGACAGGGCAGAATGGAAGAAAAAAACGTGTTGCGCCGATCCCAAATAACACGGGACAAGGGCAGGCAGACGATCACGACGCAAAAAAAAAAACAAATTTCGAATATTTTTTAGAAACCTATTTTTTGCTTAGTAAGGATACCTAATGGTTTTTTTTTCAATTCATATTTAAACCAGTGCTTGACTGCGATTCTACCTGATGGTAAGCACTAAGCAGTGACGCAATCATAAATCTGAGGCCCTGCCACGATCTCTTAACGCGATCCATTTTACGACCTAAATCGAACTATTGAGTCGACTGAAGGGATGGAGCTATGTAGGGTGTATAGCTCTATCCCTCTTTTTCGTTCGCCTGACAATAATAATAATAATATAATAATATTCCACAACTATCACACAATGCTGTCTAGTCTCAAGCTAAGCAGAGCTTGTGTTATGAGGACTAGACAACTGATAAACATACATATATATTTCTAAATACATACATATTATAGATAAATTACACCCAGACACAGAACAAATGATCGTGCTCATCACACAAACATTTGTCCTGGGTGGGAATCGAACCCACGACCTCCGGCATAGCAGTCAGGGCCACTAACCACTAGACCAACAGGCCAGTCAACAATGAATTAATGATAATTAATAATATAGATAATGATAACCATGTGATGTAAGTGTGACATAAATTATAAATAAATTAATATAATAGATAATGTAAAATATAAGAATAGTAATAATTAATATTAGAGTTATGTAAATTATATAAATATTGATAATTAATATAATAGATAATGTAAACCGTTGACCTGTAATATTTAGCATGTATTTTTTTTTTCTTAATATTTTAACTATTTATGTTGCAATGCCTTAACAGGTAACTAAGTTCTAAGAACCTAGCATTATATTGTTAACACCCCCAACTCACACTTAGTTCGCAATAAAGAATTTGAATTTGAATTTGACACTTTAACACGTCATGTTTACCATGCCCCCAATCTTTTCTTTTCTTTTCAGGAAGCATCACCAATAAAATGCGGAGTCGAGTCAGCGTGGTCAAATGGCCTCTACGCAACATCTACTCTGGTCGCCAGTTATCCACCACAGCGCGGAGCAGCCAGGCTTCCGACGGTGGATTAGAAATCAGTGCGTAATATTTATGACTAGCTTTTGCTCGCGGCTTCACTCACGTACATAAAATGTAGCCTATGTCACTCAGGAATAAAGCTCCTTTCTATCGGTGAAAAAATTTTTACGAGTATATTATATATACATATACTTAACTAAACGTAAATAGTCTTGATAAACCTTTAAAAAAAAAATCGTAGAAAAGACAAATATTACTTAAATTAAAAAAAAATTAGATAAAATTTTAAGACAATTTTTAGGTAAAAGGCATGTCAAGATGGTTTACATT
Organism: Mythimna pallens; assembly: GCA_961205895.1. Taxonomy (NCBI): domain Eukaryota; kingdom Metazoa; phylum Arthropoda; class Insecta; order Lepidoptera; family Noctuidae; genus Mythimna; species Mythimna pallens. Next base: position 6,378,641 of record OY540839.1, read on the forward strand.
TAGTTAAGCATCTGCCCCCCTAGCCAAGTTACAATCGTTTCGTTTGCGCCTAACGCCTTGAGTAGCCCACGCCTCCGATTCCTTTGTTCTGACCACGTGACAGAGCGTTGAGATGACGTCAGAACAAAAGAATCGGAGGCGTGGCTTACTCGAGGCGTTCGGCGCGAACAAAACGATTGTAACTTGGCTAGGGGGGCTGTAGTATAGTGCCAATCACGATGAATTTGATGATGATGATGCGTCGCATAAAATCGTGCGAAAGGGAATGATTTATTGTATATCTGACCTTAATGGCTTCTTTGTTAAGGTTATCATGAATACATCACATTTTATCGAATTATTATACCCCTACAGTTTCAATCAAACAAAAACATTTAATTCAAATAAACAATTTACAAACAAACAACAACAACAAAAAAGTGCAGTTAAATTGCATACAAGAAAAGTTATTTCGTCGGCGTTTTTTTTCTTTCTATTTTTAATATTGTAAGTACGTAACTCTTTGTACCTATGCAAGTCCGCCTCCGTTTGTTTTTTACTCTTTGCCAAGGATTTTTTTTTGTGCCAGTCTTCACGCCCACATCGGTCGACACATTGCGCAAGTTAGCGTTGAGTGAGCGTGCAAGTGATAGTTAGATACAGTAATTAGATCTAGATTATTGAGGTTGCCTAACGATGTCAAAATGGCAGCACTCGGGTTAGATATTCGTCTAACCCAGTGAATTCTAGCTCATTTATTTATTACTTTATTGAGAAAAGAACAAATGCAGAATATACAATGTGTAACAGGAACAATGCATAGTCTTATTCACCCCAATTAAAAAATGAGGTTACAATTATAATTTGAAGTCTTAAATTTCACTTTTTGGAGGTATGCGGAACAGAGTGTAAAGTCCTGCAAACCTCCGTTGAAAAGGGAGGATCCTCCGACCACACGGGTGTTATGTCTGGTGGGCTACACTGCCCGATAGATGATTTCGGGGTGTTCTATATGTTCTTATCGCGCGGAGAACTTTGATGGCCAAGCTACCAGTGATTAGGGCTCTAGAGGCAGGAACCTCCTCACAATGCGAGCCGTATCGAGGAGTACTGCCTTCTGTATCAGACCCTTGATCCAACCGCGCAACGACAGTTTCGACAGATGGTCGTCTAGACTTTTGGCCATCAGGCCGTTGGCGGTAACGTTATTATTATTATTATTCTCCAACAGACATTGTCCAGCCCCAAAACTATGTGAAAGTCCTAAAAAAGTTGCTATGAGAATCCGATTACAGCACCACCAGGTTCAATTTTATTTTCAAATCATCAAGGGATCCACTCAAATATACACATAAAGTTTTATCCAATTCGGTTAAGCCGTTTAGGAGAAGTTAGGTTACAAACACACGTGCAGAAGAATTATATAGATATGTTGGCTCTCATTAGGCGAGATTAAACATATGTTCCATTTTTTCTAAGAAAGTAGGTCAGGTTAAGATAATGCTTTGCTATACGATACAATAGATGGGAAATCCACTTTTTGCAACATTATTCTCACACAAAGCGAAAAGTAACATTCATTAACTGGAACTCTATTTGTATTGTCATGATCTAATGTATTTTAAATGTAATACAATTATAGTAATGGACTTTCACACACGAGGAAATCCCTTGAGCTCTTTGGAATAGTCTTAATGAGTACTATACTGAGTGATAAAAACTTCATGAAATATAGATTTTTCATTAAAAACTAGTTCTATTGCTCAATAGCATATATATAAACATCACTTATTTTCATCAGGCCCAAAACCAGTACAACAGTGTCCAGTACAAGGAACTCGAGCGAGATCGACGCACGCAGCGATTGATACGTCGATGTTCGATGTGGCTCCGTCCGTCAAGTCGTGGGAGGACGTGCCGGGGCCCAGGCCTCTGCCCCTGTTGGGGAATACATGGCGGTTCACCCCCTATATCGGTAAGTGATTCTAAAGATTCTTTGTAAAACATAAACTTAATGCTGGCTAAAAAGTCACTGTTATCTCTATTTCAACATACTATTTGAATACTTATAAAATACTTAACTAATTAAAACTATATATACCTACTAAAGGCAAAAACTACTAGCTAAAATATGGCGTTATAAAACTCCTCCGCATCGCTGTCGACTGGAAGTATGCCCAAAAGACTGGCGGCATTGCCACGTTTTATGGCAATGCTTTATCTCTGACCGAGGTACAAGCCAGCCCTTGGGTCACGCGAAGTGTCAACTAAGCGTTTGAATAATTCTTTAAAAAGCGTATGAGCACTCGGACCCCATGACCCAAGAGTGTCAAACCCAAACGGCTCAAAAATTAACTAATCATATACATATGTATACCAACAAAAAAACAAGTTAGTGCAAGTCGGACTCGAACCTGAAGGTTTCCGTACCGATCCTAGCAAAAAACGACCAAAAAAAGTCACGTTTGATGTATGGGAGCCCCCTATATTTATTTTATTCTGTTTTTTAGTATTTTTTATTATAGCGGCAACAGAAATATCTGTGAAAATTTCAACTGTCTAACTATAATGGTTCATGAGATACAGCCTGGTGACAGACGGACAGACAGAAAAAATATTACTGTTCGGAAGAATTACTACGGCCCTGGAATGCGAAGGTTAATTAGAAAAATGCTCCTCCGGTCGGTTTTAGTCAATAAAAGTTTAATACTCCGCTCCACCCAGAGCAAGAGGGGGTTTTTGAGAATTTCTCACCAAAATCAAAATCTATATACTATATACTATATAAAAGCGAAATAATGATTAATCACGAAATCGCAGAAACTATAACACCTACAAACTTAAAACAGGTTTGACAGGTAGGTTCCTTATAGGGTGTAGACATCCGCTGAGAACGGATTTTACGAAACTCCACCCCACATATACGATGATCACAATTATATGAGAGTAAACGAGACAGCTCTTCTATAGATATTTTGTTTCTGTGTTTTTTTTTTAACCCGTGCTTGACTGCGATCCCACCTGATGGTAAGCAGTGATGCAATCATTGATGGTAAGGCGCACTAGTTTATTAAGAGCCTCTTCATTATAAAGGGATTTATCACATAATTTGTAATAGTCATTCAAGATATTCATCATTGTTTCAACAATGAAGAATGGTAGTTCAGCTTATACAGGTTGGTAGAATCTGCGAGAGATCTGCTTTGTTTTTAAACACTAATGTGTCGGTCATTAACGTTAAAAAAGCAAAACTTTCATGTTTATGAGAAAGAACGAAACTTTTTCCTTCTTCAAGATTTCTAGTGTGAGATTATAATGGTAATCTAAGCTGTATATTCTAAACTAACAACTTGCCCCAGCTTAGGCTCGCGTTTGACCACTATCTCAGCTGATGGTAAGCGATGATGTGGCCGAAGATGGAGCACGCTTGTCTAGAAGTAACCTATTCACTCTTGACTTAAAGACCCCTAGGTTGTAGCTATCAGGGAACACAGACTCCGGCAGAGAATTCCACTCCTTAGCTGTACGCATTATGAATGTGTTCCCAAAACGCTTTGTACGTATGGGTGGGATGTCCACCATGTACCGATGGCGCAACGCCGTACGTCTAGTGGTCCGATGATGGAACGGACTTGGTGGAATTAAATTGTGCAATTCCAACGCACACTCCCCGAAGTGTAATCGATAGAAAACCGACAGGCCAGGATTTAGTAAATCTTTGAAATTCTCGCCTTTTTTCTAACATAATTATGTGTGTATATGTTGCCGTCAAAACTCTTGACCAGTCAAAAGTACTATTGACTAGCAAAATCAGTCAAAAGTACTTTTGAATGAACAGGTTAGTCAAAAGTGGTTTTAACTGAAAATTATTGGTTATTAGTACTTTCGACTGCAAATTTGCGGTTAAAAGTACTTTTGACTGACGTTCTTCGTCAAAAGTAGTTTTAACTGCAATAAAGCATGAGTCAAAAGCACTATTAACTCTACTGTCTACTGTACTGTAATGGTTTTCATCAAATTTCGCGTCTTCCACATCCATTGCAAACTTTCCAAATTTTTCTTTTGTCATCACATTGAAATGACTATCATTCACATCTTCTATCGCTAAAATTCTTTGCAAAAAGCGTTCTTTCATTTCGTAGTCACTCATTGTTGTTCTAATATCAGCACGTTCTCCACTAATAATGAGTAATATAAAAGTTGTGTAAAATGTGCATTTGTCTTTATTTTTATCGGCCACCTTAACTTTTTAAGAGTTTTTACTGATACGACCAGTCAAAACCAATTTTGACGGAATCACTTAGTCAAAAGTACTTTTAACCAACTCTATTGGGCAAAATTACTTTTAACTGTTATTTTTATTGACTAGCAAAATTAGTCAAAAATTTTTTTGACCGTATGCTTTAGTCAACAATACTTTTGACTGGTTAAGAGTTTTGAATGCAACATATATAAATCATACAGTGTTTACCAACAGAGAGCTATTGGTACAAAGTTTTTGAGTTTATTGCGAATAGACAGTCATATAGACGCGATGGGGGCTTTGTTTTATAATGTTACTATTAAAAAGAAAGAATGAAAAAAAAAAAGAATAGCGCCACCTATCGGGTCCAGTTGTTTTTTCAAACCATCCTGAGACCCAATCAAATACACACACAAAATTAATCTTAAATCGGTCAAGCCATTTTGTAGGAGTTAGGTGACAAACGCACGTACATAATCTTCATATATTAAAAGAATCACATTATACATAGAATCTTTATATATTACTAGCTTTTGCCCGCGGCTTCGCTCCCGTCAACTGATTACTCTACCCTATTCTACCCTACTCTACCCTACTCTACCCTACTCTACCCTACTCTACCCTACTCTACCCTACTCTACCCTACTCTACCCTACTCTACCCTACTCTACCCTACTCTACCCTACTCTACCCTACTCTACCCTACTCTACCCTACTCTACCCAAAAAAAAAAAAGTACCCTATGACCGTCTCCTGGTTCTAAGCTACCTCCCCACCAATTTTCAGCCAAATCGGTTCAGCCGTTCTTGAGTTATAAACAGTGTAACTAACACGACTTTCTTTTATATATATAGATGTATATAAATTCTGTGGGTATACAATTTGACCTGGTAGATGGCGTTGCAATCGGATCATATTTTTTTTCTGAAGAAAAGCTAGCTTTTGGACAGAGCAAAGTCTGGCCGCTAGTTATATGTAAGTATAAAGATATGTAGGGATATTATGTATAATTATCTCTTATTTTAATCATCTGTTTGGATACGTTTAGCACAAGGTCAAGGTCGCCTGAAGGACACGGTGGAGCACACGGTAGAGGTGTGCCCCGCTTGGGCAGAGCACCGCCTTGTCCTCGTGGCCGTGGGGGAGATCGGCGGCAACAATCTCTCGTGCCGGGCTTTGGTACAAGCCATGATCCGAAGCGAAGAGGAGTGGTAGGCGGTCGCCTCCTTGTGCGATGCAGTAATGCTAGGAAAGGAGGAGGCCGCACGTGCACACGCGAGGGCGAGGCCCTCACGACTCAGCCGCCGGGATTCTGATCCCGATTTCCGGCCACCGTAGGCGCGGGCATGCGGACGGCGAGCAATGGGTAGCTCACCGTCTGACCGTCTAGTAACCGTCTGGACCGAGCCCAAAGTCATCGACGGCGCGTACTGTTCCACGCGCGCCTCAAGGAGATTTCAGCAAAACCGTAGGGGCCCAGCAGGGTGGAAGCCTACTGGGGCCAAGGGTCTGCTTCTGAAAGGAATACTCGGCCCTGGTATGAAAGGCAACGAAGGAACAGGAGTGTCAGTCAAGGTCAGAATCAAGGCTCTGTAACTAAAAATATTCAATAAGAGTCACAAACAACCGAGTATTAAAATATGGCATTGAAATCATAAAAATCTAAGTTTGAACTTTATAATAATAAATGAAAGTATAAACAGCAAAATTTGACATTTAAGTAATTGATGCTTAGATACATTGCATAAATAAAATTACTTTTGTAAGTACCTACGTCTTGATTTTAGAACCACAGGTTTCCTCTTTAGAAATTCCCCGTGAATCTAGCGGGTATCGGCCCTACTTGCCCTTTACAGTTTTGCTGACATCTCTTTGAGGAGCGAGGAAGGCTGTACGCCGTGGACGATTCGGTCTCGGTCCTTACCAGTAACCGGACGGCTGGATGGTAAGCTACCATGCGCATGGTCGTCTTCTGCAAGCCCACGATTACCCGACGCCTGGGGCGTCTCCTGAGGCGGCCGTTGGGGCGTGAGGATGCCCATTCCATCTCCATGGCTAGCATGCTGCTTCGCAGAAGGAGGCGAACGCCACCCATTCCCTCCCAAAAAACTTAATTTACGATTTAGAAAAATCTTTGAAAATCGGGAATTGAACTGTTAAAATTAGTAAGTTTGTACGGAACACTTAGTGCGCGAGTCTGACTTGCACTTGCCCAGTTTTTTTTAAAGAGTAACTATGGAGTTTTTTTATAAGTTACCTTGAATTTAGAATTGTAGGTCCTGTAACTACTGTGTTTCTATTAATTTAATAAGCTTGTGTCAAAGTTATACCCCTGGGTCAAAGTTACCCCAATTTACTCGGTATTTAAACTCAGCTGCTGTTGTGTATGTAGGTTTTACAAAGAAGGCTCTATAATGATAAATTAGAAACATTCTAAAGAGTAAGTGCAATTGTACAGTAATTTAAAATTCCGTCAATGTATACCAAAATTTATCTCTTGTGTCGGTTCTTGCGTGTTAAATGCCGCATTTACAATCAGAACACATGAGTAACCGTTCTACGAAATTAGTGTATGTAGGTACCTTCGAAAGTACCGTTAGTACTAAGTATTGCAATGGTTGCACATTCCTTAGAAAAGACGATAAAACGAATTTGATTGTAGAGATTAAAGTGTCTTTAAGCACTTAAAGTACCACAAAACAAAGCAATTTTTAATTTATTTCGATGTGATTTTTAATTTCGTCATCATTTCAGCCGAAAGACGTCCACTGTTGGACATATGCCTCCCCCAAGTGTCGCCATAACGACCGGTTCTGTGCGTCTCGCTTCCATCGGATTGTGGTCGCCACTTCAGAACCTTTCGTCCCCATCGACCATCTCTTCTGCTAGCAATGTGCTCTGCTCACTGCCACTAAAGTTTGGCGAATCTTTGGGCTATGTCGGTAACCTTGGTTCTCCAGCGGATATCTTCATTTCTGATGTGCAGGAAGATGATTCAGTAATCAGTGGGCTTTTATTACTAATAATAATAATATTCCACAACTATCGCACAACGCCATCTAGTCCCACACTAAGCAGAGCTTGTGCTGTGACTACTGGACAACTGATAAACATAATTATATATTTCTAAATACATACACACTATAGACAAATTACACCCAGACACAAAACAAATAATCGTGATCATCACACAAGCATTTGTCTTGGGTGAAAATTGAACCCACGACATCCAGCATAGCAGTCAGAGCCACTAACCACAATACCAACAGGCCAGTCGTGACATACCCTTTTTTTTTGCCGGTGTGGAAAATCCTCATGGATGTCCTTCGCCTGGCGAAGGGGTCTGTCAGACTCTTACTGACTAAAAACCACCTCGGTGTTCCCTCCCACACTTGGATCGTGGGAACTGGTATGCCATTCATGATCCCCAGCTAGTGCCGGCCCGCCTACGCGGGCAACCTCGGGCCCGCGGGGAGTGTGAGGTGTCCTCCCCCCGCGACGTCCAATAGGGGCGCGCGTGGAACACTACGCGCCACCGCCTCGGGTCTTGCTGGATGGGGGACGGCGGATGACCCCGAGTCCGCCGTCCCTCCGGACCTCTTTATGGGGGCTGGAAGAGGGCGTTGTCTGCCCTCCGCCGACGCCTGGTTCGCCTGCTGCGGCACGGGAGAGTGGCCACGGCCTCCCTCTCCCTAGTCGTGACGTACCCTGGGCCATCCACAGCCATAAAGTAATAGTTTAGTTACGAAACCTGGTCATTACAAATCAATTAACATAGAATGTATGCGCATAACAATGTGGCCTAGGTATTGGCGTGCTTACGGGGACCTTGACTGCCGAGTGTCGATGCGTGGTAATAGCTTTGTGATCTTGAACTTAAAACTTGAAGCTAAGGGTAAAAGTGCTTAGCTAATTGGGTAGTAAACCCAACTATTTTTTTAATTTTTTTACAAAAAAAATAACTTTACTTATCCAAAATCACAAACAAAAATGAATTTGCGGACGGCGAGCAATGGGTAGCTGGCTGTCCGACCGTCCGGTAACCGTCGGACCGAGCCCAAATCGTCGACGGCGTAGCATTCCACGCGCGCCTCAAGGAGATGTCAGCAACCGTAGGGGCTCAGCAGGGTCGTAGCCTACTGGAGCCAAGGGTCTGATTCTGAAAGGAAGACTCGGTCCTGGTATGAAAGGCAACGAAGGAACAGGAATGGGTTTTTAGTCAGTAAAAGTCTAACATTATCTCCCGCTCTTCTTATAAAAAAAGAAAAAGAATTCAATATTAAACAAGTTAGGAATCTTTCAAAGCCGGTGGAAGGGGAAACTTACGTTACAGAATAAGGATGCAATCACTGAAATGTGACGTCACCGCCATTACGTTACGTGTGTACTAAAGAGATAGTGAAATGTATACCATCTACTCGATACTTCTAGACAAGCGTGCTTTATCGTCGGCCACATATCGCTTACCATCAGGTGGGATAGATCAAACACGAGTCAAACAATAAAAAAATGTTTCCACCACGCCCCCCCAATCTCATACATTAAACTCTTATTGCTACTTCGTAAAATAAAAAAAATAGGATAATCCCGACGGTTTTCAAAAGAAAAATCTTTTAATTATTATTCACTAGCAGACCCGGCGAACTTCGTACCGCCTAATAACGCCATCTACTGGCATTACCAGAACAGCATAATTCATTTTACAATGACATTTTAATTAGAGATGGCGTTGCATTTGATTTTCCTTTCGTGATTTTTTCCAGTTTTTTTCACCGATTAAACCTTCCCTGGACAATCTCAAATATTTCAAGACCAAAATTTGCCAAATCGGTCCAGCCGTTTTTGAGTTTTAGCGAGACTAACGAACAGCTATTCATTTTTATATATATAGTTTTTTGCAGTTTTTTACTGACTCCAGACTTTATCTGACTAAAACCCACTGAAAATAAAACCCATGTGTTTCTTCGGTTCTCCTTTTCATTTCTACTCTTTCCTACATTCCCGCAGTCCTAACAGACATAATGAGTTTCAGTCTTAAGAGTCATAAAAAACATGGCCAATTATAAATATTTGATGTTTGCCTTAAAATACATAATTATCATAATCCATCTTTTTAAACATTGAGTAACTATACATATATAGATAGCTAACGAGTGGGTGAAGCGATGGCTTTTCAACAAACTCAAACACCGGTTTTGTTAAGAAATATTTATAATCCTAACATTAATACTATGCCTATGTAAATGAATAGGTGTAAGGTTAAATAAATAAATTATACAATTATGGATTTATTATTTGCATTATTATCTTCAATCCGTAGACCTGCATTATATTATTTTATAATGCTCTTGCATATATTATTTAAGTACAAAACTGTAACTACGCGCTGTTGACGACTGGGCCCGGTCCGGTCAATTACCGGACGGCCGGATCGTGGCTGGTAGTCGGAGTCAGAATCTCGGCGTGAGGACATTCGTTCCCTCACGCGTGCGGCCTCCTCCTTCGCTAGCATTACTGCTTCGCAGAAGGAGGCCACCGCCTGTCATTCCTCCTCGCTTCGGACCATAGCCCGAACCAGGGCCCGACGCGAGAGGTTGCTGCCGCCTCCACGAGGACACGACGGTGCTCCGCCCAAGCGGGGCACACCTCTTCCAACGTGTCTTTCGGGCGGTCCACACAATGGTGACATCCAGGCGTTTCTTCCGCCTGAATCCGATGCAGGAATCTCCCGAACTTGAAATATGAATATGAATATGAACATGCCATGTTCGGTGAGGACCTGCGTCATGCGGAAGGTGAGAACGCCGTGTTGCCGCTCCAGCCACTCCTTAAAGAGGAGACTTACTGCCATAATTGTGGCGTGCCGAGCACTGGGTTGCGACATTCGCTGTCGACATTCCACCATGAGATCACGCCGGAACTCTGTCCGCCATGCCGCGACTTGGCACCCTGCACCCCGGTTTTGCATCTCCCCGCGCAAATCGTGTATGCGTGCAAGAACTGTTGCGTCCAAATCCCATGGTTGCAGGCCAGCAAGGAGGCTCGCCGCTTCGCGGGAAACCGTGCGGTATCTCCGTACCATCCGGATGGCCATGACCCTCTGGCAAGGGTTCAGCATTGCCGCCGGTTGCTTTTGCAGCGACGGCGCCCACATCGGCGCTCCGGAAAGGGCCATGGACTGAACAATTTCCGCATAGAGCCTCCGGCAGGAGGCGTCTGGACCCCCAAAGTTGGGCAGGGGCCGCTTTAGCTCAGCCCCGGTCCGTTCCAGTTTGGGAGTCAGATGTCGAAAGTGCTCCACAAAGTTCCACCGACTGTCGACGACGAGTTCCAGGTACTTCATCATCAACCCGACGTCGATGCGAACCCCTTCTACCGCTATTTGGGAACCCGGTAGTGGCGCATTCCGAGGCCAATGAAATCACATGGACTCTGACTTGTGCAGTGCCACCTCGAGTCCCAACTGCTGGATCCTTTCAATGACTGTTGAAAGTCATTGAAACACGAGGGATCGCTAGTTGGCGGCTCAACTAGCAACTCCGCGTGTCGCTAGTTGGCCGCCGTCTGGTCCGACTACCCCTGTGCCGTGACTAGCTTGTCGTCTGCGTAAGAGACCACGCTGACCCCGTCGGGGAGGTCACCGCGTAGAACGTAGTCATACCCGATATTCCACAAAGGCGGTCCTAGTACCGATCCCTGCGGAACACCACACGATATCTTTCGCCATCTCCACTGTCCCTCGTGACCAGGGTAGATGATAAACCTATCCTTCAGGTAGGCCTTGATCACACGACGGAGGTAACCGGGCACCGGGTGATACCGGAGTGCCCTCCTGATGCTACTCCAGGGCAGGGAGTTGAAGGCGTTGGTGATGTCCAAGGACACCACCACTACAACCCTGCCCCGGGACACCGCATCCCCCGTCATGCGAATTAGTTGAGTATGCAAAACCAGATATTTTTAAAATTAAATTTATTTACGAAGCACGAACAAAAAAATGTAATCAGAATCTAGTTCTTCAATTCCGTTCATCTCTGCATCACTGTGTCAAGCGTACTTATCAATATAAAAAGATTTAGCTGTCATTAAGAACACCATGTTCAAATTACGATGCTAGTGATAGCACGCTCACGGCAATCTTAAATAATTACGTTATAATAAGCCATCAGACCATTGTTGATGTTTCATAATGCTTGTAGGCACAACCGGCATAACAATTTTCTTTAATATCGCTTCTCTTACGAAATGTGATAAAATCTGGGCCAAGGTTGCCATTTTGATTCTTTATGCTCACCAACAATGAATTTATTGTCTCATCTTCATGCTAGCTTGGTGACACTTTCGACCTTGTGAAGAAAATGTAAATTCATTATGCGAATAATTTTGGTGGGGTATTAAAATTCAATATTTAATTAGGTAATAAAGTAAATGGACACCTACTAGTGTAACTTATAGCATTTTCTCAGAATTTAAATGATGCATATGTGAAAGATAAATTGTTGCCCATAAAAGTAGCTATAAATAATACGAGTTAGGTTGTAAGGAAAAGAATAAGGCGCAATTGAACAGCATAGCGTTGTAACACCTAGTCCCTCATGGCATGAAGACCTAATTTGACATGATCTACCCGTGTACCGAGTTTCATCGAAATCCTTTCAGTCGTTCGAGCGTGGAGATGTAACAAACATACACACATCTATCTAAATTGTTGACTTCCGCACTTAGTCTATGTATGGAGGACCATTGTGTGTGAGCCGTAGCGGTGTTCATTCGAACCAGCACATCTCTCTAGAAGTTTATGGTGTTAGCCTCCCAGTATATTCAGGGCGTCTAGATGCCCTGAATATACTGGGAGAACAGACGCGTCTGTTATAGTTTCATATGTTCAAGAAACGTTTAACCGAGATATTTGTAATACATGATTGAAAAGCGTGTCCATGGAGTTTCTTGCACATTCTTCTCCATAGAGTTCTACGCTTTGGAATGTGCAATCAGCATCATTTTTTTTCTGACTGACTGACTTCTTGACATTTCAAAATTGCCTGTAAATGGTTCATTTGAAATAAAATGCTTTGTATCTTGAATCTTCCGCTCCACTGTTGTAGCTAAAGGGCGTATCGACTTTTACTCACTAAAACTCACCTATGTACCTTTATTTGCCTTTTGTATTCCAAAGACACTATAATTCTTTTAAACATTCCTGAAGATATTGATAGTCATTGCGATGAGATTGTGAATAGCTTTTGAACTTAGTTTTGAATTGGCTATCTAAAGGATATCTATATATATATAAACTAGTGCTTGACTGCGATCCCATCTGATGGTAAGCAGTGAAGCAATCGTTGATGGTGAAGCGCACTAGTTAGAGCTTTCATTCTAGCCTTGAAGACACCTAAATTATAATCGGACGGGAAGACTGCTGCAGGAAAATTGTTCGAATATAGCTGGTAGGTACTTACAGAACAAATAACAGGTGGTAATAGGAGCAGGTTCCGGAGTTACGCGCAACACGCAATAGTTTCCCTTCCTTGTGCAACCGCTACCGCTGCATGGTTGACGGTGCACGGTGACCACAAATAATTCTGAAACGAGAATACTATCAGGTTTCTTTTTTTCTAGTTTTTTTTTTTTTATATTTTTCGAAATTTATGAATCCTTATTGATTTGGCTTGACTTTTTATAGGGCAATATAACTTATAAAGACTTATATTTGACATCTATGTGGACAAATTTTTGATGCCCTATGAGTTTTATTTCTACCCGTTTGTACATATTATTATTTTCAGTTTGTTTATATACTTATTAAGTTATAATATTTAATAGTTAAGATGTATATATAAATTAATAAATGAGAAATTATCTAAAGAGTTATTAAATATGCTGTCATATATGTCTTAGCATTAGCATAATCAGCCTTTTTTAATGTTCCCACTGCTGGGACTCAAGCATCCTCTCTAGGAAATTAGAGAACGCCTGATTTTAGGAACGCCTGAAAACTCAAAAATCGCCTGAATATCTATAAATACGCCTGAAATCTAACGCAATCCAACGCGATGTTTGACGTTAAGGCAACGCGAAAAAGAAAGATCGTTATCTCTGTTGAAGTAAAAAGCTTTTAAACCATGCTCGATGTTGACGATAGGCGAGTGAAAAAGGACCGAAACCTTGTTTTATTAGGTAGTAAAATGCTGTGAAACATTCTCTAGAGCCAATTAGAGGTGCAAGTCAAGACCTTCAATAAAAACAGGTAATGTGAGAAAGATACGTAGAAAGTAGTCCTAGACACCTGATGTGAGCTCTAAGGCTGAGGCTACACTAGACCGCGATGAGCGCTTAAAACAAATAACTGAAATTCACGTTTATGGCTGCACTGTACGTCAAATATTCCTAGCGATATTTGATTTTTGTAAGCGATTGGAACAACAGTAGGTACTGTAATCATATCATCGGCTACATCAAATTATCAGCGAAAGCGAAATTTAAACGAATTTATACGATAATTTCGTTTAAATTTCTTACGCGACAAGTTCAACAATGCTACTTATTATGTCTGTGGCGACATTACTTGTATCGTCAACGGCGACAGACATTGATCGCTGATGGATACGCTCGCAATCAAGGAGCGATTTTTTTGCGTAAAGTTCAAAATAACAATTTTAGAGGGTTCGCCGTCTAGTGGCTACATTATCGCGCTAAAGACGGCGATCACTCACGTTTCGGCGACGCGTTCAAATCAGTTTGTTTTGATCGCTCGTCGAACGGAACATTTTTGTCTACGATAGACGTTGAATTGTTTGTGTCCGAAGTAAAAGTGCATTATTCAAAGAATGTTTCTGAAAATTGACGCAGGTCTTTATTTATTTCATGAACCAAAACAATCTTTTTTTCAAAAATATTTAAGAATTTTCTAGCAAAAACACAAGGTTTGGTTTTGACAAAGCTATTCAAATAATACAACGTCTTAACAAAGCCGACAACGACTGAGCGATTGCCGAAGAGCTCCCACCGCGCGCGTCCTGCCCCCCTAGCCAAGTTACAATCGTATCGTTCGCGCCGAACGCCTCGAGTAGGCCACGCCTCCGATCACTTTGTTCGGACCACGTGACTGAGCGTTGAGATGATGTCAGAACAAAGGATCGCACGAACGATACGATTGTAACTGCGCCTCTGTACCGCTTCTATGTAGCCGCCTTGTCGCGATTGGTAATAATGCGAATTCGCAGCGAAATCGCCGTCTTATTCTCCTTTTACAGTGTAGCCGCATGAATTGCTCATCTAATTCGTTGTAACCATATTTAACTCGTTTCACTCTTCCAGTCGCATCGCAAATCGCTGGCCACTGTAGCCTCAGCCTAAGAGGGTTAGGTCTTTCTAAACCTTAGATTAGAAAATGGAAAATGTTTGTGTTGATCAAGTAAATAGACAAGTTTCTAAACGGGTCGGGAATAGTTGTGGTAGACCGCTTACTTATATTAAACTTGTGAGATATGCAGATACAATGGTATATGGTTTTTTAATGTGGAAAAATCATCTAATGACAAATCTCGCTCTTGGGCGGATCGGGAGATAGTATCAGACTTTTACTGACTAAAAATTCACTCCTGTTCCTTCTTTGCCTTCATCCCGGAGCCCCGGGTTTCGCTTTCACACTACCCATGGTCCCAGTAGGCTTTGACCCTGCTGGGCCCCTACAATTTGCTAATATCTCCCTGAGGCGCGCGTGGAACAGTACGTCCCGTCGATGACTTGGGCTCGGTCCGGACGGTTACCGGACGGTCGGACGGCGAGCCACCCATTACTCGCCGTCCGCAAGCCCACGCCTATGGTGGTCGGAAATCGGGATCGGAAGGTGTTCTGATGCTGATGCGTTTATCTATTTCCCTCGTGATAGTAGATTATTCTCCGAGGGGAACCAAAAGTATCCTATGTACTATTCCAGGACATGGTCTATTCTTGCACCAAGTTTAATCGAAATCCGTTCGGCCGTTCGAGCGTGAAGAAGTAACAAACATACACTCAAAAAGTTTCACCTTTATTATTATTTATTTAACGACTTATACACTATTAACATATTACAAAATATAACTTATACATATCTATTATTAGGGCACATTGCTCGTAGAGCGGATGGTCGAGGGGTCCGAAAGGTTCTAGAGTGGCGACCGCGCACTGGAAAACGCAGAGTTGGAATTGAAACTCCCACAAGGTGGACCGACGACCTGGTGAGAGTCGCAGCAGTGCGGTGGATGCGAGACGCACAGGATCGGTCGTTGTGGCGACGCTTGGAGGAGGCCTATGTCCAACAGTGGCTCTCTTTCAGCTGAAATGATGATGATGATATCTATTATTAAGATGAACTTGTCACATAAAGCCTGGCTACTTGCGTGATCGTTTTTCATTCACTCGCCCTGCCGATGCCTCATGCAGACCCCGCCTTAAATACCAACTCAATTTCCCATCCCATAACACCCATTTCTATTCCAACTCCTTCTCTTTTCATGCGGTACGATTGTGGAACTCACTTCCAGCTAAGATCCGTGACGCTAAAAGTGTATCGGTTTTCAAGAAGCTAGTCAAAGAACATTACCTCTCTACCATCTCGTAAAGTTATATTTTATAGATATATATTTTTATAATTTAGTTTATTTATTGTATCTATTTATGTGTTTTATATATTTTTATTGATATATATAATTATGTATATGATTTAATTTAGATAATATAGTATCTTTTTAGTTTTTTAACTTATGTGTATACACTGTGTCTACATCTCTCATCCAACTCTCGTTTCGCAGGTCTGCTGGAAGAAATTTCATTTGAAATAAGCAGTACCTTTGTGCTCTTTTATCTGCTTTTATTCTTTTCATTTTTAAGTGTTTGTGTGTACATAAATAAATAAATAAAGATGTCACACAACTCACAGTACAGTCACTCAAAGAAAGCAGCACCCTTATGATATAAGTATGATATTGAACACCATGTAAATAAATATACAGCTTTACAGACAACACCTATCGTAATGTGTACATCCCTGTTATGGTGCAGCAATCAACTAAAAACTATAATATTAATAATCATCATCATCATTTTAGCCAAAAGACTTCCACTTTTGGACATAGACCTCCCCCAAGCGTCGCTACAACGACCGATCCTGTGCTTCTCGCATCCACGGCATTCCCGCTGTTCCGTATGGTGTCCGGACGTAAAGAATTACACTATCCCATCTCTTACTGTGGGTGTTGTAAGAATCATCTAAGGGACACACCAGAGAATGGGCAGCAGCATTCTTTGTGCATTGCAACAACTACACTGCGATCGCCAACCCGCATGCCAAGCAAGGCGATTATGGCAAAACCTCCCCTAATGATAAGCACTATAATAATATTATCGCATAACTACATATATTCGTAGTTAGTTAATTTTTTAAGTCAAATCACATTGTTACATTCTCACTCACAAAAATATAGGAAATAAACAATAAATACATGTTGTAGCAACAATGACAATCAAATACACAATGCCAATAGTATTTTAGTACGTAATAAAGTACAATGTAAAGATGCCGAGATAGTAATAAACACGATTCAGGGATATCCCACTGAAGTGAGAACAATGGCCACTTCAGCTGTAATCACTAACCAGCATTGTTGAGGCACCTACGGACACATGGACTGAATTATGCAATTTTGGTAATCATTGATTTCCTTTAAACAGTTTGGAAAAAAATAATCTTTGTTAGGTACAAATAATATGGAACAGCGCTTCAGGTGCGTGTTTTTACTTTAACGCGATCAAAACGTTTATAGCCATCCGTGTTTATAGCGTTTGGCTTTCTGCCTCTCTAGCCAAGTTACAACCGTTTAAGTCGGCCACGCCTCTGATTCCTTTGTTCTGACGACATCTCAACGCTCAGTCACGTGGTCAGAACCAAGCAATAGGAAGCTTGGCGATCAACGACTCGAGGCGATCAACGAAAAGAGAATCGGAACGAAACGGTTGTAACTTGGCTAGGGGGCTATTTGGTGCTGAGCTTATAGCGCGCCAATCGAAACTTGGAACGTCGTAAAAGTGTAAATAAATTCGCACTAGGTACTTTAATATTATAATCTGTTGTGCTTGTAAATTATACTGGAACTACTTATACGAGTATAGTTAGAAGAGAGAAACATAGGATTGGTCAATTTTAGCGACGCTTGTGGGATGCCTGTGTCCAACAGTGGAAGTCTGTTGTCTGAAAGAATGGGGCTGAAGATGAACTTAGACTATTTGCATGTTGGCATCGGCTGTTTACACTTTTCCTCCTTTTTTGGGGGTGACATATCGTGACAGACTTACTGACTAAAACCTACCTCTATTAATCAGTTGGCCTTTGCGTTCCAGGGCCGTAATAACTCTTTGGAACGATCACACTTAAGATCTCATCACACTCCCGAGCAGTGCTATAAAACAGTGACTTTCTGAAACCTCGGCTCGGTCAATAGGTTTGAAAAAATATATGTTTATTGTACAACCTATGATTTTTTCGTAACATTAACTAATACTTTAGCCAAAAAAACAAATGATATTTTTTCGCTGGTTTTCCCCACCCCTTTCAAACGACTTTGATCTTTAGAAATATATTTACAAAAAAATTTGGTTGTGTGTGTTGTGGTGGTTGAGTGGTGTTCTTCAGAATGTACATAGCATATATAAATCAATAAATATTTTGCAAAGAAAATGGATTTAAAGGTCAGCGGCGCTCTATGCGGGCGCAGCTGTCTCCCTAGCCAAGTTGCAATCGTTTCGTTCGCGCCGAATGCCTCGAGTAGGCCACGCCTCCAATTCCTTTGTTCTGACTACGTGACTGAGCATTAAGATGACGTCAGAACAAAGGAATCGGAGGCGTGGCCAACTCGAGGCGTTCGGCGCGAAAGATACGATTGTAACTTGGCTAGGGGGGCTGGCCGGAATTACTAGTAAATGCACAGATAATCGTAATGCCGCCTAGGCGGTACTAGTATGTGTTGGTTATTGCATTTTCTTTATTGATTACTTTTACAAAGAAATCGTTAGGTGTAATTGCACATTTCAAACGTGCTTCAAATGTTTATGAAAGTAACTTTTAAACAAATGCACTCACTATATTTAAAAATATGAATGTATTTAATGTGCATACAAATGCAATTTTCGTTTTGATTGCTCGAAATGGATGTATGAAAGTTTTAATTATTAATTCTATGTGCAAAATTATGTATTTAGGTTGTATGTGATGATATTATTTCTTTGTTTTCGAATGCATATAAATGTCTCACAATAATTATACTTGAAAAACGGTTGAAGTGGCGCTTTTAGAGAAACTGAGGGCCTATCACGAGCTCTTAACGCAATCCATTTTACAACCTAAACTGAACTGTTAAAGAGATGGAGTTTTAGTATATGCGAAACCCGATCAACGTGTCGAGTCCTTTTATGTAAAGAACCTGTATACAAAATTTCATAACTGTATTATGAAAAATCACAAAGTTATAAGCTTATTATGTATTACCTGGTTGTCCGCACAAATACATGATCACCGGGCCATCCGGGCGACTGAGGGGTTGTTTTGCTCCTGAATCCAGCTGTGCGCTGGCGCCTAATGCCCGCTATGACCTGCCCTGACCTGTGCTGTACTTAGTGTCGGAGATGTCCAAATTTGTGACCTTTTTTAAATACTTCTGAGAAAAAATATAACATGATGTAAAAACTATTGTCGATTCAGTTATTGATTCTGAACAAACTATATTCAGGTTTCGCATATACTAAAAATGATGTTGTACAGTGTGTTTCGCTCGCATGACTGATATTTTAAGACTTCATGGTAAGGCCGTAAGACCCCTGTAGGCAGGCCTGGCACTTAATTACTCGTACGTTCTAAATTCTTGAGTCACAAGTCTAGTCAGTTTTAATCAGAATAACCAAACATGGAGTAACTTGATTAGAAATCTAGAACAACTTGATTCAATTTATGCACTTAGTTTTATTACATGTTCCAGAAAACTGTTCGCAGAATTTAAGTAGTCAATTTGGATAATTAATAACGATTGGAGTTCGATTTCATTTCAAGATTAGATTATCGCACTGATATAATTATTATTAAAGATTGTATGTGTATGTTTGTTACTCCTTTACGCTCAAACGACTGAATAGATTTGGATGAAATTTGGTACATAGATAGACCATGTCCTAGAATAGCATATAGTATACATAGGACATCTGGATAGAATCTGTGGAGTCTCAGTAGGGTCAGTAGGTTCCAATTTTGTGAAGCAAGTGAATGAGTGTGAATAAATTCTTGTTTACACTTTATGTTTAACGAGGGATCGAAATTCAATATTTGATAAGGTTTCACATAGCGACATCTATACCGCTAAATAGGAACTAACCTGCAACATGATGCCAGAGTTCTCTGCACGATTAGATCTTATTAAGCGCCTATTACACCACTCGATATTCAGACAGTCTTAGTCTATGTTTATCTATTTATCTCATCGTTCTGTTTCATTCCTTTATATTACATTGGCGTAAGTTGCTCTTTTTCTTGTGTGACGCTACATAGACTAAGACTGTCTGAATATCGAGTGGTGTAATATGCGCTTTAAACAACAGCCCGAAATGAAATATCGGGCAGTTGCCCGGATCAGACACAATGTCCGGTCGGAGGATACTCCCTTTTCAACGGAGGTATGTGGAACTTTACATCTTGGTCCTCATACCACCCAAAAGACTTTAAGGAGATTGACCTAATAAAGTTAAATTGATTGTTTTAAATACTCTTCTTCATAAGAGACTAGATTTAGAGTTGATGTTTAGTGACGTAAATATCGAAAGAAAAATACCAGTACAGTATATTGTAATTAGGGATTGTTCGAACGAGTTACTGCGGCCCTAGAACGCAAAAGGCAACTGAAGGAACACAAGTGTGGTTTAATCTGGGCTCACCATAGTTATGGCAGTAAGTCCCCTCTTTGAGGAGTGGCTGGAAAGACGTCACAGCGTCCACACCTTCCGCATGACGCAGGTCCTCGGATACGGTGGTGGCCCCGCTTGGGTGGAGCACCACCGTGTCCTCATGGTCCATAGCGAGGAGGAATGGCAGGCGTTCGCCTCCTACTGCGAAGCAATTGATTAATAAATAAATAATAAGCAGGTACAATGTAAAACTACGATTTAAAAAAACATTACCACTTAAAACTGTTCGTACCAACAAAGCTAAAATTAGTGTAACGATTAATTATGTCGATAAACGAGAAATGATGAGTCTAATCGAGCTCTCACTTTCTTAGGAGAGGTACACTGACAAAGTATTTCGAAAGTGAAACTGTAGGGAACGGGAATACACTGTTTTGCAGTTTCTACTCAGATCAGATTATGTTTCAACTCTTGTTTGACTGGTACTTAAGTCTAGGTGCGTAGGTACTCATAGGTGTCGACCTACGTCACTTTCTTTATATGGGCCGTGGGATGGTTCGAAAGAGTTACCGAGGCCCCAGAACGTAAAAGGCAACTGAAAGAAGAGAGGTGGGTTTTAGACAGTAAAAGACTGATACTAGGTATCTCTCGCTTCAACCGCAGCGGGAGAAATTTTTTGATGATAACTACGTCACCCTCCAAAAAGGGGCGGGGGGAGGAGGAGAAGTGTAATGAGCCGATGCCAACATGCCAATGGGAAGTTGGAATCGGGATTCCGATCCCGATTTTCGGCCAATCTTAGGTGTGGACGGCCGCACTTGGTAAAAGCATAATCTACACTAGCATTATAAAGAGGTAAAGTTTGTTTTTTTTAACAAAAACTGCTTTATTTTTCTAAGTGTCATAGGCCACCACAAATTTTTAACTAGTAAAAATATTTAAAGGGCTTATTTGAAAAGGTCTTAAATTGTTATTGTTTAATTAAAATCTCAATAAATAATATTCATAAACAGCAAAGTTATTAGCGTTTGTTTATATCTCAAAATATCACTCAATTTATCGAAATATTGTACAGGTTATTTATTATGAATGAATTAATGGTTATTGAAATGGAAAAAATACACTGCGCGTAGTATTTTCTAGTAGCAATTGCTAAAAATGTTTGATTCTATTATAATTTTACCAATTTTACTTTTGACTACAAAAATATGATCAGTAGTAACAGGTACGGATAGAGCCCCATTTTTTTTTTGCACTTTTAAAAAATTCGAGCTGTATTTATGTACAGGTCGAAGCCGCGGGCAAAAGCTAGTGTATGTATAAATTAGTGAAAGTATTATGTAAGAGTATTCATTGAAAACATTGAAAAGTACCTAGGTATAATTTATATGGACATAGACTAACACATTATAATATTGTAATTATTCGCTCACGATGCAATTAAGCGTGAAAGAATGGACAGGTAGGTTTCTAATATGGCATTTGGTTATGAAGGAACTTGTTAGTATGATGGCATTCCGGTAAGATTTTTGAAGAATATTTTTGTGTCGAAAATGATATCGTGGAAAGAGACGTTATTATTATTAACTAAGGTCTTTTTAGGGTTCCGTATCTCAAAAGGAAAAACGAAACCCTTATAGGATCACTTTGTTGTCCGTCTGTCTGTCTATCAAGACTCTTTATATCAAGAACACGTGGAGGTATCGAGTTAAAATTAAAAACATATACTCAGGTCTGCGGTCCCTTGAAGCTGTGAACAAAATTGAACTTCTAAGTTAATGAAAAAATGATACGGCCGTTTATGTCGCAAAAAAACGTATATTTCGATACTCTTCCCGTTGACCCAGGATCCTAAAATTTAGCATAAAGCAAGGTCTTCTAACACAGGTATTGAAATAAATCTGAAAACAGTAAATTTGTTGTTCTAAATTGCAAAAAATAATACTTTTTGTAATTCGGAAAAATCTTCGAGACTCCATTCGGGAATTATAGATTGTACAGAACCCATAGTGCGCGAGTTCAACTCACACTTGCTCAGTTTTTTACATAACATAAGTAGGATGACAGCAGGATGAAAATATACGTCTTTAAGACGAGAGAAAAGGATAGGTAGCTACGTTGCGCACCATCCTATCCTGATAATGGTATAGTTGCTGCCACCGGCTTCACCCGCGTGAAACTAGAAAATGTCCCAAGAGAACATACCCCTGGGATAAAAATCCATCTACTATTCCAGGATACGGTCTACCCGTGTACCAAATTTCATCCAAATTTGATCAGCCGTTCGAGCGTGAAGAAGTAACAAAAATACGTATACTCAAACATAAGTGTGATTTAATGCAAAAGAAAACATCTATACAATAAAAAGCGAGAATTCAGAATTCGAATAATTGTGAAATTTTGGAACAAGAAACTCTATGTAATTCAAAACAAAGTTCTTGTACCCCTTGTATCTATGCTTGTATCTATGCTTTTTTGGGGTTTTAAATACGACGGTCTCTTCTAACTCACTTGATACTTGAGTTGTTGGTGATGACCCCAAATTTCTTTGAATTATAAATAATTATTTATTAAATCAATACATATGTACCTACATAAGATATACTAAGTTTATACTAAACCTAACTATGTACAGTCAGGGATCAAAAGTGCAGTTGCACTCTACCAATGCTAAAGTGTCTAAAATTTCTTTGTTGTAGAAGTTCAATAGTCCACAACTAATTAATTCAATACTTTAGATTCTACCAATTAAATCAGTCATGGACCATTGACACTCTTCTACAAAGAAATTTTAGACATTTTAGCATTGCTAAGGTGGAACTGCACTTTTGACCTCTGACTGTATATATAATACAAAAACACAACATACACTTAGGCGTTGAAGTACTCCACCACATCGCTGTCATTCGGAAATGTGCCCAGAAGACTGGTAGCAATGCCAAGATGAATGGCAATGCTATTTCTTTGGGTAAATAACGACCCAGCATTTTGCGTGACTAAGAGGGCTGGCGGTGTGAAATTTCCTTAAAAAGGAGACACGCACTCGGACCCCATGAGTGTTTCGATCCCAAACGGCTCAAAACTGTAATTACCAGTAATTATAAATTAAACAACCTTTTTTGTTTTAGGTGGCTATTCCGTTGAGCACATAGACAAAGTGTGTCTGGCCCTACGTGCTAAGTTTGGCAATTGTGTGAAGATGACTGGATTGCTGGGCAGACCTGACATGCTGTTCGTCTTCGATGCCAGTGAGGTGGAACGGGTGTTCAGGGGCGAAGATGCGGCGCCACATAGGTAAGATTTTCTGGTCTAACAAACAACAACCAAAATACTTAAAACTATCCGATGGATGCGAGACGCACAGGACCGTTTATTCTGGCGGCACTTGGGGGAGGCCTATGTCCAACAGTGGACGTCTTTCGGCTGAAATGATGCTGATAATGAATCAAAGGCTCAGAGCTCAAAAACGATTTAAAAAAAATTAACAAAAGATTTAAGTACCAATAGGTACTCTCAAACTATACTAATCTATCCACGGGGAATTTCATAAAGGGATATCGTGGTCCTAGAACGCAAAGGGCAATTGAAGGGCACAGGTGGCCTTTGGTCATTAAAAGTCTGAATCATCCTCTCGCTCCACTCTAGTACGGTAAAGGTACGCTGTCTCTGCCATGGCACTGGAACGCAAAGCAACTGAAGGAACACAGATGGGTTTTACTCAGTAAAAGTCTGACAC
Organism: Mythimna pallens; assembly: GCA_961205895.1. Taxonomy (NCBI): domain Eukaryota; kingdom Metazoa; phylum Arthropoda; class Insecta; order Lepidoptera; family Noctuidae; genus Mythimna; species Mythimna pallens. The sequence goes on from OY540839.1 coordinate 6,402,526, forward strand.
GGAGGCGTAAATTGATGACTTCCCACGGAACGAAAACTACATATATTTACATAAATATAGTATCGTGCTGTGTGTTTAAAGTCTTTTTTATATAGCATGGGTAGAATGACAGCTGGAAAAAAATATGCATCTTTAAGATGAGAGAAAAAGTTAGGTAAGAATGAAAGAAAAAAAAAAGAGTTTATTCACGTCAAACATGGCGCATACCTTAAAAATAAAAACAAATAATAACAACATGCTAGCAAGCGCTCAGCAAAATGCCGGAGCTCGTGTAAGACAGAGCCTCATATCCTCGCTGCTTTTCAGCACCTGCCGTTTTCGACGGTGAGACGTTGATCGGTCAGCAAAGGCATATTATATACTTAAAATTACTAAATAAACAAACCAATAACAAAAATAACAATAAACCATTACATATACAAAAGGGTACAAGGGTTACATATACAAAGGTAGGCTCTACATTGTATGAATCTGACAGCTGTCACCCGCACCATTCTATTCTGATAATGGTATAGTAATTTTTTATATTTCCAGGCCTTCAATGCCCTCATTGAACTACTACAAACATACATTGAGGAAAGACTTCTTCGGCGCCGAAGAAAATTGTGCTGGCGTTATAGCAGTGTAAGTAACTCTATTTACTATTTAATATCTGTCTGATACTATGTTAATAATTATAGAGCAATATCAATTCGTTCAACATACCTCTCGTATTGGTCAAGACGAAAGTTTTTGACCAATGCGGGGGCATCGCGATGGACCTCACCAGAAGGCTTAAAATCACCCAAAGGAAAGGGCTATGCTCGGAGTTTTCTTGCGTGATTGCATCAGGAATGAAAATATCCTCAGGAGAACCAAGGTTACCGACATAGCCCGAAGAATCGCCAAACTTAGGTGGCCAGGGCAGGCCAGTGGGCAGGGCCACTGGTCGATGGGGCTGAAAGGTTTTGGAGTGGCGACCACGTACTAGAAGACGCAGCTTTGGAAGGCCTCACACAGGTGGACCGATGACCTGCTGAGGGTCGCGGGAATCAGATGGATGCAAGACGCACACGACCGGTCGTTATGGCGATACTTGGGGGAGGCCTATGTCCAACAGAGGACGCCTTTCGGCTGAAATGAATTTGATGATGTTGAGTAGTTATCAATTCTGCCTGCCCTATTAAAAGTTTTGGAACGGTTATTGAACAGCAAGTTTGCTGTCCCAAATTCAGTTCGGTTTTCGTACAGAGAAATCGACGGCCATGGCGGTGCGTGAACTGACTAACGTTATTGTTACCAAGGAACAGACTTAGGTGTGGTTTTAGTCAGTTAAAGTTTGACACGCCCTCTCGCTCCACTCTAGAGAAGAAGAGAGAACGGGAGAAGTTATTGGAAGATTTTCCTCCATTTTTTTCCGTTGAAAAATCATCTTATGACATTCCCCGCTCTTGGGAAGAGCGGGATCGCCGCCGGGATCCCGATCCCGATTTCCGGCCACCGCAGGCGTAGGCTTGCGGACGGCGAGCAATGGGTAGCTCGCCGTCCGACCGTCTGACCATCCGATAACCGTCCGGACTGAGCCCAAGTTGTCGACGGCGTGTACTGTTCCACGCGCGCCTCAAGGAGATGTCAACAAACCGTAGGGGCCCAGCAGGGTCGAAGCCTACTAAGGCCAAGGGTCTGATTCTGAAAGGAAGACTCGGCCCTGGTACGAAAGGCAACGAAGGAACAGGAGTGGGGTTTTAGTCAGTAATAGTCTGACCCCATCTCTTGCTCCGCCCAAGGGCGCGGGATGTCATTGCATGAATTTCCTACCTACAAAAAAAATCGACCTAAAACACTTACAAAGTAGGTTAAGCATTTTGGCATCCACTTGTTCGAATAAGATTTTCAGAATGTTAAATATACGTATTTCAGACATGGTGATCAGTGGTCAGCCTTCAGAACTAAAGTGTCTCGAGTAGCGTTAAGTGCTGGTGCTGCTGCTCAGTACACGGTGCCCGTCGCTGAAGTGGCCGACGCTTTTATCCAAAGGTATACTTGCATTATGCTATGCTTTTCTCTGCCTTAATTTTAATTTTATTGACTATAATGTTTTATTTTTTTTAATTTTTGACTTAATTTATTGTGTCATTGTTATTATCCTGGTCTCATTATTTTGTAATATTGAATGTTTTTTTTATTATTATATTATTATTATTAACACTACGGTTGGCACAGTGGTTGAGCAACTGGCTGCTGAACAGCGTGTCGCGAGTTCGATTCCCGCACGGAACACACATTTATGTGGCTTCACGTGTGGCCTACAGTTTAGGTTCTGGGTGTGTTGTGTATGTCAGCTTACGTATTTGTGAACGCACCCACGATACAGTTAATTCCTAGTGTGGGACGTTTTTATATAGAAAAAAAAAAAACTTTTACTTGGACGGCTTTCGCTTAAACTGGAAGCCTCCTACTCTAACGGAAACGGAATGAAAGTACCTGTACCAATATTTTATAATAATAATATTTATTTAAAAAGACAACAATTTGGTCCACTTTGTTAGTAAATTTAAAATTACTTAAAATTAGTGTTAGTAATACACAAACAAAGAAACAAAAATAAAACTAAGAAAAACATGCAGTGAGGTGGATGACTGATGCAAGATGTGCAGAGAACAATATAGCTAGAAGTAAACTGCCTGACCATTCTCTCCACATAGTGCCTCAGAATAGGGGAGTATGGATTCTCAACTACTGTTTTCAGGATGCTATTGTCACTGACCCGCGTTCTGTGCATCAGTGACGCAACTTTATTTAGAATCACTACCTGAAAGTCATCATTTCGATTCTAAGCCAAAATTTCCGACGCACTATAGAAACACACGTGGAGAGAGTGGATTACGGCCCATTCCTTCTTCTAGAGACAAGGTTTGGGTCAGCAGTGGGAACACTGCAGTACACGGGAGACTAACCCCTACTTTATTTTAAGTTCTTACAGTCAATCTAAAGGTTGTCTGGTAGATATCGCTGTCAGCGATAAGACAGTATGTACTCATAGATTTAAGTTTGTGTAAAAAATTTATTACTAGTTTGGTGTACAATAAAGTTAATTCTATTCTATGTTATTCTCATTAACTACTTAAAGAAACTTTAAAAAATATATATATTTGGTGTCCCATTATTTGAATAACATAATACCAAAAGCATGGTTCAATAAAATCCTTGTCATTTATTTCAGAATACGTAGCATAAGAAATGAAGATTCAGAAACGCCTGCTGACTTCTTGAACGAAGTACACAAATGGTCATTGGAATGTAAGTACAAAACTTGAGCAGTCGTCATCAGCCAAATTAGAAAGAGTTGGCGCAAGGAGTTTAGAAATACTTTTGTTGTGTAGACCCTCATCTCGGTTACTCACACTAGTAAAAATTAACAGGCACTACCAAAAAAAAAAACAGCAGTGGTGGTAGTCCAGAGATAATGACAATCATGTCCATAAACCAAAATTCGAAGGCATGTGACATTCACCAATCCGTACTGGGCCCGCGTGGTGAATGACGGTTCATTCTCTCTGAGAGGAGACTTGATTTCCCTTTATAAGGTTGGATTATATCCAAAGGAGACTCAGTGTTTCTTATAAAAGCAACACATCTAACCACTGTTAATTTGTTAATCTGTTAAAAATAATCAATATTTTAAACGGGCAAATTTTTAAAATAATTTTTTTAATATAATAAATTTCACATATATTATTTATTTCTCACATTATACTTTTTTTCTTAATCTAAAATACAATTGAATCGGATGGATGCGAGACGCACAGGACCGTTCACAGTGGCGACATTTGGGGAAGGTTTATGTCCAACAGTGGACGTCTTACAACTGAAATAATGATGATAATTAAGAAAATACATATGATAGGACAATTAATAAATGGAATACTAGTTAAGAGATAACGTTGACGACTGTCTAGTATGAACTGTGTTACAGAGGTACATGGATTGAATAAAAGAACTGGTATTACAAAACCAATTTAATTTTTTAGGGTTCCGGATCTCAAAAGGAAAAAACGGAACCCTTATAGGATCACTTTGTTGTCCACGTCCGTCTGTCTGTCTGTCTGTCAGTCTGTCTGTCTGTCTGTCTGTCTGTCTACCTGTCTGTCTGTCTGCCTGTCTGTTTTTCAAGACCCTTTATCTCGGGAATGCGTGGAGGTATTGAGTTGAAATTAAAACCATATACTCTACCTTGAAGCTGTGAAAAAATCAAACTTCTAAGATAACGAACAAAAAGAAACGGCCGTTTATGCCGCAAAAAAACGTGTATTTCGACACTCTCAAGGGAATCTAAATTCATGGGTTTTTTCCCAATGACCTAGAATCCTTAAATTTGGCATTTAGCAAGGTCTCATAGCACAAATATAGGAAAAATCTGAAAACTCTAAATTTGTAGTTACGGCACAAAAAAAAAAATCATTTTTTGCGATTTGGAGAAATCTTTGTTACATAATTCGAGAATTGAACTGTTTTCATAGTTAAATTTGTACGGAACCCTCAGTGCGCGAGTCCAACTTGCACTTACCCAGTTTTTTTTTTAAGTTATAATATAAACTAGTGCTTCACTCCGACTCCACTTGATGGTAAGCAGTGATGCAATCGTTAGTGGTGAATCGCACTAGTTTATTAAGGCCCTGTTTACTCTAGTCTTTAAGACACCTAAATTATAATCGGACGGGAAGCCTGCTGCAGGTTAATTGTTTCAATCATTTAATGTAGGTACGTGGTATAAACAACGTCATAGCAAAAATTTATCATTATATTTTTTTTATTTATTTCAGCCCTCAGCCTTATAGCTCTAGACACGCGTCTCAACTGTTTCTATGCCTCCGAAGACTCGGAGAGCATGCGCCTGATCCATGCTGTCCAGACCTTCTTCCTTAGCGTGGGTGAACTGGAGCTGCGCGCCCCCTGGTGGAGACTGTACCCTACTAAGATGTTCAGGCAGTATGTCGCCGCCTTGGATACTATCCTTAGGTAAGGTAGCTGGAAATTACGGATAATTTTATTTTAATTTCAAGATAAATGATTAAGGATTTATATCAAACAAGTTTACAATGAAAATTATATTTTTCTTAGCAAGCTTTTATGTCACGCTTATTACCCAGTTCATTCCATCATCATACCCTGGTTACCATCTAACACCAAAGTACTCGTCAAGACGTATCAAACGAGCCCAAACTAGATGGGGTTGTGTCGTTTAACTACCGAGTTCCTATGGCCACCTCCCGGTTCTATCATCAGATCAGTTCCATATCATAATAATTTTGCATTGTCATCTGATTTACACATGCATGCCAATTTTCAGCTCAATCGGTAACCGGGAACTGGAACAAATTTAATTTGCAAGATTTGATTACAGACAATTAGCAAACATCGGGACAGGTGAAACTAAATAAAAGCGTGCATTCAATTCCAGTTATGCAAAAAAAAAAAAAACATTTCGGTAACCTACTTCAATAATTTATTGATTGTATCGTCTACCTCTACTGCTTCTACCCATTTATATTCTATTGAATTCACTTCATGACATCGTCATCTTATCGATTCTTTATTTTCTCGACTCGTCATAATATAAAAATTATTAAATTATAATATGTAGTTCGCTCCTTACACTCATATCCGTAGACTCAGCCCTTTCCATAAAATAACTAGTTTTAAATTTTATTACAGCGTAACTCTCAGTCATGTGGAGAAGGCGCTGAAGGAAATCGAAGCTAACGGCAGCAGTAAGTCCCTGCTGCAGGACCTGGTGACGGCTGCAGGTCCAAGAGTGGCAGCTGTAGCAGCTCTCGATCTGTTCTTAGTAGGAATTGACACGGTAAGAAATTATCTACTTAAATCGTGTACCAAAACAACAATAGTATTCAAATGAAAAAAGTATCTAATTTTGTTAATTTATGTTTAAATATTTTATTTTATTTATTTAAGTAAAAATATCTTAAAAAATAATATTAAATTGTCTTGAGTTCAGAAAGTTCAATATTATCTTAAAAACATTTTGTGATAAAATTTGCAGAGTTTTGCTTAGGCACTTTTAGCATCATACATAATATATTCATATTTGCATGCCAACTAGTGGCGAAATGTGAGTTTATGCAAAAAAAAATTGTTATTGTCTCTTGTACCGAATTTATTGCAATTAAATATCTTTGTGTTTGTGACATATCAAACGAGTCTAAATCACTCGCCTGATGAAAATCTTATAGCAATAATTGAAGAAAAGCAAAACAATATCTCACAGAAACGAAGTTAAGTACATGACAAAATGATCTAATAATACCAGTATTATCTGGATAAATGAACGTTTATTTAACACAATTAATACAGTCGGTTAAAAATTCAATTTTAATTTTTAAGGACAGTGTTTCACAGTACATCTGATCCTAACCACCAAACCAGGCCGAAGGCCTGTATTTTGCTGAATAGTCGTTCAGCCATGAAGTTCAGCTAAGAATGACATAGTCAGAGGGGGTCGCTACATTTATTTATTTATTTTATTTTATTTGGAAAACTTACAGCTAATAAAAACATGTTAACTTAGTATAATAAAGCTTAAGGCCAATTACAAGTTTTTACTAAAATTGTTTGCTTGTTTGCATGTTTTGGCCTAGAAGATACAGACTATAATAAAAACAAATCCTAATCTGGTAAAACACTGCCCTTTTCTTATGCAAGTCACATGTGGACACATAACTGAACAGCATATCTGAGCTCACAGCAGCCATGAGGAGCAAAGAAAAACGGTAGCTGTGACCAAAATCGGCTAGATGGCATCATCATCCTTCTCAAGCCGTAGCTGGATAATTTGAAAAATAGTTAACCATTACGAGATGTGGTAAAAATATTTGGTTAGGAAATAAATTAGTACATGTACACTGTATGTTGCCAGAAATTTTGTAAAATAAATAACACAATTATTTGCCTTTTTATTGTGTCCTATTGCTGGGTAAAAGCCTTCCGCTTTTCCTTCCAAACCTCTCTGTCTAGGGCGATCTCTGGCCAACTTTACTCTGCGAACATTATCAGCCCCCCTCGCCAAGTTGCAACCGTTTCGTTTCGATTCTCTTTTCTTTGATCGTCTCGAGTCGGCCACGCCTCCTATTCCTTTAATCTGACGTCATCTACCACGTGACTGTGCGTTGACAGTCACGTGGTCAGAATAAAAGAATAGGAGGTGAGAGGATAGGATAAATGGTCGTAACTTGGCTTGGGGGGCTGATCGTCACACCACGTTCGTTGCGGTCGTCTTCGACGGTATCATTCTCTCTCAAGCGACTAGTAAGTGACGATCTTTGTTCACCTGTCAGGGTGCATTCCTGCGAAGCGGCCAGCCCACTTCTACTTCAACCTGGCTGTTTTTTCCTGCTGTATGTCATTTAGAGTATTTTACGTGGAACATTTTTTAAAACACAATAATTTTCTATTTCCAGACATCAAATGCAGTAGCTTCAATACTGTACCAGTTATCATTAAGACCGTCAGTTCAAGAACGGATGTATGAAGAGATCAACAAAGTGTTGCAGGGTAGACCGTTAAAGCCTGGGGATATCAACCAGATGCCGTATCTAAAGGCGTGTGTCAAGGAAGTTATGAGGTTAGTGGAGTGGTATTCGATTTTGGTAATCAAGGACCAAGCAAATTAAAGCATTAAATGGAGAAAATAGAGATGCAGGGGATTTTCACGATATTTATAGTACTCCATTTGAAATAAAATTAGAAATTTAAATTAACCTTTTTCACTTTTCATTCAAGCCATTTTGTCTGCCACTTTCTCTCACTTCACCCTTCTCCATCACACATCAAAACAAAATGGGGTCTAGGGTATTCATTTACTGGTCTTGACAAGCACTGATTAACCTTGATCAGTAGACTTTTTGCTTTTTTAAGAGGTGCGTAGTCATCAAATGACTTTTCGTGCCCTAGGATGGAGTGAGAGGGCGTCATTTGCGTTTCAGGACCATGGCAGCTCTTTCGAAAATTGCCGCGGAGCCACTAGGCATTACATAATTATTACGTAACATCAGAAGGAAATGATGGGACTGTGCCAACATTTTAATACCTGCGTGAATAAAAATACATTAACCTTTCTAATATACCCTTTTTTTCAGGATGTATCCTGTTGTAGTCGGCAACGGCCGACAGCTGACCAAGGATACAGTCGTTTGTGGATACAACATACCTAAAGGAGTAAGTACCAAACAAAACTCGAAATCACAGTAATAGGTATTAATTATAAAGGCGATAATATAAAGGTATGTGAGTGAGCGTATGTTTGTTCAAATGGTTGAACGGACTTTGATGAAATTTGGTACACGAGTTGTAACTCGTTATTTTTAGTTCCCTTTATCACCTGGTACCTGGTCAGGCACCCCAAGGAGGAGCTCCACAAGCACCAGATATTCAAAGCACATGAGACGCTACTGAGAACCTAAGGTTTCATCCATGTGAAAATAAGTAATGTCAGACAGCTCTGGGATCTTAGAATATTACATTTGAACGACAAATCTATGCAAATACGGGAGCATTATGGCGAGAACAATGACGTACGTCCATCCGTTCAAGTACTAGGCGACCATGATTTGACATAATGACGTATTGATTTACAAAATTTGATACTGAGAATTGAAAAAGCGGGCATATAAAAAAAGCACTTTTAGTAAAAAAAATATTTGTACTTATAATATTTACAATCTTTATATTCCCTATAAACAGGTATAAATTTCGTGTTGGTAATTGCTTTGGAGGTAAGCGGAACAGAGAGTAAAGTCCCGCAAACCTCCGTTGAAAAGGGAGGATCCTCCGACCAGACGGGTGTTATGTCTGGTGGGCTACTACTGCCCGATAGATGATTTCGGGCTGTTCTATATGTTCTAAATGCGCGGAGAACTTTGATTGCGCGATGCAGGATTAGTTCTTATGTGACGCCATAGATGTCGCTACATTGCGTATGTAAAAAAGTTGAAACACAAACAATAAAAGTTTTTTTTTTTTATTGTTGTAGAACAATAAATAAATAAATATGTATTTGTACATAATTGAAGAACATTAATGCATTTTTTTTTTGAATTTTGTGATCCCCTTTTAAGGTACTTTATACAAGTTGAAAAACGTATATTTTCACTATAATTATTGCAATCTAATGTTTTATTTTTCCAGACTCAAGTAATATTCCAACACTATGTGATGGGGAATAGTGACGATTATTTCACCAACGCATCAGAGTTTCGACCAGAGAGGTGGATGAACAGATCTCCTTCACAAAAACACCATGCCTTCGCATCACTACCGTTTGGCTACGGGAAAAGAATGTGCCTTGGAAGAAGATTTGCTGAACTTGAAATACACACGGTTATATGCAAGGTATAATACCCATTTGTATTATCTGCAATAACACGTTCAGTGCGGAACGAGGTCTAACACGCCTCGTACGTGACTTCCTTGCAGTGCGGCTAAGAAAAACATAGTCTTCTCTGCCGTGCGGAGGTCGTGGTTTAGTTTAGAATAGATATTATATCATCATCTTCCTGCCCTTGTCCCGTTTTATTTGGGGTCGGCGCAACACGTTTTTTTTTTCCATTCTGTTCTGGCGTGACGAATATGCTATCACTAACTCCCTTTTCTTTCATATCACTTCTCACACAATCCATCCATATTTTCTTTGGTCTCCCTCTCCCTCTCCATCCATCCACATGTAAACTCATAACTCATTAGAATAGATATTATATACCTAATATATTTTATTAAAAATAATGCAGTGGTGTATCTACTGTAATACGGGGTCACTTTGACCTCGTACAACACTTAACAAAAAAGTTATAGGTTTCTTATACGATATGGGGTCTAATAAGCCCCTTTCGATCATAATGATAGTTTTAAACGAGGTCTTAAACGCCTCGTACAGCAGGAATGGCTAACAGTGAATAAATTATTTATTTTTCAGATGGTGCAGGCCTTCAAAATGGAGTATCACCATGAACCGATGGATTACCACATACATCCTATGTACACGCCAAATGGTCCCATTAGATTGAAACTTTTGGACCGGTAGATTTTTCAATTCAAAATATTATGTAGATATTTGCAAATATTAACTTAGTGTTCCTAGAATCGTAGCTATATAGAGCTTATTAGTGAATCAGTATCTATATAATTATTATATGAGGGTTCGATCTTTTTGTTAAGTATTTTGAATTTTTATACTTCTGCTAGTAGGTTTATTTGTATCAAATACTGCTGCTATTTTTTTACTACTAATGACAAGTACAAAGACTTGTTATTACTATTATATTTTTGTTACCTGTTTAATTACTTATTCCTTGCCGTCCATTTAAAAACTTTTAAAGTGGTTAAACAATCACTCTTATCAATTTCTGAACACTTCTGTGTTAGGCCACTGCCCACGGACGCGTAGCTTCATAAACGCGTATTCGTCATTATACGCTTGGTGTACGCCTGCGTGAAGCTTACATACAAAACTATGGCCTGCTGCCCACGGCCGCGTAGTTTCATAGACGCGTATTCGTCATTATACGCTTGGTGTAAGTTAGCGTGAAGTTTACATACAAAACTATGGCCTGTCCACAGACGCGTATCTTCATAGACGCGTATTCGTCATTATACGCTTGGTGTACGCCTGCGTGAAGCTTACATACAAAACTATGGCCTGCTGCCCACGGCCGCGTAGTTTCATAGACGCGTATTCGTCATTATACGCTTGGTGTAAGTTAGCGTGAAGTTTACATACAAAACTATGGCCTGTCCACAGACGCGTATCTTCATAGACGCGTATTCGTCATTATACGCTTGGTGTAAGTTAGCGTGAAGTTTACATACAAAACTATGGCCTGTCCACAGACGCGTATCTTCATAGACGCGTATTCGTCATTATACGCTTGGTGTAAGCTAGCGTGAAGCTTACATACAAAACTATGGCCTGTCCACAGACGCGTATCTTCATAGACGCGTATTCGTCATTATACGCTTGGTGTAAGCTAGCGTGAAGCTTACATACAAAACTATGGCCTGTCCACAGCCGCGTATCTTCATAGACGCTTATTTGGCATTATACGCTTGGTGTACGCCTGCGTGAAGCTTACATACAAAACTATGGCCTGCTGCCCACGGACGCGTAGCTTCATAGACGCTTATTCGTCATTATACGCTTGGTGTAAGCTAGCGTGAAGCTTACATACAAAACTATGGCCTGTCCACAGACGCGTATCTTCATAGACGCTTATTCGTCATTATACGCTTGGTGTAAGCCAGCGTGAAGCTTACATACAAAACTTAGGCAACTGTTCACGGACGCGTAGCTTCATGGACGCGACACGAGCGACGGCACGACGACGCTGCCGCTTCGTCGAAAGAGTTTCATAGTTTTGTGTGTTAGCTTCACACAGGCGTAAACCAAGCGTATAATGACGAATACTCGTCTATAAACTTATGCGTCTTTGGACAGTGGACCTTAGAATTTTCGATTATAGAATAGTTGTTTGTCTGATTTGAGTTTTACTATTGTTTTGTTGTACCTGAAACTGAAAAATGGACAAAACGTAGGCCGTTCTTCATTATTTTAGGTAACAAAAGAAGAACGAACTATGTTTATAGCCCATGCCTAAACAAATTGTGTACAGCTATTTCTAAAAATAATGTATATTTATGTATACGGTGATATTTTATTAGTTACCATACTGACAGGTTTGACCTCGAGTTTTAGTTTGTGGTAGTTTTTTGTAGTATTTGTGTTTTGTACTATATTGTTGGTGTTGTATTTCTTTCGTAAATAAAATTACCAGTAATTCTGATTGTTTGTTTATTCCTTTAGTTTTGAAATTTTTATGTAGTATTCTAGTTTAAAAGCGCCATCTATGATGCCACAAAGGAACTAAATTACTAAAGCCTGCATTGCTGTATCAGAGCTCTCATTCATCTCCCTAGCCTTTTCCCAACTAACTTGGGATCGGCTTCCAGTATAACCAAATTTGGCTGAATACCCGTGGTTCATATGGAGCGACTGATTATCAGATCTCAACAACTCAGTTATTGGGCAACGCAATACTCTGCGGATAGACTACAAGGTTAGAACATACACAAAAGTCCGATATTAACACCTTCGCTGCGGAACAGGCCTTTTTCGGCCCGCCGCTGTACTTCAGTTGGTGCGGACGAAGAAAACTATATCCCTCTCGCTGGTGCGGAACGATTATCTCAAGGGTTTTTAAAAGTTCTACAGTGACCAAAATATATTTCAGCTTGTAGTCAAAATCTTAGGTGTTTCCCATCAAAACATCACGGCAGGCCCTTTTCGGCCTACCGTTACCCTAGTCATCTAACTCCATACCCATACCCGGGTGTTTCTGAATTAAGAATATTAAATTGAGAATTGATCTTAAGAGATAGAATACTTAAGCATGAAAACCGGTGAAAAGTCTTATCATCGTCATTTCAGCCGAAAGACGTCCACGATTAGACATAAGCCTCCATCAAGTGTCGCCATAACGACCAGTCCTGTGCATCTCGCATCCATCTGATTCTCGCGACCCTCATTAGGTCAACGATCTTATAGGAGGCCTTCCAATACTGCGTCTTGCGGTGCGTGGTTGCTACTCTAGAACCTTTCGTCCCCATCGACCATCAGTTCTACGAGCAGCGTGCCCTGCAAAGGTCTGTCAGGTGTAGTAAATTAGTGGTCCATCAAGCGCTGACGTCACTACATGACACTGGTAGAATAGTCGACATCAGCTCAGTTGCCAAAGGGGAAAAAAAAATACAAAATTACGAGTTCATCATCTTCCTGCCCTTGTCCCATCTTATATGGGGTCGGCGCAACGTTTTTTTCTTCCATTCTATCCTGTCAACCGTCATGCTATCACTAACTTCCTCTTCTTTCATATCACTATTCACACAATCCATTCATCTTTTCTTTGGCCTCCCTCTACCTCTCCACCCATCCACATGTATACTCATAACTCTTCTAGTAACATGCGTTTTATCTCTCTTCTTTACATGACCATACCAAGACAAACGATTCCCCTTCAACTTTTCAGTCCCTGGCGCCACTTTCAAACTTCCTCTAATATATTAATTTCTCACTTTATCCATTCTCGTCACACCACACATCCAGTCCATAACAAGCAGATTATTACAAATTTTAAAACTTGTCACACCTAAAAGACTTCAGACTTTATCAGCATCTGACCACTGTCCGCTAGCAAATCTGGGCGGCCATGTTCTACATGTTTTTTTTCAATTGAGAGGAACGATTTTCAGGTTTCAATGAAATAAAACGAGTGTTTTGACATTCATAGAATGTTTTACTTAGATTGACTCGACAAGCAATCTTAGGTACAATCATTACAAATTCATTGAAAATAAGATACTCTGACATTGGGTACACTCAGCAATGGAAATATACATTTTCAAAACTCATTATTTTATTAATAGTTTAGTCGCTTGAAACAGAGTGTACCTAAGTCATTTTACATTAAAATTATACGTACACTACACATTTAATGGCCACATCAGCGTACTGGTAAATATATTATGTATTTACACAAAAATATCACAAATGAGTATATTAAAAAAATGAGTAATTTTGATTTTATACATCATGAATTCAGAACATATTATACATAAAGTATACATAGAAAATATTGACTAGGGATAAAAATATACATTATAAATTGTGAGGATGTATCAAAGAAGACACGATAATATATTAGATATAATTATGGCACTATTTTATATACTGATAAAATAGGCATGCAAAAGCGCCTGAAATATTATAACATAAAGCTTTAAGAAGGCAGTGAAAATTACTTTAAAAATAATCAATCCTTATAACGCAGCCATTCATATTTTGTATAAAATTGCAAATTGGAATGCATTAAGTAGTAAAATTAAAAATTAAAATATCACAATATTTAATTTTAACACATTAATAGTAATTCACAATTTCAACAAGGGTTCTGCGTTTTAACTGTCGCTTCTGCGTACACAGTTCTTAATTTTAGCTTTCTGCTGTTTTTGTACAAATAAATGGCAAGTGTAATTGACAAAGTCATTAATATAGCAGAGCCCATGGCAATGTAAATGATGGCAGTGCCGCTAGTAGCGAATGCGGCAGATTCACTGGTGCCGCTCACATCACGCACTTTTCTTGACCTCGGTTCTGTTCGCGAAAATTCAAAAGAATCTGTAAATAAATCGTTTTTTTTATAGCACACAATATAATATTTCAAGTTTCCAAATAGCGATTTCTGTCCTTTTATTAGATTACGACATTGATGTTATTAAGGAAAACTAATAGAAAAGAGAACAGGTCTTACACGTCAGTATTTTGAGTATATTGCGATCTATTCGAATTTACTTACCTATTTCTGATTGGCTATCTTCGTAGAACTTCTCATCGTCGAAGTTCTCAGGAGCTAATCTGCTGACCCTGGACGATTTGATTTCATTTTCTTCGGGGAATGGTGGCAAATATGTTGATGGTGGATTTGTGCTGCTAGGAGCGAATGGTTGAGGGCATTTAGGATCCCTGGATCCCGGATAACAAGAGCTTGGAGTTGGGGGTTCGGGTTTGGGGCATCTTGGATCATTGGAGCCGGGGTAGCACCGAGGTGGCGCTTCAGTTGTAGGCTTTGGGCATCTGGGATCATTGGAGCCGGGGAAGCATCTAGGAGGTTCCTGTGTTGTTGGCTTGGGGCATCTGGGATCATTGGAGCCGGGGAAGCATCTAGGAGGTTCCTGTGTTGTTGGCTTGGGGCATCTGGGATCATTGGAGCCAGGGAAGCAACGAGGTGGTTCTTGTGTTGTAGGCTTAGGGCACCTGGGATCATTGGAACCGGGGAAGCATCTAGGAGGTTCCTGTGTTGTTGGCTTGGGGCATCTGGGATCATTGGAGCCAGGGAAGCAACGAGGTGGTTCTTGTGTTGTAGGCTTGGGGCATCTGGGATCATTGGAGCCGGGGAAGCATCTAGGAGGTTCCTGTGTTGTTGGCTTGGGGCATCTGGGATCATTGGAGCCAGGGAAGCAACGAGGTGGTTCTTGTGTTGTAGGCTTGGGGCATCTGGGATCAGTGGAGCCGGGGAAGCAACGAGGTGGTTCTTGTGTTGTTGGCTTGGGGCATCTGGGATCAGTGGAGCCGGGGAAGCAACGAGGTGGTTCTTGTGTCGTGGGCTTGGGGCATCTAGGATCATTAGAGCCAGGATAGCATCGCGGTGCTGGTTCAGTTTGTGTTGTTGGTGGCAAATATGTGGGAGGATTCAAAGTCGTCGGACGTGGTGGTTGGGGACACTTAGGATCAGGGGAGCCTGGGAAACAAACAGGCTTAGAAGTTGTTGGCTTGGGGCATCTAGGATCGGTGCTACCTGGGAAGCATCGAGGTGGTTCGGGCGAGGTTGGCTTAGGGCAGCGAGGGTCTTGGTTACCGGGATAGCAGTTTGGAGGAGCGGGTGTTGTTGGTTTGGGACATCTAGGATCTGTGCTGCCTGGGTAGCATCGGGGCGCTTCGGGAGTGGTGGGCTTGGGGCATCTAGGATCGTTAGAACCAGGGTAGCAACGTGGTGGTTCAGGAGTCGTCGGCTTGGGGCATCTAGGATCATTAGAACCAGGGAAGCAACGCGGTGGTTCAGGAGTCGTCGGCTTAGGGCATCTAGGATCGCTAGAACCAGGGAAGCATCGTGGTGGTTCAGGAGTCGTCGGCTTGGGGCATCTAGGATCATTGGAACCAGGGAAGCAACGTGGTGGTTCAGGAGTCGTTGGCTTGGGGCATCTAGGATCATTAGAACCTGGGAAGCAACGCGGTGGTTCAGGTGTTGTCGGCTTGGGGCATCTAGGATCATTAGAACCAGGGAAACAACGTGGTGGTTCAGGAGTTGTAGGTTTAGGACATCTAGGATCATTTGAGCCAGGATAACAACGTGGGGCTTCAGGTGTTTGTGTCGTAGGTGGTAAATATGTAGGAGGATTTAATGTCGTAGGTCGTGGGGGTTGTGGGCATTTGGGATCAGGAGAACCAGGGTAACAAACTGGTTTAGGTGTTGTTGGTTTAGGGCATCTAGGATCAGTGCTGCCTGGGAAGCATCGAGGCGGTGCTGGTGTTGTTGGCTTCGGGCAACGTGGGTCTTGGCTGCCGGGATAGCAATTTGGAGGGGCAGGCGTTGTGGGTTTAGGGCAACGTGGGTCTTGGCTGCCTGGGTAGCAGTTAGGAGGCGCAGGTGTGGTTGGCTTTGGGCATCTAGGGTCTGTGCTACCAGGGAAACATTTAGGTGGGGCTGGGGTAGTAGGCTTAGGGCAACGAGGATCTTGGCTACCGGGGAAGCAGTTAGGAGGAGCAGGTGTTGTTGGTTTAGGGCATCTAGAATCTGTAGAACCCGGGTAACATTTAGGTCCTTGAGTAACTGGTGGTAAATATGTAGGTGGGTTTAATGTCGTTGGACTCGGTGGTTGCGGACAGTTCGGATTAGGTGATCCGGGATAGCATACTGGCTTAGGAGTAGTTGGCTTGGGGCACCTAGGATCAGTGCTTCCTGGGAAGCATCGTGGTGGTGCAGGAGCTGTCGGTTTAGGGCATCGTGGGTCTTGGCTGCCAGGATAGCAGTTAGGAGGAGCAGGTGTAGTTGGCTTGGGACATCTAGGATCTGTGCTACCAGGGAAGCATCTTGGAGGTGCTGGTGTCGTTGGCTTCGGGCAACGTGGGTCTTGGCTACCGGGATAGCAATTTGGAGGGGCAGGTGTTGTTGGTTTAGGGCAACGAGGGTCTTGGCTGCCTGGGTAGCAGTTAGGAGGAGCCGGTGTGGTTGGCTTTGGGCATCTAGGGTCTGTGCTACCAGGGAAACACTTAGGTGGGGCTGGGGTAGTAGGCTTAGGGCAACGAGGATCTTGGCTACCGGGGAAGCAGTTAGGAGGAGCAGGTGTTGTTGGTTTAGGGCATCTAGAATCTGTAGAACCCG
This sequence comes from Mythimna pallens, assembly GCA_961205895.1. NCBI lineage: Eukaryota > Metazoa > Arthropoda > Insecta > Lepidoptera > Noctuidae > Mythimna > Mythimna pallens. Next base: position 6,419,505 of record OY540839.1, read on the forward strand.
GGTAACATTTAGGTACTTGAGTAACTGGTGGTAAATATGTAGGTGGGTTTAATGTTGTTGGACGCGGCGGTTGCGGACAGTTCGGATTAGGTGATCCGGGATAGCATACTGGCTTAGGAGTAGTTGGCTTGGGGCACCTAGGATCAGTGCTTCCTGGGAAGCATCGCGGTGGTGCAGGAGTGGTCGGTTTAGGGCATCGCGGGTCTTGGCTGCCAGGATAGCAGTTAGGAGGAGCAGGTGTGGTTGGCTTGGGACATCTAGGATCTGTGCTACCAGGGAAGCATCTTGGAGGTGATGGTGTCGTTGGCTTCGGGCAACGTGGGTCTTGGCTACCAGGATAGCAATTTGGAGGGGCAGGTGTTGTTGGTTTAGGGCAACGAGGGTCTTGGCTGCCTGGGTAGCAGTTAGGAGGAGCAGGGGTGGTTGGCTTTGGGCATCTAGGGTCTGTGCTGCCAGGGAAACACTTAGGTGGGGCTGGGGTAGTAGGCTTAGGGCAACGAGGATCTTGGCTACCGGGGAAGCAGTTAGGAGGAGCAGGTGTTGTTGGCTTCGGGCAACGCGGGTCTTGGCTGCCAGGATAGCAGTTAAGAGGGGCAGGTGTAGTCGGTTTAGGGCAACGCGTGTCTTGACTGCCAGGATAACAGTTAGGAGGAGCAGGTGTTGTTGGCTTGGGACATCTAGGGTCGGTGCTACCTGAGAAGCATCTTAGCGGTGTGGGTGTCGTAGGTTTAGGGCATCTTATATCAGTTGAACCAGGATAACATTTGGGTCCAGATGTTACTGGTGGCAAATATGTTGGTGGATTTAACGTTGTTGGTCGCGGAGGCTGTGGGCAGTTAGGATCAGGTGAGCCAGGATAGCAAACTGGCTTAGGGGTTGTTGGTTTGGGGCATCTAGCATCAGTACTGCCTGGGTAGCATCGAGGTGGAGCAGGTGTGGTAGGTTTTGGACAACGAGGATCTTGGCTACCAGGGAAGCATCTTGGTGGTGCTGGTGTTGTTGGCTTCGGGCAACGCGGGTCTTGGCTGCCTGGGTAACAGTTAGGAGGGGCTGGTGTAGTTGGTTTAGGACATCTAGGGTTTGTGCTACCAGGGAAGCATCTTGGAGGAGCAGGTGTTGTTGGTTTTGGGCACCTAGGGTCTGTACTGCCAGGGAAGCAATTGGGAGGTGCAGGCGTTGTTGGTTTGGGACATCTTGGATCTGTGCTACCAGGGAAGCACCTTGGCGGTGCTGGTGTCGTAGGTTTCGGGCACCTGGGGTCCGTACTGCCTGGGAAGCATCTTGGCGGTGCAGGTGTCGTTGGCTTCGGGCAACGTGGGTCTTGGCTGCCAGGATAGCAGTCAGGACGTGCAGGTGTTGTTGGCTTGGGACATCTTGGATCAGTGCTACCAGGGAAGCATCTTGGTGGTGCTGGTGTTGTTGGCTTAGGGCATCTGGGGTCTGTGCTTCCTGGGAAGCATCTTGGTGGTGCTGGTGTTGTTGGCTTAGGGCATCTGGGGTCTGTGCTTCCTGGGAAGCACCGAGGTGGTGCTGGTGTGGTAGGCTGAGGACATCTTGAATCGGATGAACCCGGGTAACATTTGGGGCCAGGAGTTACTGGTGGCAAATATGTGGGAGGATTTAAAGTTGTCGGACGTGGTGGTTGGGGACATTTGGGATCAGGAGACCCGGGGTAGCAAACTGGTTTAGGAGGTGTAGGTGTCGTTGGCTTTGGGCACCTAGGGTCTGTACTGCCAGGGAAGCAATTGGGAGGTGCAGGCGTTGTTGGCTTGGGACATCTTGGATCTGTGTTACCAGGGAAGCACCTTGGTGGAGCAGGTGTCGTGGGTTTAGGACAACGCGGGTCTGGGTTTCCGGGATAACAATTGGGAGGGGCAGGTGTTGTTGGTTTTGGGCATCTAGGGTCCGTGCTGCCTGGGAAGCATCTTGGCGGTGTAGGTGTTGTAGGTTTTGGGCAACGCGGGTCTTGGCTGCCAGGATAACAGTCAGGAGGAGCAGGTGTTGTTGGTTTTGGGCACCTAGGGTCTGTACTGCCAGGGAAGCAATTGGGAGGTGCAGGTGTTGTTGGTTTGGGACATCTTGGATCTGTGCTACCAGGGAAACATCTTGGCGGTGCAGGCGTTGTTGGTTTGGGGCACCGAGGATCTGTACTACCAGGGAAGCATCTTGGTGGTGCAGGTGTAGTTGGCTTTGGACAACGGGGGTCCTGGCTACCAGGATAACAATTTGGAGGAGCAGGTGTAGTTGGTTTCGGGCATCTGGAATCTGTGGAACCTGGATAACATTTTGGTCCAGATGTTACGGGTGGTAAGTATGTGGGAGGAGTTAGCGTTGTAGGTCGCGTAGGTTGCGGACATTTCGGATCAGGTGAACCAGGATAGCAAACCGGTTTGGGAGTTGTTGGCTTCGGACATCTAGGATCTGTACTGCCTGGGAAGCATCTTGGAGGCGCTGGCGTTGTTGGTTTAGGGCAACGTGGGTCTTGGCTCCCTGGGTAGCAGTTGGGTGGAGCAGGTGTTGTTGGTTTGGGACACCTAGGATCTGTACTGCCAGGGAAGCAATTGGGAGGTGCTGGCGTTGTTGGTTTGGGGCACCTGGGATCTGTGCTTCCTGGGAAACATCTCGGTGGTGCAGGTGTTGTTGGTTTTGGGCATCTTGTGTCAGTGCTGCCTGGGAAGCATTTTGGAGGTTCAGGCGTTGTTGGTTTGGGACAACGTGGGTCGGAACTACCGGGATAACAGTTTGGTGGGGCAGGTGTTGTTGGTTTTGGGCACCTGGGGTCTGTGCTACCTGGGAAGCATCTTGGAGGTGCAGGTGTTGTGGGCTTAGGGCAACGAGGATCTTGGCTGCCGGGGTAACAGTTCGGAGATGTTGGCGTAGTAGGCTTGGGGCATCTCGGATCTGAGTTACCCGGGAAGCACTTGGGAGGTGCAGGAGTAGTCGGCTCTGGTGGCAAATAAGTGGGAGGATTTAATGTTGTTGGTCGCGGTGGTTGAGGGCAGTTGGGATCAGGGGAACCAGGATAACAAAAAGGCTTAGGAGACGTTGGTTTAGGACATCTTGGATCTGTACTGCCTGGGTAACAACGTGGTGGTTCAGGTGTCGTAGGTTTAGGGCATCTAGGGTCGCTTGATCCAGGGAAGCATCGCGGTGGCTCAGGAGTCGTAGGTTTGGGGCATCTCGGATCACTGGATCCTGGGAAGCATCGCGGTGGCTCTGGAGTCGTAGGTTTGGGGCATCTAGGATCACTTGATCCAGGGAAGCATCGCGGCGGCTCGGGAGTTGTAGGCTTGGGGCATCTAGAATCACTGGATCCTGGGAAGCATCGTGGTGGCTCTGGAGTCGTAGGTTTGGGGCATCTAGGATCACTTGATCCAGGGAAGCATCGTGGTCGCTCAGGAGTCGTAGGTTTAGGGCATCTCGGATCATTTGATCCTGGGAAGCATCGCGGTGGTTCAGGAGTCGTAGGTTTAGGACAGCGAGGGTCTTGGCTGCCGGGATAACAGTTAGGAGCCGCTGGAGTGGTTGGCTTGGGACAGCGTGGGTCTGTGCTTCCTGGGAAACATCTTGGTGGTGCAGGCGTAGTAGGCTTAGGACATCTAGGATCAGTGCTTCCTGGGAAGCATTTTGGAGGAGCAGGTGTTGTGGGCTTGGGACAACGAGGATCCTGGCTGCCCGGGAAGCACTTAGGAGGCGTGGGAGTAGTAGGCTCTGGGGGCAAATAAGTGGGAGGATTTAATGTTGTTGGTCGCGGCGGTTGAGGGCAGTTGGTATCAGGGGAACCAGGATAACAAACAGGCTTAGGAGACGTTGGTTTAGGACATCTTGGATCAGTGCTACCTGGGTAACAACGTGGTGGTTCAGGTGTCGTGGGTTTAGGGCATCTAGGGTCGCTTGAACCAGGGAAGCATCGCGGTGGCTCGGGAGTTGTAGGCTTGGGACATCTAGGATCACTGGATCCTGGGAAGCATCGCGGTGGCTCTGGAGTCGTAGGTTTGGGGCATCTAGGATCACTTGATCCAGGGAAGCATCGTGGTGGCTCAGGAGTCGTAGGTTTAGGGCATCTCGGATCACTGGATCCTGGGAAGCATCGCGGTGGCTCTGGAGTCGTAGGTTTGGGGCATCTAGGATCACTTGATCCAGGGAAGCATCGCGGTAGCTCAGGAGTCGTTGGTTTGGGACATCTCGGATCAGTTGATCCTGGGAAGCATCGCGGCGGCTCGGGAGTTGTAGGCTTGGGGCATCTAGAATCACTGGATCCTGGGAAGCATCGTGGTGGCTCTGGAGTCGTAGGTTTGGGGCATCTAGGATCACTTGATCCAGGGAAGCATCGTGGTCGCTCAGGAGTCGTAGGTTTAGGGCATCTCGGATCATTTGATCCTGGGAAGCATCGCGGTGGTTCAGGAGTCGTAGGTTTAGGACAGCGAGGGTCTTGGCTGCCGGGATAACAGTTAGGAGTCGCTGGAGTGGTTGGCTTGGGACAGCGTGGGTCTGTGCTTCCTGGGAAACATCTTGGTGGTGCAGGCGTAGTAGGCTTGGGACATCTAGGATCAGTGCTGCCTGGGAAGCATTTTGGAGGAGCAGGTGTTGTGGGCTTGGGACAACGAGGATCCTGGCTGCCCGGGAAGCACTTAGGAGGCGTGGGAGTAGTAGGCTCTGGGGGCAAATAAGTGGGAGGATTTAATGTTGTTGGTCGCGGCGGTTGAGGGCAGTTGGGATCAGGGGAACCAGGATAACAAACAGGCTTAGGAGACGTTGGTTTAGGACATCTTGGATCAGTGCTACCTGGGTAACAACGTGGTGGTTCAGGTGTCGTGGGTTTAGGGCATCTAGGGTCGCTTGATCCAGGGAAGCATCGCGGTGGCTCGGGAGTTGTAGGCTTGGGACATCTAGGATCACTGGATCCTGGAAAGCATCGTGGTGGTTCTGGAGTCGTAGGTTTGGGGCATCTAGGGTCGTTTGATCCAGGGAAGCATCGCAGTGGCTCGGGAGTTGTAGGCTTGGGACATCTAGGATCACTTGATCCTGGGAAGCATCGTGGTGGCTCTGGAGTTGTAGGTTTGGGGCATCTAGGATCATTTGATCCAGGGAAGCATCGCGGTGGCTCAGGAGTCGTAGGTTTGGGGCATCTGGGATCAGTTGATCCTGGAAAGCATCGCAGTGGTTCAGGAGTCGTAGGTTTAGGACAGCGAGGGTCTTGGCTGCCGGGATAACAGTTAGGAGCTGTTGGAGTGGTAGGCTTGGGACATCTGGGATCAGTGCTGCCTGGGAAGCATTTTGGAGGAGCAGGTGTTGTGGGCTTGGGACAACGAGGATCCTGGCTGCCCGGGAAGCACTTGGGAGGTGTAGGAGTAGTTGGCTTTGGGGGCAAATAAGTGGGAGGATTTAATGTTGTTGGTCGCGGTGGTTGAGGGCAGTTGGGATCAGGGGAACCAGGATAACAAACAGGCTTAGGAGACGTTGGTTTAGGACATCTTGGATCAGTGCTACCTGGGTAACAACGTAGTGGTTCAGGTGTCGTGGGTTTAGGGCATCCAGGGTCGCTTGATCCAGGGTAGCATCGCGGTGGCTCGGGAGTTGTAGGCTTGGGACATCTAGGATCATTGGATCCTGGGAAGCATCGCGGTGGCTCTGGAGTCGTAGGTTTGGGGCATCTAGGATCACTTGATCCAGGGAAGCATCGTGGTGGCTCAGGAGTCGTAGGTTTGGGGCATCGCGGATCGCTGGATCCTGGGAAGCATCGCGGTGGCTCAGGAGTCGTAGGTTTGGGGCATCTCGGATCACTGGATCCAGGGAAGCATCGTGGTGGCTCAGGAGTTGTAGGTTTGGGGCATCGCGGATCGCTGGATCCTGGGAAGCATCGCGGTGGCTCAGGAGTCGTAGGTTTGGGGCATCTCGGATCACTGGATCCAGGGAAGCATCGTGGTGGCTCAGGTGTCGTGGGTTTGGGGCATCTCGGATCACTGGATCCAGGGAAGCATCGTGGTGGCTCAGGAGTCGTAGGTTTGGGGCATCGCGGATCGCTGGATCCTGGGAAGCATCGCGGTGGCTCAGGAGTCGTAGGTTTGGGGCATCTCGGATCACTGGATCCAGGGAAGCATCGTGGTGGCTCAGGAGTCGTGGGTTTGGGGCATCTCGGATCACTGGATCCAGGGAAGCATCGTGGTGGCTCAGGAGTTGTGGGTTTGGGGCATCTCGGATCACTGGATCCAGGGAAGCATCGTGGTGGCTCAGGAGTTGTGGGTTTGGGGCATCTCGGATCACTGGATCCAGGGAAGCATCGTGGTGACTCAGGAGTCGTAGGCTTAGGACATCTCGGATCACTAGAACCAGGATAGCATTTAGGTTCTGGTGATGTAGGCGGTAAGTATGTAGGCGGGTTAGGTGTTGTTGGTTTTGATGGTTGAGGACATCTTCGGTCAGGTGAGCCTGGGTAGCAGGTGGGCTGTGGCTGAGGAGTAGGCGTAGGCTGAGGACAGCGAGGGTTGGATGAACCTGGATAACACCTAATTTGTGGTTCAATAGTTATCCGTTGACATCCGGGATCGCGCGATCCTGGGTAGCATTGTGTTGGACTAATAGTGGTGGAAACTTCTTTAATAATGCCATCACAACTTGAATCACAATTGTTTGTGCATAACTGTAATAAAAATACCAAACATTAGTTATCACTCACAGCAAATAAGTAGAGAAAACCATGATTTAATATTAATGGTGCATATAGTTACCTCAACATTGCAAGTTAAGTAGACTTGGTCGGTTTCTGGGAAACGGAAAGCGCTCACTTTGCTGTATGCTATCAAAGTCGCTCCGCTTTTACCCGTGTTTGTTGTTTTCTGCCATAAGTCAATGAGCTTTTTCTTCCTGTTAAAAAACAAAATATATTTTAAAAGCGTTGGCTGCGTAGTAAACTGTTCGGGTTCTTAGACTAGATCTAGAAAAGTGATAGTTTTACGTTATTCGGTTATTTTTATTTTTTCATTGTTTTAACTAATGATAATGTTGTTTTTGGATTTACATTATATTCTATTTTTTTTTTAATTCGCCCTACAATAGGAATGAAATTAGCCACAAAGTGCCGCGCGACGGCACCAGAGCTACCGTCGCCGTGACGTAATATAAATAAATAAAATCATTATAATTTTTTTTAACCGCCTTCAAAAAGAAGGAGGTTCTATGTTCGGCTGAAAGTATTTTTTTTTAATGTGTCTTCACTTATTTCTCGTGGACCGATTTTGAAATATTTTTTTTTATTATCCGATGAGGAACTTCGAAGATATGGAACGGAACTCCTCATGGATGCATAGCAGAACTGCCAACATTTTTTTTTACAAAAAGATACAACGTAAAAAAACACTATAAAAGTACAAAATAACTTTAATTTTGGAAGTCGGTGTTAAATAACGAAAAGCCAAATTTTTTTTTTTTTTTTTTTGTGAGTGTGTATTTAAAGCCAAATCTATTATAGAAACACCGATTTTTTTGCTTGCTTTTTTATTATTTAATTCCGCCAAGTCCGTTCCTTCATCGGAGTTGCGTTGCGCCATCGGTACATGGTGGATATCCCACCCATACGTACAAAGCGTTTTGGGAACACATTCATTATGCGTAAAACTAAGGAGTGGAATTCCCAGCCGGAGTCTGTGTTTCTTGATAGCTATAACCTACCCTTAGGTCTTTAAGTCAAGAGTGAAAAGGTTACATCTAGGCAAGTGTGCTCCATCGTCGGTCACATCTTTGCTTACCATCAGGTGAGATAGTGGTCAATCGCGAGCCTATACATAAAAATACATAAAAAAGGTAAAATGTTGTTATTTTTTTTTCAGTGTGACATATTATTGAGCTTTTATTGTTTCTTTATAGAATGTATATTGTTTTAAGCAAATTTATTTATGACTTATCAAAATCATTTTTCTTACTTGGGGCAGCCGTTCTTGTCGGTAAGTTGAATCTTGTTTGTCTTAGGACTGTCATAGCTTTCGCTGTCATAAGCCCAACAATCATGGATTTTAAGGCTGAACTGGTTTCTGACATCTTTCAGGTACACGAGGATTGTTAGATATTCGCCAATTTTGATAGAATCTTTCAGTGGAGTCGTCTGTAAACGTACAAATGTTGATTAACATAATAAAGAGTGGATCCTTTAGAAATAACAAGTTCTGCCCCCCTAGCCAAGTTACAACCGTCATCTCAACGCTCAGTCACGTGGTTAGAACAATGGAATCCGAGGCGTGGCCCGACTCGAGCGATCGATGAAAAGAGAATCGACACGAAACTGTTGTAACTTGGCTAGGGGTGCTGGTTGTGAAAAGAAATGAATAAAAATGACCTTTTTTAGTTTATCATTTTCTCATCGTCCTTGAAATATTATCTTTTGGTTTAAAATATGTTTCTAGATCTTAATCAGAGGGCCGAGTACGAGTTTTAACGTACTTAATCGAGTTAACGTAAACGTTTGCTTATGTCAAACAATATAACAATAAGGTTTTCGTTATTGTCACCAGACGGTGCTTATATAATTAGAACAAATAGACGTTCACTTAACGGTGATCAAGTAGCTACCCATTTAAAAAAAACTAGCTCTTAGGCCACAGAATAGAACAAAATGCAGAACAGTTATAATAATCTTTAAGGGGTGACCAGACGGTTGCAAACCAACGTCCCAACCAAGATGACCTTGCTAGTTTCAATCCGTGTAGACAGCAGTTGTAATCCATGACCTTCAAAGCCCTTGGTTGAGAGGCGTGTTTTTTCTAACCACCGAACGTGTTGGCGCGTGGTTTATATCCATGTAGCCGCAACACAAACCAAACACATAAACCAAGGTCACCTTGGTTGGAACGCTAGTTTGCAATCATCTGGTCATCCCGTTATTGGAACTAAAAACACATGTAACAAATTGATTATGCACGAAAATAGTCATATTAGTTTGTAACTGTGACAAAATTTTTAATACCTACCGCCAGGAGAGCGACGACAGTGTTTCAATTAGATTACAGGAGAAATTAGCAAATTCAAAATAGAAAATAAAAGATATACTTAATTAAAATTGGAAATAACCAATTAAATTCAACAGTGTGCTTCTATTATTTTCTATTTTGAATTTACTATTGTTTATTTTATTGGTATAGGGCTTTATTTGTCCATGTATGTAAGGTGTAAGTATAGAGTGGGCTTGTCTAGAACCCCATACAAACCCACTCTACGCTAAGCCGTGTGCGCACGTATGAACACGAATATAGCGAACACAAACAACAAACTTGAACATTTGGTTTGTTCGTATATCGGATATAGATAGATATTCGAACAGAAACGCGAACATAGTTCGAATCGAGTTCACCCACAACAGTCGTGAACTCTCTTAATAGCCATGGCGGCGCCGTTAGAAGTGGTCGATTGTGAAGTAGTGAAAAGTTTTTTAGTGTTCGCATTGATTCATGAAGAACACCGTCCATACAGAACATCTAATAGGATCGCTGCAAACATGTTTGGCGAACAGAGTGTTCGATGTTCGTTAGTGGTACACACGTGCGAACCAAGTTGTTTCGAAACATGCAACGCGACAAATTTGTTCGTACGTGCGTATACGGCTTTACGTGCATGTGTTGTGCATCTCAACAGGAGACTTTTTTTGTTTTCAGGCTTTAACTAAATTCTCAATTCGGAACTTACGTTAGGAAAAACTCCCACTTGTATGTCCATCCAGCATTCTACTCCTCCGGCTGGACCTTGGACGGCGACCACGTCAAGCATGTCAACCATGAACGGCTTCAGTTTCAGTGTGTGTTCCTCCCTCGAGGCGACTACTCCCGTCGACACTTCTAGAGAAGTGCGCGCACATGATACCTGGAATATTAAATTTGAAAAATATAGGTCCTCAATATTTGAATTGGGAAGTGTAATAGAAATTTAATCAGAGGTTTGATTGATTCAAGAAAGCACTTTAGTTTTGTGTCACCTAATGGCGTGCCTTGACAGTAGAACCGACTCAAATGCCGTGACGGCGAATGGCATGACGCTGTCAGGCCGTGATACTACGCCACTGCTCTCGACTTATCGATTTTTATTTTGAATTTTAATATTAACATTGGTTTTCGTTTTCACATCTGCCAGGTGTCTCTATTCCTGGGCTGTGCTCCGAGCGTCGGCGTAGGAATTAGGTGGGTGAGTCCCAGCCGCCGTAGACGCGGGCTTGCGGATAGCGAGCAAAGGACAGCTCGCCTTCCAACCGACCGGTAAGGACCAAGGAGGAGAGCCAGAAGTTATTTAATGATTTACCAATTTAAAAAAAGGCGTTCCGTGACGGTCAACTTACTTTTTTTACATAATTTGACCCCATCCAGAGCCAAGTGCGGAACTAATACCGTTTCGATATTTATAACCTCTAAAATATATTCTTAAACTTCTTGATAATACTCTATCAACTACAACGATTGTCACAAATGGTCCAGAATGTTTCGAATTGATATTCTCGTCCTTGTATCATATTCCTTAATGCTAAGGGTCGTGACTTCCCTGCTTCATCACTTTCATTTTTATAATGTTCCTCCATCTATTCCTGTCTCTGGCGGTGTGAAGGGCCTTGTATACCGTGGAGACAAGAGCGGTGCGGATCTGGTCGGACCAACGTATTTACGATAACCGCGAGGAGATTATGGTTTGACATGCGTATATCAAAATCATTCGTTTATTCCCAAACATTTTCAGTTTTGACAAGGGTCAAGACCCTTGACCCTTTCTCACCTTGCGAGCGAAGTCCTGTGGTCCTTGTAGCAAGTCGTCAGCTTGGAACACCAGCACGTTGTCGATAGTACCGCACGCGTTACAAAGGGGCCGGGAGCCGCAGCCGTTCAGCGGCACTCGGAATGAGTACCGCGACTGACTGCCGCCCAATGACACGTACCTGAAATATCACAAATAATTTCTTTAGGACTTGGTCGAACTAGCTATTTCATGATGTGAGATCTTTACCACATTTTGCAGCTTAGAAAACAAATCGATTACAGTTGATTAAAAAAATCTATCAATATCCAGAATTCTGGAAATTTAAAATGAGCTCGAAACAGATTGTATAAAATAAAGTTTGTTATCATCATATTGCATATGCCACCATTTGGCTCTGCATCAGCCAATGGTTAACTGGTAGAAGATGTCTTAAAGCATTTTTTTTGTTGGTGGGAAAATCATCCAATGACATCCCCCACTTTTGGGCGGAGCGGGAGGGCGTGTCAGACTTTTACTGACTAAAAACCTACTCCTGTTCCTTCGTTGCCTTTCGTACCAAGGTACCTAAGTAAGTACCTTCCTTTCAGAAGCAGACCTTTGGTCCCAGTAGGCTTCGACCTTGCTGGGCCCCTACGGTTTGCTGACATCTCATTAAGTCCGCCTTTGTACTTTTGTATGCATATTGAATTAAATAAATGAATAAAAATTGAAGTGTGCTTATTTAAAATACAGAATCGGTTGGTGCTGTGCGCGTAACGCTAAAAGACTCAAAGAAGAACATTTTATATGACCGCCAATTTGGCAAATGATTCATATCTTAGGATAAAAAAGTACTTACTTGCACTTCGGATCATTTAAGAATCCCTTACTGTAAATGATACCATCAAAAATGTCTGCGAACTCGACGCTGACGTCGATAAAGTCGCCGGAGCATTGTACGTCGATGTCGGGAGACAAGGGTGAGTCGGCGGCCCTCGAGCCTCGGAAGAACACGACCCCAGCTTCTTCATTGCTTTCGTAGAAAGGTGTGAGTGCATTGTCGCCGGAGAGCTCGCGGTTCAGCTCAACCGCGGTGAGCGTTTGTGAGTCATCTGAAACAGCTGTAGCGAGCGACAGCTACAGCAAATTTCCATCATTAAATATTGGATTATATATATTTTTATATATATATGCAAAAAACATATGCAATTTTTTAATAATAATAATGAAATTTTTGTTTTCTAAATCTGAGCTAATCAAATATTCCTATTTAAATGTTTATTGTAAAATAATATATTTTGGTCAATGTATTTAATTCAACTTTTAATGTAATTTTAGTATTAATCCACTAATTATTTGTGAGAAGCCACTGATTCCTGTAACACAGTTGTTTCAACCTAGCACAGGAGTCAGGGCCTCACTATATCTGTACATGTTTTTTATGCTAATTAATTTACCTTATCTTATATTTAAGATTTAAGCTCCATGTAATGAGAGGGTGGTACTGTGGCCTTACGGCCTTAGGTACGAGTTTGGGTTTCGGCCAAGAAAGTCTCTTATAAATACACTTAATAAAATAAAAACCCTAAAAAACCAACTAAAAGTAAACTAAACTATGTCATCACGGATTTTATGCTATTATTTTTTAATTTGTAGGAGTTACGGCGTGTACACAAATCGATGGGTCAGTGATTTAATAAGATTCGTTTTTATTTTTTTAGTGGCAGTAACTTTAATGGCTATATTCACATGATCATGAATCGTGAAAAATCACGAATCGTAAAAAATCAGGAATCGTAAAAGATCACGAATACGTCCTAAAAATACGAATCCTTTCAAGAATCATTTGGTGGATTGTTTCTTTCGGTGTTAAAACTCTTGTATTCTTGTTTTCTTCAAATGAAAACTTCGATAATATGTACGTTAGTAAATTTAACACTGGATGAAAGCCATGATTGGGTTTCGAATGTTGTGAATCGTCAATCACGGATCGTATTATATCACGATTCGGTTTAAAAATGTAAAAGTCTATTCGTCTTTAACGAATTGTTATTTGTATAATTATCAATTAATTTTCTTTCCATGGGATCTTGCAATCTTTTTGAACTCTCTATGTATAAGGCGTTTCATGTATTTATTTTTTTATTGTTTTATTTTTATTTTTCACATTTTAAGAAAGCTTACGGACTAATAACATCATAATAAAAATAATAAATAACTACAATGATAATTACAAAATGATTACTTCCAGTATAGTTACTTCCAGTATAGTTACTTCCTCAGAGTTGATTCAAATTTATTTGGCTAACAATGGCTTTGCTAAGAGCTTCCTAACTGAGTTTTCATTAGTGCTAAAAAGGTCAAAGCCAGGTCCACATAAAAAAATTTACGTCTATAATTTGTGTTTGCATAAAGTACAGTCAGGGGTAAAAGTGCAGTTGCATTCTACCAATGCTAAAGTATCTAAAATTTATTTGTAGTAGAAGTTAAATGCTCCACAATTAGTTTATTCAATAATTTAGGCTACAAATTTAATCAGTCATGAACCATGGTCCCTCCATTACAAAGAAAAATTTGGAGACTAGCATTGATAGAGTGCAACTGCACTTTTGACCCTTACTGCACATGCAGCAGTGTTCGTTGACACAGCCTCATCTGATTAGTTCGTAATGCTAATTTACTAGGATATATCAGCTTAAAGGTTTTTTTTAGGTGGGAACTCATCCAAGGACTTCTCCCGCTCTCGGGCGTAGCGAGAGGGAAGTGTGAGACTTTGACTGACTAAAACCTACTCCTATGTTCCTACTTTGCCTTCGTTCTCGTGCGTTCTCTTTCACACAACCTATGGCCCCAGTAGGCTTCGACCCTGCTGGGCCCTTACGGTTTTAGCTGACATTTTCTTGATGTCAGCTTAAAGATGATGTCATGTTGAATAGAATTAATAATAATAATAATTAATAAATAATTCTTTATTATCAGGCAACTAATGCCCTTAGATAAAATACACAAATAATAATCTTACAAATTAATATACTAATACATATTAAAAAACATCGACGTGACATCTTGACTCGCTGATTAACTTCTCAAGTTTTATAAATTCAGTTAATATCTGTACGTGAAGATTGAATGTAAAATTGTGTTTAAATGAATAATACACTAAGTAACCCTTCGTCAAACATCCAAGGATCTGTGTGTGAGATGACGGCACTTATTACTATCGTAAAATCTGTAATTTATTGTTCGCGCCGCACAATGAGCACTGACTCTCACGTACTAAATTTGGTGTCACAAACCACAACTCAATATGAAAACTAAAACATGTCCATATTATAAAATTATTCGTCGAGTCATGTTTTAAAACTTCTATGACTATTGTAGTTAAATTCTTTTGACATTTAAGTTTTGTTAGTGTTTAGTGATAGTGAATAATATAATGTAGCATAAGTGCTACCTAATAAATACAAGAACGAAATGTATTCGCCATAATAGAGACAATATGAAAGTGCTATTTTTTTTTTTAGGTCGGAAAATCATCTTATGACAAATCTCGCCCTTGGGCGGAGCGAGAGATAGTGTCAGACTTTTACTGAATAAAAACCTACTCCTGTTCCTTCTTTGCCTTCATCCCAGGGCCCCGGGTTTCGTTTCCACACTACCCATGGCCCCAGTAGGCTTCGACCGCAAGCCCGCGCCTCCGGTGACCGGAAATCGGGATCGGAATCCCAGCAGCGGTTAGGGCGTAAGGATCGTTGCCTCATGCGATCGGCCGCCTCCTTTGCTAGCATTACTGCTTCGCAGAAGGAAGCGACCGCCTGCCACTCCTCCTCACTCCGGACTATGGCCTGTACCAATGCCCGGCGCGAGAGATCACTGGCGCCTATCGCCCCCACGAGGACACGGCGTTGCTCTGCCCAAGCAGGGCCTCCACCGTGTCCTCCGGGCGTTCCACACAGTGGCGACACCCGGGCGTGTCTCCCGCTCGAATTCGGTTTAGGAACCTCCCGAACTTACCATGTCCGGTGAGGACCTGCGTCATGCGGTAGGTAAGGACGCCATGTGGTCTTTCCAGCAACTCCTCAAAGAGGGGACTTACCGCCATAATTGTAGCGTGCCCAATCCTTATTCAGGCTTGCGAATTATTATCAACCTTAAAAATAGGTTTCTCCATACAAATTTTGGACACCCATTTCATCCCCTTAGGGGTGGTATTTCGTAAAATCTGTTCTAAGCGGATGTTTACACCCTATAAGGAACCTACCTGCTAAATTTTAAGTTTGTAGGTATTATAGTTTCTGAGATTTCGTGATTAATCAGTGAGTGGTATTTCGCTTTTATATGTATAGATTTTAATTCAATATTATGTTGTCAAAGTCAAAGTCAAAAGTTTTTATTTCACATGGGCACTTATAAAACGTCAGAAGCTTGTACACGGTTCCAAATTGCTCGTTTCTTATGGAGAAGAACCGGCAAGAAACTCCATGATTTGACTCCAAAATTTTTGTTCTTACAATATTTCCAAATTGCTCGTTTCTTATGGAGAAGAACCGGCAAGAAACTCCATGATTTGACTCCAAAATTTTTGTTCTTACAATATTTCCATATTACAGTATAAGTAGATATTATGTAAAGACAGTGTAGACCGGTCAATATTGTACTAAAAAGTACAATAAAAATAGTCATATTAAAAAGTGAGTCGTAATAGGAAGGAAGTAACTTAAGAATTCGCGGAGTCTACAGTGTTCTTACCAAACGGTGTTGTCGCCAAACGATTCTTAAACACCATGACGTTTGTAGTGGGTCACAGTTAAGATTAAAGTTGTCGAAATAATCTTAAGTACCTATTACATCAAACCATGGTTTCAAATCAAAAATTAAGAAACAGTACTTACGAAGTCGCATATTTATTAGGTACCTGCATTGGTAGATGGGATTTCTATCAACACATAACGAATTGTATTTGTATGTTACTTAATTTTTTATTAAGTTATTTAAGAAGTCAAAGGGAAATAGTTACAAAACTATTTAACAGACAATTTATGAGAGAATGTGTGAACTATTGAACTTAGGTTAGGTTATTATTGGGTCAGCTAAGCGATCGGTGTTGATAAAATATTCATTAACCTGCTTATTGAAGTGTGTAGGTTCGTCTCGAAGTGAAGAAATGGGGAGTCTGTAGGTAAGCTAGAGGATCCTAGGGCGGAATTCACCAATAAAACTAATTGCGTTTTAACGTTTGGTTTGCATAATCGCGCTTAGCCGCTGTCACTAGTGTCACTAGTCCGTATTTTTCTTTTGTTGAATTTTTACAAGTGACATTTTCTACATGCTTAAATAACTACTAATAATGAGGGTGTTCTAAAATGATGTTCACCAGGTGGCAGCACTGAGACGTCAGGTCCAGACACCTGTCAAAACGCTTATGTTAATGACATTAGTTAGACGTCAACGTCAAACGTGAGACGTCCTATACACGTTTTCAAAGAATAAGACCTAACGGCTAAGTGGCGCCAACTAGTGGTGTGAATTTTCCCCAACACCCTCATTATAAAGTGACCGAAGCTTTAGATTTTATTGAAGAATGGCTTGAGATATAAAATTGTACATAACGTAGATTATAAAGTGAGACTTACCTGCACGAGTGCAATCAGTGCCGCTATGCGCATGACAGCCGCTTCATGGGGCCCTGGAATAAAAGAAATACAGCATTAAATAAAAGAAAATACTGAAAATATGTGTAAAAACCTTTTATAAGTGATCAACAAGTCAAAATGAATACAAATTGATATTCAGTGGTGGGAGTAACTAAGTACCTATTTTTTGTCACGTAAGATTCCAGCCCCCCTAGCTAAGTTATGATCGTTTCGTTTGCGTCGAACGCCTTAAGTAGGCCACGCCTCCGATTCCTTTTTTCTAACCACGTGACTGAGCGTTGAGATGACGTCAGAACAAAGGAATCGGAGGCGTGGCCTACTCGAGGCATTCGGTGCGAACGATACGATTGTAACTTGGCTGCAGTGAGCGCGACGCGATAATGTGACAGTGATGTGGCATTCATTATCCGTTACAGATATATTATCCGTTACAGATATATTATCCGTTAAACAATTTCGCAGGAAGTTAGTTATTAGCACCATATTAACAATATTTTAATTTATGTCTATGATGAGATTAGATACAGTAGTGTATGAGACTGCACATAATTAGGTATTAAAGCATTCGTGTGATACGTATTACTGTAAACTTCGCTTGCGGCTCAGTTTATAAACTCACACAATTTAAATGACATTTGTTACGAGTATTGAGGCAGTATTATAAACTGTTATTATGTATATGGAGCACGACGTTATATATTTTTAGTATTCCGTACCTCAAAAGGAAAAAACGTAACCCTTATTAGAATCAAAATTTATAGGTTACTTCCCGTTGACCCAGAATCCCGAAATTTGGCATAAAGTAAGGTCTTATAGCATAGGTACTTATAGATAAGTCTGAAAACAGTTAATTTGTTGTTACGTCACAAAAAAATACTTTTTTGCGATTCGGAAAAATCTTCGAGATTCGAATGGAATCTCGAAGGAATTGAACTATTACATAATTATGTATGTTTGTACAAAACCCTCTGTAAGCGAGTCCGACTCGCACTTGCCCAGTTTTTTTTTAAGGGCGTTGGCCCACACTAGGAATTACTCCTGTATCGTGAGTGTGTTCAAAAACATGTAAACTCATTTACACAAGATATCCAGACCCGAAACAACAAACTGTAGTAGGTCATAAAAATATATGTTCCGTACGGGAATCGAACCCGCAATATGCAGTACATCAGCCAATCGCTTAATCACAGTTCACCAAGTACTAGATCTTAATTGTCTTAGAAAACGTCAATTGCGATCTATATTTTCATAAAGTCAACAACAGTTTTTTTATGAACTCACGCTTTTCGATTTTTAATGTGGTCCTTCCTCAAAAAGTTTGCACATTCTTTTGCCGCTGTAAAATTTTGCTACATGCAACAATAAGCTCTTCAAATTATGATGAAGATACGAAATAAATGTTACGAAAACTATAATCAATTTCAATTTATAGTTAACGTGAAGAGTTAGTCAATTAAACAGCATTTATCACTCAAGAATAGACAGAGTAAATGGGGTTTTAAGCAGTTTTGAAAGACATTTCGTGAAATATTTTGTCCAATCAGTTTCTTTTTTGGTTAGATACACTTGCATTTACGAAATTAATAGCTCAGTAAATAATTGTTGCTGCATTACAAATAAATTTTGACACTAAAGTATGCAATAAAAAAATCTTGTCTGATCGAAACAGACTTGAGGATTGATAATTTCAAAACGATTTTTCTTCATAGGTACTATCACTAAAGCTCTTACAAAAGTACATATGTATTTACAAATGTTATACTCGTATACAGGATATATTAGTTATTAGCTTCTGCCCGCGGCTTTGCTCGCGTGAAAGTAGGATTCTCCATACAAACTTTGGAGAACCCTTTCTTAGTGCTCACCTACGACATAAAAGGAAACCTTGTACAAATTTTCACGCTCTTAGTCCCACTAGTTTTGGCTGTGCGCTGATATGTCAGTCAGTCAGTTTCTCCTTTTATATAAATAGATAACGTTTTGGGAATGTGGGTCTATCATTAGCATTTTATTTTATTTTTTATTTCGACATTATTTTCATTTATTATGTTTTTGTTTTTTGTGCCTATAATTATTTTGTATGGGTGAGATGTATACTACGGTAGTATAAGTTGGTAATAAAGAAGATTTTTATTATTATTATTAAATCGTCAAGCAACTTCTTGCGCACTGGCTGGAGCGAAAGGGAGTGTGTGGCTTGATTACTGAGCAAACCTCACCCGTGTTTCATTAGTTATCTTTTGCGTTTCAGGATTCCGGTGCATTCTAAATCCATAGCGAAAGAAAAAGTTAATACGCAATCCGGTTTAGCAGGATTCATAATCAAGTAAATTGCCGAGCGTATTAAACAATTACAGCTAACGAAAGTTAAACAGTCTTCACGAAGAAGATCAGCAATTCCATTCACGATTACATAAAGCATGTCATTATGTTAATTATATACTAATTAAATTATTAAACATTCGTAAATATTGACCTAGTTTATAAGACCATGATTGATAGGTTAATAAAATTGAAAAGAACGGCCATAACAAATTTATAATAAAACCTCAGTCAACGCATTTTTAATCAGCGTCAAATTAAAAACGAATTAATAATCACGAATGACAATATTTTTAACGCCACAATCAATCAAAAGCTCCCTATTATTAAAACTGAATTCTAAGCATTCATAGAGTCTATTATAAGTTAATAGCTTAAGTGGCGGCTCACGAAGAGGCTTTAATTGTAAGGTTGCATCTCGGATTCGTGAGGTCAGTCTCGTGAACCGCGCCTGGAGTGTTTCCGTGTGTTATTTCGTCATAGGCTTCTTAATTAAACGCTTCTGGGCCGTTTCGACTCGCCTCTCTTGAAG
Organism: Mythimna pallens; assembly: GCA_961205895.1. Classification (NCBI taxonomy): domain Eukaryota; kingdom Metazoa; phylum Arthropoda; class Insecta; order Lepidoptera; family Noctuidae; genus Mythimna; species Mythimna pallens. The sequence goes on from OY540839.1 coordinate 6,438,717, forward strand.
TTTCTTTAGGTTACCAAAGAACTATCGATGACTAGCTTTTATCTATCAGCAACGGAGTTACAGGGGACTCGTGGACAAGGAGTAATGGGTAGCTCACCATCCACCGGTAAGGGCCAAGTCCGAGCGGCATGTTGCCTTTCATGCACGCCTTAAACTTTGGACCCCCGTTTCATCCCGTTAGGGGGTGAATTTTGGAAAATCTTCTCTTAGTGCTCGCCTACATCATAAAATGAATCATTGTGCAAAATTTCACGCTCTTAGTCCCAGTAGTTTCGGCTGTGCGTTGATATGCCAGTCAGTCAGTTTCTCCTTTTATATATATGGATGAGTGTGATAACTAATATTATGACCCTCATATTCATTAGCTGTAATTAGGTTTCAAAATTTCCAACGACAGTAAATTTTCTGCAAGGATGATTTCACACTCACATGACAATCGAAGAAAATGTAATATTACAAACTCGTTAATTTCTTTTCAAGGCATTCAAGGACTAACCAATATCGATTTGGTATCTATGTAACAGTGGTGCAACTCTAAATTCGTTGACATTACGATTTGTCAATATGATACAAGTAGGTATGTTTTGTTTTCTGAATGTTTCATCAAATAAGATTCCCCACATTTGTGGCTCACTGTAACTTGGTTGCGTACGAAATACCTATATGTTTTTATGTTAGTAATTAATACTAATCGGTCTTAACAATAGTGACTCGTATTGTTTCCCAAGTTTTTTGTGTGTTCTCATTGAAGAAACGCTAATTTGTATTGTTCCCTGCGCATTGGTGATCGATTACACGGCAATCAATTGTTTAGTAACCTATCTTTTGATTTATATCTATCGTTAATGGTGTCATTAATTATAATTAGCCGTTTTTTTTTTACTTATCGATCATCTATATATATAAAAAAAAAATGACTGGCTGACATATCAACGCACAGCCGAAACTACTGGGACTAGGAGCGTGAAATTTTGCACTAAGTTTACGTTTATGACGTAGGTGAGCACTAAGAGAGGATTTGCCAAAATTCACACAATAAGTGGATGAAACGGGGGTCCAAAGTTTACATGGAGAAACCTATTTTCACGCGTGTGAAGCCGCGGGCAGAAGCTAGTTAGTTTCATTTATCTATACTAATATTATAAAGCTGAAGATTTGTTTGTTTGTTTGAACGCGCTAATCTTAGGAATTGCTGTTTTCAATTGTCATAATCTTTTAGCCCATTTATCGAAAGAGACTATAATTGTATACATCACGCTATGTTCGCTATTTTTTCATTGTGAATTTTTAGTTTTTACGATAGTGTAAGGACCAAGGTGGACCGATGACCTGATAAGGGTCGCGAGAATCAAATGGATGCGAGACGCACAGGACCGGTTATTGTGGCGACACTTGGGGGAGGCCTATGTCCAACAGTGGACGTCTTTCGGCTGAAATGATGATGATGATGATGATTGTGTGAGGCACGAATAAATGTTATTTCTTTCTTTCTCTCTCTGATTCACGGGAGCGGAGCAGTAACCAAATGACGCAGACGAAACCGCGGGGTTCCACTAGTACCTAATGTGTTTTTTTAAGTTGGGAAATCATCCAATGACCTCTCCCGTTCTTAGGCGGAGTGGGAGGGCGTGTCAGACTTACTGACTAAAACCCACTCCTATTCCTTCGTTCCAGGGCCCCAGCTGGGCTCCTATGGTTTTACTTACATCTTGAGGCAGTAAAACACGTGTGGAACACTACGCGCCGTCGACGACTCGAGCTCGGTCCGGATGGCGAGCTACCCAGTGCTCGCCGTCCGCAAGCCCAAGCTAATGACGATTACCTAATGTGTGAGATCGTATTAAACTTTGAATTTGCTTAGATTTTTTATCATCGTATTGTGCCTTTTGCCATTAAAATGTATTCATACAAGATGATGTCAAAACATATTATTAATTTGCTTGCATTAGGCCTTAAAGGTCAAGCAGATACTTAGTGATAATTTGTAAGAAACGAAATATTTTGAATAAATAATTATGCTTCGTGTTGACCTTCGTAAGTGCATGAGGAAAGCATTATTTACGAGACTTTCAAAAGAAGTTCAAAAGCTAATTATATTCAACCTTTTAACGACGGTCTGCAGATTAGTTTTAAAAGAAAGAAAGAAGAAAGAAAGAAAACACGTTTATTTGGCACACTGGTACACACAATGAGATAACAATTATACAGAAATTAAGTACTAAGTAACTTAAAAATATTAAATACTTAAACTTAAAAATACATCAACATTGTGCGTCTCACGGCTGCGCCAAATAGGTCCAGTTCAGCATAATGCCAGGCCACTACGAAGCAGAACTACTGTACTCTCTGGAACGCAAAGTGCAATTATTTTGACTGGCCTGTTGATCTAGTGGTTAGTGGCCCTGACTGCTATGCCAGAGGTCGTGGGTTCGATTCCCGCCCAGGACAAATGTTTGTGTGATAAGCACGATCATTTGTTCTGTGTCTGGGTGTAATTTATCTAAAATATGTATGTATTTAGAAATATATAAGTATGTTTATCAGTTGTCTAGTACTCATAACACAGGCTGTGCTTAGCTTGGGACTAGACAGCGTTGTGTGAAAGTACAAAAAAAAAAAATTGACTACTAGTGGGTTTCAGTCACTAAAAGCCTGACATACGAGCAAATAATTTAATGTAACCCTATGCCTTGATAAAAAGCTGGCTAAGTGCGAGTCGGGCTTGCATACGAAGGGTTCAATATTAAAATCGAGCAAAAAACGACCTTTAATTGTTAACTTTATTTTAATTTTATTATTTGTTGTTTTAGTAGCAATAGAAATACACATGCCGTGTTTTTTTTTTTAAGGTGGGAAAATCTAATGACAAATCCCGCTCTTGGGCGGGGCGAGAGATGGTGTCCAACTTTTACTGACTAAAAACCCACTCCTGTTCCTCCTTTGCCTTCGTCCCAGGGCCCCGGGTTTTACTTTCATACTATCTGTGGCCCCAGTAGGCTTCGACCCTGCTGCGCGCGTGGAACAATACGCGCCGTCGACGACTTGGGCTCGGTCCGGACGGTTATCGGACGGTCGGACAGTGAGCTACCCATTGCTCGCTGTCCGCAAGCCCGCGTCTACGGTGGCCGGTAATCGGGATCGGAATCCTGGCGACACATGCCGTGTAAAATTCAATTCTCTACCTCTAACGGTTTATGGGATACAGCCCAATGACAGATGGACGGACAGATAGATAAACAGACGGACGGTGGGGCAGCGGAGGTATAGTCCCTTCAGGGGAACCCAAAAAATGATCTTGTTTGTATAATTAAGTAATTATTTACCGCAAGGAGTTTAAATACAGAATCTGATTCAATGACGATAATTAAGCAATGAGTCTAATGATCCACAAATTAGTGTACCAAGGTCACAGTCGTTTAACAAGCTTCTCACGTAATTTACGACTATTTTGGTAAAGTTCATCAGGTCAACGGTCAGCGTATTTAAGTAATCCGTGTTTTTGCAGTAATTATTTGAATACTCCTAAACGCCTGAGCTATTTGCGTTCTTGCTTTAGACTTTGCTAGCTTCTGTCAGTGGCTTCGCCCGGGTGAAAGGGTTTGACCTCTGTTTCACCCCCTTAGGGCCTGAATTTTCAGAAAATCCTTTCTTAGTGCTTGCTTACGTCATAAAAGGAATCCTTGTGCAAAATTTCCCATTCCTATTTTTTTTCATTTTTTTATTTGATATAAACTAGTGTTTGACTGCGATCCCACCTGATGGTAAGCAGTGAGGCAATCATTGATGGTTTATTAAACGCCTATTAACTCTAGCCTTGAAGGCACCTAAATTATAGTTGGACGGGAAGACCGCAGCAGGCAAATTGTTCCAGTCCCTCGATGTACGCGGTATAAACGACGAAGCGAATCGCTTAGTCTGGACCGTTGGAGTTTCAACAACGTAAGGGTGGATACTCGCCGTACGTCGGGTTGTCCGATGGTAGAAAGGAGATGGCGGAATCAAGTCATGCAATGCTCGAGGCTTTGTAAATTGGACTTAACCAGATCTGGATCCCCAATTACCCTCTTCGCACGCCTTTCCACTGAGTCCAAAGCTGCTAGATGGCATTTTGCAGCACCAGCCCATATGTGACTCCAGTACTCCACACACGATCGGACCTATGCTAACATTAGAAGCTGTCCCGGTGTGAAGTGCCGCCGGACCTTTGCAAGATCGCCTAGTTTTCTAGCAGCTACCTTGGCTTTGGACTCAATGAACCTCCCGAAATTGAGGTCTGAAGAAATTTCGACTCCCAAGAGCTGAAGGCGGTCGGTGCACTCCAGGGACACATTCCGAAAAGCAGGAGCCAAGGTGAACGGGCTCCTTTTGGCTTTTAGTTCCACTAGTTTCGACTGTGAGTTGATATGTCAGTCAATCAGTTCCTCTTTTTATTTTATGTAATCATATACATAAACTAGTGGTTCCAACAGACGTTGTTCTGCCCGAAAGCTGGGTTTGTGTCAGAAAAAAAAAATTGAGAATCCGATTACAGCGCCACCTACCGAGTATTTTTAGCAAAGGAGGCGGCCGATCGCGTGAGGCAACGGTCCTCACGCCTCAACTGCCGCCGGGATTCCGATCCCGATTTCGAGGGTCGGGCTTACGGACGGCAAGCAATGGATGGCTCGCCGTCCGACCGTCCGGTAACCGTCCGGACCGGCCCACTCGTCGATGGCGCGTATTGTTCAACGCGCGCCTCAGGGAGATGTTAACAAATCGTAGGGGCCCAGCAGGGTCGAAGCCTACTGGGGCCACGGGTAGTGTGCAAGTGAAACCCGGGGCCCTGGGACGAAGGCAAAGAAGGAACAGGAGCGGGTTTTAAGTCAGTAAAAGTCTGAAACTATCTCCCACCCCACCCAAGGCGGGATTTGTCATAAGATGATTTCCCACCTTAAAAAAAAATAAACCCATCCACTCAACATTTCATACAAATCTGTCAAGCCGTTTAGGATAAGTTAAGTGACAAACACAAGTACATAATAATTATAAAATATCTGTATAAATATAGATAAGGCAAGTGATTTCTATGATTCAACGGCAGCAATAAGGTAAACAGTTAATTACTGCCTATATTATTTGTTTTGTGTTCAAACATAATAAGACGTTATTCTATTTACGTTTATAGCCCGTTAATAAAATTAGATTTTTATGTACTGGTGTCATCGAATTATTTCAATGTTTAGTGTGTCATGGCCGCCGTGACTTCATCGTCTCGTAAACCCTCTGCCCTAGACCGGTTGGACGAGTTGATGCATCGCAATATATCGGCGATCCGCCCAGAATCGCGACACAGCATTCATAAATATCTGTGGAACAAGGGCCGTGGGCTTATTATTTTGATTGTTATCGACACATCCCATACAAGTGAAGTTCGGAGCGGGCTTGAATGGTGCTGTTACATGTTTACACGCAATCTTTAGAAAGATTAAACTGTGATAATATACAAAGCTATGGGGGACAACTGTTTACGACATTGGAACAATACTGGCTGAAAATAAAATCTTTTTATGACAGAAATCTACGCGACAATGTCGAGTTATCGCGCGAGAACAATTTCTTTGAAAAATTGTTGTTACGTCCAGCCTATTTATGCCTATATACGTGTTGCATGCTTGAAATGGGACGCACAAATCGTTTTGTTTTTTTTTTTCCAGAATACAGTTACTTTGTTTTCTAATTTGTTGTGGATGTGACACATCCCAATGCTTTTGCAATATTTGGCAGTAAAATCGTATAAGCTGAGCTTCGCTGAGATAGTCTGTTAATACTGCTTTTTTTTTTCGGGAGATAGTGTCAGACTTTTACTGACTAAAAACCCACTCCTGTTCCTTCGTTGCCTTCGTTCCAGGACCCCGGGTTTCGTTTTCCCACTACCCATGGCCCCAGTAGGCTTCGCTGTGCAACTCTATTAACTAACATCGCGCCTGTTTCAATGATCCCACATATTGTCTAGTAGTACATATACTTAAATATAGAACTACATCAATTTTACTTCACTTAAATCACTAGAAATAAATTTGCAAATAACAAATTGTCAGCCAATGATTTTCACTCAAAAAAACCGTGCTAAAAAGAAAACCGCGCACACCTAACCCAGATTAAGTTCTGAGGGATTGTTCGAAAGACATATCGTAGCCTGATAGTCAGAAAAAGTCAGACACGACCTCTCGCTCCACCCAGAACGGGAGAAATTATATGATGGTCTCCCACCTCAAAAAAAAAAAAACAAATAACGTTCTTCATCTACGCTAATTTACACTAATATTATAAAGAGGTAAAGCTTGTTTTTTTTTTGTAGGAGGTAATCTCGGAAAGTACTGCCCCCCTAGCCAAGTTACGATCGTTTCGTTTGTATCGAACGCCTCGAGCAGGCCACGCCTCTGATTCCTTTCTTCTGACCACGTGACTGAGCGTTGAGATGACGTCAGCCTAGAAGAAAGGAATCGGAGGCGTGGCCTACTCGAAGCGTCCTACGCAAACGAAACGATCGTAACTTGGCTAGGGGGGCTGGTCCGATTGCTAACATTTTTTTACCGATAGAAAGCTGCTTTATTCCTGAGTGACATAGGCATATTTTATGTACTCAGGCGAAACGGCAGGCAAAAACTAGTTAAAGTATATAAGTACTTGTAAAGAATCCATAGATGTCTTATGCAGATGAATATATTCCTATCGTCACGAGGTAGTTAGAACATGAATGTCAGCTTGTGAAGGGCCTGATATTTGGCATTCCTATATGTATCTAATGGTGCCGTTTTATTTCATGCTTATTCAAAATTCAATCTGATATAGAAGATTCTGCTATTTGCAGGAATTATTGCAAGGACCACTAGACTAACGGCGTTGCGCCACCGGTATGGGTTCGACTTCCCACCCCAAAGTACTATATAAAACCCAGGGCCCTGGGACCAAGGCCAAGAAGGAACAGGAGTGGGTTTTTTAGTCAGTAAATGTCTGACACTATCTCTCACTCCGCCCAAGAGCGCGATTTGTCATTAGATGATTTTCCCACCTAAAAAAAACCCCTATGTATAAAACGCATAGTAGTAGTGTTAGTAGAATGGCGAAAAAGGAACAGGAGTGGGTTTTTAGTCAGTAAAAGTCTGACACGCCCTCTCGCTCCGCCCAAGAGCGCGGGGATGTGATTAGATTATTTTCCCACCTAAAAAAAGTAGTGGCAGTAGTAGTTGTTGTTGTTGTAAGTGTTGTTGTATAGTAATAGTTTTGAGAACACATTCATTGTGCGTACAGCTAAGGAACCCTGCCAGAGCGTGTTTCCTAATAGCTACAATCTGGTCTGGGGGTCTTTAAGTCAAGAGTGAATAGGTTACTTCCAGGCAAGCTTGCTCCATCGTCGACCGCATCATCACTTACCATCAGCCCCCCTAGCCAAGTTACAATCGTATCATTCGCGCTGAACGCTTCGAGTAGGCCACGCCTCCGATTCCTTTGTTCTGACGTCATCTCAACGTTCAGTCACGTGGTCCAAACAAAGGAATTGGGGGCGTGGCCTACTCGAGGCGTTTGGCGTGAACGATACGAATGTAACTTGGCTAGGGGGGCAGGTGAGATAGTGGTCAAACGCGAATCTATCGTACTAATATTATATAGGCTAAAGGGAGGCGTGAGTGTGTGTGTGTATATGTATTTCTTCAACACGCTCAAACGGCTGAATGGATTTCAATAAAACTTGGTGCATGGGTAGACCAGATCCTGGAATAGTTCCCTTAGGATATTTTTCTACTACCTATTCCTAAGCCACTGGTAGTACCTAGTCAATAATAAATGGAAAACCAAAGTGAAAGTGGTGATTGATGTGACGACAATTAGGCGAAAAAGTTTTGATAAAAGAGCCTAAGATTAAGAAATAATAGCTACGAGTTAAAACTGAAGTGTCAATTAGCTTAAATGACCATAAATTAGTCATGAACGAAGTCAAGTCGACGAACGTACGTTCATAACTCATAAGTCAGTAGCACTTTTTAAAGATTACGACATCCGTATTCCGTACACGTGAAAAATCCGTAACGAATGATCAGTCACAATGTTTCCAACAATTTGTATTGTTTAAGGGGCCGCTGTTCTTGCTTGTTAATATTTTTGGCTTGGATACTAAGTCCTTTAAGCCGTGTCTTCGCATGAATAGTTAATGCGTTTACATTAGAACATGGATGTACGCATTTTAATGTTTTTGTAGTAGCATAATCAGCCTTTTAATGTTCCCACTGCTGGGACTCAAACCTCCTTTTTAGGAGAGGGGATGGGCCGTAATCCACCACGCGGGCCCAGTGCGGGTTGGTGAATGTCACATGTCTTCGAATTTTTGGTTCTAGGAAATGCCGGTTTCCTTTCAGGATTCTGGGTCAACGTACCCTATGAATTTTGATTCCCTTGAGAGTGTCGAAATATACGTTTTTTTGCGACATAAATGGCCGTACCTTTGTTTTTGTTAAATTAGAAATTTGATTTTTTCACAACTTCAAGGGACCGCAGTCTTGAGTGTATGGTTTTAATTTCAACTCGATACCTCCCCGCGTTCCCGAGATAAAGAGTCAACAAAGTTATCCTATAAGGGTTCCGTTTTTTCCTTTTGAGGTACGGAACCTTAAAAACCCGCTGTTCTTGCTTGTTGTTCAAACGCACAGTTGCGTAAATTATCATGTTCACGGTTTAACAATTACATTATTAATTACTGACAAAGTTCTACAATGGTAATTAAATTTTATTCTAAATCAAACGTGGGAATTTCGTGAGTCAGAATAGGACTGCGTTCATTATTGTCAATGGGCTGCATAAGACTAGGAAGTAGGGCCGTGACATGACCCGTTGTTGTCTAATAGGTTCCTCTTAACTCTTGAAGATGGGAATCTGTGATGCGGTTAACGTAAATGTCTTTATGCGGGATGCGATGATATCTATTTGAAATAAATACTACTTGTCTGGGTGTTATTTATAACCAGTGATATGTTGATTTAGCGATTATCATCCAAGAAATTCTCAAGCTCTCGTATTCACCATGACAAATTTGAAAATAGAATTTGTTTAAATTAGAAACCTTGTGTATATCTATCCCCAATTTCCCAATTAAGCATTTGAAGTTGAATATTTCTCAAATACAGAGTTTTGCTCGCAGAGTTTTGCTCGATGGGTCCGATAGGTTTTGGAGTGGCGACCGTGCACCGGAAGATAGCGTTGGAAGGCCTCCCACAAGGCGGACCGATGACCTGGTGAGAGTCGCGGTAATCCGATGGATGCGAGATTCACAGGGCCGGTCATTGTGGCGACACTTGGGGGAGGCCTATGTCCAACAAAAAACGTCTTTCAGCTGAAATGATGATGATTTCTAAAACTATACTTTCTCCTGACCTGTCAAAATTTTGCTTTATAGTAGGGTTTGAGACGTTCTTAGGTAAATCCTATGTAACCTAGGTACGCATCAACCCTGTATTCTCATTTAATATAGCTGTTTTTTAGTCACATAATGTTTTGTGTGTATATGTTCGTTATTTCTTTACACTCAAGCGGCTGAATGGTTTTGGATGAAATTAGGCACTCGGGTAGAACATACCCTGGAATAGTACATACTACAAAGAATATTTTTTATTCCGGGAAGGAAGGAAGGGATTTTTTTTTGTCGTGGGATAATCATCTAATGACATCTCTCGCTCTTGGGCGGAGCGAGATGGTGTGTCAGATTTGAACTGACTAAAAACTCACTCCTGTTCCTTCGTTGCCTTTCATACCAGGGTCGAATTTCCCTTTCAGAAGCAGACCCTTGGCCCCAGTAGGCTTCGACCCGGCTGGGCCCCTACGGTTTGCTGACATCTCCTTGACGCGCGCTCCATTATGATATTTTTCCATTTTCACACAGGCGAAGCCACTGGCAGAAGTTAGCCTTCAATAATAAGTTGAACTCTCTCGTAAACCTTAGTAACCTTAGGCACCGCTGCCGGCAGTGTGATGTTAAAAAACCATTTGAAAGAAATGCAAATGCCTTTAACTAAGTACGAGAATCGAGTATAAGTAACATTTGTACATTTGCATAGGTACCGTATTGGACCTTACATAAACGCTTTTATCTTATGTTACTCGTTGAACAGCCAGTTTCATTTGGAATAGTTTTGAGGTTAAGAGAAGCTTTCTGTAATATTCTTCAAGAACAGTAAGTAAAGTAAATTTTTATAGCGCTATTCTAAAGCACTGTAGTTGGAGACGTGAACGGTCAGAATTAAATAGATTTTAAGTCTATAAATTATTTAACTTAGGTAATTGAATAAGTAAATTTATTACTAGTTCAATTAAGTTGAATGTCCGAGTTTGGTAAATACCATTTTCTTGATTTTAATAATGCTCCCATAGGCTCCCTAGAGACGTTAGTCGTCCGACGATAAATTAACCGTTACGAGATAGTGGGAACGCGGCCATACGCTAAAAACAAAATAAACTAAAAAAAATAGTTTAGCGCCATCTGGCGGGAACATACTGATGTTGATATGTTCTGTTTTTTTTTTTTTTAATATAAATCGATTTTTTTGCAGAAACCTGTCCGGGATTGCTCCATTTCTTCTTAAACTGTTTCTTGATAAATTATCTTTATCTCTACTAGATCATACCTGTTTTCTCCGGTCAGTTTTCAACTTAAGGTACTAGCCACGGTGCAGTTAAAAGCCACTAGGGTAGCCCGCAAAATAAAAAAAAATCTTAAGATTTTTGTATTATACAGGTCAGGGTGTTTTTAATATCGTGCGTGATTTCTTCACGCATGCGAGATCGCCCGCATGCAGGAAATTTCAAAAAAACGCGTCCCGCGTGCGTGATCAAAACCGCACGACATTAAAAATGCCCTTAGTTTAGAGTCGTATGTTGATTAAAATTTATTTGTAACACGTGTTTATTTGCGGAATTATAATTATTAAAATAATCAATATGAACCTCTCAGTTTGTCAGTTCGTCTAACCCTATTAAAACGCTATTTCATGAAAAAAGTCATTGGGTTCGCTGTAATTTCGCTGGCAACCCTGGTCGCATTCATCTTAAATATCTTTTTTCGGTTTAAATAATCACAACTTGCGTCACATAGTCCTATATCAATCGTTTTCAAGGCAAACCTCATGAACTTTGACCATTTAAAACATTTATCGAATCGTGGAACTGTTTTCCTTAATAATATAATTTCATAACGCTGTTACGCCATATTCCAAGGCGGTCAAGCGATGAATCTTCAGTGTACCTACCCCTTAATTACAACTTATGACTGTGAACCTTAATTCGTGGCCGGCAATTTGTGTAGGTAAAGTTGCAACACTTTGTGGGCCGTGATGGAGAATTTCAATAATTTTGTGCTTAACAGGGGAATTCACTTATCTTGTTGGTAATTTATATTGGGAAGCAGTTAACGAGAATTTGTCAATAATTTCACTTAATTCTTGCTTATTTTCAGCTATAAAGACTTGACTACCAAGATTTTTTTTTCTCATTCATTGTGCGTACAGCTAAGGAGTGGAATTCCTTGCCGGAATCTGTGTTGCCTGATGTCTACAACCCAGGAATCTTTAAATCAAGATTGAATAGGTTACTTCTAGGTAAGCGCGCTCCATCGTTGACCGCATCGTCACAGTATAGATATGGAACAGTACTTAAACTACCTACAAATATTCGAAACGGCACACTCACACAAACATACGCAACGACGAGACTCCTAAGCGTTTCTCGAGGTCCTATCAGTAGCGAATGCCGCTTAGGAGTCTCGTCGATGCGTATGTTTGTGTGAGTGAGCCGTTTGTTGCGTACTGTTCCATATATCTATACTGTGGCATTGTCGCTTTCCATCAGGTGAGATTAATTTGTTCAGGTTAAATAAACCATTATTTCTGCTGATGCTCCCTAGCCTTTTCTCAACTAGCTTGGGGTCGGTTTCCAATCTTACTGGATGCGGCATAATACCTGTGTTTTACATGGAGCGATTGCCTGTAAGACCTCCACAACCTAATACTAGGAAACACGATACTCCTTGGATAGACTAACGGTCAGACTTTCTGGCGTCTGACTCGTCTGACTACCTGTAACAACTGTCAAAGAATTACCAATGACAGCCGAGACCAATGACTTTACGTGCTTTCCGAGGCACGGGAATTTCAATAATGTCCTAGGTAAACTTAGAAAACTACATAATGATTTAAAAAAATCACATTGGTACTTGCCCCCTTAACCAATGGGCTATCACGAAATACAGGCTGTAAGAGACATGTTCATTTTCTATGGAAAGGTCGAATTTATTTTCCTTTCCTGAAAAACAATCTTGTGGAAGATTGTTCAGTTTCGTCTACTGAGCAAGCCCTCAAAGTTTGCGGATACCTGTCCTTTACACCGTGTATATATATAATATATTACAAATACAATCATCATAGTATATAAAAACTACTTTATTACTTTGTTCGAAAATTACACATCTCGGCAAAATAAATTAACACATAGCACCCGGTTCGTGAACTTCTGACAAGTACTTATGATACGATTTAAGCAATAAGATTGCATGTTCACAATAACACACAGATTGCTTGTAACGTAAACTTGATGATTATTAAATAAGTATTTTAAATGGAATGCCTATTTAAACACGCTGAACATAAAACGACTTAATTGTATTCCAATTAAGGTAAGCCTTTACAACTTCTTAAGATAATGTACAAATTACCCCGTCTGGTGTACTCGGTGACGAAACTAGAAAATTACCTGAAACAACAAACAAATACATAAACATACTATAAAACAAAGTCCCCCATCGCGTCTGTTGTCTATCTCTGTTCGGGATAAACTTAAAAAACTACTAAACGGATTTATGTGCGGTTTTCACGAATAGACGTGTGATTCATGAGGAAGGTTAGGATATATAATATCATAATCTTTATGATTTCAGTCCAAATACGTCCACTGTTGGACATAGGCCTCCCAAAAGTGTCGCCATAACGACTAGTCTTGGTCACTAGGTCATCGGTCCACCTTATAATATATATATGCATATTATAGTACAGAAAATACGATTTTAAACATTTCTAACACCCATGTGAAAATGGAGGGGGTTGCTAGTAAATTACAAATACACATAATACAGTCACAATAATTTAATTTAATTTTAATAAACATAGAATTGCAATATCAATAATATAATCAATAGATACAGTAATCAAAATAAATACATTCAAAGGTTATAGAAGGGACATCAGAGTCACGTCGGCAGTTATTGAACATCACGAAGTTCCTAATAATATGTCATTGAAAGACAAACTCTAATCATTGAAACAATATTTAATGTGGAATATTTTATGATTCTATGAGTAATCGAACGCAAGACCGAACCTATGTCATCATAGCATTACGCCCACTTTAAATTAGCATATCATAATGATGCACTTTATAATTTTTATCATACAAGGATAATTGGAAATCTCAACGTGCCACAACATTGGTCCAAATCGATGAGATCGCATGAAGCTTTGCGCACTTATCGACCTCGGTATTGGGTCAATTGATTAGTTTCGGTTTTCTATTTCAATATATAATTTACACACGCCTTTTAATTGTAATTGATAGCTGCAATAAACTACATGATTACAAACATAAAACCATGTATACATACATTTTAAAGGATGAGCAGAATTAGGACAAACAAAAAACAGAAGGTAATAAAAGTAATGCTATATAACACAGGAGATATTTATTAAAATAATAGATAAGCTTCATGAGATTTTAAATAAGCCACATCCGAGCTTCGTAAGTGGTATAGAACGGTCTGTGTAACCTTTACTGTGGCGTGTCAGGTCAGACATGACGGCGCGGGCGCACAACCCAACGGCCGCTGGTAAAGATCATCCAATAAATCCACGCATCCGTTCACCTGTGTGAATGTACTCATGTTCTTCATTGAACGCTTACATTAAACTTACACGAGTACATTTTAATGCGATTGTAGTGATAGCTAAACGAGCTACTGCAGCAATTGATTAAATTTGAATTGGCAAATCACTCTTGTTGTTGTTTGAAGCTGATGTAAGTGAATAAATATATTCTAGTTCGAATGAATAAGTTCGTATCTCAAGTTGTGAATATTGACATTAAAGGATTCATGACAGAATTATGCCAACGAGCTCATAAGAGCTGTTCACTTAAGGATATCGTTTATCGTAAGACGGTCTGTTCTAAATTTATCTTCAACTATTTCCAAGTCTCATTCTAAGGGGATCGTTACCACTTTAAAATATTGCAGACCTTTTGTCGCAACACATAAGTTTACGCTTATATTCTCTGCGATGCTCACAAACGATGCACCTTGCTCAAGTAAGGTACCGTTCTCACGATTATGTTCATTAGCATTATCTTTTGATGTATTTTTAGCCGTTTTATATTGGCTGATATTAATAACATTATTAACGAAATCATGACCTTTATATGCAGGCGTTTTAGAATTTATTTCGTTTCTAGTAATGAGTTGTTCTCCATTGACTTCATTTACATTAACGTCTTGTATAATTTCCTAATCCTCTATCGTTGCCAATCTGACTCCTTTTATAATTTAATCAGTTTCATATTACCTCTAAATTGAAAGCTTGGAACCATATTTAGAATCCAGCATGAAATTATGATGGGCGTGTAGCTTAATGTTCGTACCGTGAAAACGTGAAGCAATCTAATTACTTACATCGTTACCCTTTGTAAATAAAGATGATTCAGCGTAACAGATGAGCAAGAAAACTTTGCGAAGTCGGTCGTCGATCAAGTAAAGGTTAAATTTTGTATATGTATTGAAGGACATATATGGCAGGTTTGCATCATCCATATTAGGCTGAAGATAAACGTGCACGGTTCGATTTTCAACACGGATAACAAAAATTCCCACAGTATTGATGTTTCTACCAAAATATCGCTCGATTTTAATTACAATGTTTTTAGATATATTCAAGGGCGTGTCTATTTATTGCCGTGTAAAGTTAAAACAATGGCGTAGTCAGTGGGGCAATCTGGTGGGTGTCATTTCATAAAGCCTTGGACAATGGAAGGTGCCACTGGTTTCTCACAGACTCGCTAAAAAGTAAAAACGCAAATCTAAATTACGAAATATGGTCAAACGGATGCGGTTTGGATCTTGTAATTATTTGTCTTAAGATGGACAGTAAATAAAAAGGTTTCTACAGTTTTGCCATGTTTGGGAAGGCAATCATTGGTGGCAACTTGTCGCATATAAATGTGCTCTTCACTAAATGAGTACCTTAGAAAGAATGTACCAATCCATTTAAAGCGGGTTCTCTCTTAGCAAAAAATATAATTATCTACATATAGCTTGAGGTAAAATATGACGAAAACCAAAAAGCTTGTCTTTTTAATGAGAAATACAAGTGGTTTATTGTCATTAGTAAACCGCAATAAAAAAGGTCAAAATATTACCTAATCGTGTCACAAGATGACCATTAAACAATATTTAAGTGCCTTAAATTATCTGCGGTTGGCATTCGAGGACATTTTCATCCTCATTGCAAACACAGTTATTTCAATTCATACTGCTTTAACTGAATTGATATTATTCAAGAGTTATAAATAGCAAAGCTATTGACTATGTTCGTATTCTGTTCGTTATGTTTCCTAATGACAAAGTAGTCACGTGACTTGGAATCTAATAAAGTCTTTCGATGAATACATTAATGTTTAATACGGTACGGGAGGTCTGTTCAGGTTAAGACCTTTTACGAGTACATCTGTTCTCACATCTTTGACAATGTCTTCCAGTTTTTGGAACCAGGTACAGTTAGGGATCAAAAGTGCAGTTGCACTCTACCAATACTAAACTGTCTAAAATTTCTTTGTTGTAGAAGTTCAATAGTCCACAACTAGTTTATTCAATACTTTAGATTCTATGCTACCAATTAAATCAGTCATGTACCATTGACACTCTTCTACAAAGAAATTTTAGACATTTGGTAAGGTGGAACTGCACTTTTGACCTCTGACTGTACATACCTTCATAGCCAAAAACCCTTTTTTTAAGACAAGAAATTATTAAATAACTTCTCTACTAACTAAACTAACTACCGAACCGTGATTATTTGTAGTGACATTTATGAAGCCATATTGGAAACAAAATACAAAAGTCGTGCGATTAGAACATATACTATCAAGTATCATAGCAGTTGCTCAGACCAGACACAAGCACCATTTGACTGGCCTGTTGGTCTAATGGTTATGCGGCCTTGAATGCTATGCTGGAGGTCGTGGGTTCGATTCCCACCCAGGACAAATGTTTGTGTGATGAGCACGATCAATTGTTCTATGTCTGGGTGTAATTTATCTATATTATGTATGTATTTAGAAATATGTAAGTATGTTGATCAGTTGTCTAGTACTCATAACACAAGCTCTGCTTAGCTTGGGACTAGACGGCGTTGTGTGATAGTTGTGGAATATTATTATTATTATATTACCTTTTTGGCCGGGCGCCTTCGTTAAAAAGGAAGTAGTCTCTTTTTAATGAAGGTTTGTGCTGGACTTTACATCAGGGTGTAAAGTTCAGCACAGCATCAGGTTCCGTATACCTTCAAAACCTTAATTTACCCTTTACGTTTTTCTTCTCATAGGTGTAACTGCCAATATGTATTTTATTAAACAGGCTTCTTTGTGTACCAATTCCGTATTATTTTAATATCGTTTTGTCTTGGAAACTGAGAATTTAGATACATTATGGATTATACCTACCGACAAATTGAATTAATACAAATATGGCGATTAGTTTAATTTATTATTCATAATCTGTCTTCCTGCATTGTGCGCTTTGTGAGATAAAGAGTAAAGTTCATAGTTCATGAGCTGTACGGATAAATTGAGGTAATCTGCTCTGTGCTCGCTTCGCTTTGATGTGAAATGTTAAAGGAATGTTATATTACTAGGAATGTCTATGGAAGGCTAATGTTATAGGCTAATAATCTGTTAGAGATCGTAAACATTTTCTGTAAAACATTTTACTTAATCATACAATGCGTTCCAAATAAGAAGAGGATCGATTGCCATGTTGTGACGTCACGTCATACTGTCAAATCTAAGAATTATTATGGTGAGCACACACACTACCCGTGGCCCCAGTAGGCTTTGACCCTAGCTAGGCGCGCGTGGAACAGTTCACGAGCTACCCATGGCTCGCAGTCCGCAAGCCCGCGCCTACTGGGGCCAGAAATCGGGATCGGAATCCCAGCGGCGGTTGGGGCGTGAGGGCCGTTGCCTCACGCGATCGGCCGCCTCCTTTGCTAGCATTACAGCTTCGCAGAAGGAGGCGACCGCCTGCCACTCTCCCCATCAGGGTCACATTTTCACGTCGCGTTTGCGTTTGTCTGCGGAAACCTTAAACAACAATTGTCTCAAAAGTTTTGTCGAAAGTTTCGTGTTCAATCGTAGATATACTGAATTTAAAATGCCCTCGCAAACATGTTGATTAATTTTCTTCCTTGAAACATAAGTAATTTGCCTTTTGGCACTCACGCTCATAAAACAATTAATCCTAATGAATGACACTGGATAATGTGAACTGCGATTATTGTTAATTGAAAAATAATAATGTGAGATATTATTGTTATTGCAGACAACGGTTTCATTGGCCTTGACATTTCACTAATACATAATCATTCCAAATTGACAATATTATTAGAATCTAGATTATAAGACGATAGGATACGTGGGGAAATGGCAACTCGACAAAGTGTTTATTAACTTTTTCGCAATTAAAAAAACACGTTTGCCCACTTTGATAACCGGTATTTTAATACAGGTGTCGACTTTCATCTGTAGTTATGGATAAAGTTTATGTAACCTTGACAGTGAATTATTTGGGAGTAATAAAAAAAGGAAAAATTTCCAAAGCTGTTTTTTTAGATTCTTTGATCTTGATTTATCTCTACCTAACATAGCTTTGAAGGATTAATTTTATTGAGAAAAAATAAAGAAGTTGAAGTGTCACGTTTTTGTTAAGTCAATATAAAATGGATTGATTAAGTGTTTGACAGTTTCTTTCGACGAGGTCAAAAAACCCAATCGGAAAATTCTGTTCCTAAAATTAATGGTCACATTAGTTTAATCAGGAAACTGTTGAAATAAAACATTTGACTATTTTTAAATAGATTTAAAATAATAATGACCACTACCTAAATGGTCGTAAAATTTTATTGGTTTTGTAAGAAAATAATATTCATCAAGATAGCTATCTTTAGGATTGGCATTACAAGTATATCCATTGGTTTCGTTAATCGTGTCATCACAGTAATATTCGTTTAAAACGCAATTCCCACACTCATCACTTTAACAGCTACAAAATATTTCCAAATCAGGCACATTACCAGTCAAATGTTAGGTTACTCTAGCAGATTGCTTGTTCAGTTGTTCGACAATAAAAAACCGGTTAAGTGCGAGTCAGAGTCGCGTACCAAGGGTTCCGTAAAACTCATATCTATAATAGCAAAAAAAATTAGTTACTTATTTTGTGGTATACTTAACCAGAAAAAGTGTTTCGGAATTTTTTCTTTACTTGTGAAAATTTTTGTCTTTACTGTGTGTTGACATTGCTTCTTCGAGTTTCCCATAGGTTTTGATTCTTTTCTGAGAAAATATACACAATAAACGAAGCATAAACGACCTTTATGTTTAAATTACGTTGACTTAGAAGTTTGATTTTTTTCACTGCTACAAAAAGTAGCCGACTTTTTAGGTTGTTACCTCCAGTGTTCTTAAGAAAAAGGATCTAGATATACAAACAAACTAACAGACGTTCTGATGAACAGACTTACAACAATGTGAGTCCTATAATCATTCATACATCATAAACTAGGGGATCATAAATTGCCATCATCAATATGCACCAATCAGCCATTTTGTGTTCTGGTTCTTCAAGGGAGCAAAAGATTTAACAAAACCAACAACTGTTTAGGCAAAGAATCACAGCATTTATTTCAAATAAGCCAAAAAATGAAAATTATGCTAATTACACATTTCAAATCGTAGATTTATTTATTTATTAAACACTTTATGCACAAAAGTACAGCGGCGGATTTAAGCATTTTCTACCAACCTTAGGGTGATGCAGAGATAAATAGTGGTAGGTGCAATAAAAAAGAGAGAAAAGGCATTAGATCTCTGTGGAGAAAAATGTGCAAGAAACTCCATGGACACTCTTTACAATCATGTTATGTTGTATTACAAATATCTCAGTTACATATTTCTTGTCGCTACTTTTATGTGAGAAGTGAGTAGATAAGGGTTCCATTTTTGCCGACGAGTTACGGGTCCCTAATATTAATAAATACCGTAACTGTCAGAACAGAGGTCGAGCAGTCGAGGCTCGTGATGAATCACGAAGCAAGTGATGCAGATAGCCTACCATTGACGTTATTACAGACGGTTCACGATTTCATTAACATGGATTTAATGGGAAGCTGTATCGTCATCTCTTGATGTTATTGTTCCGGTGTAATTTTAACATGTTTCCGGGTCTATGGTTAAGTCATTGAGGTCGCTGTGTTATACTCGATTAGGCTGCAGTTAATTTTTTTTTATTATTATTGATCAGCTCACTATAAATAAACCAAAGGTTGCAGATCTGTAATATTTAATCACTTTTATACGTGTTTTCTTTTTTAATGTTAATCAAAAGTCATTATGTTTTATTAAATAATATATATATATTTTTTTACAAAGAAGTAACCGTCTGCGTGTGTAGACGGTTTAAATAATGTGATAAAACAAGTTATACGTTAATTTTCTAGCGTCAATATGATTAATTAACGTAATTAAGAGGTCATTGATATTTTCATAGGTTTACTATTTAACCTTACAGGCTTTCTTCATCTAACTTGACTTATAATATATATAATATATAATATTTATATGTTTATATATAATAGCTATTGTATATAATTTTAATCTAATATTTACTTTATTAATTTCCAGTACACCGCAGACAACCCCCTTTTTCTATTTCAAATTCTTATAGTCCATCCTAAGGTTGTCTGGTAGATATCGCTGTAAGCGATAACACCGCCTTTGTATCCACAGATTTAAGTTAGTGTAAAAGTTATGTTACTATTTTGGGGTAGGTACAATAAAGTTTATTCTGTTCTATTATAAATTATCTTACCATTATTGTTTAACATTTATTGAAGAGAAGTGGGTCATATCAGTGGAATTAATGGCTTATTATAATAAAGACAATACCTGAGTGCCACTTCCAAACTCAATCATCTATCATTTATCAAAGAAGACGATCAAACGTAACCCACGTTTGATCGTCTTCTTTATTCTTTATTGCATATTTGATCAAAATGTCAGATTGGAAAGCTGACTTCTTATATGGTAAGATCTTCCTATTGATCATATAGAAAAAGTACATTACTCCCTATTGTCAATACCTATCAATCAATTGTTATGTAATAATAATCATACTTATGATAATTTTATACATAATAATGTTTTTCCAAGTGACTCTGCGCGCTATGGGTCATCACTATATACCTACATATATTTCAAGAGAGGGTTTTGGATTCCTAGTTATAGGTAAAGTGATATCGAATGAGATGCCATTTGCTATTGATCTTATTAATATACAATCTGGCAAAAAAATATTTTTCTTGTCTTTGACTTTTTAAGGTTTATGCAAATATATGTAGAATAGGTTTTTGAATTAGAAAGAAAAAAAGTATTGCTTTTTAAGTCAGCCCCCCTGGCCAAGTTACAATCGTTTCGTTCTCATCGAACGCCTCGAGTAGGCCACGCCTCTGATTCCTTTGTTATGACGTCATCTCAACGCTTAGTCATGTGATCAGGCAAACGAAACGATCGTAACATGGTTAGGGGGCTGATGAGTTAGGACAACTTTCAAGCCGGTGGATTGAGTGATCATAAAATAAATATTACGATTCTAGGAATAAAAATGATAAGATAAACAAAGTCTTTGATTATATATTTGCCACAACTCACAATATTGTCGGTAATAAAATTACCTGAACCATCAAAACTTTCACAGTATCTGAACTTTAAAGATTGCTAATTAATAACTGGGGTAACCAGTAAAACAAGATTTTATTACCTAATTAGTTTATACTGTCCTTGAAATGTGATTTTGTAATAGATTTAGAAGCTTCCTGCAAACTATAGAATAGAATTTTTAATTACCACATTGGCAGACATATATTAAAATGTTGAATATAATAGTAGATATGCCATCCGACGATTATTTTGTAATATCGATTACGTAACATATGAAAACGATAGTCATACTTATATATACCTAGTTCATATTTACATAACATTCTGTATAGCCTAAGGCATTATTTAGAATTCTTTGGAAATAGTAATATTATACTGATCTTTCCGTTGTACTATTCGTTTTCTGAATTGAGGATTCTCTTTTGCCTTGGAAAAAGAATAAGCATTGCCATAAAGTGTGGTAATGCCGCCAGTCTTTTGGGTACATTACTAGTCGACAGCGATGCGGAGGAGTTTTTCAACGCCAAATTTTAGATTACTTTTAGTTAGTTCTTTAGGGATTTTATTTTAATTTAGTGTATTATAAGTGTATTTTAGGGTTCCGTACCTTAAAGGAAAATACGGAACCCTTATAGGACCACTTTGTTGTCCGTCTGTCTGTCTGTCAAGAACCTTTATCTCAATCTTCGTAACTCAATTCGGGAATTGTACTGTTTTCATAGGTAAGTTCTTTCCTCAGTGCGCGAGTCCAACTCGCACTTGCCCGGTTTTTTTAAAGTAAAGTGCTAGTTTTTTTAAATGCAGGTTGAGTGTAAAATATAATGAGAATACTAAATTGAGATCTAGTGCTACAAAATTGACTGAAGACAGGCCGAACAATTTGATGAGTTCTCAACTTCAAAATGTGTAGCTCTTGCCTAGCTCGTTTTCTACTCATTAACGATAATAATTGAAATTTTAATGATGCAAATATTACACAAGAAAAAGTAACAGGTACCTCTAGGTAATAAATTAAAATATCACATTATGCCAAGTCCCTGGTACTTAAACTGTTTTACTGCTGAATATTGAAAGAGCCAACCCATTGATAAAAATGCCCGTTTTCCTCTTTGTGTATTTTGTTAATTACCTGGTATAGGGTTATGACATTTTTGTATATTATATGCGTGTTATTTTCTTAATTTTTACCCACAATCGCTTCTTCCATTGTGTTTTTTTTTATATTTTACGTTTATTAGTTAAATATATGCTATTATTTACAGGCTTTGAATTAGGTATATATATTTTTTTTAATAAAAAATGGCTACGATATATAACTCCGTATATTTTTTTGTACTGATTGATTTTCGGTAAAAAAAAGAACGTTCCGAATACGTCACCCACTTTGGTTTTTTTTTTGTAAAAGCGGCTGCAAATTTAAAAAATATAAGTTTAAAAATATTCAAAATGGATCCGGTTTCTTTTTATAAAAATTCTGCAATTAAAAGTAACGTTCATAGATGAAAGAAAATATTCCGGTTTTAATTCGATATTGTATACAAGGTGTTATTAAATATGTAAATGTTTGGGATCCTTATTCGATAATAATTGCATACGCAAGTAGAAAACTTTATTTATGGTCGTCTTGTATTGTACGTTTCACAAAATACGGCAAAAAGTGCGTAACTGCTAAAATTTATTAAAAGTAAGTTTTTTTTTAGATGGGAAATCATCTAATGACTTCGTCCACTCTTGGACGGAGCGGGATTAGCGGAGTAATACACTAAAACCCACTCCTGTTCATTTTTTCGTTCCAGGGACCCGGGGTTCTCTTTCGCACAACTCATGGCCCCAGTAGGCTTCGACCCTGCTGGGCACCTAAGTGGTCTATCACTGTTCAGTCTTATGAGTTTCTCACGGTTTCTTAGCTTAAAGCTGGTTGGCTTTAAGGTTGAAAACTTGTGTTTACTTTATCATGAGTTTAGAACTTATCAACATCTACTTTAAAGCAAATTTAACAAATTCCTATTCTAAATTCAGACGTCGGTTGTTAATCTTTTGTTTCATAATCTGTGAAGAACAATAAATAATAAGCATTCAAAACGTATTCAGCAACACATCAATCGATTTCCTCACATACTTCTCACAAAAGTAACTCGTCATAAATTCTCCGCATGCAAATGAATGTTGCAGTGAAAATGAGCCGACAACTTGTGGGAATGCACGTAAATTAGACAATGTGTGAACTCGATTATGCTAGTTGCATATGAGTTACATTATTTGTATGTTACTGAGACTATACCGGGATTGTATAAAGGTCGAACTACACTGCTCAAACGTGTGCCACACACGCCGATCTGGGCGCGTCGGTCTCCATACATTTTCTATGGAAACTAGACTTGTAGAGCTACACTTGATACACGCCACGCGACGTCGTTCTATGTACAAATCAGGCGTGTTACACGTGTGCGTCGGTCTAATGTAGTTCTAGCTTAATAATTGCCAGGCTTTGGGAGATCGCTTCCAATTATTCAGAAGAGTTACCCGGCAAAAGGCAAATAAATGAACAGTTTTTTTTTTCGGTGGAAAAACCATCCAATGATATCCCTCGCTCTTGGGCGGAGCGCGAGGGTTTGTCAGACTTTTACTGACTAAAAACCCAGTCCTGTTGACGCAGACCCTTGGCACGAGTAGGCTTCGACCCTGCTGGGCCACTATGGTTTGCTGACATCTCCTTGAGGAACAGTACGCGCCGTCGACGACTTAGGCTCGATCCGGACGGTTACCGGTCGATCGGACGGCGAGCTACCCATTGCTTGCCTTCCTCAAGCCCGCGCCTACGGTGGCCGGAAATCGGGGTTTTTTACTCAGTAAAACCCAGTCATTCCCTTTCCTAGAGAGGAGGCCTGAGTCCCAACAGTGGGAATATTATAAGGCTGATTATGCTATGCTTTATGTTAGCCGTAAGCTTATTTTTGTCATCATCAACATGTCAGCTGAAAGACATCCACTGCTGCACATAGGCCTCCCCTAAGAGTCGCTACAACAGACCGGTCCTGTGCCTTTCATATCTATCGGATTCCCGCGACGCTCACCAGGTCGGCGATCTACCTTATGGAACGCTGCGTCTTCCGGTACGTGGTCGCCACTCCAGAACCTTTTAGCTAAATCGATCATCATTTCTATCAAAGGGAAAAAATCTAAACTCCATTATAAGCATTTCATTTCCTTATAACTATTCTCTACAAAAGAGAAGAACAATACAAAACCAATAAATATTTCGCAATAATATGTAACCGACAGACAATAGGACATCGTGCCTATTCCCCAGCACACTAAACTTTCTCTGTCGCGTCGTGATCGACGGCTTCAGACCTGAGCGCTCATCTCCGGACGTGATTTTACCGATGAATTCGTCTGATCATTTCCGTAGTGATTTCACATTTATATTTCTTTTAATTCCTAATATTTTTCGCGAAACTTGACTGCGTGAAAGATTTATTTATTTATAATTTATTTAATATTTTTTAAATAGAACGGCCGAAGCCAATTACACTATTTAAACTTATACCTAATTTTTTAAACTCAATCATGCATCCTGATTTTTTAAACTCAATTAAAAACAATTTATTTCACATAGACCTGCATGGGTACTTATAAAACGTTAGAAGCTAGTGCACGGTTACTATTGGTCGTTTCCTATGGAGAAGAACCGCCAAAAAACTCCATGTTTACTCTTTAAAAAAATATTCTCAACAATGTGTCTTTATTACAGTGAGGTGCCTCTGTTTAACTCGAGACAATGATAATATCAGGAATTTGGTGAAGATAGTTCGACAAGTCAAATCATGTTTGGACATCGTTAATAAAATGTAGTTCGACATATAAGGAATAACAATTTACGTTTCAAAAGTACAATGAATGAAATTTCTCAACGTAAGTTTTACAAAAACGTGACCATACAAAATTAGTAGGTGTGTCGAGTATAAAACGGCATTAAAATACACATTTACATAATAATTATGTAAATTTTGTGTTGTCAACTCCGATAATTCAGTATTATAGAATTCGATGGACAAATCAAGGTAGGATCAATAGGTTGAAGATGAATGAACAAAACTAAAGTAATCGGAGAACCATAACCTTGTATAATGCAAAAAATTCGGAACTCGTCTCCGCTAATGTCACGTCATGATCGCACGATATTTCGAAGCTACAATAAATTAACTACAGGCTGATGTTTTTATTACAATCACCTTTAAAACATCACATGTCAAGGCTTTAGCCAATCATGAATATGTTTACAACATGTGTATTAATATCATATTTAGTTTTGATGATTGTGATTTCATCAAAATCTATCGAGAAAGACAGTTCATGACTGACTATAATCAATTTAGATGTGTGTTAGCAAATTAATGAGCAAATTATTTGTTGTTGGTAATTGAATTTTAGCTGTCAACGCTGAATATAAATTACTTACATTAAATTTGTGCGTGCATCAGTAGTTCACAATACCTTTTAATTTGAAATACACCGTAAGAAAATACAATAGAAGCTAAAGAAATAAATAAAATAATTTTGCGTAAGTTTATTGCGAAGAATTGGGCGTGAAATCAGGTCTAATAATAATGTATTCTAAAAATAAATTAGAGACATCTCATAAATTTTTTTTTTTTGCGAATCAACTTGTCCATAGACAGGAATTCAAATTAATATTTGAAACAGCATGTATAGGTACAAAGTGACCTGTCACATTCAGAGACCTTGGCTGGCGGAACTTCTTGACCGTGGCTACTTATTATTTTAGTGCATTTAGCACTTATGTACCTATTTATATTTTCAATCGACTCGTCTCTAAGTCAGAGTTTTTTTTAATAGAAACAAACTGACAAAACTAATGGATGTGGACCTGTTTATGGAAGCTAAAAGGTCAAATATCTAAATGTTGACGTGACATTTTTAGTAATTATTCAAAGATTGACGTGACCTGGCCGAAGCGACAAACATAAATACACTAATTATTTATGTATCTGTCGTAGATCTTAGTGGATATAAATATTCATTAATGTACAAGCTACTATACAAAATTCTGAAGATGTTATATGAGTAGGTGCATGTTTAATCTCTGCAGAGAATTAGGTACTAATACAATGTTCAAATACCTCATTTACAAAGTTCATAAAATGACCTTAACTTTAATAATAAGTTGGAATGGACGTATTTGGGCTAGACGGAAGATGTTTATCAAATATTAGTTATATTTCTTTTACAAAAAAAAACAACTATGTAATTTATTGTTTGACTTTTAAGAATACCCAAGGATAATATACCTAAGGATGGAACTACTAAATTGGACCGTAAGTTGCTATGGGCACGCAATGAATAGTGAAGTTTCTTCTACACAATGCAAGAATAATCTAGAAACATCGTGTTTTCGTAAAAAAATAGTCTGAGAAAGGCTTTTCTGGTTTACAGGTTGGTGTGTGACTCATTATTTTCCTGCCCTTGTCCCAAGTTACTTGGGGTCGGTTTTCTCCTTCTATTCTGCTTATGTCAACCGCCACGCTGACGTCCGTTTCTTTCATATCACTCCTCATACACTCTTCTTTGGCCTCCCTCTCCCTTTCCATACATTATACTCATAACTCGTTTCATCATTGCACTTCTTCTGACCGTACCAACACAAACGACTCCCTTTTAACTTTTCATTGACTGGTGCCACTTCCAGACTTCTTTTAGTATACTCATTTCTCACTTTATCCATTTGCATCACTCCTCACGGATCTCAACATTCTCATTTCCGCTACATGTAATCTTATTTCATCAAGAGCTATGGGTACAGAACTAGAGAGCTTGTTGAAATCGCAAAACAAGTAATCAGTTTAGATTAGGTAAAATTTTAGGAAAACACTCTCCAGCATTTGCCATTGCTGTAATGTTCAATCTGTTCTGGACTTCTAGATCACTTTCGGTAACTAGCACAATGTCATCCACAAACAGCATACACCAGGGATCCAGAGAGAGTTAAAGAAAGAAAGAAAACTGGTAAATTCAAGCGTGCATTAGCATCAGGGAAAGGTAAGGACTGAGGGCCGACCCTTGATGTAAGCAGGCACGTTGATCTTGC
This sequence comes from Mythimna pallens, assembly GCA_961205895.1. Classification (NCBI taxonomy): domain Eukaryota; kingdom Metazoa; phylum Arthropoda; class Insecta; order Lepidoptera; family Noctuidae; genus Mythimna; species Mythimna pallens. The sequence continues at coordinate 6,465,874 of OY540839.1, forward strand.
CAGTGATACCTACTGTGTCAATAAAATAAAATAACACTACATCAAAACTGATTACAAAGTCCAAATAAATTGTATAACGATGTGGAGATACGGATAAATCTATTGTTGAATTTCAGATTACAATTCGCATCATAATAGATCGGATAGTTGAGCTTACATAAAAGCTCAAGTAAGCACACAAACAAAGCCATATCTATGACAAATTCATTAATTTGTTGTGTCTCGTTCTACGTAATCTCATGACAATCGTCCTCGGTAGCTGATTGCTGCGACCATCAAGTGTTTATTTCTGTTATTTGCTATCGCTCAGAAGCAATACAGATGAGTTTTGTAAGAGTGTCTAGTGAGCTCTTGCGAGATGACCCACTGCAATGCGTTAAACAAATTAATTTATGTAAATATTGCGTAAAACGACAAAAGTAGACAGAGATCGCACGCTTACCATTATGTACTCCTTTCATACGTGACAGTTAATGCTGTCATTTTATAATTATGGAATCACAATTAAATATTACAAAGATTCTGACAAGGTACCCAAAAGGTCGTATGTATAATATATTTATAAGTAATTTGAGTAAGATGTATTGAGTGATAATTTTTTTGATGTAATATATTAAAATACTGACACTCCTTTATATGAAGAAGGTTCAGTCGTTTCAAGGATCTGGGGCCTTAATGACGTGTTAAAATGTCAAGTGAGAAGGAGGGCTGGATTTATATACCCCATATAGCTCCACCCTTTTAACAGTTCCATGTAGGTCGTCAATTGGATCGCTTTAGGAGCGCACCGGCTTTTACAAAACTTCATGGGTGCTCATGCTCATTTGATGACTCGAAAAAGTGGCGAAGTGTGAGAAGAGAAATGCACACTGATCGACCTACAAATAAATAAATGACATACTAAAAAAAAACTTGATAAAAATATAAAATAAAACCATATAAAAATGATTTAGTTTTTATTATCAAGAAATGTTATAATTTTTACGTAACCTAAAAAGCGATTGCTGATCTGTTTCGTGATGTCTATTCTCAGGGGTGCTCAGCACCCACTGTTTATTTCTCATGGGTGCTCGAGCCCCCGAGCACCCATGAATCGCGTTAAGGGCCTCTGATACTTTAGTAGAAAGAGAGGTATACCTACTAGACAGGTTTGCAACTATTGCATTTCTTTAACAATGTTGACAGAGTAAGATTCGATAGTTATCACTACTTCGACAAATACTCGTAGTTTAGCATCTACGTCAACACATTATGTTAAAACTATGTAATTTATCCGCCATGCATTACGGAACACTCCATAGGTACATTTGGTAACTTAGTACATTCATAAGGGTGATGCTGGTCCTATTATTACTAAAGAAAAACATTGTTACATTATTTGGCAGCAGTTGAGTGCTCTTTCACAATGACGGTATCATTCATAAGTCCATTCAAGAGATGAGTTGCTTCTGAGGTTTGTATTCTGATTGTAAACGCTTCTAATATATAATTTATTATCATCGTACTGTATTATTTGTCTGTACCTGGGCGCGCCTTGTGGTTTAAGCCTAAGTTTCAAGGCTGAATAACAGTTAGTATTTTTTATTCAAAATTGTCTGATTAAACTCTATTATGTTAATTATTTTTTTAGATTATTTTTGTTGATAAAACCAGTCAAAAAGTAGGCATTTTGCATAATCTTCGTAGCCAATGCTTACACGTGCAATAGTCTTACTTCTACTATTATTAATAAAGCACATTATGGTGAACAGAACAATATTTAATGCTAAGAGAAACAAGAGTTTATAAAAAAGGCTGCATATTTAATTTTTTAGAAGAACAAAAAATTCAAATATGACTTACAAAATGTTATGTTTTGTAGATTTACGACTCCAACTAGTAAATTATTCAAAGAAATAAGCTTACGGTCAATGTTATAAAACATAGCTATATTTTTCTTCTATTTACCTATTTTTAGATGTAAAATATCTGTTTTTGTTTCTGTTGAAGGTTCTACAGAAATTTATCGATTTGTTCCGGAATTATGGTCTTGCAAACACTGCATTGTACGTGTACCTAAAAACCTAGATATTTTACTGTACGTCCGTAACTAAATTTAGTTACACACGCTGTAAAATAAAATTCATGATCACTTCTTGCCTTTACAATTTGATTTATAACTGAACTTCGGTTACGTGTTTACGTTTTTTACATTGGCTTACGTTAACAATGAGTAAATTAACGATATATCTTGTTTAAAATAATATTGTGTATGCAAACATGAAGATATTACAATCAACATAAAATATACAGGAAACTGTTGATTACTGGTTATCCTAAAACTCAGTGTAAAGGTTAATCAGAAGTTGTACCCTGGGTTGAGTTAAGTTTTACATAAGGTAGGTAATTAATTAGCATTAGGCGGACAGTCTAACATGTTTCCGATTTGTTGATACTTACCGGTGTAAATTTATTTGAGTAGGTATATATTTTAGATATTAACATGAGTAGGTTCAACATCTTCATTTTTTTTGGTCAGAAATCATCAATTAACATCTCCTGCTTTAGGTGAAGTGAGTTAGATTTTTACCGACTACAACCTGCTAGTGTTTCTTCTGTTGAAATCGAAATTGATAAGCCACAAATAAAATGAAAATCAAGTAATACAAATGGTTGAACTGCAGGATTGTTCCAAAGCGTCACCTCGGCCCTAGAACGCAAATGGCAACACAAGGAACATTAGTGGGTTTGAGTCTGTAAAAGGCTGAAACTCCCTCGGCGCGCGGGACAAATTCGTTGATGATTTCCCACAGAAAAAAAACAATCATAACATTTTTATATCTTAAATTTCATAACAGCCATACAATAAATAAATTAGCTAAGTAAGTAAACCGTTGAAAATCTTGATCCTTAAGATCCCGAACTCTAGGCACGTACCCAGGTACTCTTGCGTAAATTCCCTATGTTCGTCAAGTTATTGTTATTAACAATGAGTATTGTGGCGGCATGTCGCAGCTATGAAATTCGCAATGCTTGAAATAACTGTTTTTAGAGGAAACCACGGCGAGGCGGTGCATTGGAGAATGACTACCCACCTAATAATAGTATTGTACGCAAGTTATAGCCAGAGTCGTCAATAATTGAATGTAGCTTATCAGTAATTGCTGTGTCACAATGATTTTGTTGTTTATTAAGTTATGTCTCTTTGAATCCTTGGCTCTATTCTTTTATATGCAAGATTTTTTTAGTAACGTCATCATCATTTACTGCTACTGAAGCATCATCACCCCAGTGGTAACGGCCTTGACTTATGAGTTGTAGGTCGCAGGTTCAAGCCAATCCAGGCGCATTACTTTGTGGAATTTATTTAATTACAACTGCTCTCAAAACGGTGAAGGAAAACATCGTGAGGAAACCCGTATAACCAAGAACTAAAAATTTGAAGACTAGTGACATCCACCAAGACGCACTGGGTTCGCATGGTGGATTAAGGACCGTTCCCTCTCCTAGAGAGAAGGCCTGAGTTCCAGTAGAAAGAACGCCAAAGCTTAAATATGCTATGCTAATGTTATGCCATCATTATTATCTACCTGCCGATGTCCGTGTTAGGTATGCACACGGACATGTGTTAGGTATTTGGGGCACATATTTCGGCGCAACACGTTTTCTTCTTCACCCTACCCGCTATCACTAACTCCCCTTTTCTTTCATATGACGTCTGTTTATGCATTTAAATATTTACTTTAATTTAACAAAGTACTGATTCTGAAATTTATCAAACACAAGGGATTTTAAATTAACCGATGTTTACAAGATTCTCAAGATTTCTTGTCTGTAACAAAAGCATTTATTCTCTTAAGTATCGCAAAACTGCTGTAGCTCGTTACAAAATAATGTGTACTAATCAGATAAAAAAATAGTTAATAAAGGCAAGCGTTTTGTGTGAAAATATGAGTTTTTTCACATCGGAATTCATTATGAATTAGGCCAAGTGCGAATCTTGCTCTACAATCATAAAGGTATTGTGGTGTTTGTGATTGAGAATTTAAAAGTTATTATTTACAGTTTCATGAGAAGATTTAGATTTTGAAGATTATGTGGTCTATTCTGAAAGAAATATTATCACGAATATGTGGGTTAAGTAAGGATCACTATCTACGATTTGAATTGGCACTTCAATCTAGTTTTCACGGTGGCATTTTTACAAGTCTAACACTATAGCATGTACGGGTATTTATTTATTTAAGGGTAATCAACAAAGAATACACCATTATACATGCTAAACATTCATTATTCTTACATTTTATACAGTAGCCTTAATTAAAGACTGTCACGGCATGCATAAACACAGAAGGAGTTATGAAATAACTAATATATTAACATTTTGTACGACGTTAAACCAACTAATAAAAATATGTCAATAAAAACTAATTTTAAATCTTTATGAGAATTTTGTCCTTTTCACTTACATTAAGTAAGTTGAAAGGACAAAATTATCTTTTCACTCTTGTGACAATGCCTTATGCTAGACAGACTTGAATCGATATCTCACTAAACTGTCTTATTGTTGGACAAAAGCCTTCCTTCATTCATTCCTTTCTTCCCAGCTTTGGACCACTTCTTGCCAATGTCTAACAAAGACATCTAATTCAGCCCACCATCTCCTTCGTTGTCTGCCGCAATTCCGTTTCGTGATTTCAGGGCACAAATATTTTATTTAACGTGCCAACCGCTTGATCAGCATGTGGCACACATGTCCAGCCCTGTCCCATTTAAGCTAATCAGTCTTCTGAACCACACTGAACCACTTTCTTCTGATCTGTGTTTTGGAGCACAGTTAAGTCTTAGATATATTAGGAAAATCAATCTAGATGACGCTGCAACGTAGCCCAGTGTGACGGAACTTGCATCCCAACATGCAACGCATTTACGTCACGCGGAACATACTGTTGGACGATTTGAAAGAGTGGCGCGTCGTGTTAGGAGACATGGGACATTTAGTCTGCTAATGTATTTGAGGCTTAAAGTTTGTAACCAAGTTATAACCATTTCGTCCGACGTCATCTCAACGCTCAGTCACGTGATCAGAACAAAGGAATAGTAAGCGTGGCCGACTCGAGGCGATCAACGAAAAGAGAATCGAAACGAAATGGTTGTAACTTGGCTAGGAGGGCTGAGCTCCATAGCACGTTGAGAAAAATTGAGTTTCTAAGAGTAGATACTCTTAATCGCTTAATAGATATTAAGCGATTATTTCCGTATTTTACAAAGAACTCGAGAACTAGGATATGTTTTATAAATAGGAACTTGTCTTATGTAGGTAGGTGTCAAAAAGATCTTGATTAAGTTGTGTGAGACCCACTGTAATTATAATTAACTGAACACAATTCTAACGTTCGTAATGAAATTATAACTATGCCGTTACAACATAACACTGTATTTCATAAGTTGAATAAAAATAGATGTATTTCAAATGAGGATAAACGATATACCATAGATTTTAAACGTAGGGATATTGTTGATTCTGAACTACAGGATGTAGGATGGTTCGAAAGAGTTACTGTGACTCTGGAACGCAAAGGGCAACTGAGGCCCTACCACGAGCTCTTAAAGTGATCCATTTGACAGCCTAAACTGAACTGTTAAATGGATGGATCTATACAACATTATTTTTAGTTTATGCGAAACCTGAATATAGTTGGTTCAGAATCAGTTATATTTTTTTCCAAAAATATTTAAAAAAACGGTCACAAATTGGACACCACTGATACTAAGTACAACACAGGTCATGGCAGGTCATAGCGGGCATTAGGAGCCAACGTACAGCTGGGTGCAGGAGCAAAACAATCCCTCAGTTGCCCGGATGCTCCGGTGACCATGTATAAATGCGCATAACCAGTTAACATTACAAGTTTATAGCTTTGTAATTTTTCATGATGCTATGTTGAAATTTTGTAAATAGATTGTTTACTTAAAAATACTAGACTCGTGTTTCAGGTTTCACTCGAACTCTCTTTCTCTCTCGCACGCCTGACACTCTAACACGTTATGGTAAGGCCCCTAAAGGAACACAGGCGAGTTTTAGTCAGTAAGTCTAACACGCCCTCACCCAGAGCGGGAGAAATTATTTAATGATTACTCGCCTCAAGAAAAAAAAGAAATATGGCTGCGCAGATGTTGTTAATGATACAAAACATCATATTGGTTTTTATATAATATTATTATAATAATAATAAACATTTTATTTCAGGTCAAATATACCCTTTTTCAATTTCCGTATAAACGTAACATACAATTGACGCCAAAACACAATTGAAATAAACCAAATATAATAATAAAAAAATAATAATGAAGATGAATATGATGGAAAATAATAATAACTATTATTTTAATAATAAAATAATAATGAGATATTTATCTAGATATTAACAATAATATGTATGTTGTTGTATATTTTTTGTTAATATTATCTCTGAGACATGATCACGGACAAAAAATAAATCATAGTGTAAACGTAGAACAGTGACAGTGTGTCAAATCACGACATCCTAACACGAGTAAATACCACACACATAATAACACTTTCGCTTTCCGGGTGTGACGAACCATTGACAGATGGCGTTTGTTTTGACTGCGCGCGCGCAACACACGCAGTGCAAACATAATTGTGCTTTCGTTGACCCAGCACCGGAAAATAATTTATAAATTGCTATGTAAATTTATTGTTACTTTTACTTTATGTTACTTTCGAGCTGGATTTTGACCTTGTAAGTTAGGATCACCCTTTTGTTTTAAGGTGGGAAATCATTATCGTCATATATGCGTTCTGGGGCCACGGTAACAATTTTGAAGAATTCTGCAGAATTAAGATCACCCTGATGCACAGTACCATCACACGAAGGCGGGTCGATCTTGTATGTGTGTGTAGATGTGCGCACTGTATCTGTGTGCGTTAGCTATTTTCTGTGTCACTGAGCAGATGTACAGTCAGTAGTTATAGATATAACAACGCGCTTGAAGCTTACGCATACAGACAAAAAGTTTACGTTAACCTTTGCTACGTGAGATGGAAAAACTATAAGTATTAGTATATTTACTACTTTTAATAGAGTACGAGTATTATAAGTAGTGAGTTGTCAGAGAAAAATATTTAAAGTCATGTGTGGCGCCGTTCCAAGTAATCTTTTTTTTTGATGGGGCATCAACACAAAATCCTTTGCTGCTAAGGGTGGAGCGACTGGAAATGCCAGACTTTTACTGCCTTCACCCATCTGTGTTTCATCTGTTAGATTTACCGCGACGACAAGAGCAAGATAATGATGGTGATGAGTGTATAAACCTCTGTCCCCCTAGCCAAGTTACGACCGTTTCGTTTCGATTCTCTTGCGTCGAACACCTCGAGTAGGCCACGCCTCCGCTTCCTTTGTTCTGACCACGTGACTGAGCATTGAGATGACATCAGAACAAAGGAATTGGTGGCGTGGCTTACTCGAGGCGTTTGACGGAAGAGAATCGAAACGAAACGGTTTTAACTTGGTTAGGGGGCTGTTCTGCATCTAATTCAATTATATAAATAAGTATAAAATAAGAAACTGATTGAGTGACAGATCAAATCACAGCCGAAACTATTTGGTTTAAGAACGTGAAGTTTTGTATAAGGTTTATTTTTATGATGTAGGGTAGGCGAGCACTAAGAGACGATTTTCAAAATCACCTAATTGGATGAAACTGGGGTCCAAAGATTGTATGGCGAAACCTACTTTCACGCAGGGCTAGCAAAAGCTAGTCATTTAGTTTACGGCAGAAGACTTTTATACGAGTTAACTCCATAATTGATTATTAGCAATGAATTATCTAATCAGTAATGTTGATCCTTGTAACATAAGTTATCTAATAAATAGCGACGTGCGGCTATTCGACGGGTTGGGGTTATAGTATGTAAATACAACTGGTTAAACAGGCAGGAAACCTCATACTAAGGCTATGAATACCCAGCCGATGAACCGATTAGAAAAAAACTACTTTTTAAACTATCTCGCAAAGCAAGACATGAATAAATTCCTCTTGAGAGGAATTTATTAATGTCTGAGTTCATTGACTATTTTAATACAATATAGGATACTGGTTATGTAGGGTTTAGAAAATTGACATTTATAAGGTACTGCTTACAGGATGACTTTTGATACATGGACAATTTTGTAAAGGCTGTCTCGGTCGTCGTAACATATGTTTTGAGTAAAATTGTAGTATAAAAAATATTATTATAGCCATTGCCATTGTATGTACGTATGTGTTTTAGTTTCCTTTTATGTTTGTATTGGTGTACAATAAAGGATTTATAAATAAATAAATATTATTTCTTATTACATCCAGCGTCTGGTACTGTGTTTTTTTTTTATTTTTTATCGTCAACGTGAGCTTGATGTTTCATCTAACGCAATCCAACGCAATGTTTAATAAAGAGTCAACGCGAAAAAAATAGAATTAACACTTAAACGCTTTGTTGGCATTTGGTAACTTCCGTCATTTACTCAAATATTTCTCAAATCCTTATTATATACATAACTAAATGATTTTTTAAAAACCTTAAGAGGTTATGGAAAAAAAAATGTCATTTAGAGTTTCAATGATATAATATATGAAATTTGTTGTTTTTATTAGTTGTTAATAATGTTTGTTTTTCGATTAGAATAAAATAAAATAAAAGTTTTCGAAAATATATTTTCTTTACTTTTTAATTTATAAGTAAAGAAAATATGAAGCCATTATGAAGGGCCAAAGTTAATATAAAATAGTAGATTTTCAGAGGTTAATGTTTTGATTTCAATAGTAACCTAGATAATATCCACAAGATATCTGTGTTTCCAAAATATCTAGAGAAAGATGCGTAATGACGTCATAATACAATAAAATAAAATAATTAAATAAGTAGGAATTAGGTAGTACCTATCAAAGGTTGCTATTAAACTGATTATTATTGATTACATAATGCAAAAACAATGGTTAAAAGTGTTTCAAAGATTACTTATATCATTAACAACTATAAAAACGGCTCTCTTGAAAAAAAACACTTTTTGCCTGAGGTATGACCTTATTTAAGAGGCATCGAATAATAAACAACTTTTGCGCTGTAATTAACTCTAAAATACGAATTAACTCAGCTTTAGTTGGCTTTATAGTAATATTTAATTTATTATTAAAAACAAATCAAACATTATTAAAATCTTGACTAACTAAATTATGCATTTAAAACAATTTTTTTTAACTAAATGTCTTAAAATATTTTGTCACAAAATAATGACCGCATCTGCCGCATCGCTGTCGATTGGAAGTGTGCCCAAAAGGATGGCGGCATTGCCACGTTGTATGGCAATGCTTAATCTCTGACCGAGGTCAAAGTCAGCTTTTGCATCCCGCGAAGTGTCAACTAGTCATTTTACGCATTTACGGGATTTATCCAAATGGATAAATCTTTATTGATTTATTTATTTTTGATTTAGTACAGCTAAATAGACACTAGATTACGTTAAACCTTTCACTCTGTCTTCTCACACTGTATTTGTTTTAATGGTGTACAAATGTGACCACAAACAGCTCATAAACGTAACTGCCGCCTAATATTTGTTTATATTAATTAATCATCCCAATATGTTCCTAGTCGTAAATGCTTGGTAGACTAGTCATGCCTATTTCAGAACTGGCTTCCCAAGTGGCGATTATTGCAATATGCTAACATTTTCATTTGTTAAATTGTAAATATAGACAAGTGAGGTATTGCTAAATAATATTTATGAATATTTAACATTTTTATGGTACATCACAAAGATTTTATGACTGTTCTTAGGATACATAATCTATTCATGTTATTAGTTGAAACTACGTGTATGATAGATTGGTGAAGCCTAGCATATAATCAGATACAAACAAAGCCTGCGGTGATTTTATGATGAACAAATTGCTCAGCGATAAATGCTTATGAATGCTGACGTAAGTAAATATCGAATTTAATGACAGCTCGTATATTTATATTTCACTCGCACTAATATTATAAAAGCGAAAATTTGTTTGTACGTTTGTATGTTTGTCTGTCTGTTTCACACTCAAATGGCTGAAATTTGGCAGGTGGGAAAATCATGTCCTGGATACTTACTTTTAATCTCGGGAATATTTTCTTTTTCGATGCTTTTTATACTTTCACGCAGGTAAAGCCGTTGACAGAAGCTAGTATAGTATAAAACAACGTGGCTGTCTGCGTCTGTCTCTGCTTATCCACGACCTAACATATCCTAAACTACCACGAGGCAGATTTTAGTGCATTTTTACCAATAGAAAGAGTGATTAACGCGGTCGGTTGTGGGTAGGTATATAATTTGCATCCGATTGAAACCAGAGCGAATAGATAGTTTAGATATAAAATACGACTCAATTTCGAACATCATCATCATTTCAGCTCCTCCATGTTTCGCCACAACCAACCTGTGCGTCTCGCATCCATCGCATTCCCGCGACTCTCACCAAGTCATCGGTCCACCTTGTAGGAGGCCTTCCAACGCTGCGTCTACCGGTGCGCGCTCGCCACCCCAGAACCTTTCAGTCCCATCTATCATTTGTTTTACAAGTAACGTGCTCTGCCCACTGCTACGTTTGGCGATTTGTGATTTGCGATGGGCGTTTTTGATTGTTTTATGTAGGTGATTTATGTCACTATTACATTATTTAACGCTTTTAGACAGCTTTCATAGCATTCATCATTATCATCATCATTTCAGCCGAAGGACGTCCTCTTTTGGACATGGGCCCCAAGGGTCGCCACAACGCACGGTCCTGTACGTCTCGCATCCATCGCATTCATAGTGTTGCTAAGGCAATTAAATAGATCGAGAACGAACAAGAACAATCGCGTGACGATTGAAATAGTGAGACGATCGATGCCGTGAAATTGGAACACATTATAAACAAAGTCACTGTTACATAGATTTATAGTATAACTTACAGAAAGAAAGCTTTTTATTTTGAACATGACGTCTTTCTTAGGGCAGAATTCACCAATAAAACTAATCGCGGTTTTAACGTGACACTAGTGACAGCAGCTAAACGCGATTATGGGAGCCAAACTTTAAAACGCGATTAGTTTTATTGGTGAATGCCGCCCTTAGATTGTAATTGAAACAAGGAACTGGTCAAAAAAATTGGTTGCCTGTAAAGTCGGTATACGGGCGAAAGTTTTACGTGACAACGACTTTGAGTGGTAAAATAATTTTAATGTGAATATTCATTCGTATAGTAGGAAGAAGGATGAGCGGGCTAACCATGCCCGAGTGGAAGGGACGCGTGCCTCTCACTCGCTCTCATTGTGAGCGCATAACGTGAGCGGAGCGTAACGCAGTTTCTTGAAGTGTCACCCGGCAAACCAATTTATAAGACGTTGTCACGTCAAAAACAAAACAAACTGCTAATGACCGAGTTTCAGCGTCTTTTAAACCGAAAAAAAAACTGTTCAATTGCGAGTTGGATTAGCGCATTAAGGGTTCCGTACAAACTTACCTATGTAAATAGTTCAATTCCCAAATGGAGTCTCGAAGATTATTTTTTTTGTGACGTTAAAATAAAAATACTGTTTTCAGATTTATTCCTATACCTGTGCTATAAGACCTTGCGTTATGGTAAATTTCAAGATTCCGGGTCACCGGAAAGTACCGTATGAATTTTGATTCCCTTGAGATTATCAAAAACACGTTTTTTACGACATAAATAGCCGTATCATTTTTTTCGTTAACTTAGAAGATTGTTTTTTTTACAACTTCAAGGGACCGCAGTTTTGAGTGTATGCTTTTAATTTCAACTCGATAACTCCACGCGGTCCCGAGATAAAGTGTCTTGACAGATAGAGAGACGGAGAACAAAATGATCCTGTAAGGGTTCCGTTTTTTCCTTTTGAGGTACGGAATCCAAAACAAGGGCAAGAAGATATTAGTATATTCATGCCTACACTACAATTGCTATGGGATAGTGCGGGTGACAGCTGTCGGATTCATGAATGTAGCTTTCTATCTTTTTCTCTTATCTTAATGATGCATATTTTCGTCCTGCTGTCATCTTGACAATACTATGTAAAAAGACCTTAGTCATTTTAGTTACCTATTTCAAGCAAGCATCCACTGTTACATTACGTTTCTGCCTTGATGCCATAAACACAAGTTTAACATCAGTTTAGTCTTTTTCAATGGATGTCGTAAGTCTCGCAGGGGAACTATTTTAAAGAGATGAACTGCAAACTTCTACGAGTTGTTACACAAGAGTCTTCCTATTATGAAACGTAAGTTTTGAAGAGTGCGTATACAAGTTAGTGTTATAACATTGGACAAACACTGCCGAGGTGCCTGCCCGCACTAACGACTCGTTATGTATGATTTGCCAACGAAAGAAACGTGAGTTTTCAAATTGTTCGCGTTTACATACGTAATAATATTGTAACTCTGTAAAAAGATGATAAATTATTTGAACCGTGTATCAGAATTTTTTGTGAAGGACATCCTCACGCCACAACCTCAGCCCCCCTAGCCAAGTTACAACCGTTTCGTTTCGATTCTCTTTTCGTCAATCGCCTCGAGTAGGCCACGCCTTCGATTTCTTTATTCTGTCGTCGTCTCAACGCTCAGTCACGTGGTCAGAACAAATGAATAGGAGGCGTGGCCGACTCGAAGCGATCAACGAAAAGAGAATCGAAACGAAACGGTTGTAACTTGGTCAGGGGGGCAGGAGAAGATTTGAACCCGGGCATTGAAATTCGCATGGCAATCAATGACGAGCAATGGGTAGCTCACCGTCCGCCCCTCCAGTATGGACCGAGCCCGTTTCGTTGACGGCTCGTATTCCACGCGCGCCCAGTAAGGTTGATGCCTGCTAGGGCCACATCTACCACAAATGATTAGATGAAATAAAACAGAGTTTGACGATAACCTAGCTTGCATTGTGTAATATTAAATTCTAAAATAAAAGTTTACTAGTGACTCGTTCCAACTTCACGCGAGTGTTACAAATCCTTGAAACTCTCGGCGTTTTTTTTTTACTATAATATGCATGTATGCACCTAAACTTTCCTCATGAATAACTTTATGTATTGGAAGGCATAATGAAAATCCATTCTGAACTTTTTATTAGTTTCTTATAAAAAGACAGACAAATAGACGTGGTTATGGAATTTGTTTTAAAATATACTTCAGCGATAATATCAGTTTAATTTTAGCTTGACATTAAATTGGGTCGTCTGTGTAATATATCCAGAAGAAGGATGCATTAAAGAAAAAAGAAACAAGACTTTAAAATACCACATTAATTAATAAAGAGTTTAGTATCGCTTGCATAAATTACAATCTATACTTCAAAAGTCAAGGTTTACCTGCATGTGAAATAAATCGACATCTTTCTCACGGGTCATCTTGGCCCCTTCGAATAATTTTGCGCTATAGAAATAATAAATTTTGTAACAGATTCGAAAACGATCGCTTAACAAATTATAGGCTTTATATATGTTTCGATAGTTCGTCCAAACTACGTTATTAACTATAATCACCAGTGAATCTCACATCAACGTATAACTGTTTACCAATGCACTGTGTCTTCACATTTTGTAATTATGTTTTGTTGCCTGCTTGAGTTCAATTTGTGTCTGCGTTCCTCGAATATCTATCAAATTAATGTTCCTTATTTAACTTGTAAATGTGTTAGTTAAATATAGTCACAATATTAACACGGTTTGATGTGAACAGCCTTGCCACATGCGGATGGAGAGGGAGGCCAAAGAAAAGATGAAAGGAATTTGTGAGGAGAGATATGAAAGATGAGGGATGGATGAAAAAAACGTGTTGCGCCGATATCAAACAACACGAGACAAGGGCAGGGAGATGAGCTCATCATCATCATCATTTCAGCCGAAAGACGTTCACTGTTTGACATAGGCCTCCCCGAAGTGCCCTCACCAGGTAATCGGTCGACTTTGTGCGAGGCCTTCCAACACTGCGTCCCCATTGACCATCTGTTCTGCGAGCAATGTGCGAGTGATGATGAGCTGAACAGCCTAACAATCTCCCTATTTTTAACAAGGTGTTCTATTTTCGAAAGCCAAATAGATCTAATACTAGAATACAAGAACTCCTGTTTTTGCTGGGAAGACTTCAAGCTTCTTACAAATAATCTAGCGTGGAATAGCATTTAGTTACATCAATTTCCAAATCACACGAACCTGGTTGTTTTCTTTCAAATTACTGTATGCTTTCTAAATCTTTATGGACGGATTATGTGAATAATTTCTTTCTCTTAATTTGAATTTTTCTCTCTTTGAAATGGGTAATAGACAATTAAAATACGATGAATTAAGATTAAGACCATAGTGTAATCGCTGCGGTGAATTGTGTTGCGCATGCGTTAATAAAGTGCCTTGTATAATGTGGATAATATCGTAAATATTTTCGTTTTATGTTTTAACAACAATATCATTTCAGTTTAAAGACGTCCACTATTGGACTAAGGCTCCCCTAAGTGTCGCCACAACGACCGGTCGGTCTTGTGTGCCTCGCATCCTTCGTATTCCCGCGACTTTCATCAGGTCATCGGTCCATTTTGTGGGAGCCCTCCTTTGCTGCGTCTTCCGATACGCGGTCGCCACTCCAGAACCTTTCGGCTCCATCGACTATACGTTTACGTTTATTTTAACTAAGTATTTAACACGCAATGTGAAGAGTTTGGTATAAATTCATTTTATTAACAAAGATTCATCCCAACTACCAAAATTTAACAATTCAATAATAGCTTAATTAGTTGATTGGAGCTTCCATCCAATTATTTTATGCACGAGAAAAAAAAAACAAACCTATTTTTTTAGTTAATTGTTAAATACCTTCAATTAACAGTTATTCTAAGCATTTAAAGATGGGCGCTGTCAATGTTTTTGTCAAGGTCCCTTCCGATGATACTGATTTTCATTAAAAAAAAACAAATTATTTATTTATGGATTCCGTGATCACGTATCAATTTGATTAGATGCCGCAGATTTTATTGCAAGTTTTACAAATTATGGTTAATAACTCTCCGATGTTATAGATTTGAATATTGATGATGATTATAATAAGATTAATTCAGACTTTAATTAATTTTATTGGCATATAAGTGCATAAAAATTTAACAATCTTGTTTTTCATTCGTGTCATTATTGTTAATATTGATTTTAGGAAATAATCTTGTTTGTTGACAACATAATGACTCAACGGATTAATCTGTGTAGCATTCTCCTGACTCTATTGGGGTTGGTTTGCAGTCTAAGCAGATGCAGTAGTATATCAATATTCTAAATGGAGCGACTGCCTAGTTGACCTCCACAACACAGCAATTGAGTAACCCTTCGCAAGTTTGATTTTTTTTTTCAGCTTCTGACTTCTGACTATCCATAACGACTGGCAAAGACCCATAAATGACAGTAGAGAACAACTGAGGAACGCAAAAGACAACTCAAAGAACAAGGGTGAAGTTTAGTCAGTTAAATTTGACATTCACTCTTGTTCCACCTATCTTTGATAGTCTGACATTATCTGAAGAATTCACACCTAAAAAAATCTACTTAAAAAAACCAAACATCCGCACATCAAACAGACATGGAAATCCGATAAATGTTTCTATAATAATTCTTCAAAATAAAATAGGTAGCATTACAGTCTATTTGTAAGGATTTGTAACGAGTCCATCGAGGTAATTTGACCCCAAGCGTGGGAGCCCGGTGTTAATTCTTTAATGATAGGCGTTACTCCATCCATATTGTTATTTGTAGTGAAAAATAACGTTTCAAAACAAATGGGTACTTTGTTCGACGTATAATTAAACAGCTTCAGTAGGTGCTTTATGGATTTAACATTTATAATTTTTGCACATTTTAGAATGGATTTTGACCTCCAAACAAATGTGGATTCACACAATATAAATACTCAATTATTATTTTATGACTAAGTTGGTATTTCTTTTTATAGGGCAGGTATAAATCAAATTGTAATATTCTTTGGAATGACTTCTGGGAACAAAAGGTAAAATGATTTATTTTATTGTTTTTTTTTCTATTACATTACTTGGAAATATTGATAGTAAACTGTAAGACACAACTCAATAAAATACTTGTATTTTGTAATAAAACATATAATTAGAATTTGCATAATTATAATGTTTTAGTTTACGAGTTAAATGATCTTTTGTATTTAATGTTAGTTATTCAATTAGGATCCTTATTGTCATTTTCATGTTTCTTTAATGATTTTTGATAAATTTTTGACCTCGAACATTTTTATTTATTCTAAATCGATATAATTTCCGGGTATTCTTTAGAAAATCGAGCGTTTGGATAAATATTACAAATGATCGTAACCTTGTCAAATTTTATATTGATAGCTTTTTTTTTATTTTACATTGCAACATCTTGTCGTCGATTACTTCCTATAAGAACATGATCGATTGTGAATATATTTCTTAGTTTTAAAGTAGCTATAAGTGTCGTTGGGGGCGAAAGGTTCTGGAATGGCGACCACGTACCGAATGACGTAGCGTTGGAAGGCCTCCTACAAGGTGGACCGATGACTTGGTAACGGTTGCGGGAGTCCGATGGATGCGAGACGCACAGAACCGTTCATTGTGGCGACACTTGGGGGAGGCCTATGTCCAGCAGTGGACGTTTTTCGGCTGAAATGACGATGATGATGATGAAGAAATTTCTACTCTAAAACTAATAAGACTCTTCGAGTGTAAAATGCCTATAATTGGTTTTAAACGTTATTGGTACTTATAACCACTGATATATGTGTCAAACGTTTTTAAAACATCTTCGTACGCCTAAAAACATTATGCCACACAGGTCAACACGGAGTTCTATGAAACGATGAAGTAACGTTACGTGTATTACAGAATATGACGGGTTTCTTGACTGGCTGTCTTGCTCATATTCATCAGAATTTTAAATGTCATTAGCTTTACATTTCTACGTGATTACCAATCAAGATAATTATCTTTATATTCATCGATAAATATGTTTTTAGTATCCATGCCAATAAAGGATTACAGTAATTACGGAAGTCAGCATACTTCTATGTTTACTCCTCGGGTCGATGGTGCGTTATTATGTTCCACTTGCCTCAAAGGGATGTCAGTATAATTGACGGTACCACCTGCATATAAGAAGCGAATTGTTTGTGGAGAGCAAGACTGGTCATCTGTGTAAGTGTTAAATAGGACCGGAGCCAACACGCTACCCTGTGGGAGGCCGTTCTTCTGACAGAGCCACCTAATTTTGGTATTGTTAAGATGGACTTAGAAGCTACAGTTATTCACTATAGTGCTAAGTATTCGCACAAAATCTATATCCTTTGTGCACTTATGCTTTAAGACCTTGCTTCATACTAAATTTCAGGATTCTAGGTTAACGGGAATTTTGATTCCCTTGAGAGTCAAAATTCATAGGGTTATTTGCGACATAAACGGTCGTATCTTTTTTTTTCGTTAACTCAAATGGTTGATTTTTTCACAGCTTCAAGGGACTGCAGACCTAAGTATATGCTTTTAATTTCTACTCGATATCAAAAAAAAAAAAGAAAATCTTGACAGACAGACAGACTGACCACAAAGTGATACTATAAGGGTTCCGTGTTTTTCCTTTTGCGGTACGGAACCCTAAAAACAACATTTTGTTTCATAAATTACCTATATATATATACCTAATTTACTAATAAAAACGGTTCTCCTAAAAATGTACTTTTTGCCGTACGACCAAACTAATGTAGAAGGCATTGATATTGAAACAACTAAATACAATTTTACAATAATTACAGACTTTGTAGATATTTAGTAACTTAATAAATAGGTTCACAATCAGCTGATTTACTTACAATTGGTCGGGTCGGTCGAATTTTATCTGTTATTGTGCGCATGTTTCTCACGGAAGGTGCCGTCTCCCGTCACACTTACCTACATTGTGTAGTTACGTAGGAAATGTAGTACAATTTTAGTGTACTTGGATTATGTTATTTACAGAATTTACAATGCATGATGGTGTTTCTTCATATTTACTACTTTAGATTCCAAAACGTTTACTGTTTTTGTGACTTTATTACATTTGGTTTTTAATATCAATAATGTTTAAGTTTCTCAGTTTAACATTTTACTAACCAAAACATGATTTCCTATGAAACTATATAGTTTAACCTAAATAAGACACATTTTGTCGAAACACATGATATTCTTAAGCCTAATATATGTTACGGGACAAAATGTCCCCAAACTTGACGCGCAACGCTCAATCTACGTAACACTGCAAAGTTGCCTAGTGTCTCGCAACTTAATAATAATTATAATCTTTATTGATCATTTATTTGATTTTTACTGCATTTCAGCAGTTCTGCACCCCTAGCCAAATTGATAATCTGCAATCGTAACGCTTGTCGAAAACAAATCAAATGCATGGGAATGACATCATCTCAACGTTAAGTCACGTGGTTAGAACCAACGAATAGAAAATTCGTAGCCAAGTTCACATCGTTTAAAATGATAGAATGAATTGTTATCGTTTCGACAATGTCCAACGCTACATCCTTTGTTATTGTAGAACGACATTGTAGAACAAGCGGCCGACTTGGGCACGTCAACATGGCTACCAACTTATCGTTTTCTACAATTGCTGACACCGAGGCGTTACCGATTGCAGAACAGAATCCGACACGAAACGGTTGTAACTTGGCTAGGGGGGCTGATCTCCTAACTAGGTTACAGTATCACTTGTCCTCCAACATTTTCCAATGCATTCACGTGCCGTGTTGGGGGACAATTTGTCCCTTAATGTATTAAGGCTTTAAGTATGCCACGATTAAACACAAGACATCTTAATACTTAAGAATTTGATTAAATCACAGCCATCCATTGTGGAAACAAATACTAAGACTTAGGTAATTAGCACCAATCAATGCATTCCATTCACCAAACAAATGCAATTACGATGTCATTGTTTGACTTTGGCGCGGAGGTAAATGCGCAAGAGTATTATCGCACGTTACCCAGTCACCTGCCTACCGCTTAGTAATCAATGTAGCGGCATGTCAGCGTGCGATAATATTGCATAAGCGACACGTAACATCTCCGCTTTCGCTATGACTTGACCTGTGACATTACCCGATGACTGGACCGCTTAGAACATTCTTTTTGTGATTTATGATGGAATAGACTGAATCGGGTCATTGGAATTTTTGCAGATTGATTGTATGGGAACGTGTCCTCAAAGGGCTATTGCAAGAACGAAGATTTCTTAACTTCAACGAGGTCTTTCATTTCGACGACATGCTGAGTTCCATCTGCCAATTTGTCGAATATAATTTTGGTGGGTAATAAGTTGCAATTAATAAATTTAATAATAAATGGAGGCCTTCGTTGGTCGTGGGTGGCATTGCTTGGAGAAGTTCAAATTTATAGATACTGATGTGCAATAAATAAAGTAGTGTCTTATGAGGGCCCTTTTCCACACGCCTGTCGTCAACATCGAGCATGGTTTAAAAGCTTGTTACTTTATCTAACGCAATCCAACGCAATGATTGATGAAGAGGCAATGCAAAGAAAGAGAGATAAAGCCTGAAAACTCTGTTGGCATTCGGTAATTCCGTGATTTACTTGAATATTTCACAAAACTTGTTCCAGGAAATACGAGTCTTTTTTAAACCCTTAAAAGTTTTTCAGGAAAAATTATCGTCATTCAGAATCTCGATAAAATGTGCAAGGCTTCTATTGAAGTATTTTTTTATATTTTTAATATATGAGTTCATTATGGAGGGCCAAAGTTCACGTAAAATAGCAGATTTTCAGAGGTCTTTACTAGATTAGTTTTACACAAATTTATGTTTTGATTTCTATAGAAGCCTAGATAATATCCACAAGATACCTGTGTATCTAAAATATATAGAGAAAGATGTGTAATAACATTATAATCACGTAAGAGCGGTTGTATGAAAATGTACCTCGAAAAGGACGCTCTCTGACGGCTCGGTTGGCAGTGGTTGAACAATTGACTGCTGTTTTTGCTGCTGCATGTTGCGAATTCGATTTCCGCATGGAACAAATATTTGTATGACGTACAGACATTCGTTCCAGGCCTGAGTGTCTTGTATATATGAGTTTACATGTTTATGAACGCGTCCATAAAGTCCTACTATGAATGTGTCGGGCAACATATTTTTTATAAAAAAAAAACAAACTTAAGACATTGTTGTTACGGAATAAATTGTATACAAAATACGTAGACATTATGTAACATTTAACAATAGTAAATATAATAGCCGACATAGATATGTATGAACAGCTCGTCGAAATGTCAAACGTCCATCGTGTCACCACATTTTACGTCTCTAAAAAAATCTGAGTTAGTAGACAAAACTGTTTGTTGCAAGACCGCCTTGGGGGTTTTTATCTATCAAGAAACGTTAGGGATCTATGCCCATCGGCGGAAAATAGGAAGTTATAATGAATACAAAAAATAACGCGCATAATATTAACATTTAATGAGATGAGGTTTGTATGAATTCAATATCAGAGGAAGTAATTAATTTTAAAGTTATGTCTACAAATAGCGACGAGAATACGTTTTGTTTGGAAGTTGTATAAAGTTAACTGTTATAAAGTAGTCCTAGCACGTAAAGTGGGTATATTACATCTTAGAACGTGCTGTCATCGACATATTTGGCATAGGAATGGTCATAGTTCGATGTAAACCTATTTATAACTTTGTAAATGAGTCTCACCACCAAGGTTATCTAGATCTATCCATCTATCTATTGTGATCTAGTCCCTGGCGGACGATTGTGCGTGAACCATAGCGGTCTTCACTCCAACCAGCCCACCTCACTCCAGAAGTAGATGAGTCTTTTCAGTTTGCTCAGGGCATCTATGGGTGAATTCGGTGTTCCCAAGGTTCGTGTTCTAATCTCGCTGACGGCTGTGCACTCAAGGAGTACGTGCGCGACAGTTTCCTCTGACTCCATACATCCTCTGCACAGAGGACTATCCGTGATATCAATTGTGAAGAAGTGTTTGTTCAGTAAGCAGTATTTACCACCAAGGTTAATAAACTTAAAGAATTTTATTTAATGTCTTGATTATACAGAAGTTTATTTACAAGTATAAATGTATTTCACAAGTATTTAAATGACCATAACACTTATTATTAGCATCAAGTTGAATTAAGTAATAAGAGTTAAACGAAAATGCAAGTTGTTCAACAGGTTTTACTCTCAAAAATATTAAGAAGTCATAAGGACGTTGATACAAACTGTTATTTTATAATTTAAGTGCAAAAAACGAATTGGATTTGTTTAAATTGCTTTATTTGAACAAGTTTAAATGTCAGTAAATTCTAATACTAATATTTAAACTATAAAAATAAACCAGTAACTTGGTGACTACTAGTGCATAATAATTGTACAAATATTAATAAATAGGTACTTATATAATTCAAGCTGCATCATTTGCACACAAATGACCAATCGTTTTTGCATTCGCTGGGTCAAGTGCAAATATACTATGTATGAAATGTAATATATGTAATTAAGAATCATTCTGTATATTTAGTATCTGTTTTATAATTTACAGGGCCTTCGTAGGTGGATAACAAATTAACCTAATTCTTGGGCTGTGGGATTGTTTGAAAGAATTAACGCAGTTGTGGAAAGCAAAGGGCAACTAAAGGAACACAGAAAGTGTTTTAGTTAGTTAAAATCAGCCACTGTCTGTCGGTTCACCTAGAGCGTGAATTATTTAATGATTTCCCACAACAACAAAAAAACCTACTCTACTCAAACACCAAGCGAACGCATAGATTATAAAATACTAGCTTCTGCCAGCGACTTCGCTCGCATGAAAGTCGGTTTCTCCATACAAACTTCCAAGCCCCGTTTTACCCCTTTAGGGGTAGAGTTTCATAAAATCCGTTCTTAGGATGTCTACACCCTATAAGGCGCTACCTGCCAAATTTTAAGTTTGTAGGTGTTATAGTTTCTGAGATTTCGTAACTAATCAGTGAGTGGTATTGTTTTTTTTTTATATATATTGAAGATTTAGCGTTTTATTTATAAGGTATTTATCCAAAAACGTAAATAAGAAGTTCTTCATTCGGCCTGAGGCTTCAGGCCTCCTCTCTAGGAGAGGGAATGGACCGTACCTAACCACGCGGGCCTAGTGGGGGTTGGTGGATGTCACATGTCTTCGAATAATAAATTTTACGATATCTATAATTAAGTTTCAAATTATCTAATGCACTAGTAATGGCCAAAGTGTCTGTTAAAAGATCTTTCAATCCTATAACTTTCCGTGTACAAAAAGCAAGATACATTACTTCGAAAGATGCATATCTTTCATTTATGATATGAATGCTTCAGTTCTATTAATAAATCGTGTTGATTTAAATCTGAATATGGAGAGAACACATTTTGAGTTGTCTTGCATGTAGCGACATTTGTCACAGTATTGTTAGCTAAATGTGAGTTCATTTAATGCACGTTAATTAACTGAAACAAGTGACCCACCCCAGCTTCATACGAGTTTTGTACGGGATGGGCTGACGGCGAGTTACCCATTGCTCGACGTACGCAAGCCTGCGACAACGGTGGGTAAGCGCGCCTCAAGGCGATGTTGGCAAAACCGTAGTTGCCTAGCAGGATCGATGCCCGCTAGGGCCACGGGGATTTTTTGAAAAGGAAACCTTTGGACCTGGTTTTTGAGTTTATCGTGTTTATACAGACAGACAGACGGGGTGGGGGACAATGTTTTAAAATTTATAAGGAATCGTAACTGTTTGAGATTGTCATTTTTATCACCAGCGAAATCGACTACAGTCATCATCTTCCTGCCCTTGTCCCGTTTCATTTGGGGTCGGCACAACACGTTTTTTTCTTTCATTTTGTCCTGTCATTCGTCACGCTATCACTAACTCTCTTTTCTTTTATATCACTTCTCACACAAACCATCGAAATCGACTACAGTATGAGGCCCAAATAGGTATGTTTTAGTGGTTTATGAAATACACATGTACATTGTACATACGAAAAAGTAAAATGTCGTCATTGGAAAAAAATAATCCAAGTAAAAAAAGCCCCCGAAGATTATCTCACTCTTCCTGCTTTTCTATCATAATAATTTATATTAAAGTCATAAAGTATACATAAAAATGAATATATTATAATTATAAAAAAAAAAACAGCGGCCAGAAACAAAAAGTTCCGTAGGCGTAATCCGGGTCGCGACGACCATAGAGCAGAGCATAGACAAACCATCTTTTTTTGTCTGTGGTCTTTATTTATTATGCAATGAAGTCTTGAGGTCGTCTTGGACACTACCAGTTTATGGCAAGTCTGGGTCGTGTGAAAATAATTTTAAGACTTATTGCAGGTACTGATTATTTTAATCTTTAAATAAACCGAATTACCCAGTCAAGCAGTATTTATAAAGTACAATGAGGTAGTTTATTTGATAAATTTGTTCAGTATAAGTTGTACCCCACGGTTTCACCCGCCCCTTGGGTTACGGTTCCGTTCTCGTGGATCATAGCGTGATGTATTAAATATAACCTATATCCTTTCCTCGATATATATATTATGGACTACCGAACACATATTTTTTTCAATTCGAACAAGTAATCCCTGAGATAAGCGCGTTCAAACAAACAAACAATCTCTTCAGTTTATTAATATTAGCTCGTATGTAGAGTATTTGTATGCAGTTTCATAATCTTTGTTATTCTTACATATAGGTGGAACTTTTATTTTCTTGTTGCTAAAATGTATTTATTAAAAAAAATATTTACACAGCCTTTTCGCTGCATATTTGTATAAATTATGGAAAAACTTTATTACTTGATTGACAAGCGTCAATAATAAATAACTTTGTAATAAACTTTACGAGTTTCTGTTGATTGTATTATTCATAACTTTATTACATCATAAACAGTTTAAGGAAGACTTAAATATATTATACATAAATGGTATTACTTAAAAAATTTATACCTTTGTCGAGAATTTAACTATGTATAAATGTATACTCCAAAAAGTGTAAGTGAACAAAAGAGTGAAAGTGAAGTATGTACGTTATAATTATTCTTAGCTGCCAGTTGCTATTTTAATAACTATATTTAGTTTTTATTTTTACTTTATTGACATTGTTCTCACATGATAGCGACAAGAAACATGTAACAGAGATATTTGTAATTAGAAAACATGATTGAAAAGAGTGTTCATAGAGTTTTTTTGGACATTCTTCTCCATAGAGATCTACGCTTTGGAATGTGCAATTAGCATCATTTTTCTGACTGACTGACTTCTTGGCATTTCAAAAGTGCCTGTAAATGGTTTATTTCAAATAAATGCTTTTGAATCTTTGAATCATTGAATCTTTGAATTAGCTAAATTAAACTCACTAAAAAAAATCTGTTTACAATTCCTAATGGTCTCAAGTAAATTGTTTTGTTGAGTGTACTTTACCGCTCCACGCAAACTTAGATTTGCTTCCTGTTCAGATTAAAGATTGCATGAAGACGGTCTTGTCGCACATAACACATGACTTTTTTTTTATAAGAGCTTAACTTGTTCGCGCTTAAATAACGTAAGTGTTTTGGCTCGTCTAAACTTCCGTCAAATTGTTATAAAACTTGTTGTAGTTACATACATATATATTTAGGTGCCATAACTGGATTGTCTTCTTCTCCAAGATCTTTTAGAAATCGTAATTAAAGATAAGGTTCTTTATTTATTTTTTTAAACTTGGAATTACTCCTGTATCATTGGCCCGTTCACAAACATGTAAAGTCACGTACCCAAGAAACTCAAACTGTAGGCCCATTATACGCAGCGCGGCAGCCAATCGCTCAACCACTGCGCCAATCAAACCGTCGTTTTAAAAATCAAAATGTGCTTAATATAGTAAATTCTATCCTATCCATTAACCATTTGCACTTTTTATAGATAAGTTAGGTTTTGTGCTCAGAACTGTTTAAGTTTTTATTTAGGTAAGCATGGTTAGATCCGAATAGGTATTGTGATATTTGTTGTAGTTTACAAAGTGAGATTCATTCAGATTTACTGAAAAACTTCATTTGATTTTAATATCTATTTGGTATTCTTCCCGTAAAACCAATTTCTAATAATTATGAAATTTGTTTTATGGGAAGAACATCCAAATAAATATTGTAGATTACATGATTAATTTGATTTAATTTACTGATATAGTTTTAAGTAAATATTGTTACTAACCCTTATAATATGAGTGCAAACTTGAATTAAATGGTATATTATTATTATTTGACTAAAATCTGGGATCAACGACAGAACTTGACGACGGCAAACGCTAATTTATAAATCAGATTACAATAAAGGCAATACATGCTTATTTCAGTCAGTCACTTAGAGAAGTTATAAATAACGTTGAATTGGCCTTTGAGCGACAAATGAGCCTCTGTAATGTCATCATTATGTCAAGCGGCCGCGGGCAGTGCCATTCGCACTGTGCCGAGCAGATTGTATGCCTGAGTGATGAGACCTATTGTTGATAAACACCTACTTAAGAGGACTACAGAATCTAATCGCGAGTTTTATAATTACCAAAAGTATATGATCTACTGCAGTTAACCGAATCAGAAAAATAAAATATATGTTATTTTTCAGGATAAATGCTAGTTATACAGTGTATTCAAAACAATACAGCCCCCTTAGCCAAGTTACAACCGTTTCGTATGGATTCTCTTTTCATTGATCGTCTCGAGTCGGCCACGTTGACATGACGTCAGAATAAAGGAATCGGAGGCTTGGCCTACTCGAAGCGATCGACGAAAAGAGTATCGAAATGAAACGGTTGCAACTTGGCTAGGGGGGCTATTAATTTAGTATGATAGATGATAGATATATAGAACAAAATCTCGAAGATGCCTCTGAAAATTACTTTTATCGATTAATAACCGGACTAATATACATGCAATCATTCTGATTGTTTCTCAGATTATTCTACAAACAACGTTTTATCGTTATAGTACTTTAATTTTATATTCAATTCTGTAGATTTTAGGTAAATCGTTAAAATCCAAGCATAATATTGTTCTGGCGAATGTTGTTCTCTTGTATCTAGTTCGAGTGTGACCGCGCTTTATGAGGTGTAGTCCTGTTAACTACCGATTTGACGTAAAGGCAGGTCAATATATTGATGTTGATAAATAATATCTTGGAGTTTTTCAATTTTAGACTCGCTTTCTTTCATCGTTAGGCATTTTTTTTTTAATATTATAAAATAATTTGACCTGTTGTTGACCTTTTATGTATCACCTAGGTTAATAAAAATAAACGTCCGTCTTAATATGCTTAAATTCCTCCGAGCGTCGCAAAACATGTTAAGCTGGTCCCAGATGTAATTTTTTAAATCTTTGACTTGTTTGTTACAAATATTAGCCGACTGTAATATAGTAGGAAAATATGGGCAGATTAAAACGTTTATAAGAAAGAAGTGGTCTAAATGTCACTCAAACTTCATAAAATCGTAATATTGCTCGGTTATATTTTAGGCTTCACGCAATCGGAAAAGTGCGACTGTAAAATAAGTTAGAAAAACCTTATGGGTCCAGTATGGCCGATGCATGCTAGGGCTATGGGAATTTCTGAAAAAAGTAATGTGGTCCTGGAACGGGCAACTAAAGGACACATAATTATGGCTTTTAGTCAGAAAAATCTGACACTCTCGTTCTACCCAAGAGTGGAAGAAATCATTGTATGATTTCCCACCTAAAAAAAGGCTTGACGCAACACGTTTTACTTACAAAGTTTTTTGTCGTCTCCCAATAAAACGACGTTAACTTTATCAAATGATCAGACTCGTACAAATAATCTTATAACCCGTTTACTAACCGACAAGCTATAATTCTCATGTAATCAAAACGCATGATGAACGCTCACCGCCACCGGACGGTTGCCGCCGAACGCAACCCATTGTTGCGTAGCTCGCGGCATATCTCTCATCTCCGTTTAACGAACCTCGCCGTACGAATAGTTAACAAGCTTGTAGATTCAGGTCACTAGTGTCATCTCATTTAGACATGCTGCATATTTATAATGCGATCTTGGCCTCTTTGAAATTATGCCCAAAAATAAATATGCCTTTTTTAAGACATAGGTGTGGCTATGTTTTTTGTCTAAGTTCGACTTTGTCTTTTTTTTTAGGTGGAAAAACATCTAATGACTTCTCCTGCTCTAAGGCGGGCGGGAAGGAGTATCAGAATTTTATTGAGACTCCGGGTTTTCCTGTCAGAAGCGAACCTATGACCCCAGTAGGCTTCGCCCCTACTGGGCTCCTACGGTTTTGCTGACCTCTCCTTAAGACGCACGCAACACTACGCACCGTTGACGACTCGGGCTCGGTCCGGACGGTTAATGGACGACCTGACGGCGAACTACCTGTTGCTCGCCGTCCGCAAGTCCACACCTATGGTTGCTGGAAATCGGGGTCAGGATCCCGGTGACTGGGGCGTGAGGAAATCCGTTCCCTAACGCGTGATGTACGATCTTGCCGAAGAATATAATTCTTGTTTTAAGTTCGTTCTCATCGATAGACGATCCTACTTATTATTGAACTGAAGCAACCTTTCCTTGTTTTATCCATTAAAATCAAGGTTGTTTTATGTTAATGATCTTGTATAACTACTTTGAGTTTTATCTGGAATAAATTATCATCATCTTAAAATATTTAACTTTGAAAATATTTGAAGTGACAGAACCAAATTATGTCTTTGTTGTTGCAATCTTTGTGCTGCGATAAGTTGACCACAAAATTGACTACATAGTAAATAAAGATAACTAGACAGCATGCTAGCAACTGAAAGTGGAAATTTTACTGGTGAGTGCATCTCAAACAGGTTCAGCCTCTTGTCAAAGGTCGAACAAGTGGGTCTAACCTTCATACTTTCTTTCATTTTAAATGAAAACTAAGTAGACATGCATCTAAATACATATTGCTTGGAATATGTGCGCTGTGTTCTTATGTAAGGTAAATAATCACATAGTAGAGATGGATGACTTAATAATGTTATAATATTACGCACAATAACAAGTTTTTTGCAACCATGAGGGTAATAATTATGTAACACGTTCTCGTTTCCCATTTGAAGGGGTTGAATACTTGATGAAAATCTAATTATAATCAACATCTAATGTACAAAAATATCTTGTCGGTTTATCGAACTCCTCCATAACGGCTTGGCCGATCTTTATGCATGTATTGTGCATATTTGATAGAACTGATAATAGGTTATAAGCTATTTTTTATCCTCTACACTATCTACACTAATATTATAAAGTTTGTATTTTTATTATTTTGTTTGTAGGAGGTAATCTCTGAAAGTACTGGTTCGATTGTTAAAAGTTTTTCACCGATAGAAAGCTGCTTTATTCCTGAGTGACATAGCTATATTTTATGTATGCGGGTAAACCCGTGAGCAAAAGCTAGTAATAAAATAAAATAAAAATATTTTATATGCATTACTTCAATGTTAAAATTTTATTAAGTCTAATTTATTCAATTAATAGTTCACGATTAAATTACTGAAGTTTTTACAGGAATCAACACGCAAAGTTAATGTTACTTTTTACGCTATTAACGCTGCGAGATAAGTAAAGTGTGTCAGCCGGTTAGTTCACACGTAGGATCTGGATGACTCAATAGATTTTGATAAAGTAGTTGTCAAAAGATAAGTCTTAATCCCACGTGAAAAACTGTAATTAAATCGCTAAGTCTGTAGTTTTGAATTTCTATATATAAATAAAATTGAAATGTCTGTTTGTAATATCAAAATACATTTTTATACTCAAATAAATGGCTGTTTGTTCCGGCTAATCTCCAAAATGGCTGAACTTCATAACCGGACTTTCACTGAAAGATAGGCTATTTTTATTTTAGAAAAAAAGAAATAAGGGACCGCGACAAAAATAAAGTGATCAATTGGCATTCTGCTGTTTTACAAGTTTGACGCCAATGAAGTCTTGGACACAAGCTAGTTAATTAATATAATTGACCCCAAGAGTAACGCTTTGTTTAAAACCAGATTTATTAGAACAAATTTAATATTTTTATTTCTTTTTTCGGACAATTCTGGCTTATAAAGTTTGAACGGTAAATTATTAGAATGAGTTAGCAGGATCCATATACGATTCGACCCTTACCTGGAACCGAACGATGCCTTCAAGTGGAACAAATTATAAACGGATACTATTATCCGTCTGTTATCAGAATAGATCATCAGCTAGCTCAAATGCTAAACCATTTAGGTCGATTTTCCAACTAAACACACTGTACAGGCTTGGCATTTAACATACACTGTGACCTCCTACATTTTCCGTCGAATTGAAACACTTCGTAGGCGTACTCGCGATGTGTCGTATCCATAATAAATTTCAAAGTAATAACATCCAAAGAACCGTATGTGTAAAATCAAATATCACTAATGCAATTTTGATGCGTAGACGTTTTACGAGCAAATATTTATTAGTGATGTCGCAATAGTCTCTCAGTTTATCCAATTCCTTTTTAATATTCATCACGGTGCATCTTCGATACGTAAATAGAGGTCGGGTGCGCCGGCGCAGATATTAGCGGGTGCGCACATATATTCACGTGCACGAGTCAAAGATGATGAAGCTCGCCTTTTGATGTTTATAGGGTTAATTGTATGTTGTTAGTTATTTTGTGTCGATGGAATATTTCCAAGTTATTGTGTCGTAGATTATCTAGTTTGTACCCAAGGCCTGGTTTTTACTCTCAGTCAGAGATAAAGCATTGCCATACAACGTGGTAATGACGCCAGTCTTTTGGGTACACTTCCAGTCGACAGCGATGCGAGGAATTTTTTGATGCCATATTTTAGCTAGAAATATTGTCTTTATTGTTTAATAGTTTTAATTAGTTAAGTGTTTTTATTTTTATTGTTTTAGTATTTTGGTTTTTAAATTGTGTCAATTGATTTGACCTTTTAAGATGAACTTGACAATACATTTCGATTTGTGTCATTGATATATGATTTTTACTATTTAAAATCAAGTCAGAAAATTTCTAATAAACTTAGCAGTACCATCTGTTAATCTGTGAATACATAGATCATTATAACAATGTATTTTAAAACAGCAATTTTTATGGAACATGAAGTCATTAAAAAGAAAATGCGTAACGATTTCCTTCACGCAAATATAATAAGTGTAGATTTAACCTAGTTTCATGGGTCGTCGGTGATCATGCACGCGATAAAGGGCTTTGAATGTTGAGATTCACGTGAGTAGTATGCTTAACAAATGCTTAATAAAGAGTCGTCTGCAATGAAAATTAGTTTTTAAAATTAGGTCACTAGACACTTATTAAAATAATTATTTTCTACCGAAAAAATAATTAAATCGCACGCTTTATATACCTTTTTAGAGAATTTAATTTCATAAATCCTTGCTTAATTTTTACTATCGTTATATATGGCACTCTTGTTATATGTTGTGCTTTCAGGACCAGACGTTTAGGCTGTGCGATGTCCAATATATATTTTTTTAAGATTAGGGTGTATCTTGGTATACTATAAATATCTGTATGTATATCTACTATCATATTGCACAGAAGCTTCATAGTAATGATAAATTTTGCGACATAAGCACTATTCTTCCTTCTCGTGTCAGTTCCGGTCACTATTGCGGACGTTTGTAGCGGCGCGGGAGCGCTCGATCGTTATGTCAGTCACCGATTGCGCGTTGATGTCTTTTTGATGCGTGAACTTGCGACTAAGTTTATTCACGATTTTTTCAGGAAATAGGCTAGTAATTCTACTGTTTTATTATGCATTGGCGTTAGATAGAACTAACTTTTGTGCTTACTGTTTTTTTTTTTTTAATTTAATTATATAATATAATAATTGTCGAAAAAAATTGTCGTTTTAAATACACAAAGATTTTTTTTTAACAAAATAATTGAGTATGTAGTCCGAAACACAATGACCTAAATATTCCTAGAAATTAATAAAAAATGTAAACAAAAAAAAAACGATAAAATTAAAAAAAAAACTCACCTTGCACACAAGAAAAAACACGACACTACGTCACTCACACAAAAAATAAAAAAAAATATATCAAAAGCCAAATCTGCAAAGTCCGTATTGTGCGCTAGCTGGGGTCAGAGTGCGCATGTGTTGTGCGCGGTGTCATCCGCGACTCGCGCGCTCGCATAGTGAAAGTGCTTATATAGCCTTTTAGCTGCAAGCGTGCACGAGTATGTGACGTCACAAGCCTGCAACGGATTTATGGGCGGCCGAAACAATGAGATGAACTTTGGGCGAAGCTTCGACGGTTTTTTTTAAATTACTTATAAAAGCTGAAGTACGGCAATGACATAGTTTTTGATAAATTGTTAGCTTCAGTATGTATTGAATCGTGTAATAGAGGATATCTATATACATAAAAGGAGAAATTGACTGACTGACATATTAAGGCACAGTCGAAACTACTGGGGTTAGGAACGTGAAATTTTGCACAAGGTTTTTTTTATTATGTAGTCGAGCATTAGGAACCGGGATTTTTTAGAAATTCAACTTTTAAGGGGATAAAAAGGAGAGTTTCGTTTGTCTGCTAAATTTCATTCCGTTTGCCAATTTTCGACTTTTAAGGGAGTGAAAAGGGGAAAAATCATTTGTAGATATGCAAAATTTTATTCTTTGCGCCTATATTCAAAACTTGGTATCCTAATTATGCTAATTAGGATACCAAGTAAATAAAAAGGTTTTTATTATTCGTTTTTCAAAACGTCCTCTATAAACCGATTTCTTTCTCCGATACAACCCTTAACACCAAGGGGTGTTAAAGGTTGTATGGGAGAATCTTATTTCTTGGATCAGTAAACTTGAAATTCGGCATTAATTCAAATCCTCACGAATAAAGCCGCTTGCATATTGCTAGTAAATCAATATTTTATGATCAGTTTTCTATAATAGAATCACTTTGACTATACAGTTAAGCTACTGTAAATAATTATGTTATTATCACTGGCTACTAGCCATAATAAACGAACTACCTAATCCTAAAATGTTATGTTCAAATTATGTTTGTTAATCATTTATTTTACTACGTCCAATCAACTTTGAAGGGCTAAAGAATAGTCATAATGTATTCAAACCTTGATGGGGTGGATATTATGGTTTTAACATATTATTGTTAAGTAATAACATCTACTCAGTTAATTTTTAACATTTAGTATAATGCTACATTATTATAAAAGTCTTTGAATTCTTAAATGTCAGCTTCAGAATACCTACGTTTTTTCCCATTAATTAAACATACCAGGCAAGAAGAAGAAACAATACAATGAAGCCATTAGGTACTCTAACTACATCAAATCAGCCATTATGCAAAATAAGATAAATTGTGTGAATCAATAGAATCATATTAAAAGAAATATCCTGAGTCACTCACTCCCTAATTGACCCCACCTGAGATCTAAAAAGCTGTACCTATACACCCTCAATGGGATTTACAGGACAATTCATTACGGCGACACTTAGGGAAGGCCTATGTTCCACAGTGGACGTCTTTCGTCTGAAACGAAAAATGCAAATTCAATAATGTGTACAAAAAATTAGACCAGATTTTTCAAGAAATAGAGATAGAGAGTGTTACTTTCACTATTTTTCAGTAAAAAGGAAGAAAGAAAAATAATTATTTGGCGACAATCAACAGGTTCACACAAATAAATAAGTTTTTAATGAAAACATTTTTTTCATTACAAACTCTTATTGCGCGATACATCTACTCATGAAGACTATTTAAAAAAAACTTTTTACAAAAAAACCGACTTCCGAAATTAAAGTTATGTTGATCCTTTTAGTGTTTTTTTAGTGGTCTTTTTTTATTTTATTTTTTATTTCTCACTTTTTAGTTGCGATACACTTATAAACAGAGTGCCTATTTCTCATGTCAATTCCAATTAACTCAAATACTACTCGGTTACATCGTTTTATTATGAAGTTCCTGTGTCTACCTACCACCTTCCGGCTCCATCATCAGATCAGTTCGATAGTATCTTATAGCCAAAGTGCATCTCATGACAATTCTAATAAGCTCAAACACGGCTACGATGCATTGATTAATTACGGAATTCCTGTGTCTACCTTCGGGCTCCATCATCAGGACAGTTCGATAGTACCTTATAGCCAAAGTGTATCTCATGATAATTCTAATAAGTCCAAACACAGCTAGGTTACATTGATTAATTACGGAGTTCCAGTGCCAACCTTCCGGCTCCATCATCATCATCAAATCACTTCGATGCTACCATTTTCAACGTAAATATTCAAAACCATTAATTTATTTGTATTGTCATAGTCACTTAACTATCTTCATTGCGATATCTATGTGAATATGAAGTTCAGTTGACCATTTCTAGTCTAATTCATCAGTTCCACTTCATAAACTGTTACTTGGTGAAAATACCAAAATCACTATTGGTTGCCTATAATATTTGAGGACCCCTCGATTCCTCATGGATCCCATCATCAGAACTAGATTTTGAAAAAAATGGAACCAATCGGAAAGCATATCCTTTTAAGGGAAAAAAATATTTGCAATACCGTCCATAAAGGACGGAGTTCTGAGGTAACACACATAAAAAGAAGGAGGTTCTCAATTCGGTTGTATTTTTTATACAACCGAATTGAGAACCTCCTTCTTTTTTTTTGAAGTCGATTTAAAACTTAATAATAATAATAATAAGATCTGTGGCTCGGCTGTCAAACTGACTGACAGCAAATATTTTCTCGCCAAAATTTTTCATTCAATTTTATTCAATACGATACAATAATAATGCATAACCACCGGAAAACCCTCAAGAAAAAATAAGAAAAACCATCAAATCACCATCCAACTATAAACGATGCCTCCAGCAAAAATAATATACAATGAAATGGCGATGAACTGAATCGGAAGAATGCTGACAAGAAGCCGAGCACAAAAACTACACACACACCCAACATCTTCGGGTTCGTCGCTCAGCTCCGCCTCGCAGCCGCCGGGACCAGCTCCAACCGTGAGTCCAGAGATTCCGGTCGCTGCAGTTGCGTCGAGCTCGAGCGACGAATACTTCTCGCCGCCGACGACACCACCACCTGCGCGTCGACGGGGAAGAGGCCGACCTCCGGCCAGCTTGGGACCTCGAGGCCCACCGGCCTCTGATAGGGTCCCCGCTGCCGGTGGAAGTGTGCAGCGCATGCGATGGACATCGTCCATTAATGAAAATGTCATGCGCTCATACTTTGGGGCTACAGAGGGGGGAATTAACCTGACTGCGTATCGTGGTCGGATGCTCTCTCTGTTTCAGGTGCTTGAGCCAGCTGTCAACGTTTCGGCCCAACGACTATCGGATCAGGTGCGGATCATTCAGCGTAATCGTATGTTGGATGACGCTGTACTTGATAGACTGCGCCTGGAATCACAGAGTAGCCGTGTTTCACCTGCTACACCACCGGACGCGGTGCAACGTCAACTCACTGCTTCACCGCGACCCGACCACGTTGGTGACGCCGATGATGACGCGGCTTTATCTGTGAGTACCCAATGTAATGAACGATTGAGGGGCGCTTTGGAGGACGCATTTCGGGAGTACCGCTCCACACCGACGGAGCTTAGACCTCGTCTACCTCGTTTGCCCATGCACAAGAGAAATAGAGCGCTGGTGTGTGCTCTAGATTCGCAGCTATCAAATTGTTTTGATAGCAGCAAAGAACTCACTGATACCCACTCGATCTTGTACTGTGCGGCTGTAGCGGCATGTCGTGTAGCCCATGTTAAATTTCTTAATTGTGACAGAGCTACACGACCAGCTGTACCAGCTTGGCAGTGCAGGATAGAGCGCCGTATCAGTGAGGCTAGAGCACTCATCGGTAAGCTTATCTGCTTCAGGGAGGGCAACTCTCGCCCTAGGGTGATGCGCTTTGTGAGGCGGGCATTCTTGGGGACTGATATTAGTCCTCCAGATTATCTGTCCTGCGTCACAGAGCGTATCGACTTCCTGAAGCAGAAGATCTACGCATGGGCAAACCGTATTCGTCGGTACAAGCGGCGAGTGGAGCGGTATACTCAGAATCGTACATTCCAAAGCAATGAAAGGTGGGTTTATAGGGATTGGGAGCGACCGGACCACGGTGTGACTGATACGCGCCTGCCGGATGATGACGCCATGTGTTCATTTTGGCGCAGCATTTGGTCGGCGCCTGTTAGTCATACCGAGGGTGACTGGATTCGAGAGGTCGAGCGCGCATGCGAACTTTTACCAGAAATGGGGGCAATTACCATCAGCCCCCAAGATGTAGCCCGTGCAGTCCGTCCACTGCCTAACTGGAAATCTCCTGGGCCGGACGGGCTGCACAATTTCTGACTTAAATGGTTTCAAAGGTCGCACGCTCGCTTGGCATCTCAGTTCCAGTCTGCCTTAGAGTCAGGGTCGCTGCCCCAGTTTCTAACGACAGGAATAACCCACCTGCTCCATAAATCAGGTAGTACTGCGGAACCCAAAAATTATAGACCGATCACGTGTTTGCCGACGGTCTATAAAGTTCTTACATCCATTCTGAGAGCTAAAATCAATAGTCATATTGAGACAAATTCTATCATGTCTGCCTCTCAGAATGGATGTAGGAACGGGTCCCGTGGTACTAAGGAGCTGCTCCTCATCGATATGGCCATTAGCCAACAGGTTCGACGTTCTCGAAAGAATCTGTCGGCATGTTGGATAGATTATAAGAAGGCCTATGACTCTGTTCCTCATACATGGCTCATGAGGGTGCTAGAACTGTATAAAGTTGATGCAACTCTGCGCACCTTCCTGATGTCATGTATGGGGCAGTGGAGAACAGTCCTTCACTATCCGGGATGTCGACAGATTCGGGAGAACAGCGAACCGATAAGGATTGAGCGTGGCATATTCCAGGGTGACAGTTTGAGTCCACTGTGGTTTTGCCTAGCCTTGAACCCTCTCAGCACACTGCTGGAGGGTTCTGGTTTAGGTTACCGGTTGAAAAGAGGCGGTCAGGCCATATCTCACCTTCTTTACATGGATGATCTGAAACTCTTTGCCCCCAACAACTTGCAACTGGTGGAGCTACTGAAGGTTACTGATACCTTCAGTAGTGCCATCAGGATGGAATTTGGTGTGGACAAATGTGCAGTTATACATGTAAAGAGAGGTGAGATTATGGAATCCGTGGGAATCCAAATCTCGGATTCCATACACCTTAGATCCCTCTGTTCAACCGAAACTTACAAGTATTTGGGTATGTCGGAGTCGTTAGGCATCAATACTGAGGACATGAAACAAGCGTTGAAAGAGCGCTTCTTTGGCCGCCTGAATAAAGTACTGAATAGTCTTTTATCAGGCGGAAACAAGGTGCGCGCTTTCAACGGTTGGGTCATGCCGGTATTGATGTATTCTTTCGGCATACTCAAATGGACTCAGACAGAACTTGACGCCCTGGACAGGAGGGTCCGCACACTACTTACCGCAAATCGGATGCATCACCCACGGTCATCGGTGATGAGACTGTATATCCCGCGGAAGTGCGGGGGTCGTGGCTTCTTAAATGCTAAGACCCTGCACAACCGCGAGGTATGCAGTCTCAGGGAATACTTCCTAAAAACTGACGTGGGTATGCACCGAGATGTGGCAGCGGTGGACAAGGGCCTCACTCCGCTCTCCTTGGCCAACGAGAACTGGCGCAAACCTATAGTACTGGATACTAATGACCGCAGGGAAGTATGGCAGAGCAAGGAGCTTCACGGACGCTTTTACCGGGCCTTACATGGACCCGACGTAGACCTGTTAGCGTCCGTATCTTGGCTGCGTTTCGGTAACCTCTTCGGGGAAACCGAAGGTTTTGTCTTTGCAATTATGGACGAAGTTATGATGACGAACAACTACCGGAAATACATTGTGAAGGACGGTACGGTTGACATCTGTCGGGCATGCCACCGGCCCGGGGAATCAATCCGACACATTATTTCTGGGTGTTCTCATCTAGCTAACGGAGACTATTTGCATAGACACAACCTCGTAGCCAGGATTATCCACCAGCAACTTGCTCTTAAATACAATCTTGTGGAATCAGAAGTACCGTATTATAGGTATGTGCCCGACCCAGTTCTCGACAATGGCAATATCACATTATATTGGGATCGATCTATCATCACTGACAGGACTATTGTTGCCAATAAACCTGATATAGTGGTGATAGATCGACTAGAGCGTCGCACAATGATTGTTGATATAGCGGTCCCTCATGACGAGAACCTCGTGAAAGCTGAGAAAGATAAGCAAACTAAGTATCTTGACTTAGCTCGCGAGGTTGTCGACATGTGGGAAGTGGATAGAGCAATCATTGTGCCGATAGTCGTAACGGCCAATGGCTTAATAGCCAAGAGCCTCGAACAACATCTAAGGAGGCTCTCGTTAGGCAGCTGGATCAAGGGCCTGATCCAGAAAGCAGTACTCCTGGACACGGCGCGCATCGTTAGGAGATTCCTCACTCAGGAGCCCTAACCACCGGTAGCTTGGACCCTGCTCCCGATGCCGGTGGGCTACTATTTTTTATATTTTTAAATGTTTTTTTTATTTTATTTTTTAAGAAATATTTAAAAATGTATTTAATATGTACTTAAATTTAATAAATGGAATAATAATAATAATCAATTTATTTCAGGCAACATGTACCCATAGCATAAATACCTTATAGACTAACATACATAATTCCATAAACACGATGTGGTTATCTTGTGGCGCTCAGTAGTTCCTATGGTGTATCCTTGTTCATCATCAGATCAGCTCCGTGGTAAATTATTAATACATCGTCTTATAAGTCACATAGTAGATATACTATGTGACTTGTTTTCTGCTCAAACAATAGTTACTGTTTCAAAATCCATTTTCAAGATTTGCCCCCAACAATCATACCTTTGCTAAGTGCTATCTCATTTTGTGTCCAGGCAATATCTGTCTATTCCAGGTTGCCTGGAAGCGATCATGGCCATCAATTGCATGCTTTTAAAAAGGCTTAAATTTTATCATTTATTATCTTAATGTCAATAAGTAAATACAAACTAGCTCCTGTCAGTGGCTTCGCCCGCGTAAAATTACGTTTCTTTCTCCATACAAACTTTGAACCCCCTTTCACGCCCTGCAGGGGTGAATTTTAGAAAATCCTGCCTTAGTGCTCTCCTTTGTCACAAAAGGAAACCTTGTGCAAAATTTTACGTTCCTATGTCTAGTAGTTTCGGCTGTAGGTTGATATGTCAGTCAGTCAGTTTATATTTTTTATATATAGATAAATAAATACCTAGCATAATCAGCCTTTTAATGTTCCCACTGCTAGGCCTGAGGTCTCCTCTCTCTAGGAGAGGGAATAGGTCGTAAACGCGGGCCCAGTGCGAGTTGGTGAATGTCACATGTCTTCGAATTTTTGGTTCTTGGACATGCCGGTTTCCTCACGAAGTTTTTCCTTCACCGTTTTGAGAGCAGTGGTGATAAAATAAATACATAAAGTAATGCACCTGGCTGGGTTTGAACCCGGGACCTACAATTCGTAAGTCAGGGCCGTTACCACTCGGCCACCACTGCTTCAGCCACCACTGCTCTATAAATACTAATAAATGTTATAAAAGCTTGTAAAACACAGTACAGCATATTCAGTAAGGAATCTGTTACATTGCTACATTTTGATTCAACTTATGTTGAGGTACAAATAGTCCTCAATGCTTTTAGTAGGTAGTTTGGTGTGGTCTTCACAATAATCACGATGATCACGACAGCACATCAGGAGTTCAAGTGCGGAAGGAAGAAGAAACAAATAATTATCTAATAAATTATACTATGATCAGAGGCTAACATAAATGTTCGAAATCAAGGTCATCAGATTTAGGTACCTGTAAGATGGAAGATCGATATTATTGACAACCAATAAGTTTATTGATAAAAATGCATTTAAAAAATTAAAATCAAATGTTTTTACCGGGATAATCAGGTAGATATAGATTACTGATGATCAATAGTAAATCTCAGGAATTCCCAGCAAAACTGGTGATTTACCAAGCTAGTCAAGCTTAGCCTACCTAATTTTATAAGCGATTCCATCAGTTATTAATTCGGAATTTTACCTTAGAGACTAGGTATATCTTAGGTTTAGCCGGTAAACCTTACATTTTACCGTTCGTTGAATTGACTTTTACAGTAACATATATATCGATGAATTTCCATACGAATAAAAATTGAAAAATTTTTTAGGAAATACAAAATAAATTTTGCTAATCATTAAAAGATTATTGACACACTGTGGAACATTCGTTTATTAAACTTTATATTATTATTATTCCCAATTATGATTTAATTTTATTATTAGTAAGTTAGCTCATTTTTCTAATTTATTGTTTGATTACAAGTAATTTTTGCGCTGTAAACTAATATAAAAAATATATTATGTATATTATACAATTGTTGGTGAAGCTATAAATAAAATAAAAACTTCTAACTAAATGTCTTAAAACATAATGTCAAAAACTCGTCCGTTTCGCTTAAAACTGAAAGCGTGCCTAGCGGCATTGCTGCCAACAATCGACTGCTGAGCGTGGGGTCCTGGGTTCGGTTCCCAGGTCGGGCTAAATGCACTATTGGGTTTTTTCATTAGGAATTAGTTACTCGGTGTTTGAAAATTGGTGTCGTGACGCCCCGGCGCCTCGGAAAGCACATAAAGCTGTTGGTCCTGCGCCTGATCTTTGTTCGGTCGTGTCAGATTGCTATCCCATGAGACTATATGGGGAAAGGATCAAAGAGGACACCTGTGTTTGCGTACACTATAACATCTACTGCATACCTGGCTGACCTCCGCTGAGATAGACCACCACGATCAAAAATTCGGTCAGGAGGTTTGTATCTAGACAATATTATCTGAATGGCAGTGTTCGAATTGAAAGCCAATTAGAAAAATTGACCACTAACAGACCATAAGCTTCTTTATTCCATCAAATCAACAACTTGTTGGGTAGCTCATCTGTAATCAAATCAAAGTTGCATTACAGTTTATGATAAATGATTTTCGTCTTGGCCATTACCCCGGAAAATTTACAGGCCAATCCAGATTGATATATTAAGACAAAGGGTTCCATTGATCAACCCTACAATGCTCAGTTGTAGATGAAGGCAGATACCATCTCAGATTTTCCAAGTACGTATTTCACAAGATGATATTACACATGCCAATGATTAATAGCCGTATTGTGCTACCGGCTGACATACAAAACAGTTGTATAATAAGTTCGTCGATGTAATAACTTAGACAATGGCTGAAAGTGCCAAGTGCGTTTGGTCAATGCCCGAATTAGTTGTCGGGTTGATAAGGTCAAACTATTAGTGATGGTCATATCGTAATGAATGGAACTTATGGCGAAGTTTACTGAATTGTATTATATATTACATTATCTTCCTGTCTTTGTCCCGTTTTACTTAAGGTCGTCGCAACGCCTTTTGTCTTCCATTCTGTCCTGTCAGCCATCACGCTATCACTAACGCCCTTTTCTTTCAAATCAGTCCACATCTAATCCATACATCTTTTCTTTGGCTTCGCTAACCCTCTTCATCCAT
Organism: Mythimna pallens; assembly: GCA_961205895.1. Taxonomy (NCBI): domain Eukaryota; kingdom Metazoa; phylum Arthropoda; class Insecta; order Lepidoptera; family Noctuidae; genus Mythimna; species Mythimna pallens. The sequence continues at coordinate 6,506,578 of OY540839.1, forward strand.
CTATAACTTATCAGTTTTAGATGAGAGGGATGAAAGGTATGTCACTAGAAGATATATATGTATTTTTTAGTAACATGCGTTTCCATCAACGATTGCATCACTGCTTACCATCAGGTGGGATCACAGTCAATCACTAGTTTATATCAATTTAAAAAAAAACTCTTTTTCATATAACTGAAACTCCAACGGTCCGGACTAAGCGATTCGCTTCGTCGTTTATACCGCGTACATCGAGGGACTGGAACAATTTGCCTACTGCGGTCTTCCCATCCAACTATAATTTAGGTGCCTTCAAGGCTAGAGATAAAATACCTCCACAAATATTAGAACTCAATGAAACGAAGTTTAAATCTTGTATTAAACGCACACTATGCAGGCAAGCATATTATAAGTTGGAGGATTATATTCAAGATAAAAATGCTTGGCTCAATGCTGGTCCAGCTCCTCTACCACCGAGGTATACAAATTGATTAGTTTGGTAATTATTGTTATTATTTTTTAATGCTTTTTTTTTGGGAATTGTAAAATATTATAAGTATTGTATAATGTAGAAGCATTTATTTTCAAAGTTTGTAAATGTGAGTACCATGGAGCTATTTTATGGTTTTTTATGTTACTATTGGACTTGTTTGACATAAATGAGAACGGCAGTTGAGAGATTGTCATGCTCACTTAAATGTCTCACTGATGGTGGCGCATGTGTTGGATCATTCGGTTTCTTTCAAAATGGTTGAGCTGAGTGGTGCTAATATTGGTGTCATGTTCGTGAACGGGCGCTGTCAGTTGAGACTGGTAATCTCTTAGCTGCCAGTTGCTATTTTAATATCTATATTTAGTTTTTATTTTTTACTGTATTTACATTGTTCTCACATGATAACGACAAGAAACATGTAACAGTGATATTTGTAATTACAAAACATGATTGAAAAGAGTGTCCATGGAGTTTCTTGCACATTCTTCTCCATAGAGATCTACGCTTTGGAATGTGCAATTAGCATCATTTTTTTTTTCTGACTAACTGACTTCTTGACATTTCAAAAGTGCCTGTAAATGGTTTATTTGAAATAAATGCTTTTGAATCTTTGAATCTTTGAGAGTGAATAGGCTCTTAATAAACTAGTGTGCCTTACCATCAATGATTGCATCATTGCTTACCATCAGGTGGGATCGCAGTCAAGCACTGGTTTATATCAAATAAAAAAAAAAACCATTCCAAGACAAACAGTTCCCGTTCAACTATTCAGTCATTGACGCCATTTTTAAACTTCCTCTAATATATTAATTTCTCATTTTATTAATTCTCGTAACTTTACACTATTATTTCCATCCTCCATCATTACTCCATCTCCACTCTCTTAAGTTCGGGAAGTTCCTGCACCGGATTCGTGCGGAAGCGACGCCCGGGTGTCACCACTGTGTGGTCCATCCGGAGGACACGGTGGAGCATACGGTGGAGGTGTGTCCCGCTTGGGCAGAGCAACGCCGTGTCCTCGTGGGGGCGATCGGCGGCGGCGATCTCTCGCGCCGGGCCTTGGTACAGGCCATGATCCGGAGCGAGGACGAATGGCAGGCGGTCACCTCCTTCTGCGAAGCAGTAATGCTTGCAAAGGAGGCGGCCGATCGCGTGAGGCAGCGGTCCTCACGCCCCAACCGCCGCCGGGATTCCGATCCCGATTTCCGGCCACCGTAGGCGCGGGCTTGCGGACGGCGAGCAATGGGTGGCTCGCCGTCCGACCGTCCGGTAACCGTCCGGACCGAGCCCAAGTCGTCAACGGCGCGTGCTGTTCCACGCGCGCCTCAAGGAGATGTCAGCAAATGTAGGGGCCCAGCAGGGTCGAAGCCTACTGGGGCCAAGGGTCTGATTCTGAAAGGAAGACTCGGCCCTGGTACGAAAGGCAACGAAGGAACAGGAGTGAGTTTTTAGTCAGTAAAAGTCTGACACTATCTCCCGCCCCCCCAAGGGCGGGAGATGTCATAAGATGATTTTCCCACCGAAAAAAAAAAAAAATCTCCACTCTCTGTTTCTGTTTTCTCCAAGTTTAAATTATACCTCATCATACACGTATGAGTAATTTAAATAAATAAAAACCTTGAACGGAGATATTGTTAGTATTTTTTTTTTGTAAACAACTGTAATACTATAGTTGAAATAATTCATAAGGCTTTTGTCATAAAGCAAAAATAAACAAATACTAAAAAAAATTGTTTCAGACATGTGCGGATGAGAAAGAGTAACAAACATACAAATTTCACATTTATAATTTTTTTTTTCATTTGAAAATCATCCAATGACAGGGCTTGGGCTCAGCGAGAGGGTGTGTCAGACTTTTACTGACTAAAAACCCACTCCTGTTCCTTTGTTGCCTTTCATACCAGGGCCGAGTCTTCCTTTCAGAAGCAGACCCTTGGCCCCAGTAGGCTTCGACCCTGCTGAGCCCCTACGGTTTGCTGATATCTCCTTGAGGAGCGTGTGGACGACTTGGGCTCGGTCCAGACGGATACCGGACCATCGGACAGCGAGCTACCCATTGCTCGCCATCCGCAAGCCCGCGCCTATGTTGGCCGGAAATCGGAATCCCCGGCGGATGGGGCGTGAGGACCGCGCCCTCGCGTGTGCATGTGCGGCCTCCTCCTTTGCTAAGATTACTGCTTCGCAGAAAGAGGCAACCGCCTGCCACTCCTCCTCGCTTCGGACCATGGCCTGTACCAAGGCCCGGTGCGAGAAATCACTGCCACCGATCTCCCTCACGAGGACACTGCGGTGCTCAGCTCAAACAGGGCACATCTCTACCGAGCGCTCCACCGTGCCTTCCAGGCGGTTCACACAGTGGTGACACCCGGGTGTTGCTTCCGCGCGAATCCGGTGGAGGAACTTCCCGAACTGGCCATGTTCGGTGAGAAACTGCGTCATGCGGAAGGTGAGGGCGCCGTGAGGTCTTTGCAGCCACTCCTCAAAGACTGGATGTTGGACTTACCGCCATAATTATGGCGTGCCTAACATTTTTAATATAAGAGTGATTATTATCATTCTATTGAATGTTGTTGAATCGATCAAAGTTTAAATATATCTATAAAATGTATATAATATAAAAAATAGTCCCCTGGTGTCCAGAGCAAGGTTCAAAGTACCGGCCGGCTAGCGCTCCAAAGACCGAACCTCCTCACAATGCGAGCCGTATCAAGGAGTACTTTCTGTGTCAGGCCCTTGATCCAACCGCGCATCGGCAGCTTCGATAGATGATCATCGAGACTTTTGGCAGTTGGCAAAAACTACTTGTTCCTCTTTTATTATTAACTAGCTTCTGCAAGCGGCTTCGCCCGCTTGAAAGAAGGTTTTCATCATACAAACTTTGGACTCCGTTTCATTCCCTTAGGATGTGAATTTTGACAAATCCTCTCTTGTTGCTCGCCTATGCCATAAAAGGAAGTTTTGTGCAAAATTTCACGCTCCTAGTCTTAGTAGTTTAGGCTGTGCGTTGATAATGTCAGTCAGTTTCTCCTTTTATATATATATGTGCACAGGGATGCCGATCATCATTGAAGCTCTGTCCAGGGACTCTTGTTTTGTTGGCGATGGCTGGGTATCGAGCAATAAACAAACTATTCCAGATCACACAACTAATTTATTATGATTTACAAAGTACTTTGTGATTATGATGCAAGCTTTAGGTATTCACTTCACACAACGAGCCGTGAAGCAGTCTCCGAGTCTCGACGTTGTTTGCATGGCTGCCGACAGAGGAAAGAGCCTCTTGCAGGTCAACCTAGGAGGTTGTCGGCTGCTTAACCGGACTTGCCTGTGGCGGCCTCGATTCAAGAATCAAAGCCTCCAGCCAGGGCTTACTTAACTAACTTACAAACTAAGCGACTACACGCTAAGGGCACTCCCTGTGGGGTACGGACCTCGGCTTAGGGCGTCGCTGGGGGGGGGGCAGCAAGGGACGGGCTGGATCGAACAAAGATTTTATTATTATTAACGGGGAATTTTAAAACTACGGCTCAGCGACGCGGGCTGGCTCGAGCAAGGGACGGGGAAAGCCCCGTCGCTCTGCGGTCGGCACTTTTATCTATTCGGTTCGTGCAAGCGTCAGCGCGGATTCTGTCAAAGTGACAGGTGTCACTTTTTACTTGGCTCGTTCATTCGTTCTCAAGCTTCCGTACTATTGACTTCTCCGACATATAGATATGAAAACCGGATTGAATTGATAAAGATGGTTAATACTTACATATGTATAAGTAAGACCAATAAGTACCACAAGTGTTGCAGTTATTTGCATTTTGCGAATTCAGAGCTCGCCTTATCGTTATTTTAATGTAATAGGTACGCACGTACTATTTCAACTTTTCAACAATTAGAAACTACGTTTCGTTTAATTAAGTTGGGCCCGTTTTAAACCTCCTGATGCTTAATGAGGTCCGCGTTACGTATTTCGTTAGTTCATAATTGGTCGGGTCAAGATGATAAAGCTATCGTACAAGCACTTAACTTGAGTTTTGCAATTTATTTCGGCAATTCTGTATCGTGTACTTTTCCATAACTGAGCAGAAATATAATGTCGTAAATAAATAATGTGAATCTTTCCAAAATTATTAATGTTTAATTAAAAGATGAAGCCTATTTATGCCTTCCGGATACGTTTATTGCGAAACCGGAAAATAATTCAAAATAACAATGTTTTTGAACGACTGAAATAATGGTAATTGTTAAATTTAAGCGATGTTCGTAATTTTTCATGGCGATAACATTTAACCTTCTGTGGTCAGCCTCAGTCTTGTTCTGATACTCTAATGTCCCAAGACACATTGACCTTGAGAACAAAGACATGGTCATCACAATAATAATTATTACTAAAAATTAATTGTTAAATAAAATTGCTAAAATAATTACAAGTTTCGATAAAAAAATCGAGTAGTACAGTTTATATGTAAATAGGAAATTAATTTCGAAGATGACGGTGTTGACATTTACAAGAGCAATTAATAATTTAAATAACCTTCTATGTTTCTGCACAGTTTTGGTAACTTATAAATTACAACAGCTAAGGTAGCAGAAGACGTTGTTTGCGTGGAAATATTTAAGTCACGCAGTTTCATCAATAGTTCTATCATTATTTTAATTACATTCGATGTGTACAAAATCAAAACGCAATCTTCAATTACTATTGTATGTGATAAAAATATACAAATTATGAGAGTTGAAATTTTAATTTAATAGGGATTTTTATTAAGGTGGGAAATCATCTAATGGATTCTCGCGCTCTAGGGCGGGGCAGGAGGGTCAAACTTTTACTAAATAAAACCACACCTATGTTACTTCAGTTACCATTTGCGTTCTAGAACTACAGGTTTCCCTTTCAGAAGTTGACCCATGGCCCTGGTAGGCTTTGCCAATACTGGGCTGCTACGATTTTGCTGTGATCGCATTGAGATGCGCGTGGAACATTACACGCTGTCGACGACTCGGACTTGGACCGGTTGTTTATCGGACGGCGAGCTACTCATTGCTCATCGTCCGCAACGGGTCGGAGTCCCGGCGGCTGGAGCGTAAGGATATCCGTTCCGTCATGCAACACCCATAAAATACTTATCTCACTATTTTTATATATAATCTCTGTTTACTAAATAACAGACACGCCATTAGTTACACGACTGTACAATAAACACGAAATGTTAATGTTAACAAAGCGATGTTGGTGTTGGTTTAAATCGGCACGAATCGGTTTATCTTATCGATATTGAAATTCATCTCGTTTCGTTTAACAATCGAACGAAAAATGTTTTACCAAATGAAGGCAGACCTGGCGTGTTTTGTTGTAATCACTAGCACGATATGGGGCCTTTGGTAAAATTTCCCGGTAATTTTTTTGGGGGAGTAATTTTATAGTCAGGCTAATATTGCAATTGTAACTTTTGCAGGAGAACCAAAGTCGCTGACATAGCCCGAAGAATCGCCAAACTAAAGTGGCAGTGGGCAGGGCACTTTACTCGTAGAACGGATGGTCGGCGGGGACAAAAGGTTCTCGAGTGGCGACCGTGCACCGGAAAACGCAGCGTTGGAAGGCTTCCCCCACAAGGTGGACCGACGACCTGGTGAGAGTCCCGGGAATGCGGTGGATGCGAGACGCAGAGGATCGGTCGTTGCGGCGACGCTTGGGGGAGGCCTATGTCCAACAGTGGACGTCTTTCGGCTGAAATAATGATGATGATGATGATGAATATTGTAATGGCGAAAGTTTGTGAGTTTATGCGTCTCTGTTTGTTAATTTTATATACTTGAACGGATTTCGATGAAATTTGTTACTCGGGTATATCCTGGAATAGTTCATATGATACTTCCTATCCCGTGAGTATGTTCCCTTGGGATAATTTCCTACCACCATGCGGGCGAAGTCGCTGGCAGCTAGCTTAATCTACCGGGATCCCGATCCCGACTTCCGGGGTAGCTCACCGTCCGACCGTCTGGTAACCATTCAGACCGAGCCCAAGTCGTCGACGGCGCGTACTGTTCCACGCGCGCCTCAAGGAGATGTCAGCAAACCGTAGGGGCCGAGAAGGGTCGAAGCTTACTGGGGCCAAGGGTTTGTTTCTAAAAGGAAAACTCGGCCCTGGGACAAAGACAAAGCAGGAACAAGAATGGGTTTTAGTCAGTAAAAGTCTGACAGGCCCTCACGCTCCGCCCAAGGCGAGGGAAGTCATTGAATGATTTTCTCACCTAAAAAAAGCTAGATGTAAAGTATAGATTAACTTTTATATGGTAAACCAGGCATACATGCCCCACTTTATATACTTTATAACACTTCCACACTAATACGAATAATGTAAATGATCTTTTTGTTTCCGAATGAATTTGGATGAAACATGGTACACGGGTAAAAATCCTGGAATAGAACATAAGGTAATTTTTATCCCTGGAGCCAGTGGAAAAATCTGTGCACCCAGATTAGGAGCAGCAAACACAATCTCCACTTTTTGGACGATTATGATCTTCAGTGTTTGTGCGGCGTCTCTCCGCAGACCATGTCCCATATTCCATTCTGCATCACTTGCCCTGCTACCATTCATGTAGATACCTAATGACAGTGTCAGTGGACGGCATTACCGTGGCTAAATAGGTACTGGGCCAGGAAAGGAATTAAGCTTAAAAAAAAACTAGTTTTACTAAGAAGTCTTCTTCTGAACGTGTTGATGGCAAAACTAGTTTTTTCCTTGAGCTAAATAACTAGATTTTTCCCTGGGGCATGCTCTCTTAGGTTCATTTCTACATTCACACTGGCGAAACCGCTGGCTGAAGCTAATCTGTATATATAAAAGAAAGTCGTGTTAGTTACATTATTTATCATTATAACTCAAGAACGGCTGAACTGATTCGGCTGAAGATTGGTGGGGAGGTAGCTTAGAACCAGGAGACGGATATAGGATACTTTTTATCTCGTTCCCGTGGAACGTGGCATAAAACATGGTATAGCAATTGCAACTAACATACAATAACAAAACACAACTGACAGCTAAACGTGATGTTGTCTATGGTTAAGTATGGTTGAAAATTTGACAAATTGAAATTTTGAAGTTAGCCCGTTGATGTTTTTAATGACTTGACTAGCCTGTTGGTCTAGTGGTTAGTGACCCTGACTGCTATGCCGGAGGTCGTGGGTTCGATTCCCACCCAGGAAAAATGTTTGTGTGATGAGTATGATCATTTGTTCTGTGTCTGGGTATAATTTATCTATATACGTATGTATTTAGGAATATATAAGTATATTTATCAGTTGTCTAGTACCCATAACACAAGCTCAGCTTAGCTGGGGACTAGACGGCGTTGTGTGATTGTTGTGGAATATTATTATATTATTATTATATTATATTGGAATATTAAATTAATATACTATAGAGTAAAGTAGAGTAGGGTAGAGTAGGATAGAGTAGGGTAGAGTGAGGTAGAGTAGGGCAAAGTAGGGTAGAGTAGAGTAGAATACAGTAGTCAGTTGACGGGAGCGAAGGCGCGGGCAAAAGTTAGTTCTAAAATAAATTAATCATCACATTTAAATTCCCAGAACATTTTAAGTCTAAAAAGGGCGAGGGGTGTCTTGGACCAAGCAATTATTACAATCTTTTCTGTAGGTACTAAACAAGAGAACAAAATTTATTTCAGTAGAAGATCATTTAGTAACATTGAGCAGGCGTTGATATCTTTGCAAATTAGTTAGTACGCTCATTAAAGAAACTTTAATCACGGATTTCTCTTACTAAATCAAGCCGTGGATCGCTTTTTATTAGAGATGCGCCGAATAGAGGTTTCACTGAACAATCGAATACCGAATAATATTCAGTTAAGTTCTTACCGAACCGAATACACTGCCGGATAATTCGGTTCTCCATTCCATAGTTTTGCCGCAAAAAACAACATTTTTTTCCGAGGCAAGAAACGTGTATGTGGAGTAAAGAAATAGGTTTTTGCCTGATAGAACTGAAAGCTTGGTCTTCTTGCATCCTAATCTACCGCTACTTGATTATAAAATATATTAAATTTTAATTACAATTATTCTGAGAAATCATGGAACGGGGGTTGAACACTGACTCGTGGGAGTCGCTTACCGCCCGACCTGATGCGACAAATACAATAAATTGTGGCTAGAGAGCTTGCGCACTTTTCCGCACTAGTACGTAAAATATTCTTGATTTATCTATGTTCAAATAAATTTATTAGTGGTATAGTTGAGAAAACTATTGTTCATTAATTATGTATAAGTAAAACTTTCCTAATACAAAATGAATGTTTAAATATGGGATTCCTTTAATTTATTTTGCCCTAAAGTTAGCCTTTAGTTAAACCGAATACATTCGGCATTTCAACCTAATGATTCGTCCAAATTAATACGAAAAACTCAAAATTCTGCCGAATACACCGAATACCAAATATAAAACGAATATTCGGCACATCTCTACTTTTTATGTAGATATAAATTCCGTGCCGTGTAAAAATCTTTAGTTCAGCTTCATCTGATTAGAGCGAGCTGACCCCAACACAGTTCGGAAAAGGCTTGGTTTACCTGATTACATAGTAATGCGTAGGCGCTTCAGATCATTGCGATAAAAGCTTGGTAAATACTAAAGATTCCTCAAGAAGAATAGAGTGAATAGGTTGCTTCTAGGCAAGCGTGCTCCATCGTTGGCCACATCATCGCTTACCATCAGGTGAGATAGTGGTCAAGCACGAGCCTGTCACACTGATATTATAAAGGGGAAAGTTTGTGAGTATGTGTGTTTGTTACTTCTTCACTTTCGAACGGCTGAACGAATTTGATGGATCTTGGCAGACAGATAGACCAAATCCTGGAATAGAGTATGGAGTACTTTTTTTCCGCGGGAGTATGTTGCCTTGAGATTATTTTTCTACTGTCACGTGGGTGAAACCGCTGGTGATCCATAATAAAAAAAATTGGGCAAGTGCGAGTCGGACTGGGGCAATGAAGGTTCCGCACAATCTTGCCTATGTAAATAATTTAATTACCGAATGGAGTCTCGAAGATTTTTCCGAATGGCATTTTTTTTTGCGACGTAACAACAAATTTACTGTTTTCAGATTTATTCCTATACTTGTGCTATAGGACCTTGCTTTATGCAAGTACTATAAATGGTTTTTATTTCAACTCGATACTTGTACTTATTCCCGAGGTCTTGACAGACAGACAGACAGAAGGACCACAAAGTGAAGTAAGTGAAGTGATGGTACAGAACTCTAAAGAAACAGGATTATTGACACATTGAATCAATTCAATTTTAAATAGCCAGTATTGTCTTTTTAGTCAATTTATTAATGTCAGAGATTTATGAATGACTGTGACATTTAAAACCTACATAATATGGGTGGAGCTTTGCGGTGAGATTCAACACGTTTTACGATACTTCGGCACACTCGGCGATGATGAAACATACTATAATATATCCTCAATATAGTTGCCAACATAACCCGCATCCGACACCATCAAAGTATCAACCATTTATTCACAAGTAGCTTCTGCTAGGAGCAGTGGTAACAGGCCCGACTTTTGAGTGATAGGTCGCGGGATCGAACTCGGCCAGCCGAATCACTTTGTAGAATTTATTTCATCATCACTGCCCTCAAAACGATGAAGGAACACATTATGAGGAAACCGGCATGTCCTAGGTACAAAAATTCAAAGACATGTGACATCCACCAACCCGCAACTGGGCTCCCGTGGTGGATTACGGCCCATTCCCTCTCCTAGAGAGGACGGCAGAGTCCCAGCATTATAAGGTTGATTATGAGCTTCAACCAGCAGCTTCACCTACGTGAATCAAGAAAACTGTACCATGGGACCGTTTCGTTTATCCCGTGATAAAAAACGTAACCCTACGTGCTATAACCCGGGGCCCCAGGATGAAACCAGGGGCCCCGGGATGAAGGCAAAGAAGGAAAGGAGAGGGTTTTTAGTCAGTAAAAGTCTGACACTATCTCCCGCTCAGCCCAAGAGCGTGATTTGTCATTAGATGATTTTCCCACCTAAAAAAAACCCTACGTGCTATTCCAGGTCATGACCATATTTTATCTAAATCAGCTCAGCCGTTTTTGAGTGAACGTGTAACAATCAAACATACACACACATACATACCTACAGTCATTCCTACGATGTTAGTGTGATTATATAATAATACGAACGATACTATGCACAGCTCGACTTGTTTTTCTGGTCTGACCAGCATCTTTTAAATTAGCTTTATCTACAGCTATTATAAAGATGAGCTGGAATTAGGCTTCACTTATATTAATATATTCAGTTTAATATAAGATCTAGCGCTCTTTGAGTCATAGTTTCGTTATTCATTCACGCGATGCTGGTTTGCTTTACAATTACAATTATTATCGAGCTAGTGTAACTCTACGATTAACTGTGATATTATACAAACATTTTAATGTATTGAAACTTCATTCAGCTTAGCGGCAAGCTTTGATCCATTCATAATTGATGGTGATCCACTAGACGTACAACGGTCTTTGTTCAAAGTGTTTGTTAATAAACAAGAAAAAGTTGACCCAAGGAATTGCTAGGAATTGCTTCTGTATCGTGGGTGCGTTTACAAATACAAAAGACTCCCATACCCGGCGGAACTTACTATCTGATGGCCAAACAAATATTTGTTCTGTATGATCCAGCGATGCGACAGCGCCGCAGCCATTCGCTTAAACAATCAGCCGACCATGTTTTTTTTTTTTTTTGGGTGGGAAAATCATCTAATGACAAATCGCGCTCTTGGGTGGAGCGCAAGATAGTGTCAGACTTTTACTGAATAAAAACCCACCCCTGTTCCTTATTTGCTTTCGTCCCAGGGCCCGGGTTTCACTTTCAGACTGTCAGCCGACCATGTCAAAAATTCTGATTAAGAGTACATCTTCAGTAGCACATATCATTCTACCGTGCTAACTAATCATATCAAAAGATTTAGGCATGTATAAATGACTTGGTAATCGACCATAAACAGATAAAAGTACTCGCAAAATAAATAAATTCGATACACGTTTTATTTCTTACAGTGTGGTTCATGTGAGAAACATTGTTGTAAACTAGCCGGCCTTTATGATGAACTAACATAAGACCTTGTGCTTTACGAGCATCAGCAGACGAATCCAACGCGCATGGGTCATTACGAGAAAAATGTCAGACAATTACTATCTCAGCCGTTAGGGTGCGTTTCCATTGATGCCGCGCTAGGCGAAAGGAGCGGAAAAGAACAGTGATAAGTGGCAGGTGTTTTCATTGAAGCGAAGTGGACATAGTAGAGCTGAGTTGAGCTGATCAGAGCCGAATTAAGCAGAGTTCAGTTAAATCTCACGTATTGGAAGACGTCCACTCTTTGAGGAGTGGCTGGAAAGACCTCATGGCGTCTTCACCTACCGCATGACGCAGGTCCTAACCGGACATGGTAAGTTCGGGACGTTTCTGCACCGGATTCGTGCAGAAGAGACGTCCGGGTGCCACCATTGTGTGGACCGCCCGGAGGACACGGTGGAGCACACGGTAGAGGTGTGCCCCGCTTGGGCAGAGCACCGCCGTGTCCTCGTGGGGGCGATCGGCGGCAGAGATCTCTCGCGCCGGGCCTTGGTACAGGCCATGGTCCGGAGCGAGGAGGAGTGGCAAGCGGTCGCCTCATTCTGCGAAGCAGTAATGCTAGCAAAGGAGGCGGCCGATCGCGTAAGGCAACGGCAACGGTCCTCACACCCCAACCGCCGCCGGGATTCCGATCCCGATCGTCCGGTAACCGTCCGGACCGAGCCCAAGTCGTCGACGGCGCGTAGTGTTCCACGCACGCCTCAAGGAGATGTCAGCAACCGTAGGGGCCCAACAGGGTCGAAGCCTACTGGGGCCATGGGTGATGCGAAAGAGATCCCCGGGGCCCTGGAAAACAAATGGCAAAGAAGGAACAGGAGTGGGATTTTAGTCAGTAAAAGTCGACACTATCTCGCGCTCCGCCCAAGAGCGGGGGATGTCATGAGATGATATTCCCACCCGATAAAAAAAAAAAAAAAAAAACGTATTGGAAGACGCAACTTTGGAAGCCCTCCCAACAGGTTGACCGATGACCTGGTGAGGGTCGCGGGAATCAGATGGATGTGAAACGCATAAGACCAGTCGTTATGGGGACACTTGGGGGAGGCCTATCTCCAGCAGTGGGCCTTTTTCGGCTGAAATGATGATGACATTGAAATTTAATCTAAAAATCCCGGTACCGTCCGCTTCATGGCCTTCGCTCGGAACCATAGCCTGCTCGATTGCATTTTGTCCAGCTCGGGGTCGCGTGTTTATATAATTTTATTTAAAAGTATGCTCAGCTTTGATCCAGTCCCATTCCACTATATTCACTGATGCTGAATCAAAGAAAAGTAGAAGATATTTTGAGCATTGTGATTGGCCAATGGCCAATTCTCGGTCCACTCCTCTCCACTCCGCTCAGCTTTGCGTCAGTGGAAACGTGCCCTTAGCGAAGAATAGGTTAAAGTGTTGTTAAATATCAGTGTGTTGTCCGAATGATATTTCAGTTTGGTCAGACACCTCGTTATACTATTTTGATCCAATAATAACCATTATTTCTTCACATACATTACAGATTTGATTTCCATTACACATTTGATTTTGCAAAACAAACAATGTTGTGTATTGTAATGTGTCTGTTGATCGGCAAGTAATGTCTCAATATTCTTTCTTTAAAAACATAATTTGGATTATATTATATACATATAATATAGTATTTTCATTAGCTTTTTACTTTGTTAATGATGTTTCTACAGTTAATTATCTTTTTTAGGGTTTCGTAGCTCAAAAGAAAAAAACGGAACCCTTCTAGGGTCACTTTGTTGTCCACCTGTCTATGTGTCTGTCAAGACCCTTAATCTCGGGAACGCGTGGAGGTATCGAGTTGAAATTAAAACTCAGGCCTGCGGTCCCTTGAAGCTGTAAAAAAATCAAACTTCTGAACGTCGCAAAAAAAAAAAATACTTTGAACGTAAGGGAACCAAAATTCATAGGGCACTTCCTGTTGACCCAGAATCTTAAAATTTGGCACAAAATGAGGTATTATATAGGTATTGGCATAGGTATAGGAACAAATCTGAAACAGTAATTTTGTTGTTACGTCAAAGTTTTTTTGCGATTCGGAATGTTTGTTCGGAACCCTCAGTGCGCGAGTCCCACTCGCACTTGCCCAGTTTATTTGGTATGGGAAGTCACTCATTCATTTGCCTGATTATAATTTAGGTGTCTTCAAGGCTATAGTGAATAAGTTCTCTAATCAATGCGCTTCACCATCAACGATTGATCTAGTGATCAATCGTTGATGGTGAAACGAACCGTCAGGTGAGATCGCAGTCAAGCACTAGTTTATATCAATTAAAAATAAACATTAAATAACTTCTTCATTTATTTTTAGTGTATGGTATTTATAGTTATATAAAGTATTTATTAGTTTAATTTAAGATTTCACAAACTCTTCTTTGCTTATTTTCTACACACTACAGTCTACATCTCTTCTAATCTCTCCTTTCGCAGGTCTGCTGGAAGAAATTTATTTTTGAAATAAGCAGTACCTTTGTACAAAATTTATATTAAGATACCTATCTTCTTCGTTGTATTTGTGTGTACATTAATTATAAAATAAATAAATAAACTTCTCCTGCTCTCTGTGTAGCGAGAGGGAATGTCAGACTTTTACTGACTAAAACCCACCTGTGTTCCTTCAGTTGCCCTTTGCGTTCTAGGGCCGCAGTGACTTTTTCGAATAAACCTGCAGCCTCTACAAAATAGAGTGCTTGCGTCATTGCTATTGCATAAAACAACTGCGATAGTAAACAAATAAAGCTGTACTTCGACTTTTAAGTTTCTTGCAAAGTAATCAATCAAGTCTTGCTTCTTAAACACGTTCGTTTCCGTTATCAGAGGAGCATCGATCACGCATCAGGATCTAAAACGCCCTGACTTGGTCGTGCAATGACGTGGTGTGATCGCGCAATACTGTGTTTTTAAATAAAATAAAATCAACGGATCAATTATGTAGCAAAGAGTTGGTGCCCCGAGATAGTGAGACTGGATCGCGGCAGATCATGGTGGAGATGGCGGGACGAACTGGACAGATATTGCACGAGCTCACCGAACATGGAAGGAGTGTAGGGACGCTTTTACCCAAGTGCAGAACAATACATTTAGCAAAAAAGAAAAACAAAAATTTTTCAGTAAAACTTAATAGCAATGACGTAAAAAATCACGTTGTTTTATGATCAATCTGTATTATTTAAACAAAACACAATCACGGGTAAACGCCTATTTCCCAAAAAGCCCTTGACTGACGATCTTAGATGTCTAGTCGTTATCTGCATCTGTGGCCATACGCAATACCAAAGGCATCTCATTGGTCTTGTCATCCTGAGACAGCCTTTTTAATAATAATAATAATAATTTATATGTGTTTACAAGGAATAAAGAGAATAATAATAAATTTTTATTTCAGACAATCAAGAGTCCATAAAACATTGCACATACAGAAACAAATTACACACACAGAAAACAAATTAATTAATCAATTTAATGTAGTTGTAATCAGGCAAGAATCCATTTCCTTTGAACTGGAATACAAGAGTGCGACATGACCGTACACACAAAAAGAGCTAAACATATTAAAAAAAAATGTCATACCAATCGTTGCTTTTCAGAGGTATTTCCACAAAAGTGCATATTTAGTCGTCAAAGGCGGTTATACTATGGTTGTCCAATTATATTAGTTTAAGTTGGCAGTATCCTAGAAGACTGAATATAATGTACCTAAGCAAAAAAGTAAGGTGAAGTTTTTTCTGCCTAAGCTCTTGACATTTGAAGCTGCTACACGCGTAGTTTTATAGAGTGCAGGTTTAATTACTGCCTTAGGCTTTAATGTTTTTGTTTTTACGCCACTTATCTGAAGAAGCATGCAGACGACGCATTATAAGGAAACTAGTTTATGCTTGCGGCTTTGTCCACGCAGATTAAGCAGGGAAAAATATACCCTGTCACTAATCTAGATTATGGTCTACCCGTATTCGAAGTTTCATCAATCTGTGCAGCCTATAAACATCAAACTTTGTCATCGCTTTTCACGCCTCTGAGTTTTATTTTCGAAGCAGGAAGTCATTAAATGACTTTTCTCGCTCTACGGTGGAGAGAGAGGAGGTGTGGCAGACTTTTACTGGCTGAAACCTATGTTTCTTCATTTGTCATTGGCATTCTAGGGCCACAGTAACTCTTTCAAAAGTTCCTGCAATGCCTTTGGGGTTGGATTTTGTTGAATAACGTAGAAAAGCAATCAAAACTTCAGCATTCAAAAAGTAAAAGGTAAATCAGTTTGTGATGTTTGTGTTGTTTTATGTTATAAACTAGTTTCTACTAGCGGCTTCGCCCGCTTGAAAGTAGGTTTCTACATACAAACTTTAGACCTACCGTTTACCCCATTAGGGAGCCATGGGTGATGCGAAAGTGACCCCCGGGGCCCTGGAAAAATAAAAATGGCAAAGAAGGAACAGGAGTGGGTTTTTAGTCAGTAAAAGTCTGACACTATCTCCCGCTCCGCCCAAGAGCAGGGGTTGTCATTAGACGATTTTCCCACCCAAAAAAAAAACCCCATTAGGAAATGAATTTTGGAAAATCCTCTCTTAGTCTACGTAATAAAAGGTTGGCGTGAAATTTGAAACAAGGCTTGTGTAAAATTTCACGCTCTTAGGTCCAATAGTTTCGGCTGTGCGTTGATATGTCAGTCAGTCAGTTTGTCCTTTTATACATTAAATATAGGTAACACCAACCTTTAACACTATTTTATATAGAGTTTCATAATTTTAATGATATAATGCAGTACTTATTGCCGTATGTGTTCGTATTTAACATTCCTGGCGCAACATGTTGTGAAGCTTGTAATAACGATATTAAGATAATGGTTATAATTATTTCTAAACAAATATAGTTGCCTCTTGCTAACGGCTACTGTTTTAAATAGTTCCAATAGTTAACTACCGATAGGCTACCTTTTTCATGGCACATAATTATTTCTAAGCACCAAAATTATTATTTATTTAATTAAAAACCAACACATTGGCAATTACATAGATTGAGTGTGCAGTAAATGAAACGCTTAGCTACTATTGATACAAACAAAACTTGTCGAGATATTTATTTTTATATTTTATTATTTATATTTAAATAAACAGGTTAGTATTTTCAGAATCGACTATATAATAGAATTAAGCTATTTGTAAAATGGCAATTTTTTTAACTATTTCAGAATTAAAAAAAAAAATACTCTTTCTGATAAATCTTGATTGCTATATTGCAAGGGAGGCGACCTACCTTTACTACAAATCGCGCTAACAAACAAAAGAAGAAGACACCTAAATTATAATCAGGCAAATGGATGAGTGACTTCCCATATCAAAAAAAACACTGGTCAAGTGCGAGTCAGACTCGCACACTGAGGGTTCTGTACAGACTTATCTATATTATAAATAGTTCAATTCCCGAATGGAGTCTCGAAGATTTTTCCGAATCGCAAAATATTTTTTTTTTTGTTACGTAATATAAAATTTACTGTTTATAGATTTATTCCTATACCCGTGCTATAAGACCTTGCTTTATGCTAAATTTCAGGATTATGGGTCAACGGGAAGTACCCTATAAATTTTGATTTTTTTTGATAGTGTCGAAATATACCTACGTTTTTTGCGACCTAAACGGCCGTATCTTTTTTTTCGTTAACTTAGAAGTTTGATTTTTTCACAGTTTTAAGGGACCGCTGAGTACATGGTTTATGGTTCCTGAGTATATAGTTTTAATTTCAACTATACGTCCACGCGTTCCCGAGATAAAGGGTCTTGACCAATAGACAGATGGACAACAAAGTGATCCTATAAGGGTTCCATTTTTTCCGTTTGAGGTAAGGAACCCTAAAAAAAGCAAATCTTAATTTGTCGATTTAGTCGATCGTAACAGTACTTTTGCTAATTCAAATAAAACTTAAAATAAATGTGAGTTCTGTTGTGGCAAATTATGCTAAGTATCTTACATTAGCGTACCCAAATTATTACGTCATATGCCGCCACCACTGGTGCGCGTGCCGTAATAATAATAATAAATTTTGTTTATTTTCCACCATTACAGTTTTTTGCATTAAATAATTTTTTAGTTTATTATAGGGGTGGACTGGAGCCTAAACTAGGGCAACCCTTTATTTCAGGTCTTCAGGACACTCACCCGCGATTTGAACCTAATGTTAGATAACTATATAAAAACAAAGTACAGGTACCAAGAACAGGTAGAAGGAAACAAAATAAAAGGGTTAATAAGAAATAATAATGTAACCGTGAGTGTATGTGTGATGGTGTGTCAGTGCGTGAGCGTTTTGTGTGTGTGTGTGTGTGTGCGTATGCATTGTGTATGACTAATTTCTTAAAAAAAACATTACCTAAGTGCGTTTAAATAAGCTTTTAGTGCTTAAATTACTATTATTTTAAGTTGATTTTCTAGTTGGGGTGTTTTATAGTGAGTAATATTCCAATTACGTGTTGTACATAAGTGATTCTGTACTGAACTGTTCCTTTACTCAAAATAGTCCATCCATTGTGAAGGCAATTCGACGATCGGAGAGAGATCAGCCCCCCTAGCCAAGATACGATAGTTCCGTTTTCGTCGAACGCCTCGAGTAGGCCACGCCTCCGATTCCTTTGTTCTGACCACGTGACTGAGCGTTGAAATGACGTTAGAACAAAGGAATCGGAGGAGTGGCCTACTCGAGGCGTTCGACGAAAACGGAACTATCGTATCTTGGCTGGCGCAAAACCAACGGTATTTATTACTTTCCGAGGCACGGGAGTATTACCAAAGACTTCAGAACTCCGTATTACCTACTAATTTGAAATTCATAATCTAAAACCCAAATAACACTACCCGATCCGAGAATCGAACCCAGGATCCATCTCCACCTTGCATTTCGGTTAATAAAAACAGAAAGTTTTTTGAATATAAAAATATGAGGTAAATAACAAGTTAAGATGAGAACATAATGGATACATTTAATTATATATACAGGATGTAACTTGAACTTTTGGAAAAATAAAGATGGTGATCAGGCGAGAATTATTGATGAGGCGATAATATTATAATAACCTCTACCTACTTACACTGTCGGTATGTGTAGCTTTTTTTCTAATAAACTTTACTATTTTTCTGAGGAAAACTAGAATAGGAAAATTAAAAACTAAAGTAATATACCTGTTAAATTAACATAGTAATTTTTATAACATTATGGTGTTTTAACAGCTTTTTAAAAACTGGAAGAGGTTTTGATTTCTATTAGAAGAGATTTCGATGTTTTCCGACCAGGGTTTGGGTGGAGGAGTCTGTCAGACTCACACGGACTAAAAGCACTTCACACATTTGCATCAGGAGTCGCAGGATTTCGGCGAAGAATTACCGTGGTCCTGAAACGTGTGGGTTTTAGTCAGTAAAAATCTGACACGTCCTCTTGCTCCACCCTAGAGAGGGAGAAGTCATTTTTTTAGGGTGGCAAATCATCTTATGACTTCTCCCACTTTAGGGCGGAGTGGGAGGGTGCGTCAGACTTTTGCTGACTAAAACCACATCTATGTGTCTTCTTGGCCTAGCGTTCCAGGACCCCGGGTTTCCTTTTCAGAAGTCGACCCATTGACCCAGTAGGCGGCCCTGCTTTGCCCCAACGGTTTGCTGACATCTCTTTAGCTATGTGCTTTAGAGCTGGCCGCTCGCGGGCCTCGTTCCTCCATTATTTACTTATACTAACATCATAAAATTTAAGAAGACATTAAACAAAGGTTACGAGCTATTAATTTAAAGTATCAATATTTTGGAGAGCATTAAAGTAGCAACCTAATATATAAATAGATTTTATTAGCTATATAAAACCTCATACATTATGATATTACCAGTTTTCTTGATAATTTTAGCGTCCATATGACGTAATATGTCTTAAAATCAAGGAAACATAGCGGTGTTACTTCCTGCCTACTGTACTAACATCAAACATTGACACCTTTTTGGTACACATAGTGGCAGATAGAACTTTATTTACTCAGACGAGATTTTATTTAAGTTTTTAAAACTCGGACTAAGACTCCATTTATTGATTTTCTGTGTACACAAGATAGTATGTGAGTTCACATATTTATGAAAGCACTGACGATACAGGAGTCGGAGTTACAAAGGTGAAAAAACGCTATTAAAAAGGAAAAAAGTAAACATTTAATTAGTATCCAGAAATTTCAAAATAAAAATTAGAATCCGAATCCCTGGACTTTAGTTTTTTTTTTTTTATTAATTATAGGCTCGCGTATGACCACCATCTCACCTGGTAAGCGATGATGTGGTCGACGATGGAGCACGCTTGCCTAGAAGTAGTCTATTCTCTCTTAAACACCCCTAAGTTGTAGCTATCAGGAAACACAGACTCCGGCAAAGAATTCCACTCCTCGTCTGTATGCACAATAAAATGAGTTCTCAAAACGCTTTGTGCGTATGGGTGGGATGTCTACCAAGTACCGGTGGCGCAACGCCGTACGTCTCGTTGTCAGATGATGGAATTCCGAGCAACAGAAGACTAGGAGACCAATTTTCGTATAAATTAAAGTTGAAATCAAACCTTGACGACAATGAATATCAAAAGTTTCCATATTGTAGGGATATAGTAGGACAAATACGAATACAGAGTGGTGTTTTGATAGATTCAGGCTGAAATTTGAGTGCAAACGTTTGGTAAATTCCTTCTTACTGTTATTATGATTTAAAAGTAAATCACTCCTCTACAACAGTACAAACCAAACCATTCGTTTAAATAGTTAAGAACCTACACCTACCTCTTACCTGTAGCATTATGAAGTCATTCACAGTTCAAAAAGCATGAACTTTCAACATTAAAATCAGATGAAATAATAAAATTACAGGGCGATAAGGTGGGTAATCCACAAGTTGGGCAACATTACCCACACTTGATAAAATCTGTTGAAGTCAATGCGTTTACAATTATCACCAGCCCGCTAACTTGAATGATTTCTAAACAATATAGTGAACGGACTTGACGCTTTCGACATTCGGTACTTGCTCTAACTGTGACAAAAAAAAACCATATATTTATTTACTTTGAAAATTACTTGCCTACACATCCTAATATCTTTTATATCTACGAGGTCTCTGGACCCTATATTGCTCGCAAAACAGATGGCTTACGGGGCCAAAAGGTTCTGGGTGGTGACTGCGTACCTGAGGACACAGTTTTGGAAAGTCTTTCAAAAGGTGGACCGATGACCTGGTAAGGGTTGCAGTAATCTATCAGCTAAAATGATAATGAAATTTTTCCGTTCTGAATGGAACTTGTACTGATTAAATCCCACCCGTGTTCCTTCAGGTACTCTTTGCGTTCCAGGACCACTTTGAGGCTCGTGTGGAACACAACGCGTCACGGATCGGGCCTAGTCCTTATCGGACGGCGAGCTATCACCCGCCGTCCACAAGACTGTGCCTACGGTAGCCGTGAGGACTGCCTCTTCTTGTCACTGACTTCACTGTGTAAAATTATTTTTACTCAGACTATATTATTTTGTTTTTTGATAGTCAAATGGATTAAACATTGTTAATTTTTTGTGTATAATATACATTAAAAGACAAATTCCTGGCTCATTAACGCTCAGCTCATAAGCCCAAGGGCTGGGGATGGAGCCTTGCATAAACGTTACTTTTATAATGAACACAAAGGATTTCCCAAAATTCACCCCCTTAGGTGATGAAGCGCAAGCGGTCGCTTCCTTCTGCGAAGCAGTAATGCTAGCAAATTAGAAGGCCGCACGTGCACGTGCTAGGGAGCGGCTTTCACGGCCCAGCCGCCGGGATCCCTATCCCGATTTCCGGCCACCGAAGGCGCGGGCGCGAGCAATGGGTAGCTCGCCGTCCGACCATCCAGTAACCGTCCGGAACTAACCCAAATCAGCGACGGCGCGTTTTGTTCCACGCGCACCTCAAGGAGATGTCAGCAAACCGTAGGGGCTCATAAAGCTCGAATTCAAAGAAGGAACAGGAGTGGGCTTTTAGTCAGTAAAAGTCTGACACACCCTTTTGCTCCGCCCAAGAGCGAGACATGTAATTAGATGATTTTCTCACCTAAAAAAAGGTGATGTAGCGGGTTGCCAAAGTTTCTATGGATAAACCTACTTTAACGCGAGCGAAACCACTGACAGAAGCTAGTATACTATAATCTAATCGATAGACTTATCGATAATCCAGTGTGTGTTATCTTACAAACCAGTTTAATTTAATTAGTTTAACAATTTTTGTCTAGACCCAAATAGATTTCAAATTAACCTTTCCTAACATTAAGCAATATAAAGTAAATCTTCTAGTTTTTATTTCTCATTTTGTGTGTTTTGACATTAATTTGAAACGTTTATGCAAAAAGCAGTATCGTCACGGTCCGATTCTAAGTATTTAAAACCGGTCCGACTTAGAAAAATGGGATTCCTACTGTCGATACAATCTAATTATGCTTTTGTGAGCAGAACAAAGGTGAATTCTACCACATTCAATGTAGACTGTAGGTACACACGCGAAACGTGTGGACTTCACGTTCCACTCCTTTTAATTTTATGTTCATCTAATAATTATTAAAATAACCAGTTTGTCATCCGTCTCGTAAATCAATTCATATTCTAGAGTCTAGATTTTTTTAAATTCTAAGTCTATAGATTATTTTTATAATTCTATAGCATAGCATAATTTATAATATTATGTTTGCTAAAAATTAAATATCTTAATTCAGACAAAAGCAAGGTTTTGCAATGTTATTTTTTGAGTAAACAAGTTACGTTTTTACTATCCTAGTGTTTGTGTTTAGATTTGAAGTTTATTTTTTTCCATTAACTACTTAACTACCCCTGCTGCACATGGCTGGAATAGTGCTATGACAAAAACAGAGATGACTGCAAATCTTTAAGTTAAAATATTGCCTATATAGACTTAACGAAATAACCGCCATAAACGATTTTTTTTTTAAATTGTTATGATTTGATTTGATGTGTGAAATTCGTAGCTGTCTTAAAAAAAAAAAGTGTGTTAAATAGTATCCTGAAAATGATTGCTGACAGGCCGGATTGCCCCATCCAGAGGCACTGGTTTTTTTTTTTAATGTAAAATTGTCTAATGACAAATCCCGCTCTTGGGCGGAGCGAGAGATAGTGTCAGACTTTTACTGACTAAAAACCCACTCCTGTTCCTTCGTTGCCTTCGTTCCAGGGCCTCGGTTTTCGTTTTCACACTACCCATGGCCCCAGTAGGCTTCGACCCTGCTGGGCCCCTATGATTTGCTGACATCTCCCTAAGGGGTGCGTGGAACAATACGCGCCGTCGACGACTTGGGCTCGGTCCGGACGGTTACCGGACGGTCGGACGGCGGGCTACCCATTGCTCGCCGTCTGCAAGCCCGCGCCTACGGTGGCCGGAAATTGGGATCGGAATTCCGGCGGCGGTTGGGGCGTGAGGACCGCTGCCTCACGCGATCGGCTTTGCTAGTATTACAGCTTATCCAGAGACACTGGGTGGAATTAGCTATAGGTTACTAATAACACTAATATAGTATTTAAGCACTTTCTGTTATTAACACACTAACAATACATGGACTATTGGGTGTGAATTAAAGATTTTTTATTATTATTTAATTTAATTTTAATAAAGATTTGAAAAAGTTAATTGATATCTTGTAGTAGCTAATCAACTAAAGGAATACACAATATAATTATATAAAAAACTAGTTTGTTCCAGCGGCTTCGCCCGCGTCCCTATATCGCTCAGTAATAAAAATGCAGTCTATTGGTGAAAGAATTTTAAAATCGGTCCAGTAGTTTTTGACTTTATTCATAACAAACATAATTAATTACTAACATGCAAAAATACAAATTTTTTCTCTTTATAATATACTAGCCTCTGCCAGCGGTTTCGCCAGAGTGACAGTCGGTTTCTCCATACAAACTTTGGAACTCCGTATCATCCCCTTAGGGGGCGAATTTTGGAATACCCTCTCTTAGTGCTCGCCTACGTCTTAAAAGTCAAAGTCAAAATTTTTTTATTTCACATAGGCCTACATGGGCACTTATAAAACGTCAGAAGCTAGTGCACGGTTCCAAATTGGTCGTTTCCTATGGAGAAGAACCGGCAAGAAACTCCATGGTTACTCTTTTAAAAAAATTATTGTTTACAATATTTTCATATTACAGTATTAATAGACATTATGTAAGAACAGTGTAGACCAGTCGATATTGTTGCACAATAAAAATAATCATATTAAAAAAAAAAAGTGAGTCGTGATAGGAAGTAACCTAAGAATTCGCGAGGTCCACGGTGTTACATTTAAAAAAAAGAAGCTATATAAAAAAAAAAACAAGAACAATAAGTAATTACAATTATCAATAAATGACATGTCAACAAAAAGAAAATTACTAACGAATTTATGGTGGTTGGCGTCTAATAATATAAAAAATATTGCAAAAGCAATGTGTAGGAAGAAAAGAAAAAAGAAAATGTATATATTACAACAAATGTGGAGCAGTTAATAGATAGATGTACACAATATTATGAGTTACCAGGGGGCCACATGTGCAGAAGCAGTCATTGCCAAACAAGCGTGTCTTCGACATAGTCTTTAACCTTGTAATACGCTTTTTTAGTTAGGACACGCTTAATATGGGTTTTGAACTTGCCCTCGCTAAGTTCAGTCACCGCCTTTGGTAGCTTGTTATAAAAGCGTATGCTGTTTACTAAAAATGACTTGCTGGTCTTAGCTAATCTCCATTTGGGTAATACAATTTCGTGTTTACTGCGCGTATTTATGTTATGAAAATCGCTTCTAATTTTGAAAAGTCCTAGGTTTTTACGAACGTACAAAATACTTTCCAAGATATAAAGAGAAGGCAGAGTAAGTATATCGATTTCTTTGAATTTATTTCTGAGGGACTCGCGAGGACTCATTTTATAAATAGCCCGGATTGCTCTCTTTTGCAATATGAAAATTGAGTCCACATCAGCTGCAGATCCCCACAGTAAAATGCCATAAGACATAATACTGTGGAAATAAGCATAGTAAACTAACCTAGCGGTGGCTACATCTGTCAATTGCCTTATTTTTCGTACTGCATATGCGGCTGAGCTTAATCTACCTGAAAGAGTTCTAATATGAGCAGTGGGGCACTGCAGTTTAGAATTGATAGTTATACCTAAAAACACAGTTTCCGTAGTAACATCAAGTTTGTTGCCGTCTAGAATTAGATTGACGCCAACTTGAGGGACATTTGGTAATGAAAATTTCATACATTTAGTTTTATTCGCATTTAATAAGAGATTATTAGCTGCGAACCATTTCGAAAGAACAGTCAGACTTTCATTGACTTGCAAGACATCCCTATCTTTTCTAAAGGAAGTCTTGTGCAAAATTTCAAGTTTCTAGACCCAGTAGTTTTGGCTGTGCGTTGATATGTCAGTTAGTCAGTTTCTCCTTATATATAAATAGATAAAAAAATGAAAAATTGATCTTCACGAGGCCACACAGACGTACGTGAAATGCAACTTTGTTCTTTAATTTGATACAGATTAATGCATAATAACCATAGATCGGAATTTGGGTGCTATTAATATCAAAAATATGGATATGACTATGCTGTTCAAATGTTTTTCCGTTTAATACAGTATTATTTTCTATCTTTTTTGATATTTAAAAATAGTAAAAAAAACTTTAGATCACATTAACGCAAGATTAGTACTGTTACGGTCTTAAAACAATATAAATGATATTTATTTTGTAAGTAGGTTTTCAAAAACTCTTTTACACGTCAATTTTTTTTTTTTGTAAATTTAAACTAGATGAAGCCAGTATTTCCTAGCTGAATACCCTAAATGTTTTAGGTCATATCCATATTTTCGAGTAAGTAAGTTTAGTAATAGTACCCAAATTCCGACCTATGATAATAACATTAATAATAGTATATCTTTATTTTATTTTATTTTTTGGATGTTATATGTATTTTGTGTGTACCAATTTTCCTTTTACTTCTACACACAGTGTCTACAACTCTTTTGTCCCCAACTCTCCTTTCGCAGGTATGCTGGAAGAGATTTCTTTCGAAATAAGCATCACCTTTGTACTATTCTTCTGTTTCCTTCTTTTTTTTGTTCTTCTATTTATTATTGTGTGTACATAAATTGTTAAATAAATAAATAAACATTCATAACATAGAAAAGAGTCAAGTCGTGAAACAAAGCATCAAACAAATTATTAATATTATTATAAAGTTCAATGATTTACACTAACCTTGACCTTAATTACATGTTCCGACTGTGTAATGAGGTATTTGAAGTTAAAAAAAAAGTATCTTCCTAGCTAGTTTTCATAAACGCAGTTAATTAGCTAGTTAAGATATGGCAGTAAAAAATACTTTTTTATCTGATGACCTAAGTAGATAACGGATATAATGTAAATAGCACTATAAAACGTTCTGACAGATGCAGCAGTAACATCGAGTACAAAATTGTTAACACTGAGTGTAAAAAATGTATTACAGAAATTACCTAATTTTTATTTATTAATTTAAGTACATTCAAACATTTATAAACAAAAGAATAAAATAATTCAGATAGAAGAGTGCAAAGGTGCTGCTTCCGCTCGGAGGGCACGGTAGAGCATACGGTAGTGGTGTGCCCCGCCTGGGCAGAGTACCGCCGTGTCCTCGTGAGGGCGATCGGCAACGATCTCTCGCACCGGGCCTTTTACAGGCTATTGTCCGGAGCGAGGAGGAGTGGAGTCTAAGAAGCACTAAAGATAGCAAAGGAGGCGGTCGCACGCGCGAAGGAACGGCCCTTACGCCCCAGCCACCGGGATACCGATCCTGATTTCCAGCCACCGTAGGCGCGGGCTTGCGGAGGGCGAGCAATGGGTAGCACGCCGTCCGACCGCCCGGTAACCGTCTGGACCGAGCCCAAATCTTCGACGGCGCGCTTCAAGGAGATGTGAGCAAAACCGTAGGAGCTCAGCTGGAAAGAAGCCCATCGGGGCCTTTGGTTGTGCGAAAGTGAACCCTGGGGCCCTAGAACGAAGGCAAAAAAGGAACAGGATGCCATCAAAGAAAAGAAGGTGCTGCTAACTTAAAAAAAAAATTCTTCCAGCAGACCTGTGACGGGAGATTTGGGTGTGAGATATAGACACGGTGTGTTAAAATCTACACTAATATTATAAAGAGGTAAAGTTTGTTTTTTTGTTTGTAGGAGGTAATCCCTGAAAGTACTGGTCCGATTGCTAAAATTTTTTCACCGATAGAAGTCTGCTTTATTCCTGAGTAACATAGGCTATATTTTATGTACGCGGGCGAAGCCGCGGGCAAAACCTAGTAATTTATTAAAATTTAATAGATTTACACGTAAATAGGTACATTAAATTATTGAAATACATATTTACGATACATAACTTTACGGTATGGTAGGAACTGTAGGAAGGTAATGTTCTTTGACTATTTTTTCATTAATTAATTAATCTTAGTGGTTAATAATCACTAGAATATTGAATATAATTATGTAAGTTGTAGTCTTGTAATTTCAGTTACCTACCAACGTTATGTGTATCCAGTTTTTTAACATACAGACTTGCATTCTAATGTACTATTCAATTTTAATTTTGCACAAAATTCTAACAGAGTTCGTCCATACAGAATGCCGATTTGTAAAGTGACTAACGCAATACGAGTTTCTTATACAGTTGAACAGGAGGGTTACCATGACGTTCAAAGTAAGATTGTTTCATTCTTATTTTAGTGTGGGTAAGAGACAGAGCTATACAGGTTGTCTAGCGCCATCTCTTACCCACACTGGAAATAAGAATAAAACAATCTTACTTTAAACGTCATGGTACAGGTCTTGAACGTTATTGCAGACATTACACTTTTGTTGGTCTCTGTACACATCAATTGTGTCTATTTGTGATTGATTCTCCTACATTTTATAAATAATCGTGATTGCTGGTTTTTATTCAACACTTTATATATCATTTACAAATACACATATTAAATACAAATGGTCATTATATATAGAACTGCATGCATACCTATCGCCATGCAGTGGCTTCCTGCAGCCCTGCATTCAAAAATAACCAGAGTAGGGTAGGGTCGGTACTCTAAACGTTCAAAATACTTTGAGTCGCAACCCAGGGTCGTTCGTTTATAACTCGAGTAGCTACCCCAGAGTAAACCCAACTAACTCTAACTCCGAGCAGGATAGGTTGTTGTAAGCGACAGGAATGACAGTTGCTTGGCATTGACAAATGAACTCTACGTTCGCGTTCAAAAATGCGAGTGTCGAGTATCGGACCCTGATGACGTCATTAGAGTTACGTCTAACCTCATTTTTGATCACAGGGCAGAGGGAAAGCGCCGTCGAGGCCGATCTAGAAAAAGGTGGCGAGATGATATGGACGTGTACCACGGGGACTGGTTCGAGACGGCGCGGTAGGAGAATGTCTGGAAGTATTTAGCTTCATTTGCCCAGCAGTGGGACAGTAAAGGCTAGAAAAAAAAATAGTTACCTATTATGTTAAGAGGAAGTATATCACCGAGTTCTGATTAAAGTTTTCCTCTATTGATCGGAAAATATATCAATAAGTAATCTATCAAAATTGGGTGATCCTAATATTGTTAACACTTCCTGGGCTATAAATTATGTTTGTTATTAATAGCATTTGATACCCATTTGTAATATCAGACTATTTTAGGTAACACCCATTACAAGGTTAATCGGTCGAACCTCAACATCTTTATATATTTTTTATTCTTCTGTACGTGTGTTTGTCACCTAATTTCTTCTAAAAGGCTTGACCGATATGGATGAAATTTTATGTGTACCTATAATTTAGTAGGCCACTGGATGGTTTTAAAATACAATTAAACCAGGTAGATGGCGCTGCAATCAGATTTTGATTATTTTATTGTGACACAAACCCATCTTTCGTTTTGTATAAGAGTAGTGTTTGCGTGCGTTTTGTTATGTCAAATACATCCATTTTCTTTCTTCTTTTCTGTGATATTTGAATATAGTTACGTGCACTAATTCCTGGATGAGCGGCTGATGCTACGTAAGCGTTCATTTTACATTAAAAAAAAAACTTGTTTGACCACTTTGTTAAGTCAAGAATGAATAGATTACTTCTAGGCAAGCGAGCTCTATCCTCGGCCACATCATCGCTTACCATCAGGTGAGATAGTGGTCAAACGCGAGCCTATCAATAAAAAAAAAAAAAAACAATAACTTTCTTTCGGAAAATCAAAAATCTACGATGTTAGATGTTGTAGGTTTCCGATTTAACTGAAATAAAACTCAATATTCAGGCTCAAGGTTATTGTCAAAAAACCAAAGCCATATTGTCTTTTTGATCTTTTATCTATTTAAAAATCCGACAGCTGTCAAAAAGCTGAATAGGTATAGTTAATGTATGAACCAACCAAGTCCGTCATTTAATGATTCTATGAACTTTAATTAAAACCATATCGCAGCTTTATTAATGTTAATAATATTAAAAATGCATATAAATTACTCATCAGTGATGAATGTCGGCGGTTTTGTCATTTCAAATAAATGTAAGGCAATGCCAACTAGTCAATTTTGTTTAATAGTCCATATATCACCGAGTAATAAAATTGATCATTTTAGAAACCATTGAATATTTTAATTTTTGTATCAGTTTACTATTGCTAGTGACTGTATCTTTACAAGGCTGAAATGATCGAAAATAATCAGCTTTTACTCAAGTATTATTAGTATTGCAAGTCGAGAATACGGAACCCATTTCTATATATAGAGATATGTCCATTATAAGCTAACAATACTGCCCCCCTAGCCAAGTTACAATCGTATCGTTTACAATCGTTCGGACCACGTGACTGAGCGTTGAGATGACGTCAGAATAAAGGAATCGGAGGCGTGGCCTACTCGAAGCGTTCAGCGCGAACGATGCGATTGTAACTTGGCTAGGGGGGCTGGAACCAAGACGCTTACACATAAAAAAAAAATACAATAAAATTGTAATAAAAAATTGCTATATAGAAAAGAAAACAAATCAAACAAAATAATTATCATATAAAAAAAAATTGTCACATAAAATTAATTATCGCATAAAATAAAATGGTCATATAAAATAAAATAGTAAGTAATACTGAATAAAATTTAAAAAATGTCATAATTATATAAAATAAAATTGTCATTAAAAATAGCATTAAAGATTATATCGATGTCGTGTATAAAAACTGGGCAAGTGCGAGTCGGACTCGCGCACTGAGGGTTCCGTACCGTCCATAGCAAAAACCGAAAAAAAAGTTACGTTTGTTGTATGGGGCCACTTAAATATTTATTTTATTCTATTTTTAGTATTTGTTATTATAGCGGCAACAGAAATACATCATCTGTGAAAATTTCAACTGTCTTGCTATCATGGTTCATGAGATACAGCCTGGTTACAGACGGACGGACAGCTGAGTCTTAGTAAAAAGGTCCTATTTTACCCTATGGGTACGGAACCCTAAAAATAGGAATCTAATCGTATCGTGCGTGCGTTTAGAAATAATCACATACACAAAGCAGGAACAACAATCAGAAGGACATACAAGTATTTGTTCCCCTTTTCATCCCCTTTAAAGTTGAATGTTTGAAAACCTCTTATTAGTGCTTATCTTCGTCATAAATGGAAGCCTTATGCAAAATTTCACGTTCCTAGTCCCAGTAGTTTCGGCTGTGCGTTGATATGTTAGTCAGTCAGTTTCTCCTTTTATAAAAAGAGCAACTGCAATGTCGTTACTAGGCGCTTAAAGGAAGAAGTCTTTAGATTAGATACTATGTAAACCGTAGAATACTAAATTCAAGATAAATATTATTAGTAAGGTTAGTTTTGAAGCTGACATTAATGTAGCCTGAGACTTATCAGTTCTACATAACTAAAAATACAAAAACAGTACAATTTTTTTACCGAAACTGCGGAAATTAAAAAATAAAACCTTTTTTGTACAATTTACAATGAATTGTTAACAGCAAGTTAAGTCACTCCGTCTGTAGTAGCCATTTGAATGATAGCGTTGCCCCGATGCTGGCGACGCGCCCAGCCTCTGACACATCTGCTTGCGCGCTGGCCCGCTCGGCCGAAAGGGCACGCTGGTGAAGGTCGCCGCTCTGACCGCATCCGCTTCGAGCCTAGATCATGTGCGAATGCTTTGAATAATTTATGTTTTGTACTTCAAACTATTAGAAACATCTTATTTTTGGGTTTCGCCAGACTCGGATAAAATGTAGCTCGTGTTTTAAATTTTATTATTTTGACTTTTTGTCTTCCTAATAATAATTTTTAATGTTTATTTGGATTGACTTTTATCAATGTATTACGATTATTTTAAAGACATGATCATAATATCTTATGACATTTTATTATAGATTTGCATGCGAACATATGCCGAATATAGTGAAACTGTACCTGTGCAAACATCTTTGATAACCCATATTATGCAAATAAAATTTTATTTTATTTTTATTTTATTTTATTAGGGAAAACAAACATGATTGATTGATTAATCATAGGTTTTTCTGAAAGGACTTCGTTCGAAAGCTCTACTACACCTGTCCTGTAGCTAGAATTTTCCAAAATAACCACATGAGCATATACGGATAAGCATAATTACAATCGGCTTTATAATATTCCCATTGTAGGACTCAAATCTGTTCTCTAGGAAAGGGAATGGGCCATAATCCACCACGCGGGCCTTGTGTGTGGTGGTGGATGTCTTCGAATTTTTGGTTCTAGAATTTGCCGGTTTGCTTCACACGTTATTTTCCTTCACCGTTTTTGCACTGGTGATGAAATAAGTTACATAAGTGCGTGTATGAGTATGAAGCCACTACGCCCGACTTAAGGGTCGTCTGACCGTTACTATAGGACCATCACAGCTTACATGAGGGAACACAAATGAGTGGCTACTTTTTAGGGTCCCGTATCGATCACTTTGTTGTCCGTCTGTCTGTCTGTCTGTCAAAACCCTTTATCTCAAGAGGTATCAAATTGAAAATAAAACCATATGCTCAGGTTTGCGGTCCCTTGATGCTGTGAAAAAATCAAACTTCTATCGCAAAAAACGTGTATTTCCACACTCTCAAGGGAATTAAAATTCATAGGGTACTTCCCGTTGACACAGAATTCTGAAATTTGGCATAAAGCAAGTCCTTATAGCACAGATATAGGAATAAATCTGAAAACAGTAAATTTGTTGTACAAATAAAAAAAACTCATTTCAGGAATTAAACCGTTTACATAACTAAGTTTGTACGGAACCCTCAGTGCGCGAGTCCGACTCGCACTTGCCCAGTTATTCTTAGATAGCACATGTAAGTAACCTACATGGATAGATATTATTATCAAACTG
Source organism: Mythimna pallens (assembly GCA_961205895.1). Classification (NCBI taxonomy): domain Eukaryota; kingdom Metazoa; phylum Arthropoda; class Insecta; order Lepidoptera; family Noctuidae; genus Mythimna; species Mythimna pallens. The sequence continues at coordinate 6,538,607 of OY540839.1, forward strand.
ATCAAACAGGTTGGTCTTACTTAAATGTAAATTGTCTAAATTGTCAGCTAGCCAATTTGAATAGTATGTAGATTTGAATAAAAATTATTGGACTGACCGTAGAATAAATACTACTGCTGATCAGTCACTCAGAGTCACAAGGGAGGCACTTAAGGGGTGTGAGTCATTCTCCAGTTAAATTTCCTTCTTTTGAGGAATGAATTCTCCCGCTCTAGGTTTCAGCGGGATCAGACTTTTACTAACTAAGACCACACTTGTGTCGTTCAGTTGGTCTTTGCGTTCTAATACCACGGGTTTTCTTTTCAGAAATTCCCTGTGGGTCCTTAAAACCTACCTGCGTAATGTAATACCATACATATAATATGACTATCATAGAAACCACGGTAATACGTCACATACATATTCTTAACTACATATTTGACTATTTCAACAAGTATAGGCTTCGCTTGCGGCTGTACGAAGTGGCAAAAAGATTAAGGTAATTTGATTTGAAGGACTATTTGTTCTATAGTAGTACCTAGTTCAGGAAGCAGAAAGGAGAGGAAATATAATATAATATAATATAATATAATATAATATAATATAATATAATATAATATAATATAATATAATATAATATAATATAATATAATATAATATAATATAATATAATATAATATAATATAATATAATATAATATAATATAATATAATATAATATAATATAATATAATATAATATAATATAATATAATATAATATAATATAATATAATATAATATAATATAATATAATATAATATAATATAATATAATATGCCTCTCAGAAGGCCAACCCTTCGTCCGAGTATAACATCTTTGCTCACGTGAGAGGCGGACACCTGCAATGAAGTCTCTACGCAGGTGACCAACAGGGCTCTGGCAAACCCCAATCAATATGGAGAATAATAATGATAGTATACGTTTAATGCCGCTGCCCGGGGGCGATCGCCGGGGCATGTCTGGAGCTGACGCTGGATGTGACAGCATGCGGACCGTCAGTGGCTTTTCGCTGAACAGGCGGGCGAGAGTCGGGGAATCCGAAGAGGTCACAGCCGAAATTATCAGGGATGCCGATGATATTTTGCAGGACGTGGACCGAAATGGTACTGCGAGTCCTGCCGGTGCGTCGGATGCGACCACGACAAGTTCACACAACGGTGATGCAAGAAGAAAGTGGTCACAAGAAGAGTTACACGAATTAATGTTCTGCTACTATAGAGCAAAAGCTGAAGGTCCAGGTTATATAAAAAGATTTGAAAAATTATTTAAAGATAGGAACCAACACAACCCTAAAGTCAATAGATTCACTGGAAACACCCTTTCAAATCAAGCCCGTAGTGTTATAACCCGTAAATTCATATCCACTCAACTTTTAGATGAAATTAAATTAAAAGCCGAACAGTCTTTACTACAGACAAACTCTAATATAAACTTGGATATTAGCGATACTACTATAGTAACAGAGTTACATCAAACACCAACCGTAGCTATCACACCTAACATAGATTTGAGCCTCGACAATGTTAACACGACAATATCTCATGATATGCACATAACACCAGAATTACCATTTCATTCTGAATTGCTACCGCAACATGTAGAAGTAAATGATAACCTAGATCCAATCATCCTTCAGTTCCTACAAATTCTAGCAGAAACAAAAGAAATGTTGATTACTGATAAAAATTTTTTGCCGAAACCAAAGTTTAACAAACAATTTATAATTAATTTTAAATCAATAAATGGTTACATAAAAAATCTGCTTATAACTAATAATACTCTCCGCGAAATAAATGACATAATATACGCGGCAGCCAAGACCCTGATAACAGCTAATGGGCAAAAACCATATACTCCGTCGTCCACAATAAAACCTAAAAAAGAACCACCTTGGAAGTTAAGAATAAAGAATAAAATTGAAGGCATTAGGAAAGAGCTAGGTAGACTCATAGAAATAAAAAGAGGAGTCAACACTAGAAGAATGATACATATTAGAGACAATCTATTCCATAAACATAATATTTTCACCGAGCAAGATCTCGATAATACGGTAGAAATATTAAATCAGAAAGTAAAAGCATTAGCAGGTAGGATAAAAAGGTACGACGATATGAATAATAGAAAACTCCAAAATCAAAGATTTTGTGAAAATCAGCATTCTTTTTATAGGTCTCTTAATGGCTATCAACAACAAGCTCCGACAGAAATCCCAAACAAAGATACAATCCAAGATTTCTGGTCGTCGATACTGTCGCAGCCTGTCTCGTACAATAAAGATGCGGCATGGATCTCAGAGATTCGAAAGGAGGCAGAAAACATACAAGAGCATAGGTTTGAAGAAATAGATATAGAGATGGTTAGAGAAGCTTTAAGGAAATCGCATAACTGGAAAACACCTGGTATAGATAAAATACAAAATTACTATTTAAAATATCTCACAAGTGCACACGAACCTATAGCAAAACTATTTAACAGAATTATTAACAAAAGAGACTCAGTAGAAAATTGGTTTACAACAGGACAAGTAATACTGATACCCAAGTGTGGGAACACTAAAGAACCACAAAACTGGCGCCCAATAGCATGCTTACCAACTATGTATAAACTTTTAACTTCCGTGTTATCAAACGAACTGTACAAACATTGTGAATCTAACGACATTATCGCTCCAGAACAGAGAGGATGCAGGCGACGCGCCAGGGGCTGCAAAGATCACCTCATGATTAACAAAGCCATACTAGAAGATGCACATCAGTGCCAGAAAAACTTAAGTATGGGATGGGTAGACTATCGGAAGGCATTTGATAGCATCTCGCACGAATGGCTTCTCCAGGTGTTGAGGTTATACAAGTGCTCGAGTGCTATCATAGAATTTATGAAAATGGTCATGCCTACATGGAATGTTATCATGACAGCCCGTGGCGGGAACGCTTCTGTAACCACTGATCCCATAGTTATTCGCCGAGGAATATTCCAAGGAGATTCACTATCGCCATTACTTTTTTGTTTAGGTATAAACCCTATTTCAACTATACTTAACAAATACATATTAAAAGGCTACAAACTAAAGAGTAATTTATCTGTTAATTACCTAATATATATGGACGATCTGAAAATTTATGCAAATAATAAAAATAGTTTAAAAATTTTGTTGGATAGTACCGAAATATTTACGCGGGACATAGGAATGCAGTTTGGATTAAATAAATGTAACGTTCTACATATAACAGCCGGTAGAGTCAGTGAACAGCATGGAGAAGGACACATACTATTAAGTGGATTGAAATTCGAACACCTGAAAAAAGACGAAGTGTATAAATATTTAGGTATTAATGAGGCAGGTAAAATAGATCATAACAAAATAAGAGAACAACTGAAAAAAGAATACTTTAAACGAATAAAATCAATAGTAACTACACAATTAAATGCTAGGAATCAAATAAAAGCGATTAATACATATGCGGTGCCGGTTCTACTCTATTCATTTGGTATAATTAATTACAAAAATAGTGACTTAAAGAATATAGATGTTAAAACTAGGAAACTTTTAGCAATTAATAAAGCACAGAAACAAAAAGCAGATATAATTAGATTGTATCTACCGATAGAAGAGGGTGGGAGAGGCCTAACAAATGTAGAAACACTACATAAAACACAAATAATAAAATACAAGCAATACTTAGATAATGAGCAGGATGACATAGTTAAAATTATAGTTAGGCATGATAGAGATAAAGAGAAATACTCAATATATAAAGAATCTAGAACAAATGCAGTAGAAATAGGATTAGCACAAAGTAATAAATACACAGATAAAGAGATAAAAGCGGCAACTACACAAAAAGCAATAGAGGAATGGAGGACCAAGCCACTACATGGGCAGTTTTGTAAAGCAGTATTAGAAAAAGAAAATATAGATAGAAAATACTCTTTCGATTGGCTAAAAAAACAACCCATTTCATCATCATTAGAATCTTCAATTTTTGCAATACAAGATCAAGCTATTATGACTAAACAGTTCGAAAGAGATATTTTGAAAAGACCTATTGACGGCAAGTGTCGGCTATGTTTGTCGAAAGACGAGACCACACAACATATTATCTCAGGGTGTGAGAAACTTGCTGGCACTTACTACACCAAACGCCACAATAACATTGTACAGTATATTTTCTGGGCATTAGCAAAAAAACACAAATTTGAAGTTGCTAGTCTCTGGTGGCAGGAAGCCCTAACACAACCACAAATAAAAGAAAATGAAACAGCAAAGTTAATGTTTGAAATCCCAGTTCAGACAGATGTCACAGTTACACACAATAGACCAGATATAATATATGTAAATAAAACAGAAAATAAAACGTATTTAATAGACATAACAGTACCATCAGATTATAACATAGGGCCTAAAGAAATTGAAAAATTAAGCAAATACCATCTGCTTAAAACTGAAATAACGCGGTTGTGGCACACACCTACAGAAGTAATACCGATAGTAATAGGAGCGACCGGCATAGTAGCAAAGAGCATACATAGATATTGTGATAAATTTTATTCAGGTATAAACATTCATATAATACAAAAGCAAGCAGCAATCCATACAGTTAATATTTTAAGTAAAGTACTGGGGGACACAATATTTGTAACTAATTAGCAGGGGATGCGAACCTCCTTTTCCCTGAGGGTCTCAGGGCGGGAGCAAGGAAAAACCACCGGGAGAAAACCCGAGTAGAAAACACTTCAAAAACCATAATATAATATAATATAATATAATATAATATAATATAATATAATATAATATAATATAATATAATATAATATAATATAATATAATATAATATAATATAATATAATATAATATAATATAATATAATATAATATAATATAATATAATATAATATAATATAATATAATATAATATAATATAATATAATATAATATAATATAATATAATATAATATAATATAATATAATAATATTCCACAACTATCACACAACGCCGTCTAGTCCCAAGCTAAGCCGAGCTTGTGTTATGAGTATTTAGACAACTGATAAACATACTTATATATTTCTAAATACATACATATTATAGATAAATTACACCCAGACACAGAACAAATGATCGTGCTCATCATACAAATATTTGTCCTGGGTGGGAATCGAACCCACGACCTCCGGCATAGCAGTTAGGGCCACTAACCACTAGACCAACAGGGCAGTCAAAAAGAAAAGTCTTGTCCAGATACCTTCTTGTGTGGGTAAGGAGCAATAAACAAACTATTTCAGGCTACGCAACTGCTTTATTATGATGTAGGCTTTTGGCATTTAATTCACAACGAGCCGTGAGACAGTCCCTAGACTAGTTGTTGTTCACGCGGTTGCTGAGTAAAAATGGCCACGTCCATGCGGTCGGAACTTTTATCTGCTCAGCTCGCGCGAACGAAAACATAGATTCCTTTCTACTGACTTCGCCAACACAATATATTGTAGTTTCTTGCGATGCTATCACTGGATACAGTGATCAAAGTCCACATTAAACTTAGAGGGAGTTCTTTCAACTTCATTCATAGGTAAGTTTGTACTCATATATTCCGTTACATATATATTACACTCCAAAACTGTTTTACGTCCGTTGCGTCACAACCACAAGTTAAGTTAAAAACCAGCGTCAGACACTAGTTGTCTGACATCCATGCTGAACCGGTTTTGCAGGCACACAACGACATTTTTGCTTCTTTTTTTGTTTCCTGTTACCCTATATTGTGCTTGTGTCTTGTGCTGTACCAAATAAAGTCTTTTTCTTTCTTTCTTTCTATTCGTAGTTGGAACAGTGGTGGCCGATTGGTAAAGGCCCCGACTTACGAATTGTAGGTCGCGGGTGCAAACCCAGCCAGGCGCATTACTTTGTGTAATTTATTTCATCACCACTGCTCTCAAAACGGTGAAGGAAAACATCGTGAGGAAACCGGCATGTGCTAGAACCAAAAATTCGAAAACATGTGACATTCACCAATCCGCACTGGGCCCGCGAGGTGGATTACGGCCCATTCCCTCTCCTAGACAGAGGAGGCCTGAGTCCCGGCAGTGGGAACATTAAAAGGCTGAATATATATTCGTAGTTGAGTAAGTTGGGCAGTTGTGACTTAGTAGGAGCGGCCCCGATTACGAGTTTTCAGGTTGTGGCATCAAACCCAGGAGACGCATTACTTTGTGTAATTTATTTCTGAATCACCATCGTTCTCAAAACGGTGAATAAAAAACCTCGTGAAGAAAGCAGCATGTCCTAAACTAAAGAAATTGAAGATATGTGATATCCATCAATCTATGCTGAGTCCGCGTGATGGATTACAGCCCATTCTCTTTCTTAGAGAGGAGGCCTGAGTCCCAGCAGTGGGAATAAGGCTGATTATGGCATATTATTATTATTAGTTGGGCACCAATATAGTCTGCTGGATTATTCGAAAGAGAAACAGTGACCCTGGAACGCAAAAGACAACAGAAGGAACACGGGTGATGATTATCAACACTCAAAAAAAACCACAAACGAATGAAAATTAGGTTTTATTAGGTGTCACTGTTATTAAATCGTATTTAAAGGTCTAACATTTTACACACAGATCCAATAACAATCTGTGGTTTTACACAATCGTCACAATTGAAAATCAATTTCAAGAGATCTAGTACCTGATGAATTATTGATTTTATGACATGATCCTACGTACGCCTCATCATAAACCTTCGACATATTCATGTAATTGGTCATAATATATAACATAAGTAGTCATATAGAGAATATTTCTCATTGTGCGTCATTATTCGACTATACGTACCTATTAATAAATTTCAATTAGTTGATACTAGCTTCTGCCAGCGGCTTCGCTCGCGTGAATGAAGGATTCTCCATACAAACTTTAGATCCCCGTTTCGTCCCGTTAGGGGCTAGATTTTGGAAAATCTCTTCTAAGTGCTCGCCTACGTCATAAAAAGAAACCTTGTGCACATTTTCACGCTCCTAATACCAGTAGTTTTGGCTGTACGTTGATATGTCAGTCAGTCAGTTTCTCCTTTTATATATATAGATTTCTACAACAGTGAGAAGAATTGAAAGATTACATATTATGAGTAAATGGCAAAGTTGAGGGCATTGTCATGTCAGTCCAATATTTAAAAAACGATTTGCGGCGGTTGGCCTTTGTGATGACAAATCAGATGGTAAAGCAATATAATTTTGATCGATTGTGGTAACGAAAAGATCTTATAATTATTTTTATTGTAACTGTTACACAATTTGTTCATGCCGCAGCCATTTTTATTCAGACGAACCGAAAATGCTCCAAGTTACAATTTAGTGAGCAAAATATGTTAGCTGTTTCGAAAAAGAATATCGTCACACCAACAAGTTTTGAGCTTTATAACTTGAGCAAAAAGTAGGAAATTCCTTTTTTAAACTTACACCCAAAACGTACTATTCACTCCTGCAAAAGATGCCGTAAAAGTTCCCAAGTATCAGGCCTTCAGAATGTTTCCATCATCGACACGAAGAAGTTTTCACCATTTTTTTCATTGGGTATCATCAATGGTCATTCATGGTTGAAGCTGGAGCGAGCATCAGACTTTTACTGACTAAAACCCACCTGTGTTCCTTCCCGTTAGAGCTAACCCATGGTCTTAAAACACAAAGGGCAACTGAAAGACACAGCTGTTGTTTTAGTCAGCAAATCGTCAATACGTCTTCTCGATCCACCCTAGAGCGAGATAAGTCTTTGAATGATTTCCCACCTCAAAAAAAAAACCTGTATTCCTTCAGTTGCCCTTTGCGTTCCGCGGTGGCGGTAACTCTTTCCAACTATAAGGGTTCAATTCTCTTATAATGATGAACGAGACATTTTTTCAATAAGTGCAACCTGCGACATCCAAACAAATTGATCTACATAATATTGTCTTTGTCCAACAATGCATCAGACACCAATTTCGCAATCTGTATCATATCTTATTGACTGTAAAATAACGATACTGAATTTGGCAATGAAGCTAATTTCACACTCTTTACAATGTTTATTATAACCAGAGAGCACCTTGTGACCTTAGTTCAAATAAGGAAATCCTACTAATATGGTCGATCGTATCTTTATCATAAAAAAGCGGTCAAGACTATTGTATGATGTCCATACAGTTCATGATAGCTGTAATATGTTGTAATATTATCTTGATGATGTAATTGAGAATCTTTACATTCTTCATAATTATATCGTCATTTCCGGTGTTAAATTTTTTGTTCTTCTTGAGATGTTATTGATGTGTTTAATAGACAATATTTCTATAAGTTGGATTATGATGGCGTATTTACACTTGATCGATTGCCCAAAATCGATGGTACTCTGGAAACGAACGGGGTCTAGCACATCCATCTTCGGATAATTTAGTTCAGTAGTCGTGGATACCCCATGCCCCCATGCCAATATTCCTTCCACCTTTGATCAGTGTTCTTTTAAACTATTCGAAGCAGTCAGTCCATATTTCAGTGGCCAGTGTAATTGTGGCATCGAAATTGTGTCATTATAAATGGCAAAAGTTCCAAAATTGTGCGTTCGGCGCCTCAGGGCGTCGCAGTACCATGGGCATTGTAATTCGGTGCGCTCAGTTCACCGGAAATTTCAATAGCTTAGGTACTCGTAACTACGATCAATAAAGATCATGCAAGGCCATTTTCGAGTAACAGATTCCAATTAAAGCTATTAACTTTGCAGAAAAACGATAGCATCAAAATACAAGGGAACACAAGTTAAAAGTTCAGATACCCAGAGTCCCTCTCGCTCTACCCAAAGCAAGAGAAGTTATTCGATGATTTACCACATAAAAAAACATAAGAAGCAACCACGTACCTATTTGCAATTTCAGCACTTTGAGCAACCTTTCTTTTAGTGCAGTATTACTTAGAAGTAATAACAGCTAGCCGCTTAAGTCATAGAAATAATGATGCGAGAATTAATTTGTTAAGTAATACTTAATGTTAAGTTTCATTGTCCTCTGAAGATGGCCGATTGCGACGATTTAACAGCAGGGGTCATAAGGTTATTTATTGACAGTGGTACGAGGTAATGTGTCGTGCACTCGTGATGCTTTCAGATTGTTTATCACGATCTATTATTGTAGCCTTTTCGGGCAGAGTTTCATAATAAACTAGGTGTAAATGTGCAATCTTTGGTAAACATTTTTTGCTAGTCTTGACAAGAAGATCTAGGGCTGGCCTTACTTACTTTTCGTGTAACTCGCAGGGACGGGTTCCCATTTTGAAAAATCAATAAACTTCTCTGATTGGAGCGGAAAAGAATGTCAGATTTTTCGTGACAAAACCCACACGTATTCCTTTGGTTGACGGGTCGCGGTAACTCCTTTTGAAAATCCCGCAACCGTGGTAGGAGGTTGGGGTAACATCGAATAATTGACGCAATTATAATTTATACCAATAATATTGACACAAGTAAGACAGCTTTCAGAAAACGTTTTCTCAGTGGTGAATGCATAGCCAAAACTATGCTTGGGTGGAGCACCACCGTGTCCTCGAGGGGGCGATCGGTGTGGCAACTTCTCACGCCGGGCTCTGGTTAAGGCCATGGTTCAGACCGAGGGGCAGTGGGCGGTGGTTGTCTCCGGCATCGACATGCGCCTCAAAGAGATGTAAGGAAAATCGTCGGGGCCCAATAGGGCCGAAGCCAACTGAGGCCATAGGTTGACTTCCGAAACGAAAACCCGCCGCGTGGTCCTAGAATGCCCTTAAATTCCCTGTCTTTCTTTGCCCTTGCAAAGAAGGAACAATGGTGTGGTTAGTCTGTAAAAGTTTAACACCCTACCGCTGCGCCCAAGGCGGGAGAAGTCATTGGATGATTTACAACCTTAAAAAAAAAACCGTGTGAAGCTGGGGCAGATTGCTACTCTATTTTAAAGATGTGAAATATTATATCAAAATAATAACTGGTTTTCTATAAATAATTATTAGAACTTAGGTTAAGTTAGAGAGAACGGAAAAATTTAACACCTATCAAAAAAGTAGTATGTTGTGATATTTGAAACGTCACTACATATTATTGATTGGCCTGTTGGTCTTATGGTTAGTGGTCCTGACTGCTATGCTGGAGGTCGTGAGTTCGATTCCCACCCAGGACAAATATTTGTGTGCTGAACACAATCATTTGTTCTGTATTTAGAAATATATAAGTATGTTTATCAGTTGTCTAGAACCCATAACACAAGCTTTGCTTAGCTTGGGACTAGACGGCGTTGTGTAATAGTTTTGGAATATTATTATTATTATATACTAATTTTTTTTTAAATTTAAATATCAACCCTAAAAGTTTGTTGAACAAGAAGATATCAATTAAGTGAAGGTTAGTGTTAGAGTATTTCGCAAGCACTAGCATTCCTGCAGCTCTGAGTGAACAACCTTTGACACAGCCATACGCCTGCATCATGACACCCGGCGATAATAAAGCTCGCTGGATAATTGGCGTTTAATGTCTACAATGACGCTTTTATTATGAAAGAAACGAAACCTTTTATCAAGTGCCTTGATTGATTTTCGCTAGTGTTGCTGTTAAAAAAGTCAATGTTGTATATTATGTTTCTAATGTCTGATCAATAAGGACATCGTTGTCTTTAGGGTTATTTTCATTGAGCAGTAAATAAGGAAAGTTTAAGATAAAGATCAAGAGCTTTAAAACAGCTCGGACAAGTGCTTTCACAGCATTTCACCTGGATTCTAAATAACGGTAGAAGACGATTCGACCTAGGATGACTTAGGAAGAGAGGTTGATGTCTGCCCCGCTTGGGTGGAGCGTCGCCGTGTCTTCGTGTAAGAGATTGGCGGCGGCTATCTCTCGCACCTAGGCCATAATAGGTAGCGAGTGAGCATGGGAAGCAGTTGTGGAAAGCTTGAGGGAGAGGCGATCTTCACGCCCCAGCCACCAAAAGAGCCATCAGGATTTCGCCAAGCGATTCCCTACCACAGTACTCACGGGCTTGTGAATAACGAGCAAAGGATAGCTCGCCGTCCGATAAAGTCCAGGCTTGGGTCGATGGCGCTTCAAAGAACTGTCAGCATGAGTGACAGGACCCACTTGGACCGATGTCTACCAGGGTTGCGGAGTCAATGCAGCTCTGGAATGCCAAGCGTTAGAACAAAGGGCAGTTTATAGTCAGTAAGTTCTACTTACTTGATGATATCCCACCCCATATTCCCTTCCATAGAGAGTAGGCCTAAGTCCCAACAGTGGGAACATTATAAGGCAGATTGTGCTATGCTATCTCACCAAAAAAATGAACGTGGAAAGTTTTCTTAGATATATTTTTTTTAGGTGAGAAAAACATCCAATGACAACTCGGGCTCTTGGGCGGTGCGTGAGGGTGTGTCAGACTTGGCCTCGGTCTGGACTGTTACCGGATAGTCGGACGGACCCATTGCTTGCCGTCCGCAAGTCCGCACCTACAGTGGCTGGAAATCGGGATCGGGAATCCGGCGTCCGAGCGCGAGGGCCGCTCCCTCGCGCGTGCACGTGCGGCCTTCTCCTTTGCAATAAAATGAACGTGGAAAGTTTTCTTAAATATATTTTTTTTAGGTGAGAAAATCACAATGACAAATCGGGCTCTTGGGCGGTGCATGAGGGTGTGTCAGACTTGACCTCGGTCTAGACTGTTACCGGATGGTCGGACAGACCCATTGCTCGCCGTCCGCAAGCCTGCACCTACAGTGGCTGGAAATCGGAATCGGGATCCCGGCGTCCGAGCGCGAGGGCCGCCTGCCACTCCTCCTTAAATATATTTAGGACTAGATTCTGCAAGCAGCTTAGCCCGCGTGAAAGTAGGTTTCTCCATACAGACTTTGGACCCCCAATGAAATGTGTGTCATATCGCGTAGTAAATAAAGTTATATTTTGAGTCGCACTTTGCACAGTGTCGCGTCGCGTCGCGTCTCGGTGTAAACTGACCCTTAGAGAGGATTTCCTAAAATTCATCCTAATTTTGGGGAATCCTATCTTAGTGCTCGCTTACGTCATAAAAGGAAACCTTGTGCTAAATTTCACATTCTTAGTCCCAGTAGGTTTCGGCTGTGCGTTGATATGTCACTCAGTCAGTTTCTCCTTTTTTATATTTAAAATAAATATTTAAAGATAAATTATTGCCAGATTTAAGAACAATACTGGCTTTTATAGCAAAATATTTTAAGAAGTTGCCCAATGGCCTTAAAAACGGATCCAAATAGCAATAAAATATTAAATTAGCATTCAAAATGTTACAATATGACTTATCTAATAGTGATGAATTTCTATTGTGAAATAAATTAAATCATGCGAGACCTTGACCTACGCTTAAAATTAATAAGAGATCGAAAATTGTTTATTATTGACACTGATTACAATTGGCATTTTAGTGAGTACTTTATTATAACAATGTATTGACGAATGTGCAAACGATCATCAATCAGTAGATATGTAGGTACCTACCTACTTGCTTGAATACGATTTGGTTTTATGTTATTTCTTTGTATTTTGACAGCTTACGTGTTGAATAATAACGTGTTGTATCAATTTATGTTGTTGGGCTCACCTTTGACATGTGCGTAGGTGGCTTGAACAACTTAAGTAACATCAACTTAATAAATATCAATTTGTTTTGGGATTGTATCTAGCCCAGGGATCCGGTTGCTAAGTTTGTTATAACTGCCTACAAAGTGATGTCACAGGCTAGGTTTGTTTATACTAAAAGCATCTAGATACTAACAGGATGTCTCCGTAACAACAAGTGCGACGCGACATGCGACAACGCTTTTTCACAAAAAAAATTCTAATCAGCAGAAAGCTCTATAACGTAAGATTGGAGAACGGCATGTCCTAGAACCAAAAAAATCGAAGACATGTGACATTCACCAACCCGCATTGGGCCCGCGTGGTGGATTACGGCCCATTCCCTCTCCTAGAGAGGAGGCCTGAGTCCCAACAGTGGGAACATTTTAAGGCCGACTATGCTATGCTATGTAAGATTGATTTAATTTCAGTATCAAAAAGTAGTACAAAGATTACGCAAGTGTAAGTCTTTAAGATGTTTCGACATGTCGTCCGCAATAAAAGCTCTTTGGAATCTTTAGTGGTACAGGGGAGAGTAGAGGACCAACGTTCTCGCGGTCAATCACCCACCAGGTGGTCAGACCTCATCGAAGTGTTCCCGCATTTAATGTAAACGCGTAGAGAGAGATGATGTCTCGAAAAGCCGCAAACAACCTACCAGATGATCCGTATGGCCACGAATACTCCGCCAGGAGTGTACGACTGAAAAGAAGAACAAGAAACTTGCACTACCTCAACGTCATAAAGGAAATCATCATCATTATCATCATTTCAGCCGATAGACGTCCACTCCCGGACATAGGCCTTCCCCAAATGTCGCCACAACGAATAGTCCTGTGCGTCTCGCATCCATCGGATTCCCGCAACTTTCACCAGGTCATCCGTCCACCTTGTAGGGGGCCTTCCAACACTGCGTCTTTCGGTACGCAGTCGCCACTCCAGAACCTTTCGGCCCCAACGGCCATCTGTTCTGCGAGCAATGTGCCCAGCCCATTGTCAAAAAGGAAATGCTATGTGTCATTCGTAAAAATATATATATTAATAGTGTCTTATTTAACAAAATTCAAACTATGTACATAAATATCATCTATTAATCATCTCTGTTCAAATCTTTATATTATAAAACAAAGTCCCTGCGTCTGTCGGTCTGTTCGCGATAAACTCAAAAACTACTAAACGAATTTTCATGCGGGTTTTACCAATAGATAGAGTGATTCATGAGAAAGGTTTAAGTGCATAATACATGCATATTAGTAGAGAAAAGACAAGAATTTCAAAGATCTCTAACACCCGTGCGAAGCTGCGCGAGGGAACGGCTCTCACGCCCCAGCCGCCGGGCTCCCGATCCCGATTTCGATTTCCAGCCACCGTAGGCGTAGGCTTGCGGACGGCGAGCAATGGGTAGCATGCCGCCCGGTCGTCCGGTAACCGTCCGGACCGAGCCTAAGTCTTCGACGGCGCGTAGTGTCCCACGCGCACCTCATGGAGATGTCAACAAATCGTAGGGGCCCAGCAGAGTCGAAGCCTGCTGGGGCCATGGGTTAAGTAAAAATGAACCCCTGGGGTCCTGGGACGCAAGGCAAAGAAGGAACAAACGAGTGGGTTTTAGTCAGTAAAAGTCTTACATACCCTTTTGTTCCACCATAGAGCGAGAGAAGTAATTGGATGATTTCCCAACTTAAAAAAAAAAACTGTGTGAAGCTGGGTCGGATCGCTAGAATATTTTAAAGGTGTGGAATATTATAACAAAATAAAAACTGGTTTTCTATAAATAATTATTTATAGAAAACATAGGTTTTTATTTTATTTATATAGAAAAAATGATAATTTAGTAAATACAAAATACGTAACTCAATAAAAACAATGAGGATGCTAAATCCTGCTAAATTCCTTTATCATGTCATTGTGTTATGTTTAACAGAAAATTAATTTAATCAAGATGCGAATAAACTTTATAACTTAATGACGTCGTTTAGGGGGCAACATAAAAATTATAAAGGTAATCAAACTCTTTTACGAAAAAAAAAGCACTTTAGGTTTTTTGTCTACCTCAGAAATCAGAAACGGTTATTTCAAATCAGGGTATATAAAATCTTTGTTTCAAATAAACCAATTAAGAACAAGTATTTTTAACCGACTTCAAAAAGGAGGAGGTTCTATGTTCGGCTGAATGTATTTTTTTTAAACATACATAGTTTACCGATATATTGGTCAATTGTGGACCGATTTTGAATTATTATTTTTTTTGGTGAAAGGTTATGCTTTTCCGAGTTGATCCCATAGAAATATTGTTGTGATCAGATCGAATATATGGAACAGAAGTCTTCATAGGATCACAGCAAAACCGTCGTAACAAGTAAAATTGCTTTGTTTATACGTGTAGTCGATGACTCACTGAAAGTAGAGGGGAATATATCGAACTGATCTGATGATGAAGCCTGAAGTTAGGCACTGGAACTTTGTAATAAATTAATGTAATCTAACCGTGTTTGGGATTATTAGTTATTATTATATTATTAGTATTAGGATAAAAAGTTTTGTTGAATTGTCAAAATGTCGGTCAGTCAAAAAAAATGAAGCTAAATTCAAGATACTATACTTCTATAAATAATATCAGAAAGAGGTTTTATTAGTTTCATGTTGGCATCTTGGCATGATTCCTAGAACTGTTTTTTGTTGATTACTAAAATTTTCAAACTCTTTGTATATTTTCTGCAAATTAAACAATTTAATCTTTCTTTTTAAATTTAATACAGCTTTCTGATATATAATGAACTAATATAGAATGTTCTAAAGGGACGGGTAAGGTCTGTGCAACCCGCTCCGAAAAACATTTGGGAGCTAAAAACAGTCATTGCATAAGAAAGGGAATTCTACAAAACGTGATTAAAATTATCGCGAAAAGTATTTTCAGAAGGATGCAAGCTGTGATTTTGACAAGATTAGGTCACACAATAATTAAAAAAACTAAAAAAAAATGTCTATTGCTGACAACTTCTTAATGTTTGGGCGTGTAGGTACATCGGTTTTATGGAATTGATTGAAAATTAATTAAAAAACTGCCAGATTTGACTACATGCATATTCAATTACACGATTATAAATATGCAGACTACGTCAGATAATTAAATCCAATTTAATTAATTGAAAAAACATAAACTAGAATAACATCCAACTATACTCATTTTTTATAGTTCAGGTAGGTATTTTTGGCAAATTATGTGGATTTTGAGACAATTATTTGATGAAGTTCGAGGAATGGAATGTCCGATTTTAGCAAATACCTTTTTCTTTTTAAAAACTAGCTTCTTCTGCTTCTTCGCGTGAAAATAGGGTTTTCCATAAAAACTTTGGATCACCATTTCATCGCTTCAGGTGGTGAATTTCGGAAGATCCCCTCTTACTGCTCGCCTACGTCATAAAAGAAACCTTGTGCAACATTTCATGCTCCTAGTCCAGTCAGTCAGTATCTACTTTTATATTTATTTAAGTAGAGTTCAGCGCCATCTAGCGAGAACATTGGTTTTTACCTACAGTGAAATATTTACATTTTATATTCTATCGATATTATGTATCGCAAATCTCCTCTTCTTTGTATATCACGTTTCTGCAACAATTTGACGATATTTTAAGAAGTGTTTCGAAATGGGGTCATTGTTATTTGACATTACTTAGCAGGCACCCACGTGAATGCATTAGAATGCTTGTCAGCTAGTGTCAAAAGTGTAAATATTACTGTTACTAAATGAGATACACTACCTTCGGGTTACTTAGGCCCCGAAATACTTTGGCCCAATCTTATTAACCAATAGGGAGACGGGCTAGCAGAACAAGCTTGGGGCAAAGTTATGCTTCAGGGCCAAAATAACCCAATGCTATAGTTGTTACATTGAATTTAGTTTATTGCCAAGGAAAGAGTAGTCTTGAAAACATTTGACTAACTTCGTAATCCTCGTTGTAAAAGAAGATGCAAGATTTACGAGATCACTGTCGTGCCTATCCGTCTGTTACTCAGGGGCGCTGACTCCGTGGGTGCTCGGGGGTTCGAGCACCCATGAGAAATATACAGTGGGTGCCGAGCACCCCTGAGAACAGACATCAAGAAACAGATTAGTAATCGCCTTTTAGAGATGGGCGTTTTTTCATTACCCGACGACTTGTTTAGCGCAGTGGTTTATAGCGCCGGTTGCACCGTGCCCTGGTGCAAACCCAACCCCCAACACAAATGTTTGTTGATGGAACAGATATTTGTGTTGGGTCTGGGTGTTTGTGGTACCTTCGTTATTCCGCAGTATGTAAGTAGGACATTTATTTATTTGTCGGTCGATCAGTGTGCATTTCTCTTCTCACACTTCGCCACTTTTTCGAGTCATCAAATGAGCATGAGCACCCATGAGGTTTTCCAAAAGCCGGCGCTCCTACTGTCACTAACGTTTTTGTTCTACACAAGATCTTATGATTTTATAGTTTCAATTTATCTGAACTTCAGGGATTGTTATGAATAAACTAAGTCGTTTTGATAATTTCATTTGCAAAGGCAGATCAGCATTATGTCAGATTATTAGATAATACCATTTTAAAAACGATAACATTGTGGGCATTCAGAAAATAATAATTGTTGTTAGTTATAGTTGTGTTGGAGCTGAATGCCAGATCGTCCAGGCATAATGTCATTGCCACAGCCTTCAACGTCTGCGTTGAAAGTCGATTGTTGAGCGCACCACTAATTCATGTTTCGATGAGTCTCTCTAACCATAGGCTGTGTACGTCGCATTAGGGTTGTAGTTGAGTGGACGTGCGTGAATTAATTATTTTCTGTCGAATGTGAAACGTGTGTTGTAGACAAAGGTCACTTAAAAAATGATGAGTGAGCCCGCAAATCAATTTAATTTGTAATTGAAATGAAACGAAACGAAACGGAACGGAATGAAACGAAACGAAATAAAATAAAATATTCAGAGTCAGTTTGTCTATGACTGCGTAATTTTCAAGGCTACTGCTGGATGTATCGACTCTCATACATTTAGACATCGGTTATACATTTTATATGGCCCCCGGGACCATAATAGGAACAATGTAAAGGGGTGAAATTACAAGTATTTAAGGTATATGTAACCAGACAAATTCACTTTTGAAATACCTATGAGCAACACCCCAAGTCTAGACTCAGCCATGTGATGATCCTAAGTGAAAGGAATGGAATACGGTCGCTTCCTGCAAAACAGTAACGCTACTAGCGAGGGAAAATGCAGCAACCGTGAGCGAACGGATATCCTCATACTCCAGCCGCCACCACACGAGACGACGCGGGCATCGAAAGTCGCAGAGCGATCCTCGGCCACCATAGGCATGTGCTTGCAGACGACCAACAATGGATAACTCGCCGTCCGACTGTCCGGTGAGGACCAAGCCCGAGACGCCGATAGTACGTGGTGAACTATGTTCGCCTCAAAGAGATGTCTCGAAACTGTAGAGATTCAGTAGGGTCGATGCCCGCTAGCTAGTTAGACTCTTTAGATTTTTATCGTTTTACAACGGAACCCTAAAAATGCGGCTAATATTTGAGCCCACAAAACTTACCTACTGTCATAAAAAAGACTGGTGTTCAGTAAGAACAGGTTTTAAAAATCCAAACAAATAGGTTCATCATGTTCATTTATTATGAAAATTAAACAATGATTAAAATAATTTTCGCAAAATGAAATAAATTAGTAAAATAATAAAAACAATCACATTATAAATAAAACTAATAAACTTAATACTATTTCAAATAATACTATTTCTTGGCCAAATAATAGTCAGGCATTCGATTTCCGTCGAAAAGAACATAATTCATGTAAGGGCTGAAACGACCGTTGTAACCGAACGCTTTCTCAAATTCGGTGATAGAGCAACAGTATATGTAGCCATCGTCCACGTTGTGGTAGTTGGAGGGTTCGAGCCAGCTGATGGAACTGTCGCAGATGTCGGGGCACAGGACGTACTCCAACGCCTGCTCTTCAGGTAACTCAGCGATGTTGACTTGAATTATCGCGAGAGATGCCTGCTGAGCAGGATCTTGAATTACCTGGGAATGAACAAAAATACGATGTGACATATTTAAACTATATAGTAAATTAAGGTAAAATGGTAATGTTAAATAAGAAACTTCTTATTTACAGATAATCTGACAGTAAGACAGTATGCCAGACAGTATATACATACATACATATTAATATCGGTCTACAGGACATTATCAAATACAAATTATAAGTGGCTTGAAACTACGATTATTATCTACGTTGGGTCTTGCTTCCAATACACATCATTTAAATAGTGAATTGCCCCAGACCACTATCTTATATACTACACTGTGTAGACACGAAATCTTCAAGGGAGTCAAATTGCCTTCATCAGTGGAGTGGAGGAACAAAGAGTACATGAGTCTCGTCAAACCCAGGGTTCTGTAACGCTAGGCAATAAAGGAACATAGGTGTGGTTTCAGTCAGCAAAAGTCTGACATGTCCTCTCGCTCTACTTTTGAGCGTGAGAAGTCATTGTATGATTTCCCACCTTCAAAAAACTACTCTCAAAGATCACTTAAACAATTTTACCCTTTTTCATGGTGGAATATTATCAAATCACTTCTCCCATTCTGGATTTAGCGACCACTCATGTCCCTTCAGTTACCGTTTGCAATCCAGGGCCATGATAACTCGTTTGACTCATCTCGCCAGACCAAACAATTTTACCTCTTGGGAGACTTGTCTGCTTTACACATACAACATTCGGATATAATGTAGCTGCAGCAGCATTCCTGACTATCTCTCGTGTCTACACCAACGATTGTTCCAATAATTTTCTCATGGAATACTTATCTACAGAGTGTGTTAGACATCTACGCACAAACCATACCATGGATCCAGCATGATTCTGGACCCCCCAGTGGTGAAATTTTTCGTCGGCTAATTTAAAAAACTGTATAAGACTCCCCACACACACCGACACACCCCGATTATATAAAAGGAGAAACTGACTGACTGATTTATCAATGCACAGCCGAAACTACTGGAACTAGGAACGTGAAATTTGGCACAAAACTTCATGGGTTTTCAACTTGGGAAAAGAGGGCATTCATATACTAAAGAGTTTGCACAAATAGTAACCTAAGGAAATAATAAAGGTTTTATTAATTGTTAACAGAATTACTTTTAAAGCTTTTATTTTTCTATTGTAAATAAACTTAAAACACGACACACATGGCACATATTCTAATGAAGATGAATTATAAGGACTGTCATTATAAGTTTTTCAAAACTACCGTCAAAACACCTAGTTTTAGGGGGTGTTAAAGTTTTTATGAAAACATTCTCGCGAACGAAGTCGCTGGCAAAGTGCTAGCAGGTATAGTATAAGCTAGTTGCCATCATAAATAAATAGTTGCCATCATAAATAAATAGTTCCCATCAAAAATAAATAGTTGCCATCAAAAATAAATACTTAGTTGCCATCATAAATAAATAGTTGCCATTGTAAATAAATAGTGGTATTACCTTCCACAAGTATGGAGCCACCGTTTGCATGCTTCCGTGGCCGTCGTGCAGAGTCATGTTAGGAGACGGTGGAGCGTGACGTGGATTTGCAGTTCCAGTCGTTATCACCAGATCACGTCCAGCTGCTTTCACAAGGTTTCTCACACTTTGCTCCACATCTTCCCAATTCTGAGGACAATGATGAAATTCTTTTACTTGCACCAGAAGTAGTAATAAGAAAAGGTTAGAGAAATTATTATTATTAATTTATTTAATCAGACATCATTATTGGTCCATTCACTACAAGGAAATTCATGACAAAATTGTTAGTTTGATCTTAAAACACTATGTTGTAATTATTAGTAATTAATAACTAAAAGCGACTTAGTCCTATAAAAATATATTTTTTTATAGAAATAGATACATAAGTATTTATTATAACTCTTAGTCATCATTATCGTCCTGCTCTTGACCCGTGTTATTTGTGGTCGGTGCAACACGTTTTTTTCTTCCATCCTGTCTTGTCATCCGTCACCACTAACCTCTACTATTACCGCTGGACAGGCTGTTCCATATGTTTGACAGCAATTTTTTTGTGCCTATTTGAAGCGCCACTTGCGAGCGTCCAGAGAACTAATTTTGACTTATAATGAAAATGGCTGCAGAGAAGTGTACAGTACTCTGAAGTATTTTTGGATTTTGAATTAATTTTGTTCGAATTCCGTGTTATTCTTGCCTCACGAATTATATAAAACCTATGACAAAAGAGGTCATGTGTAAGTGGCACGACATTATTAGTTTTAGTACCGTAGACACTCGCCAAACTCGCTACGGTCGACAGCACCAAAATGGCGAATATCAAACGGGCACAAAAGCACATTGACGGCCGCCAGTCCAGTGTGGTAAATAGTAGAGGTCAGTGCCCGTCACGCTGTCACTAACCTTTTCTAGGAGGAGGTTAGAAGGAGGTACGAACTCCTTTTTCTTTCATTTCACTTCTTACATAATCCATTCATCTCTTTGAAGGTCTCCCTCTCCCATTGCATCCATGCACATGTATAATCATAATAATATAATCATAATAATGAGAGCAGTGGTGGCCGAGTGGTAACGGCCCCGACTTACGAGAGGTCGCGGGTTCAAACCCAGCCAGGCGCATTACCTTGTGTAATTTATTTCATCACCACTGCTCTCAAAACGGTGAAGGAAAACATCGTGAGGAAACCGGCATGTCCTAGAACCAAAAATTCAAAGACATGTGACATCCACCAACCCGCACTGGGCCCGCGTGGTGGATTACGGCCCATTCCCTCTCCTAGAGAGGAGGCCTGAGTCCCAACAGTGGGAACATTAAAAGGCCGACTATGCTATGCTATACATGTATAATCACAACTTTTAGTAACGCATCTAAAATGAAATTAACGTACCTTCGAATTACAAGTACTCCAGTGAGGGATGACGTTCAAGTAGTCATACGCTGCAGGCGTGGGTATGCCAGGTAGCAAGTCATGCGAGTTCACCAGCTGCCTCTTGCCGAAGCAGCAGGAGTCGTAAGAACTCAACCCTCTTCCCAGCGCCGAACCGATATCATACACTTGTCTCCGACAATCGTACAACGCATCAAAGTCGTAAGGCAAGACGCTGTTACCCCATTCAGCCTCTGTGGAGCTATCCGTGTGGTCCGGAGATATTTTGTGTTTCGTGAACAAAGGCACGTTGTTTTCCTTATCCAAACATACTTCGTACACTCCAATAAATTCAGTAAATACTCTGTATCCGATCTTTACAGTCTCTGTGTTGCCGGGGAGACACGGTATTCCAGTTCTTGAAACTTGAGGTTTGACTTCTTCTTTACACTGAATGTCAGCGAATTTATAATTTTTTCCATAAACTTTAATTGTGTTGTCTCGTTCGCAAAACGCCATGAGATTCGAGGTCAAGGGAAGGTTGGGGTTAGAGAATTGTGAAGGGCAGTTGAAGTAGAAATAATCTTGATGCGGTATGATCATGTAACCATCCTTCACGTCGAAGACTGGCCATCCTAACGACGGCGAATACATGATGGGCTGTTTTTCCGGGAAATCTTTCTTGATGTCCAATATACAATCTGTAAAACAGCATTGATAATATTAGACTACACTACAATACAAGATGAAATATTTCAGTAACCGAGATACCCTCCGTAAGATCGACAGTAGCTGGTCTGGACTTTTTTGTGGATCGAAAGTCAATTTCTCACCCGTATGCAAAATACGCAATTTTGATGTTGTTTTCACAGTTAGTATTCGAATTGGTTCGATATCAAATATTTTTATCATGCATATTTCCATAACGTATTTAGTCTATCAATTAGAGTATGAAAACACCGATCGAGCTTGTATTATTATAGGTAGGTATAGGGAATAACGGAAATTTTCGATATTTACAGACTACTTTATGAAGAACTTTTTATTTAAGTTCTTGGATAAATACCCTTTAAATATAACGCTCAATATTTTATAATCTATGCGGACGCCAGTATTCGCTTGGTGTTTAACCGAATGGCGCGAAATCACGCGCGTTCGCTTGGGTTTTGAGTGAGAAGTGAAATAATAATAAAATATTAATAATAATAGAATCTTGTCAAAGTTGAGAAAGAGGAAAAAATTAAATATCTCGACTTAGCACACGAGGTTGTCGACATGTGTATCTAATGTGGACTCGGCTGTCATTGTGCTGAGTGTCGTGAACGCCAACGGCCTGATGGTTTTAAGTCAGTTCTTAGTACGTAGTGCCAGTAACAAGACATTACACGGCATCAAACTTATTAAAAAAAAAAACCAATATTTTTTGTTAGCTACCTTATGATTGCACTATTGTATTATACTATACCTCTAGATGTAACAGTGAATGTGCGATGGATGCTGCCAAAATCATTGCTGACCTCACACTCATAAGTTCCAGTTGCTCCGTATTCCATGATCAATGGATATGACATGCTTGTGGTGTCCAGTTCCTTGCCGTTGTGTTTCCAAATTGCGGTCTGTTGACAATAATGTTTTAAAGTTCAAAAGTTAAGTACAAATAAAAGTCTTATCATAATTTCAGCCGAGAGACGTCCACTGTTGGACATAGGCCTCCCCCAAGTGTCACCACAATGAACGGTCCTGTGCGTCCCGCATCCATCGAATTCCCGCGACCCATATCAGGTCATCGGGCCACCTTATAGGAGGCCTTCCAACGCTACGTTTTCCATTACGAATGCGGTAATAAAATTCTCATTTAATTTGAATTGATAAAGAATATGGTGTTCTATATAGACGATGTGCTTAGTATTCGCAATCGATAAAAGAATATAACCAGCCCCCCCTAGTTACAACCGTTTCGTTTTGATTCTCTTTTCGTTGATCGCCTCGAGTCGGCCACGCCTCCTATTCCTTTGTTCTGACCACGTGACTGAGCGTTGAGATGACGTCAGAACAAACATCAATGATCCAGACTAAGCGTTTCGCCTCGTCGTTTATACCGCGTACATCGAAGAACTGAAACAATTTGCCTGCTGCGGTTTTCCCGACCAACTATAATTTAGGTGTCTTCAAGGCTAGAGTGAATAGGCTCTTAATAAACTAGTGCGCCTCACCGGCAATGATTGCATCACTGCTTACCATCAGGTGAGATCGCAGTCAAGCACTGGTTTATATCCATTTAAAAAAAAAAGCTATGTGCAGGCGTACACCAAGCGTATAATGACGAATACGCTTCCGTGGATAGTAGGCCTTAAGGACTATAGCAGGTTGCTTTCTGTAGATTCTGTCGACCCAAGGGGGGAAGAAGGTGTGATTCTCCTGTGATTTCTGAGTTAATTCCTGTTCCTAAGAATTAAATCAAGCATATCTACATTGTCATGAGTTGCCACTTTTCTTTCTACACGACTAAGACATATGAATATACTGACAAGGCATATTGTAAATCGTGCTAGTTTCTAACTACCCCTGTAACAGCTATAACAAGAATATGTGTGTAGTTGACACTTAAGGTCTATTTATATAGCACGAGTAGGATGACAGCAGGACCAAATTATGCATCATTAAGATGAGAGAAAAGGATAGGTAGCTACATTGTATGAATCTGACAGCTGTCACCCGCATCATGCTGTAGCAATTGTAGTGTAAGTGCTACAAATGTAAAATAATGATGTTGTTGTTACCTTAGGCCTCGGTTCTCCATAAGCTTCACAAGAAAGAATTTGTGAATCGGCTCCATAGACGAAATCAACGGTTTCCTCTTCTTCGGTGGTGAAACTTGGTTTGAATCCGATGACGACCTTGGTGGTGGCCGAGCGGGACTTGGTCGCGTCGCTGATGCGGCACGTGTACAAGCCATCGTCGCTCCGAGTCACGCTGTATAGGGTTAGCTCCCCGTGAGCTATGGCTACGCTATCCTATAAACATAGAAATTAATTTACAATGGAAAGATTACGATATAATAGTACATTTTGAGACCAAAATATAATCTGAGCACGATCGTTTGTTCTGTGACTGGGTGATTTTTTATCGATTATATGTGTTTAGAAATATATAGTATGTGTATCAGTTGTCTAGTACTCATAACACTAGACGGCGTTGAATGATAGCTGTAAAAAAAAAAAAACCTCAAACACAAAATAATCAGCCAAACAAAAAAAAAACGAATAAAATGTTCAAATAACCCCCCCCCCCCCTTCAAGCACTTTGCTGCAGTTCATCATCATCATTTCAGCCGAAAGACGTCCACTGCTGGACATAGGCCTCCCCCAAGTTTCGCCACAATGAACGGTCCTGTGCATCTCGCATCCATCGGGCTCCCGCAACCGTTACCAAGTCATCGGTCCACCTTGTAGGAGGCCTTCCAACGCTACGTCTTCCGGTACGTGGCCACCATTCCAGAATTGCTGCATTGCTGCAGTTAGTGGCAACAAATTATGAGTAAGTTCCAAAATAATCCTATGAACTAGTACTACTAGGTCATTTATGGTCGTATCGTTGTCTCCACTTATCGTTGTCATATAGTAAACAACATTGATGTTGTTAAAAAAGTATAGAGTATGGATGTGGATGGTCATAAGGCCGGCAAAATTGCTTTCATTTACAGTCTAAGTGTAGGAAAAGACCATAGAAATGATGCACAGTTAGGGCTCAAAGAAATTGCACTTTAGCACATGTAGAGTGCAACTGTACTTATGACCTCTCACAGATCATATGTGGTGGAGTGAAAAATGATGTGCCTAGAAGAGAGGTCACTACTGAGTGTGGCACCGATCCCAGAAAAGTGCTAGAGAATGGCAATGGTAAGGAAATTTGACTGGACGAAAAATTTATGAATTGAATTTTGCTCCAGAAACAGAACAAACAATTTTTAAACTAGGATACTGATCGGCTACTTATATGCTCCTGGATAGATTCTGCCACATGAAGTGAAAGCCTCCCACAAATTGGCATGGCTCACTGTGACTAAAATCACTCCAGATGAATTATATTCAGCCAGAATATTATTGTTAATGAAACAGATTGCCATGTCGCAGAAAAAAAAGAAAAAAAAAGATATTTCTGAATTATGGTAATCTTAAACTCTTACATAATTATATAGGTACCTACACTTGTTCATAATAACGTTATGAAAATCTGTTGAATTTGTAAATTATTATTATTACTAGTATTTATATTTTTCAGATATATAAAATATTATAATACCAATGTTTAAATATCTAACGCACCTTATACCAACGTATTTGATCTGTCCTCTTATGTGGTAGATCACAATTGATATCAATTGTCTTGCCTTCTGGCACGAACACCGTGTTTGTTGGTATCTCTGGTACTAAAGATTCTGAAACAAATTTGTTTACAATAAGTACAGAGTCTGAGACAAGTGTACATCTAAAAGAGCACGATATATTTCAGTTGTCAATACGAAGATGAAAAACTGCTATCAATTATTTCTTCTAATGTGTATTATTATATTGTATTATCAATAATGATGTTATGTGCGAGCACAATTAGTGAACAAACAATTTAAAATTTTTTTCTTTCTCAACGTTTGTTCTGTTTTAATTTGATTTGTTCATTAATACTGAGCTTTTGGTCTTTGTATTTATTATGTTTGATTTTGTGCTGTGCATTGTAATTATTGTTCTAAATATATTATTTTTTTGTTTCTTATTTTTTCACTTCTATTTCATCTTCCAATGTAATATTATCTACTTATATTCCAAACTCACCTCTGACAATAACTTCGTACGCCTCGGTGTCATTTCCGAGTATGTTCTGTGCGAGGCATACGTAGGTGCCTTCTGAGTCACGGTCAATGTTCTTGATGACAAGAGTCCCGTCGTCTTCCATGTCGTACCAATCAGAGCCTGAGGAACAAAATATGATAAAGATACATCTTTTAAATTATTATTTATCTTTCCTTCCCTTATATGGAAAAGCTTTCCCACGTTTTGTAATCTTGGCAAGTCAAGCATAGTGATAATGGTAGTAAATATACGATCAAGGTCCTAAAGGAAAATATTAACAATCGCATACAAAGATAGAAGATTTATCGGAATTGGTTCATATTTCAATATACCTCTAGAGCAATTTGGAATAGTCATCCTCCCGCCCGAATAGCGTTGGTGGTGGCCTGTCTCAACAGAGATTAGCCAAGCCCACAGGAGATATTTATAGTGCACTGTGTGTCCTTAAACAAGATGTACTCTTTGTTCCTTTACTCTTATAGTCCAATGGGACGGCAATCCAACACGACCGGAATGAGATCAGGTGCAAGACCAACAACCCTTCGTGCTTTTCGAGGCACAGGGGTGTCACACCCCCTCCTTGCATACTCCGGGCTCCACAAAAGCAATTTATAATGGAAATATCCAATAGAACTTGTGCTTAAACCGGAAACCGAATCCATGATCAATAGTTACGCTTGCAACCACGAGACCAACGAGACACTTAAAATAGTTTCTATAGTAGTTGACTTACTTAGGAGATACATGAAAATTCTCTGAATAAATAAATTGTTGAAAAAATTACCAATTGCTAAGTTGAGTCCGTTCTTCACCCAGACGATGCTAGGTTTCGGGCTGCCCGTAGCCTTGCACTGAATCTTGAGCGAAGGATCTCCTGCCAGGGCTTCGAACGCCTTAGTCGGGTACACGTTGTCGATAACCGGTGGGGCTGTAAACAAAATAAGTATGCATATAGCTGACCCGACATACGATGTCCTATCTTAGACGATCTGTCAAACGCGCGAAGGTCAAACAGCCATAGTTTGCTCAAATTTTCAATTTTTCTGCGCAATTTCCTTATTTTTAGGATTCCGTACCTCAACAGGAAAAAACCTCCGTCCTCCTCAAAAAAGTCCGTCCGTCTGTCTGTCTGACCCTTTATCTCGGGAACGCGTGGAGGTATCGAGTTGAAATTAAAACCATATACTCAGTTCTGCGGTCGGTCCGTGTAACAATCTTTGCAACTCAATTCGGGAATTGAACTGTTTTCAAAGGTAAGTTTGTACGGAACCCTCAGAGCGCGAGTCCGACTCGCATTTGTCCAGTTTTTATTTCCGTAAGAACCTTGTACAAAGTATTAAAGTACTTAATACTCTCCAGCAATCATGGGCCACGCGATGTTTTGAAAGAGTTACAGTGGGCCTGCAACGCAAAGGGTGACCGAAGAATACAGGTGGATTTTAGTCAGTAGAAGTCTGACACGTCCTTTCGCTCCACGTTAGAGCGTAAAAAGTCGTATAATTAATTCCCACATAAAAAAAATCACATAATTGCGTCCAAAATGCTTGCAAACTTATTGACTACTTATAGATTTAGAATTCTCGACAATTGTTATTGGTGATAAAATGTCAATTTGTATAGAGCTTCTTGTCTATTATATTTACTGCTAACTTCTGTCAGCGGCTTCGCTCGCGTGAAAATAGGTTTCTCCATACGAACTTTGGACACCCATTTTATCCTCTTAGGGGGTGAATATTGGGAAATCCTCTCTTAGTGCTCGCCTACGTCATAAAAGGAAGCTTTGTACAAAATTTCACGCTCGTAGTCGTAGTTGTTTCGGCTGTGCGTTGATATGTCAGTCAGTCAGTTTCTCCTTTTATATGATATAGTAATGCGAAAAATATTACTAAAATTCCTCAGCTGGTCTCCATGTACAAGCGGTAAAAGTGATATTTTAACTTTTGATTTGATTAATATATGTTTCTCTATTCTATAAATATTAGCAGCTTAGTCATACACTAAAGTTGATTTGTACAGAATCTTGATGTGATTTAAAGATCAACTTTGTACTTATGCCTAGCAACGAATCGTCGATTGGCGTCTACAGACAACGGTCACAACTTTTCATCAGGCGGGTCATTCTGACAATGAATATGTTTTTCGTTAATTATTACTATATACTATTTAGACCATCTACCCTACCTAACTACTTTCGCAAGTATGCCAAAAAAGATTTCTTTAGATATTTTTTTTCGTCATCTTTGTACGGATTTCTCTACTGCAGCTGTCTTCCTATTTACTTGGCTTTGTTTATTTAATCTTTTAAATAAATAAGCAAAAACTAAATGAGTTAATGTTCCAAACCTGACACTTTTGTCTCGTATCTATAGAACTTATCACTTTCACTCACACTCCTTTTTGTTTTTACATGGAAATTATTTGCTTACCATCCTAGCTAATACAAGTTTAGCGTATTCCGGAAATAAAGCATATACTATGAATATAACACATACCGTAAACTTTCACGTCATAGGTGATATTAGCGGATCCACCGATACCGTTTTCTGCCTCGCAGGTGTAGAATCCTTGTTGTTCAAGTTGCACATTTCTTAGGAGTAATGACGCTACACCAGCGGTAGGCCTGAAAATAAATGTTGACAGAAATAATATAGTTTCTTTGTATGTCTTACAAATTCATTTATTCATTTCATTTTTCATTTTTTTCATTTTGAGAACACAGGGTACAATGATCTTATAAATATATAGAGTGTTTGGTCAATCCTATGTTCCGCCGAAAGGCATACAAAATAGTGGTGCTATGTCAAAATATACTATCAAAATAAATTAATTGTGAAAATAATATACAAAATCTCATTAAAAAATAAAAAATGTCAGCAAATGAAAATTGTAAAATTTAAATAAAATAGTTCTAAAAGATAAAATAATGTCAGCAGTATTACAATCGTCAAAATTAAATTAATTAAAATAATCATAATGTCATTTAAAAATTAAAAAAAAAATATTATACAATGTCAACAAAAAAAAATTAAAATTATCAAAATTTACTAACTGTCGTAAATAAAAATATTTCCAGAATTATAATTAATTACATTTGTCATTAAGAAACTGGTCTAACGTGTAAACGTGTGTCAAAATTGTAATTATACTTTTACAGTATTCTCAATTGCCTGTGTTCAGTGGTGGTATTATCAGTAGGTATCTACCAAACAACCTTTGGATGAACCATTGGTGTCAGTGTTTCCAACTATGAAGATAATAATGATTTATAGTCTTTTTCTTCTTTTGTATCGGTCTGACTCAAATCTTGTCCGACTAATATTTAGCCACCTGGGCAGTTCTGTCGTTATCCTCGTAATTGTGCATGCTGGGCAGGAAAGGAGGTAACGCATATCCTATAAAAGGGTACACTGGCACTGAATTTGCGATGGGTCAAGAATACCCTGTATTACATTTGGCCAGATTATCTCTTTTTATTATGAATTACAACGGAACAAAATAATAAAATGTAACAGTCGAGTGCAAATATATTAGGATAAGGGCAGAAGACAAGGGGGATAAGGGGAGGAGGGCCAGAAGACGCAACGTTGGAAGGCCTCCCACAAGGTGGACCGACAACCTGGTGAGGGTCGCGGGAATCCGATGGATGCGAGACGCACAGGACCGGTCATTGCGGCGACAGTTGGGGGAGGCCTATGTCCAACAGTGGGCGTCTTTCGGCTGAAATGATGTTGATGATGATGATGAAGGGCAGGATGATGAGATGCTGCCTGGCTAGGTAATGTAAAACAGCTAATACCTCTATTTTATATGGAGCGACTGTATTTCTGACTTTCACACCCAGTTACTGATCGGCACGATAGCAGTTCGTAAAACTATCAGTTAGACAATCAAGCTCCTGAATAATAAGTATGTTACTCATATCTATGTCGTGGCCAGATTATAGAAATTGATCACTTCATGAAATGGCCAAGTAAAACTGGCCAGATCGTTTTAAACGTTAAAGTTTGATGGTATGTAAATCCTCGTTAGGCCTACTTTTTAAGACCTTTTATTATCATCCTAGAAATCTTTCACCAATCTTATGGCCAAACGAGGATTGACTTGAATTGATCATCAAATGTTAGGTTTCAATGATCTGGCCAGTTTTACTTGGCCATTTCATGAAGTGATCAATTTCTATGATGTGGCCACGACATCTACATAACTATAAACAACAATCAGGGCTTACGGTTCGATTTGCTTTCCGAGCAACGCTTGTTTTACGGCTCTTCGATATAAAACTCATCTACAATCCGACCTCAGTAAGCGACAAGTGAGATGATGAGATATACTTACGTAATATCTATGGCAGGTATCATTGGATTTAGGCCCTGGAAGATCCATTTAATGTTGGGCTTCGGGTACCCATCGGCACGACAGTTCAAAATTTTACTTTTTCCTACCATGATTTTGATGTTGCTCTCTTTTGGGGTTTCAATTGTCACTGGGACTGTAATACGAAATACACCATGTCTTAGTTATTTTTGTTTTTACAACAAATAAATGTAATGCATAATATTTCATACTGCATTTAACGCAATTTCATGCAATTGTTGTTTTCGAGTAAATAGAAATATTGCAATATTTACATTTTGTCAACCCTTAAAAATTATTTGGTATTTGATACCTAATAATTAAAAAAACTTACTAAATACATTCAAAAAAGCAGTCTTCTTAGCACCTCCGAGTTTATTTACTGCCTCACATCTATAATATCCAGTGTCAACTAGTCTTGCTTTGAATCTGAAAGTTTTCGCTTGGTTTACAAGGGAACTTCAACTTTTTCATATAAGTGACATAGATTATATTGATCAATAAGTTTTTACTAATTATCGATTTATTTTTACTAATTATAAAAATAGATGCTCTTTATTTCTGAACAACATTTTAGATGCAGTTTTGTTTTTGTTCTGATTAGTCGGCTAGCTCAATCTCTCCTGATGATAAGCAATGAACGAGATTGACGATGGAGCGAGCGAAAACAGTAAATGTTTATGCACTGTTACCCTGAAGGTGGAAGTGTAAACAGCCCCCCTAGCCAAGTTACAATCGTTTCGTTCGCGCCGAACGCCTCGAGTAGACCACGCCTCCGATTCCTTTGTTTTGACCATGTGACTGAGCGTTGAGATGACGTCTGAACAAAGGAATCGGAGGCATTCGGCGCGAACGATACGATTGTAACTTGGCTAGGGGGCCAGAAGCTAGCAAAGTTTCTCGCGTTGGCTGTGCGCTTAGTAAATATATAGGCGCTTACACTGCATTTATGCTATTCAAGAGCATCTAACCTGAGATACATCTCCATACAACCGCTGTTACGATTTACGAATGATTACGACGTTATTACACATCTTTCTCTAGATATTTTGGAATCACTGATAACTTGTTTATATTTATTATCTAGGTTTTTATTGAAATCAAATAATAAATTTGTGTTCAACTAATCCAGAGGTCTGCAACCTCTGAAATCTGCTACTTTGCTAACTTCATAATGTATGAATCAAAAAAGTCATAAAAATATATTTTACACATTTAATCATGATTCTGAATGACGATATTTACTAACAAAAACTTAAAAAAAAAATATCACGTATTTCCTGGAAAAAGTTTTGTGTAATATGTATTCAAGTGAATGACAGAATTACCAAATGCCAAGAAAGCATTCAGGTGTTATCTCTCTTTTTTCGCCTTGCCTCTTTATCAAACACTGCGTTGGATATACCAACAAGCTTTTAAACCACGCTCAAGTTGACGGTAGAAAAGTCGGGAAGGGCCCTCTTAAGGCCTAATTTTACCTGAGGCTTTGGTCGATGGATATTCGGCTATTCGCTGTGCTATCAAATTTAGTGTTATTGAAGAACCATCTGACTGCAGGGGTAGGCTCACCAGTGGCGTCACAAGATATTCTGACTTCGTCATCGTCTTTGCTTGTTATTACTTTCAAGTCTGCTTTTATTGTCGGTGGGTCTGAAAATATTATAAAGTACCTAATTGCCTTTGTTTATGGTGTCATGAATTATGACAAGTAGTCCCTTATCATTATTTAGAGATTAAAAATTACAAGAGAAGCTGCCTTTTATCCTGTTACTGTAATTATTATTACCTGAATAATAAAGTAAGTTATTTCATTCAAATTTGCACAAAACGGTTTAGACTGGTTTAAACCGAATTTAGGAACGTACATACTTTGATAATATTACATACATATTCAGCCTTTTAATGTTCCCACTGCTGGGACTCAGGCCTCCTCTCTCTAGGAGAGGGAATGGGCCGTAATCCACCCCGTGCGGTGTTGGTGGATGTCACATGTCTTCGAATTTTTGGTTCTAGGACATGCCGGTTTCCTCACGATGTTTTCCTTCACCGTTTTGAGAGCAGTGGTGATGAAATAAATTACACAAAGTAATGCGCCTGGCTGGGTTTGAACCCGCGACCTACAATTCGTAAGTCGGGGCCGTTACCACTCGGCCACCACTGCTCATAATAATACAACCGCTGGTAATATTACAACCTCCTTTAATATTGTTAGTTTCCTATGTGTGACGATTAAAGTTAAGGACAAGTTCTTTTATAAATCTTTCAACAAATACTTACATTCCACGACGAGTTCCATCGTAAACTGGTCCTCTCCCACAGAGTTCGTCGCAGTACATTTGTATGATCCAGTTTGGTCTTTGCCTACATTGTTCAAGCGAATAGTCTCACTAGATTCCGTTGTTGCTCTGAAACTACTCGAACCCGGGGGCCGGTAATACCAACGTATGTTTGGTTTTGGATTGCCTTGAAGAATTCTGAAAAATTATGGTTTATTGTTTTTTTAAAGCTATTTCGATAAGTACTGATACAAACTTTCGTATTACTCTACAGCATTATTTTTAGTATATGCGAATCCTGAATATAGTTTGTTCAGAATCAGTAACTGAATCGATTCCAATCATTTTTACACCATGATATATTTTTTCCCGAAAATATTTAAATAAGGTCACAAGTTCGACACCACCACATGTAAAACACAGGTCACGGCAGGTCATAGCGGGCATTAAGCGCCAGCGCACAGCTGGGCGCGGGAGCAAAACAACGCCTCAGTCGCCCGGATGGCCTATTGACCATGTTTTGCGGACAACCAGGTAACACAATAAGCTTATAACTTTCTGAGTTTTCATGATACAGTTGTGAAATTTTGTACATAGATTCAAAAAGTGTAAATAACTATCCAGTTTTAGTATTTTATCCAGCTCGAAAGACCATGGCAAGAGTACTAAGCTTTTTGTCTGTTATTGAATAAAAATTAAATTCAACTTACCTGCAAGATAAAGCAACATTCGTTTTCTGTATCACATATATTTCTTTGTTAGATTTGTCAATCGTAGGTTTTTCTGAAATATTAAATTACATACTTATTTGGTATGGTTATATGACCAGCTTCATAGAACTATTTTATGAACATACTCGTACTTCTATTAACCGTCACTTCGTCGTATGTAAGTATCATTGTATCATTACACTAATATAAGGTAGGCTAACTGCCCTAGGTTGACTGGTAGAGAATGCCTCAGGCGTTAAGTCCGCCTTTGTACTTTATGTTGCATGAAGATTAATAAATAAATGATGATGAATATTAAAAAAGGCGAAAGTTTGTGAGTCTGTATTTTTGTTACTTCTTCACGCTCGAATGGCTGAACGGATTTCGATGAAACTTGGTACACCATGTCCTAGAGTAGCACATAGGATACATTTTATCCCGGGAATATGTTTTCTTGGGACAATATTCTATATATACGCGGACGAAGCCCCTGGTAGGAGCTAGTGTAGTCATAAATGGTTCAACGTATTGTTTTTAACTATTCGTCGTAAAGTTAGCAACAATCATAAGAAACGCGTATCAAAGGACACTTCACAATATTTTATATATATTTTTAACATTAATATATTACTTCGATATTCTAAGTTATAATTTCCTATTGTTATCGTTATTTGTGGAAGTTAAATATATAAATTTAAAAAAAAAATGCTTCCATTATTATCTCCATCAATCACTAAAGGAACAAAGGATCTGTCTGGATTGTGTAAGTACCCTGGCACGAATCAGTAAAAAAAACAGTCCCGTGAAACATATTAAAGGTATGACTCTTAGTTTGCTGAGGAGTTTTTACTCTATGATTTTTATTTTTACCTCAAAAACAACAAAACAGAAAAAAAAACTTACCCAATACATTGAGAAACACGGTTTTCTTTACAAAATCAAGTTTATTTTGTGCCTCACACGTGTAGTATCCCATATCTGCTGGTGTTACTTTAAAACTGAAAGTAACATGTTTTATTGAGTAAAAACACACACAAATAAAAGTTAAATATATATAATATAAATATAATAATAACAACTATCACACAACGCCGTTTAGTCCCAAGCTAAGCAGAGCTTGTGTTATGAGTACTAGACAACTGATAAACATACTTATATATTTCTAAATGCATACATATATTATAGATAAATTTCACACAAACATTTGTCCTGGGTGGGAATCGAACCCACGACCTCCAGCATAGCAGTCAGGACCACTAACCACTAGACCAACAGGCCAGTCAATTATTCATCAGTCATCAGTCAGTTATTCCTATATTTCTTGTCATTTTCATTTTTTACATACTTGAGACTGTGGTCGCTAGAAATTCGTGTTTTCGCAGTACTGTCGAGTCTGGTATCATTGCGAAGCCATCTCACTGCAGGGACTGGCTCACCAGTCACGTCACAAGATATTCTCACTTCCTCGCCGTCCTGCTTTCGTATGTAGTCTATATCTTCTTTTATTTGCGGTGGATCTGAAAATATAATAATAATAATAATAATATTCCACAACTAACACACAACGCCGCCTAGACCTAAGCTAAGCAGAGCTTGTGTTATGGGTACTAGACAACTGATAAACATACTTATATATTTTTAAATACATACATATTAGTAAGTATTCATTTGGAAGGGTTGAGCTTTGTGAAGGAAGTGGTACAGTTAATTTATTGCTTTTACTATGGTCGTCAAGAATTTGATGGGAAGGAATTAAAGGAGAAAAGTACGGATTTCAAGGTTTTTATTTTGATTTGATTGGTTAATATTTAATTAAAACAGGTTCCATTACACTTTTTAACAGAACTGTATTTGGTAAAATTGTATCTTTACATTCAATAATTCATATACTACTTACATTCAACGACTAGTTCTGTGGTAAAGGTATCTGAGCCCAAAACATTCTGGGCACTACATTTATACAATCCAGATCGGTCCCGGCCCACATTGTTCACGTGTATTGTTTCGCTAGTCTCCACCATTACTCTGAACGTGTGTTCGCCTTTGGGCTGGAAAGACCAACGTATGTTTGGCTTTGGGATGCCTTTGAGTATTCTGAAATACATATAAATTGTTAGTAACTGCCTCCTTGTTCAAGAATGGCTGCTCAACAGAGTCCTTGGTTCGATATCTTGGTCGGCCAAAATTTTATTGGGTTTTCTCATTATAACATTCTCAGTTATGGCATCCATAATAAATATTCGCCCACTGTTGCCTACACAGTTGGGCAGATGTGAGTACATACGCTATTGCACCTCTGCTGAAACCTTTGGGAACAGGCGTCGTGTCTAATAATAATAATAAATAATAATAAAATGCTTTATTTGTATTTTAGACTATTAAAAATTTAATTATTTTTTATTATTATTAATTTTATTTTTCAATTTGTATGTTACAATGTTATGTTCAAGATCTATCGTTAGGTGTAAGTAATGACTTATTTTGTGGTTTGGTTCCGAGTTGTTATTATGGACCTTGACTTTAATTTTATCTCAAATTACTGTTTTTAACTGTTATCGGGTTTGACGCATATATTTTACGACCACATCAATAATCATAAATTTATAAGTCTTATTCCTTGATTCACCTTTGACACTTACGAGTTAACCAGTGAACATCTCAACCAGTGTATCAAAATGTTTGCTTAATTTGAGTAAGTGATAATGAATTGTTTGTTAAAATTTATCAAAATCTTATCAACTTACCTACAAGACAATGCAGCATTTGTTTTCTCTATGACACGTACTTCTTCATGTGATTTATCAATGACTGGTGTCTCTGAAATATTCAATGAATTTTGATTATGTCATTATTTTTCCTTCATATTATTATATTGACCCCTTTTCAAAGCATTTAGTAAAAAAAATTAAGGTAAGCGTAAAGATAAATGTCCAAAGTGTAATAAAGAGTATACGGAATACACGACAATTAATCGTCTTTTTCATTATACAAGTTGCAAATACTTATCCTAGATTTTGGCAATCTGTGGCAATCAACTGGTTCTAAGTGGGCCCAGAAAATAGTTTTATAAATGGCTTCCAATAATAGTGGGAATCAAACTAGTGCCTTGGGTAGTTTCAAGAACACCTTTGACTACCGTTTCGGGTTGTCAGATGTCTGAAAGTCTTACAACTATTTAATTTAGTTTATAGATAGCACCTAGTAGTAGAATACAATGGTTCACTCACCCACACCAAATATGGCAACTTTAGCGATAAAAACTTTTCGATCAAAGTCGTTCCTTGCTTCACATGTGTACTTCCCTTGCAAATCTACCTGCATATATTTTATAGTGAGAATGGACTTGTCGCTAGAGATATCAATGTTAGAGTCTTCAGTGACCTCTGCCCCGTCTTTGTACCAAGTTATTGACGCTGGTGGGTAAGCGTCCACCTTGCAAAAGATACTTCCTTCTTTGTTATACTCCACGACAATATCTAGAAACAAAAATCAAACATATATTTTTCTTGTCTGTAACAAACTATGAGAAACCATCAGATGTAGAAATAGCCGTAGCTATTGATATAGAAAACGTAAAAATAGCCGTAGCTATTGATATAGAAAATTTAAAAATATCCGTAGCTATTGATATAGAAAATTTAAAAATATCCGTAGCTATTGCTATAGAAAATTTAAAAATATCCGTAGCTATTGCTATAGAAAATTTAAAAATATCCGTAGCTATTGATATAGAAAATTTAAAAATATCCGTAGCTATTGCTATAGAAAATTTAAGAATATCCGTAGCTATTGATATAGAAAATTTAAGAATATCCGTAGCAATTGATGTAGAAAATTTAAGAATATCCGTAGCTATTGATATAGAAAATGAAGTTTTAGAAAATTTTCGGCTTTGTAGAGCATCGTATCTCTTAGTCACAGGTTTTTAGCGTCCAATATAAAATTAGCTTTAGGACAAAAGTAAAATAAATACATAAATTAATACTGTTTTATTTTTGGGTAGATATTCTGACTTTGCATTGTTCTTTTTCTCCTTTTTTTTACTTGATATTGATGTTAATATTTACCTTTTGGAGTTTCCGTAACATCAAAATAGATTTTCCTTTTAGTTTCAACTTGCACATATTTGATATTAATACCAACAATATTGCTGGCTTTGCACTGGTAGGTAACATTTTTATTTGCCTTATCTATATCCAAAATACTGACATAGTCATAGGGAACTTCAACTACTTGCACCTAAAAAAGAAAATAATATATATATATTGTTATTATTAAATATAAATTTCAAAAAGTTTTTTCTTGTATTTCGATAGGAATACAAACTTTTTTATGATATAATTGGGGTGTATAAAATTAAGTGGCCGGCATTGGGAGTCCGCCATATTAAAGTCAATAATTAAGTGACTTAGCTAATTGAAGATTGTCATTAAACGTATATGCAAAACATTAGTTCAATCGGTTGATCATAACAGTTCTGAAATTCTGTTGCAAGATATTGATTTTAGTACTGATGTAGATATTGTTAGTTAGTAGGTCCATAAACTAACAAGACAAGTTAAATAAAGGTTTCAAAAAAGTGGTTATACCTTAGCAGGCAAACTGATTCCAGTGTCTTTTTCCTCCCAAGTAATGTCAGGCGCTGGATAACCATGCACATTACATTTCAGTCGTAGGGGATCGTTGTATTCCGTGATTACTGTCGGTGATCCGTCAATTGTTATCTGAGGTGCTCGATTTTCTTTCGTTTCTGGAGAGAAAGTACAAATCAATGTCATTCGAGATTTCTCAAAATTCATTAGACCTTGTTATATTAATAAATTATTTTTTTTTGTAAATTTTTTGAAAAATTCGGACTGAATTCTACTCTGTATTAGAAGAGTCTGATCTCAGTGACGTTCAACTTTTTCCAGAACATTTATTAACCTACAAGATAAATACAAAGCTATAAACCAACCAGTAACCTTGTAAGACAGTAAATATATAAACTACATTGTTTGAACTGTATAATTACCTGTTGATGGATTCTGTCGTTCTATAGGTGTGGGGCTGGTCCTTTCGATTGGTGATTTAGTCGCCACATCATTTCCGCTTACCTAGAATAGAATTCATTTTAATTCAAAGCAAAAATACACAGTAAGTAATAAATAAATGAAAAAACTGTACCCTAAGATCAAATTTATTAGAGAGCATTTGAATGAAATACTATCTTCAACGTTTTCGGGCCAACGCGCGTGTATCGTGTGCGGCGATCCCCGTTGCGGAAAACGGATTATTACCTGCACAGTGTCGTTAGTTCAACTTTAACGGTGTGCATGTAGTTGTGTCGATAGAGAAATTTAATGTGTTATTACGTAGCAAAACGGGTGCAGGGCGAACCGTGGGCGCCCGAGTATCACAGCGTTCGGCCTCATGGTTTCCTCAAACGTGTTTTGATCATCATGCCTTTTCTAGCACGTTGAAGTCTGTTTTGTGTTGTACAGGATGTAACTGAATTATACAGTATTTTATACGTCTACGGTTATATATCTGATCACAGTCCCGTTACTGGATAACTGTATAAACACTTGGTTTGGTCGTCCAACTTTGTTCTGACTAGTAACGACTGCAAAAAACTACGAACGGTAGCTGAGCTCGACGGCGATTAGCTATCCGAGGTAGGAAGAGACCTCAATATGAAAGAATGATCACCCTTCTGCGCGCTGTCCTTGGCAAGCAAAGCTTAGCCCCAGATCGAACGAGTCCCTACACTTAATATTGCATGAAACACTTACGGCGACACGAAACATCGCGAACGGTGGATTGAATGAAGGTGTAGTGTAGAACTGTGTCTTTTCATCTATTAGTTCTAGTCGCAGCTCTGTTATTACGTTGCCACTCATGTCAAGGATCTTCGCTGCAGTAAGGTTGACTCCGCTTCCAAGTAATCTAACACCTAAGAACGCATTTCCTTCTGAAAGAAAAAGATTAAAATAAGACTTAGTGAGGGTTTTTCAAAATACTGTTTCGAGCCAACATTTGCGCATGCGTTTATTTTATTAACTGAATGTCTGTAACGCTTTCATGGTTAAACTACTGATTTAATATTACTGTTCGCAAATGCGCGTGTTGACGGTTTTTAAGTTAATGCGTAAGAAAGTGGCGTCATTATTTCAAAGGCTGCGCGGTAGCATCAACAGCATTTTGCAAATGATTGCATCCCGTCACGCTGTCCCATACAGGTACACTGGGTGGGAATAGTTACGGGAAGGTTGTAATAGATAATATTATACTAACATAGATCTTAAGAATATTGTTACTAACACTCATACGGATCTCAATCCGAAATAAATGGTTATTATTATTATTAATTTTAATGAAATTTGGTACGAAGTAAGCCTGAACCCCATGGTCAAGGTCAAGGTCACATTTTGTCTGGCTTTGACTTCAACTTTATGTCCGTAATAACCGACATTCACACAGATGAATACGCAGGCAGAAGCTAGAATAAAATAATATCATGATTGCACCTGGCGCAGGTCTTGTGACTGTGTCTTTCATAGAGTTGGGCCTATAAACAGAGAACCCAAGCTGGAAGTTGAGGTCACTCTTGGCGGTGACCACTACGTGAGTTTCAGACTTGCTGCCGACTTCCAATTCATGGTCTCCTACCGTTGCGTTTGTAACCTTCACGATCTGTCGACACAAATAAAAAATATTAAAATAAAACCTTGCCACTCCCTAGAAATTAGTTCTGTTTAGTGAGTGCGTTCACGAACATGTTAACTCACATACACAAGACACCCAGACCCGAAACATCTATCTGTAGGCCCACTGTGTAGGCCATATAATAATAATAATAATTTTTATGCAGCACAGCAGTCAATCACTCAACAATGCCGTTGACATAAATGTATGTAGATCAATTGATTTTAATTCAGGTATGAAATACTATTCTCATTTCCTGTCAACCTGGTAGCTACTCATACCACTAGTACTGGTATGATTGCTTCACATTGAGGCTTTTGGGCTTCAATCTCGGCTTCGGGACTGTTCGAATGAGTTACCATAGTCTTGGAACGCAAAAGGGCAACTGAAACAGCTCAGGCAGGGTTTAGTCAGTAAAAGTCTGACACGCCCTTTCGCTCTACCCAGAGCGAAAAAAGTTATTTGATGATTTTCCACATAAAAAAAAATAGTTTGAATCTGATTCGTTTTCTTCTTTCAGAAGGGAATCTTAATAAAATTAATGCACTTATTAAATATTGTGGAATGGCAGCTAACTTCACCAAGGTTTTCACGATGATATGTTTTACAGAATAGCATTGCAGGTGGGTTGACGGCTCATGTCAAGCTCCCTTCGCCTAGGTTTAACTATACGATAATTTATATGAACATGACGTTTGTAACGAAAGGTTTTCGGATCTGGTGCTCAGATAGCGAGATAATTCTGGTTTTAGTTGCCTCTGGGCCTCTTCAGCTTCACCTTCATAAAAGTTCATAATTATGTTAGTAGGTACGTACCGCTATTCCAGGTTTAGAGACAACAGGTTCCGTAGTTGGCTTGCTGCCACTTGGACCTCTTATTTCTCCGATCTCAGGATCCTCTCCAGTTACAGAAATCAGCACGTTTCCAGTATGGGAATCGACCGGATACTAAAGAAAAAATAAACGTCACTAATTTAGTAATGTTCTAATAAAATTGTAGGTACCAACTTTCTATAACTACATATTCCAAAATATGGGTAACTATCCTCTACCAGCGGTTTCGCCCGCGTGGGAGTCGGTTTCTCCATACAAATTTTAGAACCCTGTATCATCCCCTTAGGGGGCAAATTTTGGAATAACCTCTCTTAGTGCTCGCCTACATGATAAAAGGAAGTCTTGTGCAAAATTTCAAGTTTCTAGACCCAGTAGTTTTGGCTGTGCGTTGATGTGTCAGTCAGTCAGTTTCTCCTTTTATATAAATAGATTTTAAGTTTCTAGATCCAGTAGTTTTGGCTGTGCGTTAATATGTCAGTCAGTCAGTTTCTCCTTTTATTTAAATAGATGACCGTCCTGAATTCTATTAGATAGCGCCTAACATAAACAAAATAGCTGTTTTGTTCAAATTTGCTAATTTAATTCTACAGGCGTTTAAGCATCAAAGTAGTAAATTTATAATAACTTTTTATGCTTAAAAGCTGTGAGGTCCAAAACGATGTATATGAAGGTAGTAATCTAGTAGCAACTATTAGTTTAAAAACACCTCGATTCATTTGTGCAGTTTGTTCTCACTGGTTAGCTGACCAACCATATTGATCTCAGAATGGCCTGTCACCTTAAATAGTAGTTTAATTTAAAAAAGAAATCGGAGGTAGTAATTATTTAACGATAACTAGCAACTTTTAGCAACTAGGTAGCAACTTTCTATAACTATTTCGATGTAAATCGTGCGTAGTGACCGGCTATTCTGATGGTCACAAAGATTCTTCAGTAAAATTAATTCAAAACGACCACTAAAAACTTCAATTAAATAAATAAGCGCTCGACTCTCGTTTGTACAGCGTGACATTCTTGCTTTTTGATAGTAGACGAACTGAGCGTTCGGTTATCGTCATTAATATAACATAATTTATTTTGATGGGGCTTATTAATACAAAGATAAAAAAACAACTATCAGTTTTTTCATTGAAAAAAAAAAGGAATTATTATGATATAACTACAACAGTCTGTTAGAGAGAGGTGTTGCAACACTTTTGTAGGACGTATTATAATGTCATAGAACATTACTATGTATTTTTTTATTTAAATAGATTTGTTCTGAACTCACCAGTCATAAATAAGCCATTAAAGGCTTTTGTGATTGTTAGCATAAAATGTACCTAATCAATACTCTGAGACTAAGAACTTTATTAAAAAAAACTCGTTCAGACTATTTTTTTTTTTCAATTCTGCCTATTAAATTTGAAGAGTTCCCTTGATTTCTCTGATGACCATGGAACCACCTGTAAAGGCTGCCCTTTCAAACAAAATAAGATTTTTCCAAATCAGTTTACGTGGTTTTGAGTAATCGAGGAACAAACATAAAAAATAAAAAAAATATTCCGGCGAATTGATAACTTCCTCTTTTTTGTTTTTTGTTGGTGGTTTAAAATACTAACAATGTTATCATGAGCAGCAAACAGGGAAGCATGGAAAACTAGGAGAGGCCTATGCCAGAGGGCAAACTGATAATAATATTACCGATGTCGAATGATAAATATCTATAAGGTATCATAAAAAATATATAATTGAACTTAGTAAAACAATAATTAATCCACAAAATAATTAATAATAATATAAAGTGGCATGATAACTTTGTAAAAACAATAATATAGTATGCAGAAAGACAATGAATAGAAAATTTTAATTGTGAGTATAAAAGTGATGAAAATAAAAACATTTACTTTATATGATACTAGGCAATTCTAAATTAGTAGCATGACAATATTGGAAAATATATCGCGTGTATACATTTATGTGTGTATTGAAATGATCAATAATATTTGTACTTGTAAGGTTATCTAACAAAATAAAAACTTACTTTTATCGTATTGCCGTAGCCCGGTTTAAGTTTTTTGTTGACGAGCGGTATACCTCTGCCTGTAATAGACTCCTCAACATACTTTAATATCTGTCAAAGAAGATACAAATTGATTAAGAAGAATCAATATAAGGACCAAGAAACTCGGAATAATAGATTAGGTTGAAAGTAATCTTACGTCTTTAACGTCATCTTTCATCATATGGAAGACTTGTCCATTAGTAGCTTCCGCCACTTTGTGATACACTTGATAATCAGCGTCACTTCTCGTACCACATTGACCAGTAAGTATAAAAACTACCTGTTAACATTAGAAACGAAATCATTACGTTAAGTTATAGTTACCTGGTTTCAGCCTGAAAAATTAAAGGTTTCGTACAAGCTACTTTGGCTTCTCTCAATCACTTTCGTGCATTGTATTCACGTCTCATTATTAAGTTTTTGTTCCACTCTATGTACATATTGAAATTAAACAGTAGCCGTTAATGGATATGTATCATATCTTAGGGATTATTTAGGCAAAAACGTGGGTTTTTTTTTCATATTAAAGAGAAATTTACATATGAATATTTCAAATCATAAATTAAAATGAAAAAACT
Organism: Mythimna pallens; assembly: GCA_961205895.1. Taxonomy (NCBI): domain Eukaryota; kingdom Metazoa; phylum Arthropoda; class Insecta; order Lepidoptera; family Noctuidae; genus Mythimna; species Mythimna pallens. The sequence continues at coordinate 6,582,481 of OY540839.1, forward strand.
CTGACCTGACTCTGTTTCTTTTGCGAGATACTCTTAATTTGATCAAACCTGGCGTGATCCTTAGCTGAGGCATCAGTGAACACATACAAATAGGAAAGCGGTAAGCTTTCTTTGAGAGCTAGTTCGATACCGGTCATGGCATATTCTGGACAATCATCTCCGCCATGAACGTATATGGCTGCCACTTCTCTTTTAAACTCATTTCGATCTTTAGTGATGGTTCTTAGTTGGGCAGCTGAAACAAAAACAATAATACCATGACCATTAAAATATTTAAGCCAATAACCATATGTTTAATAGTGTTATGTAAGTATAACTGGAAAGTTGGAGCTCACTGGCGAGTTAAACTTAACTTTATTTATCTGGGCTCTAATGTACTGACATTGGAGCCCACGTAAATAAAGTTGTCCACTGTACTAACTGTGTAACTTCTGCAAAAGTATTGGCATGACTATGAGCGCCATGTCTCAGCTTGAAAAAATCTGGAGGGATCGCAATATCTCCGTAAAAACCAAGTCCAAACTGATAAGGACTATAGTCTTCTCGATCTTTTCGTATGGCGCTGAAACTTGCACACTGAAAGCTGCAGACCGCAAACGCATTGACCCTTTTGAGATGCGGTGCTAGAGATCATCGAGAACTCAAATTTTCCTCGCGGTTGTCGTTCAAGTGTCTTCGCAAAATTCTGTAATATTTCGATTACACTGCAAGAAAAGACAGTGGCAACTTCGCAAGGCTCAACGTGACCTGTAAAGTTGATGGGAAATAGTCTCGTGGGCGCAGCCCAATACGTTGGTCCGACCAGATCCCTAATGCCTTTCAACCCCCCGGAGACAGAAACAGATTAAAGGACCAGGGAGGTCACAACCCTCATGATTGATGAATATGACGTAAGAAGTTTACCTACTTACATATCCCCTCCGGATATGTAAGTAGGTAAACTCGCAAAAGAATCGCAAAAACGGTTTTTTGTTGTGACGTAACTACAAATTTACAGTTTTCGGATTTTTTCCTATACTTGAACTATGAGACCTTGCTTTATGCCAAATTTCAGGATTCTAGGTAAACGGGAAGTACCCTATGGATTTTGATTCCCTTGAAAGTGTCGGAATATACGTTTTTTGCAACATAAACGGCCGTATCTTTTTTTTCGGTTTCAGAAGTTTAAATTTTTCACAGCTTCAAGGAACCACAGACCTATCCATAGGTCGCTGGTTCATATTAGGTTCGAAGGACCTAAAAGATGTATGCGCACACACCTTGGATGTTGCTTTGAAATGATGGTCGTAGATAGCCGAAGATCTGATTTATTGCGGAACTTATCATATATGAATGTAGTGTACCTAAATGATCGCTAATGAGTACAACATGAAGCATTGTGTACTGTCGCTTTATAATATAATTTGTGCAAGGCGACGTATTTCGTCGCGCTGAATTGCAATACGCGAGTCCCATGTACAATACATGACTCGTACACCTTAGTAATTAAAACTCGATACCTCCACGCGTTCCCGAGATAAAGGGTCTTGACAGACAGACATACAAACAGATGGAAGTGATCTGATAAGGGTGCCGTTTTTTCCTTCTGAGGTACGGCACCCTTAAAACTGATAAATAATATTTTCCTGAATTGGAGTTTTACATTTTCGAAATTCTAAAACCCCTATGTGCTTTTGAATCTGATATAACATAATATATTTCTACGAGAAATCTATGTAAGTATATAACTTTGGGAGAAATCGCAGTTTTTCTATACGTCTTGTTATTTTTGCGGCCCAATGTATTGTTTGAAGTTTATTTTGGCATTTAAAAACTCTATGTAATAAAAAAAATAAAATAATTTGAAATACTAGATGGATGGTAGCTAGCTGACCCGGCGAACTTCGTACCTCCCAGTATAGTCAATGAATGTAGTGGTACCTACCTCAACACGGCAAAGATATTGTACCTACAAGCGTACATAAATAAGAACGCAAGATTGGTTTTTAAATAAAAAAGTAAGTTAACAGTTGTATAATTATCAAAGAGATAAAGGTACTGTTTGATTGCAATTTAACTAATAGGTTTTCTGTAACATAAATTTCTTGCCTTGCAACGCAAAAATTCAAACTGTCTCTGGTAGGTATAGAAGATAATTAATAATAATAATCGTTTATTTTTCACTCTACACAAAGTATATACAAAAGTTTATCATAAAATAGATAATAATGCAACATATAAAATTTTGCGAGAGTCTGGATCAGTCCATAATAGGATACCTTGTGTGACGGATCACCAGGCTCTCACCAAAAAATATTGTAATGTCAAACCGTCAGCCAATGCAACCGGATATGAGGGATCTGTTGATAAAAAAGGGCTTGCATTGTCTCATGCTCAATGCTCGGTTTTCCCTTTGAGGGCTTTTGTTCTGGTCGTGGTACAGACCAGAGGAAATGGATGGCAGTCACCTCCTTCCACTACTGCTTCGAATGAAGCAATAGTGCAAGCGACGGAGGTGGCGGAAAACATGAGGGACAGGCTATTCTCATGCCCCAGCCACCACCGCAAGAAACGCCCCAGGCACCGTAAGAGCGGGCTAGAAGACGGCGAGTAATTGGTAGCTCGCCGCCCTGAAGGACCGCGGCGAGCCCGAGTCGGCTGCGCAGCAGCGCGTAGCTTATAATAATGTAAGAAGTAATTAATAGGAACGGTGAAACCAGAACACCTTCCAACAATCTGTTTTACAGTTTGGCAAAATTTATGAATAAACAGAATTAATGTAGGTATAATATTTTCTAATACAATTTGCTGGCAGTCAATTTTAGAACGTTGAAGCCAAAGAGGCGGTTCATCTCAGGGTACGTTATGTACCTACCTAGAGGCTAACCGCGAGCACAACCCGCCTGAAATTCATTGATTGATTTAGATGTCTTAGTTAAATTACGATACATGCTCATATCTGAAAGATTCATTATTTCTCAATAAGTCAGTTAAGTCAATAAGTGAGTCAGTTCCAGTCCACCATAATGCAGCTGTATACAAGTATTCAGCGACAATAAGGCATGTACAAGTACTGTACATGGACCGATCACAAATCAGTTACCTACCAGGTAACAGTTTTCAACGCTTAAAATGCAAAAGAATGTATGAGAATAATCACTTTGATACTTACTCGGATCATTAAATGTGACTAGAACGAAATTTTCTATCTGCGATGCATTCGAACTCAACACTTTCTCAAATATTATATTGACTTCATCCTTCACTTGGCGTATTTCACCCGCCATGGATCCCGTATCGTCAATAACAAATGTTAAACTGCTTTTTATAATTTCTTCATTTCCATAAACTGCACATGTTTGTAAAATTAGTAAAACAAGAACAAAATACTGCTCGTAACACGCCATGGCTACGACTGAAGCTACTTCTTCAGTAGACTAATGTTTATATGCGACAGTAATATGAAACTTTAATCAATAGGTATGTACCACTGATACGAATGACCCCATGATATGAAAGGTCAGCAAATTCTTTATTAATGTAGTCTGGGAATCCCTCAAATAATATTGTGTAGCAACCACTTTTATTAATATGATGCGTTGGGATTTCCATTGTCGCGCTAATTAAACAATTTCAGTATAAGGACCAATATTATTCAATTTAATTCAATTTGATATCTTAATTTTCAGACTATTATGTATTTTTACTAACACCATATGGAGGTGTTAGTAAAAATACATAAAAAAGAAACTTAAGGATAAATGTTAGCACAAGCTTACTCTAATAGATATTGGAAATAATTATTTTTAAGATGGATTTCTATCCACTGCCTCCATATAGGACTATCTAATTTACAAGCAATTACCCTCAGGTAGCTGTTAGAACTGTCCCTCACCCTGCGCATCAGCGATGCCGCCCGCTTACGGATTATAGCATGAAAGCCATCCTTTTGTGCGTTGTGCGGCAGTCGGCAAACATCGCTGACGCGCTACAATAGCGAGGTAGCAACCTGAAAGTATTGTTGTACTGGACCCGCAGACCATAAAAATAATATTATGATCACGCATATTTGACGAGTTTTGTTTTTAAGTGGGAGTCATCTTTCTTCTCCCGCTGGGTGGAGCCAGTGTCAGACTTTTAATGACTTAAACCATACATATGTTCCTTCAGTTGTCTTTTGCATTGGGGTCGAATTTGGTGCCATTTGACTCCTCAGCGCCAATCAAGCCTTTAATGGATTTAACGATTTTCATTCTGAGGGTACTTTTTAACCGACTTCAAAAAAAAGGAGGAGGTTATCAATTCGATTGTATGTTTCTTGTTTTTATGCGTCTTACCTTAGAACACCGTCGTTTATGGACCGATTTGCATTTTTTTTTATCAAAGATGTATTGTTTATGTACGGGATTTAACGCGACATCGAAACATCTCGTCGTCCATCCGTTACATTACAACCACATTCGGCATTGTTGTTATCGATGATCGAATCCTACTTTGTCTGTCATCTCATATATTTTATATTATTATTATTATTATTATTTATTATTAAGTATGTGTATAATTAAATAGTGGTGTGGTTACAAAAATAATTTAAGGATTTACATGCCTACTTATCATTTTCATGTGCTAAATTATATTATAGGTACGACTAGCACAGTTTGTTATTGATAGGCATTTAGTTATACCTAGTAACAAAAATAAAATAATATTAGCCTCTTTTTGCTCGAATATCCCTTTCTAATAATGAAAATCGCAACAGAATCCGTTTCTGTAGTTTAGGAGGGGTTAACGAATAAACCGAAAGACAATCGCCGAAAGAGCTAAGAGAAAGGCATGACTTCGCTTAAACCATATAGAGATGACAAGTTTAAATTGCCTACTGGAGAAGAACGCTTGATGGTATTATTATTTAATAATGTTGCATCTCACGAGACAACATTTAATCTCACATGCACAATACGTCTAGACCTAGAACAACTATCTGTAAGTCCTATCCTACGAATATTTGTTCTATGCGAGAATTGAACCCAAGACGACAACCCGAGCGTACCAGCTCAACAACTGCGGCAACCGTACTGTCTCCACAATAGTAGATTCGAAATCGGCTTAAATGCAATCTAATAATAACAAGAACACGCTACCACTATGTGACCACGATTTGTCATGCTGGCTGCATTATCCGACGCGCTCTTGTCACTGTGTATAGTATTCCGGCTGTATGCGAACCCAGTTTGTCACGCGACGATGGCATGGGACTGGACGGCAAGTCTTTATTTCCATGGAAGATGGCCTTTAGTGTAGGGCGCTACTTATGTCGATACTCTTGCGCCATCCCTTCTTCCTAACTCGTGTTACTAAGCTGGTGATGCCAGCACGGCTGCGGATAACGTTAAGAGATTGAAATACTAACTAGTAATTGAAACTCTCTAATCGTGAGAAGTAAACGCCTTGTTGACACTTCGATGACCCAACAGCTGGCTTTTTACTCTGGACAGAGAAAACCAGTCGACAAGAGTTACCGTATTTTGGATTGTTTTAAGTAAAAGATTGCCTTCAGCGGTCTTCCCGTTCGATAAGTGAACAGACTCATAATAAACTAGTGCGATTTACCATCAGCGATTGCATCAGTGCTTACCATCAGCTGAGATCGCTGTCAAGCACTAGTTTTAATCATTAAAAAAAGATATTTGAGGATTTTAAGATAGCAGAAATAGTGTTTCTTTCTTACAGAAAGAGAATGCTGCTTCTCCTTGTCACCATACCAGAAAACCGTTGAAAAAACCGAACCGTTAACCCGTGAAAAATGCTATAAAAATCTTAATTTTGGATGCCAAAGGTTTTTTTTTCAGCTTTAATTTTTTCTTGTGTTATGGTTTTCAAAACTTATTCGGTTCGTCCATGTAGAGTGGAAGGTTATCGCAGTTTGAACGTAAAAAACAACTGCGCTGATTGTACCTAATAATATCCCAGAAGAATCCGAAACAAGCATTTTGTTTTTACTTAAAATTGCGTTTGTTTGATTAACGAACGCAATTAAAAGCCAGAATCCAAAACAAAGTCACTCATTGCTGGTTGGGTAATTCATTTATACGTTGTGTGATTTCACATGTCAGTAGCGAGATAATAATCTAACCTCTATTATTCAAAGTCATGTCTCCAATTAGATTTCAGCTCGTACTCTACTCATAGTAATTGATATTTACTGTCATAAATGGAGGGTGTTTTCAGAGGTGTCCATCTTAACATACCTACCGAGATTCCTTCGTGCCGTGAAAAGCATTTTTATCCGTTGGCCCCGTATCCCGGCTGTCATTTGTAGATCTCTGACAGTCGACACGGATAAGTCTGGCTGAGCACTAAGGGTTATATTTCATCGGGACACCATTGCGCCGCCATGGTGTCCGTAATCTACCAAATTAGATACCATACAGACACCAGAGTCGCTACACCACACTGAGACCCAAATGGACCTTAAGTTCACGCGTTCAAGTTGATCGTGCCGCCAAATTGGTTGGACAACCAAACGGACACCAGGTGAGTAACTCTCTATAGAGCTGTATGCATTTTGTTGGTAGCGGCGACTAATCGCGCCGCCATGGTGTCCCGGTGAAATATAGCCCTAAGAGTTTGAAACTAAAGTAATAAGTACATTGTTTCTTTTCAAAAGTTAAAAATGGGACCCTATTAATATGACTCCACTGTCCGACTATCTGTCACCAAGCTGTATCTCATGAACCGTGATAGCTAGACAGTTGAAAATTTCACAGATGACGTATTTCTGTTGCCGCTAAACAACAAATAGGTACTAAAAACAGAATAAAATAAATTGTGTAAAAAAGTTGTATAGATATTGGTATGGAGCCCTTCGTGAGCGGGTCCGACTCGCACTTAGCCGGTTTTTTTTTTAATTATTTTAAGTCATAGTCATAGTCATAGTAATAGTCATAGTAATTTATTGGTAAGGGATTCTTACAAGTCATTTAAAGAATGAAAAAAAAAAAAAAAGTTGAAGTGTGAAGTTTTTGAATACCTACGTATTTGCCTTAAATATGATTTACCATCGTTTGTGATGCTAGGTACCTACTCCTAATTTGCAGTTAAACTAAAGTGTACTAATGATAAACGTGCCAGGAGAATGCCCTACAAGTGGGCGATTAATATTCATAGGTCAGAAGTTATCAATTGCAACATTGCAGTTACTTTATTGCATTAAGGCGAGGTTTATTTATTTATTTAATGTCCATGCAACTAAAGGTACTAAACTGGACTTAATACCTTAGCCATTATCTACCAGTCAACCTAGGGTGGTGGAAAGACAAATGGCAGGTGCATAAAAAAAGAGAAAACCATTATTATTAAGTCAGCACGAACTTACTTTTTTTAGGATCGCGGGGTTGCGACAGTCGTGGGCAGGATCCAGGAGTTGGACCTCGAGGTGGCATTGCACAAGTCCGGGGTCATGTGCTTTCACGGCCCTCGGAACGCGCCATCACCGGGTTCCCAACTAACGGTAGGAGGAGTCCACATCGGCGTCGGGTCAACGATGAAGTACCTGGGACTCGTTCTCGACAGCCGGTGGGATTTCGAGGAGCACTTCCGACGTCTGGCTCCCAAACTAAATCGGATTGGGGCTGCCCTCGGGCAGCTTCTGCCCGACCTTGGGGGTCCAGATGCCTCCTGCCGGAGACTCTGCGCGGGAATCGTTCGGTCCATGGCCCTTTATGGCGCACCTGTATGGGCCCGGCCATACGAATGGTGCGAGGATACCGGACGATTTCCCCCGAAGTGGCGAGCCTCCTTGCTGGCCAGCCACCATGGGATCTGGAAGCAACAGTCCTTGCACACATGCACGATCTGCGCATGGACATGCAACGCCGGGGTGAAACTCCGCTGCCGCGACAAGTCGCAGCATGGCGGACAGAGCTCCGGCGGGTTCTCATGGAGAAATGGCGACAGCGACTGTTGCAACCCAGTGCTGGGCACGCAACAATTATGGCGGTAAGTCCCCTCTTTGAGGCGTGGTTGGTACGACCTCACGGCGTCCTCACTTTCCGCATGACGCAGGTTATCACCGAACACGGGAAGTTAGGGAAGTTCCTGCACCGGATTCGTGCGGAAGCGACGCCCGGATGTCACCACTGTGTGGACCGCCCGGAGGACACGGTGGAGGTGTGCCCCGCTTGGGAAGAGCAACGCCGTTTCCTCGCGCCGGGCCTTGGTACAGGCCATGGTCCGGAGCGAGGAGGAGTGACAGGCGGTCGCCTCCTTCTGCGAAGCTGTAATGCTAGCAAAGGAGGCTGCCGATCGCGTGAGGCAACGGCAACGGTCCTCACGCCCCAACCGCCGCCGGGATTCCGATCCCGATTTCCGGCCACCGTAGGCGCGGGCTTGCGGACGGCGAGCAATGGCTGGCCCGCCGTTCGACCGTCCGGTAATCGTCCGGACCGAGCCCAAGTCGTCGACGGCGCGTATTGTTCCACGCGCGCCTCAGGGAGATGTCAGCAAATCGTATGGGCCCAGCAGGGTCGAAGCCTACTGAGGCCATGGGTAGTGTGAAAACGAAACCCGGGCCCTGGGACGAAGGCAACGAAGGAACAGGAGTGGGTTTTTAGTCAGTAAAAGTCTGACACCCGCACCGCCCAAGAGCGCGATTTGTCATAAGATGATTTTACCACCTAAAAAACGTGGGTAATCGTCCGTAAAATTAATCCACCCGTTTTGGGTGGAGTGTGAGTGTGTCAGACTTTTGCTGATTTAAATCCAGTACATTACAAAATAAATAAATTAAAATTAAAAAATAAATAAAAGCTAACGAAGCAATCGTTTGCTTTTTTTTGTGTACCTACCTATTATTTTAAGGCCCTCCCTTTCCCGATCCATCTATCTTCAAATTGCGCATGGTTTAAAAGGTCGTTGTTTCATCGAAAGCTGTGATTATTGATTGATATCATTGATTGATATAGTGTCAACTCGAAATAAAAAGAGATAAAGCCTGAACGCTCTATTTGCATTCGGTAACTTTTGACGCTCACTCGAAATTTCACAACACTTGTTCTAAGAAATACGGTTTTTTTAAAAAACCTTGATAGTTTTCGGAAAAAATTTCGGCATTCTGAATCTGCACATTCGATGCAAGATTACTGTAAATATATTTTCTTTACTTTTCTTATATACGAGTACATTATTAAGAACCAAAGTTCTAGCAAAATAGCAGTTTTTCAGAGGTCTTTACTGGATTACTTTAACAAAAATGTACGTTTTGATTTCAATAGAAACCTAGAATATATCGATAATACATGCGTTTCCAAAATATCTAAAGAAAGATGTTATTTTTTTGTAATAGCGGTTGCATGGGAATAAGTAGAGCGCCCAGCTTTTAATAAATAGTCTAATACAATATTCGAATTGCCTTTCGAATGAAAATGAGGGTTTGGAATAGGTACATCAGTTGGATGATTTCAATATCTATTAAAGATATATAGGTAGAAATATTTTTGTATTTTATAATATTTTGTTATTATTATATATATTATAAAATATATTATATATAAATGATAGATCTTTATCTGCCTGTTACCAATCTTACCCACCCCTAATCCAACTACAGTGCACCACGGCACGCCGCCGCGCCGGCGGCGTCAATTCGAAACACAGAGCTAAAAAAATTACTCATAAAGTGAAATATAATATATGAAAATTGTTGTGCAATTTACCGCTGGATATCTACCTACCTACAGCTCATAAAAATATTGATGATTTTATGAAGTAGTTAGTGAAACTAAATTTTTTCGTGGGGATTTCCGAGGTTAAATTGATTGAAACTAGGTATGTAGATAATTGTCTGGGTGGATGGATTGAAGTTGTTTGTCTAGGCGGCGTCTTCGCGGCGACTGTCTCGTTAGTTTAAATAATTATTATTATTTGTTACGTTGAAAATAATTTGTAAATAATTATTATGTTTGAGCTGTGGTAATGGTGCCGGCTGGGTTCAAACATAGACTTTCATTTGTGTTTTTTTATTTATTTATGTTTTTTGTGTATTTTTTTTATTGTTAATGACGTCGTGAGGAAACCAAATCCTCAAAGACATGTGACATCCACCAACCCGTACTGGGCATAATTGATTACGGGCCATTCCCTCTCTTAGAGAAAAGGCCTGAGTTCCAGCAAAGAAATGTGTTTATTTTGTTCGAGTAACTTTGTTGAAAATCGTCGTTTGATATACGTGGGCAATCGTTATTGCTGTTTCACTCCGAAATGACCTCGCTCTCTGCTCAGGCATGTATTCCATTTTGGATACAATGTCAAAGTTTACCCACTTGCATCAAAACGAACTTATTTGTGGGTATTTTTTTTTTTTCAATTCTTTAATATATATTTCAGGAAAGCTATTGCTATCAGTTGTTAGCATACTAAAATAGTTGAATTAATGCAACACTACGAATATTTTAAACTACATGCGTTTAATTCGTCGGTCTTCAGTGCCTGTATGGGTTTTAGTTAACAATAATTCCATCGTCAGAAGGTATTGAAATAATACTCAGGCAGCTGCATCATTGAATGTTTTTGCAAAAAACAGAGATGTGCTTTGATCTTCTTAATTTTTTTATTAAATATCAAAAGCGTGTTTTACAAGAATTCAGTGAAACTTTCATATTATCCTCCGATTGAACCTAACTAACCAATTCACCCACCAATTGAGTTCAATTAATTTTGTTATTAGCTAAAAATATCAATAAAACTTCATATTTATACTGAAGTTTAGTAATGCGCAAGATAACCCTTTTTGAAGGTTTGAAATCATCTAAATGACTTCTCCCGATCAAGGGCGGAGCAGGAGGGCGTGTCAGCCTTTATTGACTAAAACCACAGCCATGCTCCTTCAGTTGCCCTTTACGTTCTAGGACCACGGGTATCATTTTCGTACTTCTCCCCATGGCTCCAGCAGGTATCGGCCCTAATAGGGCCGTACGGTTCGCGAAATAACCCTCGAGTATTAGTTTCACAGTAGACACACATATCCCAGTAACTGTGATATTTAGTGGTTTGAAAGTTATTATTGTAATTAGATTAAATACTAAGAAGATAGCTTTTCTCAAACTCGTGTCGCTACCTGCAAAGGTCATGGCTCTAAGATAGATTTGATATCACAGTGAAATTGAAAGGAATTGCGTACTTTTCCTGAATCTAACTTTTGTTTTGCTAGCCATAATGGTATATTTTGCTAAGTATATAGTGTCTAAGTATATTGTACTTATTGGTTGTAAGTTCATGTTTAATTCATCTTGTAAGAAAGCTTCCCCTTAACAATTAAAAATGACTGCGGACTCTTGATACCACTGCCTCAATGTTCATCAGTCCATCGTCTCCCAACAGCTTTGCACGATGTGGTTCAAGTTCTCTTTAATCTGTTTCTTCATATTTAAACTGATATCTTGTGAAAAAAGTTTCACAATAGTGCTGGACACAACTACGTCCATGCAAGAAGAATTAGATGTAATTAAAGTGAATATACCTACTGCAATCAATAAGCTTATTAACACGGATATTACCAATTATATTTTAGTGCCATTCAATGATCCTGGTAAGTAGTTTATTTTTATTTTTAGTTGACAGATTACCAGAATTGACTACGTGCATATTTCTTTAGGAGCTTGTTTTTTTTTTGTTTTGTCAAGTTGTGTATATATATTTATGTGCCGTGGTCTGATCTTAGAACTGATCACTCACGATATGGCCAACTAAAACTGGCCAAATCATTTAAACGTTAACATTTGATGATATGTCAATCCTTGTTTGGCCATATTAATGATAATAAAAGGTCTAAAGAAAGTAAGCCAAACGAAGATTGAAATATTATCAAACTTTAACGTTTAAAAGGATCTGGCTAGTTTTACTTGGCCATATCATGAAGTGATCAATTTCTAAGATTTGACCACGACATATACTTACATCAGGACGAGCCATTTACAAGCCTATTAATTAATTTACTCCATTTCTTACTCAATCAATTGTGATGTTTACAGATGTTGGGGAGCCTACAGTTGTACTCTCACCAAGAGAAATTTTGTCTTCACTTAATGCTATCACAGTCAGTGGCGGACACGAATGCCCTGAGAATGCCCTTGCAGGCATAGAGAAAGCTCTACAGATAAGCAAGCAACATTCTAACATATTTGTGTTTACCGATGCGTATGCGAAAGATGTTAACAAACTTGAATCTATAGAAAACTTGTGCCGAAGCACTCGCAGTCAGGTACTTAGAATAACTTTTTAGAGGAAATTTAATTACACCAAATTGATACTCGTGCAATAAAGTTTCATTTTTAGGGTTTCAGTATCTCAAAAGGAAAAATAACCCGACAACGTAACCCTTATAGGATCACTTTGTCCGTCCGTCCGTCTGTCTGTTTGTCAAGACCCTTTCTCATCTCGGGAACGCGTAGAGGTATCGAGTTGAAATTAAAACCATATAGTCAAGTCTGCGGTCCCTTGATGCTGTGAAAAAATTAAACTCTAAGTTAACTAAAAAAAGATACGGTCGTTTATGTCGCAAGGAAATCAAAATTCATAGCGTAGTTCCCATTGACCCAGAATTCTGAAATTTGGCATAAAGAAAGGTCTTATAGGACAGTTAAAGGAATAAATCTGAAAACAGTAAATTTGTTGTTACGTAAAAAAAAAACATGTTGCACATTTTCGACTACGTCACATTCCTCACTATTGTATGACGTAACCCTTTTCATAACAAAATCAAACTATTTTGATGGAATGTGAACGGAACATTATAACGCTGATTATGCTATACTATGAATGGAACGAAGCCATCGTCATCATCGTTTCAACCGATAAACGTCCAATTCTGGACATAAGCCTCCCACAAATGTCGCCACATTGACCGGTCCTGTGCGTCTCGCAGCCATCGAATTCCCGCTACCCTCACCAGGTCAAAGTGTCACCTTGTAAGAGACCTTCCAACGCTGCCTCTTCCGATATGCGATTGAACTCGAAAATTAAAATCTCCTTAGCATATTTTGACCAATCAAATGATACTCATGGAGCTGTAGTTGGATGGTCCTGTAAATACCATACCTGGTGACCTCTGGTTAAAGTACGCATCTGAAAACTGCTGTATAATTTATACATTAACTGAACCAACTTAAATGCGGTGGATTACATTGGATTGGGAAATTGCAACACTCTTCTTTCCTCTTGTATTTCATTGATATCACTGCATAATTTATAAATAGCCTATGGTCTAGTTAACATTTACATTTAAACAAGTCAAATAACTACTTTTTTGTTTTACAGGTGGTAATATTTTTGAGTGGATTTTGTTCATCGCAGTCATCGCTTACGGTGAATGAGCAAGTTTATTACGATGTCGCTAAAGTTTGTTCAGGAGCTGTCGTCCATTTCGACCCTGCGACATTAAGACAGGTAGGTTCTACAATCACATTTTTGAAGTGAAACTTCTTTACGCACGCTTGACTTGGGGAGCAAGCTGGCGAACGCGTGACGTAAGCGTTACGAAAAGTGTGATCGGGCAAGGCGAACGGAAGTTAAGTGGGGGATATAAGCAAGAGACAGCAGTGCGCGCGCACATTTTCTTTCTCTCTTCCTCTCATATGTATATGTATATGTGTATACATGTATATATTGTACACACATATATATATATATACATACAGATGGAGCGAAAGAAGTTTCACTTCAGTCGTGTGGTCATAAGCACACTCGTTTTTTTTACATAGGGTGGCTGGCAATTAGTGTATGATACTTAAACACGTGATTGTGCTCATGATAACAAACAATTTTTATTATGGGAACAAAGGCGAAATCGCGAAAAAAATATCAGCTATTCAGTACATTAAGCAAACATAAATGTACTGAACAGCAGATTTTTTTCGCGATTTCAGGTTTGTTCCCATAGTAAAAGTTGTTGGTTATCATGAGCACAATCACGTGTTTAAGTATCGTACACTAATTACCAGTCACCCTATATAATCGAATAAAGCCGTTGTATAACGGCATGGAGATGATAATAATGATGTACTTATATAGACCAATAGTAAATACAAACTTTGTATGTATGCAGGTATGGTAATCTTTCTATTTTTTTTTTTCAGGCGTTCAAATATATAAAAGAAGTAATAAATGTGGAGTGGACTGACGTTATAGGCTACGATACTTTTACAGAATATAAAGAATTGTCTGTAAGTATTTTATAAGGTGGTAAGTACCGACATCCAAGGCAATAAACCCTTATATATTGTTCTAAACCTAAAAATTTACCTTTAAAGATTTATTTTCTATGTGGTTTCAAGTAGGGAAAAACAATACTGGAAAAGTACGGAAATGAACCAAGTAAAGAAGAAGAATAAAGCAGAGAATACCTATAAAGTATTTTTATAGAAATCATTAATAGGTGCGTGCTCTATCGTCCAAAACATCGCTTACCATTTGGTGAAGAGTGGTCCAGCGGGAGCCTATCAATTATAATTATAAAAATAAAATTAGATAATCCTTACACCATTAATTTTATTGTAGATCTGTGATTCTAGTCATCATCATTTAAGCCGAAGGACGTCCACTGTTGGATATGCCTCCTCAAAGTGTCACCACAACTAAGGGTTCTGTGCGTCTCGTATCCATCGCATTCCCACGAATCTCACTAGCTCATCGGTCCATCTTGTGGGAGGCCTGCCAACACTGTCTTTCGGTGCGCGGTCGCAACTCTAGATACCTTTCAGCCACGCCGAAATTCCGTTCTGCGAGCAATGTGCCCACCCACTGTCACTCTGTTTGGTGATTCTTCGGGCTATGTCGGCGACCTTGGTTCTCCTGTGCCTTGTGACCTTGGTCTCCCCTCCTCTTGGTGATCGCATCTGATTCTACTTCTAAACCAAAATTAGAACTGCAATAGCATAATATAAACAATATTTATATCCCAAGTAACAAAATTTGGTAATATAAAAGCCCTGAGAACGATTTAGAACGTTCTAATTAGTTTTCTTGATTAGTTATACTACAACGGTGTTGTAAATGTTTACAAAACTCCAAAAAGGCCCCAGTTTTATCACTGATTTATTCTATAAACATTACATAAAGGCTCTCACGGAGATACATCAGCTCTATAGTTGAAATATAAAAGTGTTTTCGCGACACTTTTTAGTACGAAAATAGTGCTGTCTGCAACATTTATGTCACAAATTTGCACTATAAAAATAATAAAAACATGCTTATAGTGCTATTTTGCACCGTAAACCGATTCCAGTGATCTTTTTTATCACACTTGTTCGTGTTGTGATCGTTTCGTCGTGAGTGTTCCCCAAGAAAACAAAATGCTTTATGTCATTTACCGGTGTTGCTTAACGTAACATGTAACTAATAAAAAGGACATGCTACAAATCATTCATAAACCGTAACTCTCTCATAACTTGCACTTGCGAAAATAATTGAATCGATAAAATTATTACGCTGATTTCAAATTTGACAATTCGCCCTCATAATTTTCGTGTTTTAATAAAATTATCTCCCGACTATGGCTGTTATAGTACACATTGGCTCCAGACGTGCTCCTAATATGCTATCATGGCAAAAAACTGCAGCCATATTTTCACACATCTAATTAGCCCATTTATTTTAGTGCTTTTAGGTCCCACTTTAGTCTCATAGCGATAGTACAAACGAGCTATTAACAACAAATAGAGCTCTTTAGAATTTAAGTTACTTAGCAACTGCGCCAGCTATGGTTTGGTACTATTTTGTACCATGTCGTGAAAACTCTTCTGTTTTCACAACTTTTTCAAAACTAGCCCCTTAACGATGTTGAGGGAACTTTTAAGAAGCTAAAAGGCTATGTAATGGTTGTGCATGGCTTATTGATTATGTAATCGTGTTTTCGATACTGATACAATACTAGTACTGTAAAATTTATTTTGACGCATTATTAGTGCAAAATAAATACATAAAAATGTCAGTAGGGGTCGTCTATAGTACTAAATAGTGCCATAATCGTTTTTTTTTTCATATCTATTACAGTGCAACACTTGAAAGATTCTTTTGTATGGTCCTGTAAGTGTTTGTGAGCTAAATTATAGAACTTTTATACTCTTTAATCTTATAGAATCAAAACGCTCTTTTAAAAACATTTATAGTACTAGCAGTCACAATGGTTACCATTAAAGGCCGAATATATCACTGTTTGGTGATAAAACGCCTTGGATAAAGATGCTTTTGTTACTTGGTATATTAACGGTCAATTTCAGTTTACAGTGAACTCGTTTACCAAGACCGTGTTGTTATTGGTTTCCGGAGATAACCCCAGACTAGAACTATCAACACCAGATAGCTCAGACAGAACAGTTGAAAAAATTTTGGATACCAGACACACACAGGTATTTCATTTTTGTTCTAAAATTGTAAAAGATCCCGAGAAAATATTGCGACATATGTAATGATCTGTTATAACCCTTATTACAAGGCAATAAAGCCTCAATCGGCTTTTACTATTTATCAATGTACTTTCCTTTGCAAACATGCTGATGTTGTATTTTTACCCAGTGCATAAAAATAATCTTCAATACTTAGTTAGATTCTGAACGCCGCCGCGTAACCTATTGTGCCCAAATAATGGGAGCACTTAAGAGAGACATTGCCAACATTATAAGTGTTAAAATTCGTGTATCTGTGCCTGTGGTGATTAAAGTGGTATAAGGAGAATATTTTTTTTTTAAAGACAGACTACTCTTCTGGGATCATATGATATTATTCGAAAACCAGTTGCTGCCAGCGGGTTCGCCCATGTGATAGCAGAAGATTATCCTAAGGGAACATACTCCCGGGATAAATAATCATATGTGCTATTCCAGGATATGGCCTACCCATGTACTAAGTTTCATAGAAATCCGTTCAGCTGTTCGAACGTGAAGAAGTAACAAACACAAACTTTCGTCTTTATAATGTAATAAGCGTTTAAAAGATTCCTGTTGTGTATGAAGATAAAAAAAAAAATAAAAAAATATTACTCCACTTTCGATAATGAGTAAAGAGTGTGCATAAACTGGTACGCAACCAAAATGATATCGGCACGACCGATACATATCACAATAATTTATATTTTCTTCAACTTAATCTGTCCCACTGCTGAACAACAGTCTCCCCCATAGCTTTAACAATCAATGCCGCTGTTTTTACGGCAACAGTTAAAATCGAGTCACTATCGTCGCACTGTTGCTAGTGTTTTGGGCCAGTCTTATCGAGTAGGCCTGTCTGAGGCACAGTGGTCAGTGTCTGCTTGCCGACTCTGGCCTGTCTGCCCTAATGCATCATGTAAGTGTGACGCTATTCACCGACATCAGCACTTTACCGCTGCCTGCCCTCGAGAGTAATACGTACAACATTGCGAATACGATCCGTTTGTTTTATTTTTAAAGCACTAAGCTCTTTTTCTACTAATTTCTTTACTGTACTAATTTCTTTTTAGTTATCTGAACATAAATACAATGTATGAATTTTGTGGTAGGTTTTCGTCTTGAGGCAGCCGTCAATTGGCGAGCACATAGCCAAAATCAGATGCCGGAACAAAACATCCGTAGTTATATACAAAAGGTATGAACTACCGTTGCGATTTGGATTCTCTACAAAGCCGCCTAGAAGTATGAGGGAAACTAGTAGGAGACCTATGCCAGGTAAAATATTTTCACTTTAATTGATTTTCCACCAAAATCAAACAATTAATCAATCTTGTCAACCAATTCCGCGGTATAGGTACCTAAATGGCAACACAACAAAAGTGATGATGCGATTTGATCAATTGAAGAAAACTTAATCAAAAAAATAAACAAACCGGGAAAATAACAAAGATTCAACAACGTAGTTTATCTATTAAAACTAACACTTTTGTTACAGGTAGACACAACAAAATACTAATAGATGCTTCACAAAGTAACATTAAACTGGAAGCTATAGAGATACGAATAGCTAACGAACAAGAGAAGAGATCATTGGTGTTTGAAGAAACTCATAGTACAGGCATCTACTTAACCGAGACTTTCATTGAACCTGACAAGGTTTTTAGCATTTGGGTAAATACGAGCATTACTATTCATAATTTATGTTAAACTTAGCTTCAACTGTCAGTAGTTCAGTTCGGAAATCATCAATAACTCTATGAATACTTGTATTTTTAATGGCAATTTACTCATTTGTTTATTCAGTTAAAATTACACTAAATACTGATTATTTTTGAATTTCAGGTGAAGGGCTATGACACGTCCACAAATCAAGAAATAAATGGTTCATCGGAAAATTTTATGCCTCAAAAAGGTTATTGGTATTATTAAATTATTTAGCCTCTAACTTTACATCATGCTTACTGCCAAGTGTATCAAGTTAATTTGCTCAAGTATTTTTTTCTTATTTGGTTAAAGGGCTTCGTCGCTTAGCGACCTCATCGCCCAGTACAGAAAACACAAAAACTTACAATCTACCTTAAAGCTAACTCAAACAATTGTTTAACTTTATCGGACATTGGAGATGCGAGGATTGTATTACAAATGCCAATATCATACGTTTTACAGCGTCCAAAAACATTGAATCTTGTATTTCATTCCGGACCCACTTCATCAAGATATGGAAAACATCATCAACCACACCACAGTCATCACAATTTGGAGACAAAACTTTCTTCATGAAATAGTTACAATTTGATGGAATATGTCCGGAACGAAGTTTTACAGCTATAGTTATTAAATTTCTGTTGAGATTACAGTCAATCCATGGAACCCAAGAAATCTTTGGTTGGATAGTTCGATACCATCGATATATATATGTACTTCGATACCATATCTCTTTTTTCTTTTGACCTTTTGACAAAATATTCGTGCCAATTGCCCAAGTTGTTTAATCATGTTTTATTTTTATAAAGGTACTGCAACTGATTCAAGATGGACAAAACCGCAATCAGAAATGCTAGATGCTGAACCGCTTATTGATTTTGGTAAAAACGCAACATTTGCTTGTAAAGTGACAGGTTACCCAGCACCGGACGTATTGTGGGAAGATGACAACGGAATAACCTTACCGTCAGAGGTAAATAAGGGAAATCATTAGCATATAATGTTAGAGATCGAGGGTTACTATATAGCTTAACGAAGCTGCAAGTACCAGCCGTAAACCTCTTATTTTTCCATTGCTGGACAAAGGCATGTCATTGTGATAATTTATTTTAATCATGTCTTCTGGTTGCGGAGATTTTGAAGGTTCAAATTCTATCATTCATTCATTCTATCATATCAGGTCATTTTGTTACAAAAAAAATTTGTTTCATGCATATTCCCATATTCCCCATGCCAATTAATTCAACGAACGTCATTTCTGACTGTAACTTACAATCGTTTTGTTTCATTCGTTACTGAGTAATTAAGTAACCTGCTAACGGCATAAACCTACAAGGTTTAGGTTACTTAATTACTTATTATCTTTGTTTCAGACTGTATTATTAGAGATACCATCACTGTATATAAGTTACGTCAGCATAGACAATGCAACAGTAAATTCTACAATTTACTGCAAATCCAAGAACTCGGAGGGTGAAGACTCTCAAAGTTTAAATATGTATGTTAACAGACCATACATATTTGATGTCATTCAAAAACCTTCAGGTAACTTTTTTTACTTCTGAATTTGTTTAATAATGATAACACCTTGTCTCTCAAAAACTAAAACTATCTTTCATGTAGATGCGGCAAGTGCCTTCACTATTTGTTATTTAACTAGCGGACTTGCTAGACTCATCCATTATCAATTTGGACTTGTGGACGGCGAGCAATGGGTAGCTCGCCGCTCACTAAAACAGAAAATAGACAATCGTTTTCTTAGAGCCAGTTTATTTTTTGGTGGGAAATCATAAAATGACTTCTCGAGCTGTAGGGTGGAGCAAAAGGGCGTGTCATAATTTTACTGAGTAAAACCTGTGCTTCAGTTACCCTTTGCGTTCTCGGACCACGAGTTTCTTTTACAGGAAATCTCTGCGGCCCTAGCAGGTATCGGCCCTGCTGGGCCCCTACAGTTGCAGGCATCTCTTTGAGGAGCATGTCAACGACTTAGGCTCTTACTTATAATGTTGTACATAAACCTATAATAATCATATATTTTTTTCAAACCTAACCGTTACCAAGGAGTAGGCTTCAGAAAGCACTATTTTATGGCACATTAATTCGAAGATATGTGACATCCACCAACCCGCACTAGGCCCGCGCGATGGATTACGGCCCATTCCCTTTCTCCTAGAGAGGAGGCCTGAGTCCAAACAGCGGGGAATATTATAAGGCCGACTATGCTATGCTATAGCAAAATTAGCGCACATAATTTCAATGAACAGACCTTTGAACTTTGGAAATAATGAAAAACAACTAAAAACATTTGTTCAAAATAAAATGATTTATATTTTTATTGTATCTATTCTGTTACCATTTCGCCATTTTTATAATCCATGAGTTATTTATATACGCCTAAAGATGCGCAAATTAGTGTCGAAATGAAGAAGTTTCATAACTAATAAATAACGTAGGCGTAGGCGAAGTCGGCCCTCGCCCACGGCCTCGCATCCAAAGGGGCCTCGCGTGTACGAGGGGTCTTTAACAACGAGGGTTTTGAACGTGTGAACCCAGCTTTATTGCCATAGTCTGACCAGTTTTTTTTTAAATTCTTAGTATAAAAGTTGGGGTATAGTGTGAGCACGTGATAAGGGATAACAAAACGAATCTGATTCATGTTTATCACTATTTAGAGAGATGAAAATAATATACAGGTGAATTTTTCAAGTGGTAAATACGCAAAGGAATCGTGCGTTTGATTACAATGAAAAGTAAAAAAATAATTTTCATAATGTATGAAATAAATGAATAAATTATATATTATGAGTTTAGGTTCCAACCTTTTTAGGTTTCCGTACCTCAAAAGGAAAAAACAGAATCCATAAAGGATCACTTTGTTGTCCGTCTGTCTGTCTGTCAACACCCTTTGTCTCGGGAACGCGTGGAGGTATAGAGTCTAAATTAAAACCATTTACTTAGTTCTGCGGTCCCTTGAAGCTGTGAAAAAAACAAACTTCTAAGTTTACGAAAACAAAAAGATACGGTCGTTTATGTCGCAAAAAAGTGTATTTCGACATTCTCAAAAACATACTTCCCGTTGGCATAAAGCAAGGTCTCATAGCACAAGTATAAGGAAAAAATCTGAAAACAGTAAATTTGTAGTTATGTCACAAAAAAAACTATTTTGCGATTCGGGAAAATCTTCGTAACTTCATTCGGGAATTGAACTGTTTTCATAGGTAAGTTTGTACAGGACCCTCAGTGCGCGAGTCCGACTCGCACTTGCCCTGTTTTTATATTGTCTATCAGATAGTTACATGGTAGTTACGCTGTTTTTCATATCTGTGCAAAACTCAAGGTAGTTACATTGCAGATCAGACTATAGAATATGGCAGCGAAGGCAAGCTATACTGCGAGGTGTCAGCTTACCCCGCGGCGGAAACAAAGTGGTACCACAACGGTACTGAGGTGACCCCATCTGATGACCTACAGGTCGACCAAGATACCTACAGCTTATGGATCAAAAACATGACTATCAGCAACGTCGGCGAATATAAGTGTGAATTGACGAACGAAGCCAATAGTCAAATTCATAGCGCTTTTGTTACAATTTCAGGAATTGGTAAGCCACATGAAAAAAACATTTTTATCTAAATAATGACTTTCGAATACTAAGAAACAGGCCCTTAGTAACATAGATGAAAAAAATGAGTACGTACCTATTCATAACTCAACTTATGTTCTACAGTTCCTTTTAAAAATAAATGTATTTTACAGAGGCACCTGAAGTAGAAGTAGAAAAAACAAATGTGACTCTGAAACTGGGAGACTGGAGTGACCTAGAATGCAGGTAAAGCTCATTTTACCGCTGTTATTGTTTTTCCTGTTTTATTTTATTCAGGGTTAGACATATTCCATAAAGTTTTGTTAATAATATCTAATCTTTACAATAACAATTCATATTACCTATCATTTACAAATTTAAGTTTGATTTATTTTCAGAATAGTGAAAGGAAAACCTGCACCAGACATAACATGGACGTTTAAATCTGAGAATGGGTTCGAGTTTGGTTCTTTGCCAGATGGTGTGGCGGCAGACGATGGCAAATTAAAGATAGCATCAGCACAGTCTGAACATAAAGGCGTCTATAGATGTGACGCCACTAATATAGAAGGACAACATTCTGCGGATGTCACTGTCCAACTCCAATGTAAGAAAGAATTATTTTAAATACGAACATTTCTTGGTGTGACCGATAGTTTCATACATTTATGATTAGAGCTTCTTCTTCTTTTCGATTCGATGGTAAACTCGTCAGTGTTTGGGCCCAATAGGTGGCTTCATTAATAGCAGCATTCGGTAGCACTCATCAAATCCTCCAAAATGCAGGTGTATGGGCACATTATTAGAATGCCCCATTCTAATATGTGGCTCATGTTTTGAACAGGAGCACTTCTGAGGGGAATCACCACCTGCTTTCCAAGCCCACACTCACTGTTACCTCAATTAACATGATTAGAGCTAAAATCTTTAAAAGACAACGAATCGTTTTCAAAATGTTAGTACCTACTGCGTCAAATAGCTGTTGCATACGAGATTTATTATAGAACAACCTCTTCTCTTAGGATGTATTAACTCTGAAAAATATGTTCACATATTTTATGATAGATGCACCATCGATATTGAATGACGCTGATTCCCGCACCGTGACAGTTAAAGAAGAGGATGATGTAGTGCTGCCGTGCCAAGTGGACGCGGCACCAGCGGCCAGCGTGCGCTGGGAGATGTCACAAGATGACGTCATAATGACGCTGGATGCCCGACATAGCACTGATCATCGACATTCTCACAGGTAAATTTAATAAAAAGGAAGGCAACAATAATAACAAAATAAAATATCAAAACTTTATGCGTGAGAAACTCGGAAATTGTATATCATGATACCTTTTTTGGAATAGAAAGCTAAAGTCCTGTATTAGATTTTTTTCGTAGCCTACTGGGGCCATGGGTTCGCTTGTGAAAGGAAAACCCGGGTTCCTGGAATGCAAGGCAAAGAAGGAACATAGGAGTAGGTTTTAGTCAGTAAAAGTCTGACACGCCCTCTCGCTCTGCCCCAGACCGCGAGAAGTAATTGCGTGATCCCCCAAATAAAGAAATATTTAAAAAAAAATATGTGTTAGGGAATATAACAGATTATTTAATCTATTAGGTATATCCCGTTGATTATCAGTTCGCGTCGGGGTGCCCTAAAATTAAGTCAACTTCTTCCCTGCTCTCGTCTTTTACATACTTTACCGGCTGCGCATTCGATTCTATTGTATAGAATACCTAGGCAAAGCATTTAAATAAAAAATAATATTTCATACATTGCCTACACGTTTTAGGTATTCTATACATTGCCTATAATATCGGATTTTACAGATTGCCGGTAACATACCTATAGATAGATTAGGGATTAACGGCCAGTGCGTTTAACATTGGCTGGGGTTTAGTCTTAAACAAATTTAATTTCACATTTTATTTAACCAATTCAACACTATAATTTAATCTATTTTCCATCCCATCTTCTGAGTACGGCAGGCTGTGCAGGGGCGGCAAAACGGCGTAAATATAATAACCTTATCGGAAGTTATATGTTTGAGCCGTTTGGGGTTGAAATACTAGGGCCTTGGGGTCCGAGCGCCCATCGAGTTGTTCGTGATATCAGTAAACAACTGGTCGACTTATTGCGTGACCAGAGAGCATTTTCTTCGGACAACAAATCAGCATTGCTATCCAACGTGGTAATGCTGCCAGCGTTCTGGGCACTTTTCCCATTGATATCGATGTGGATGAATTTTTTAATTCGTTCGTAAATATTATTAATTTTAGTTTGTATATATACCTATTAAGTTATTAAATATTTATTAGTTTTGATGTTTATAAGCAAATAAAATTTGATTATCTATTTTGAGATGAGAAATTTAAAGATGCAATAATTGTATTACTTATCGCATGAATTAATTTAAAGGGTTTATAATCAATTTTTATTTATTTATTCACAAAGTATATTAATGCTTTTGATTTTCAAAGTTTTTCTTCTTCTTCTTAATCTTTATTGCACACATAATCATACAGACTCAAAAGACAAAAGGATAGTTGATACGCAAAGTTGAGCATGTCTTTGTTTCTAATAGGTCTATTTTATTGTACAGATTCAAAGCGTTATGGAAGGACTCAGGCAATTACCACTGTATTGCTGAGAATAATATTGGTACGGCGCAGAAAACCGTTAAAGTTAATGTGTTAGGTGAGTATATCCTCAGTAATTATTTCTATTCCTATCATTTGCATTCTGTCTCTATCGTCGAGAACTGTTTGTCTGCTATAATCACGATAATATTGATTCAAATTTTGAAACCGAAATCACGAAAATTTGTCTTCACCTTTTTATCAATGATGTTTGTTGCTGAAAAAGCTGCAGAACGGTTTAAATAGCGAAGAAAAGGAATAACTGTGACAAGATATTCACTAAATATTTATAACTAATAATTTAATATATTTATAAGTAATAAAAAACTTACATTTGCAGTTGCACCTTATATAGAAGCTCCTAAACTTAAGACTGTGGTCGCGCGGACTGGCGACAATGTTGTGTTAACCTGCAACGTGCTGTTTGGCAACCCTGTACCTTCGACAAAATGGGAGTTCATAGCCCCGGACTCTCATACTAAGATTTTGAACAGGTAATCTTCACATAGTATACGCTTATGTCTGTTACGTATTTTATGAAGATATAATAATTTTTAATCATTTCTACTTTTAGGAGTAATTCTTCAAGTTTACTGCATTTAAATAATATAAGTTATATCAACGAAGGATCATATCTATGTATTGCTGACAACGACATTGGTACAGACAGTATCAATATTTACGTGAAGATACAATAAAACAATGATCTTTACATTTTCGATGTCTTTTATTTAAAAACATATCCTTTTTTCTACAAAAAATCTAGGAAAACCATGATGGGCAGAATTGCAAATGCAAAACAGGGGAAGAAGTATCAGAATCAAAGCTGGCAGATAGAGAGCATTATTTCAGATCCAATTACATAGTATCGTTTACAAGACAAATTACAAGTGAGAAATGCTATCATTTACTTTATGACGTTGCGTATATAAACACAGCTCTAATAAAACGACCTATAAAACTTTATAAACCGGCAAAGTGCGAGTTGGAGTCGCATACCATCCGTAGCAAAAAACAGCAAAAATCACATTTCTTGTGAGAAAATTTCAACTGTCTAACTCATCATGATTCATGAGATACAGCCTGGTGACAGACAAACAGACAGACAGACGGACGGACGGAGAGCGGAGTCTTAGTAATAAGGTCACGTTTTACCCTTTGGTTACAACAACTACGAGACAACCTGTAGAAAATGCAAGTAATCTTAAGAAATATGGCAGTGTTCACACAAATATCAATTATTCTGGTATACTGAAGCTATTCGGAAATTAACTAAACAGGAAACTATTCGGGAATTAACTAAAAAAAGCCTAGAGCACAGGCGTAGGGTAGTCAGCCTTTCGGTATTTTACAAGATGCATTTTGGGGAGTGTGCGCGGAAATTACATGACTTAATTCCATCATCTCCTTTCTACTATCGGACAAAACCCGAGGAACGGCAGTTACACACTATTACGTTGTTAAAACCTCTACGGTCCGGACTAAGCGTTTCACCTTGTCGTTAACACTGCGTATATCATCGAAGGACTGGAACAAATTGCCTGCTGCGGTCTTCCTGTCCGACTATAATTTAGGTGTCTTCAAGGCAAGAGTGAATAGGCTCTTAATAAACTAGTGCGCCTCACCATCAACGACTGCATCACTGGTTGCCATGTGGGATCGCAGTCAAGCAATAGTTTATATAAAAAAAAAGGAACAAAAAGATGCGATATTCAATTATTAAGTAATATACAATAATAACAATTAAGTATACAATAATATAGAAATACTAGCTAACACGGCAAACGTTTTATGTCATATAAATTTGTTCGAGCCAACCTTTTCACCTAGAGATATAAAAAATAGCCTGCGACCAATTCTCAGAACTACCAAATATAATTACACAAAAAACCGTTTCCATAACAAACACTGTGACACGAGATTTTTCTTTAGATATATAATAATACGGTTAACACTAAAATGAAATAAATAATATAGGTAGTAATTTATTTTGATAGTTATGATTGTTGCCATGTTGAAAAACAATTAATAATACCTTCTAATACTCGTAAGAACAAGGCACTTTGTGGTTTGCTAAAGGAAAAATAAAACACCTTTTACTGCAGGGCGCTACAAGTGCGAACTATCATCGTTGGAAGCGATGAACACGTCACAACGCTCAATGCCGGATTAAACCAACGCGCGGCCTGTAGCAAATTCAACCATGGGGCCCCGCGTGAAGACATTTTTTGTTCAGATAAATAAAATAAAGTATTTTGTAAAACGTTAGATGTTATTTGCCTCATTAACCGTATCACTTAAATATTTCAACAAAATTACTTTCTGTTAACCACAGATATGTCAAACAGTAGAGATATGGTATGGGGGCGTGGTTCTTGCGAACGCATCAAGCCGGATATGTGCTTATAATAAAGTGCTAGATGTCATTTTCGGCCATTACTCAAATGTCAACTAGCGACGTCTTTTTTCCTTATGATTTTTTACAAAATGCTGCATTGTTCAGTGGTTGTTTGCAAAAGTAACAGCTGTATTGTAAATTACACGAAAGATGGTATCTCATTTTACACGTAAGTACTAACATATATTAAGGTTTTTTTTTTTGTAAATACAATAAAAATTATTCCCTGATACCAAAAAAACGCGATGATGTATCCAATCAATTATTTAAATTAAGAACAAATATCATTGCTTGCTTAGTACCGACAGATCGAGCAATTAATCAGCTGAAATTGTTGCGCAATGGATAAGTATTTAACAGATACTCTCACTCATACGATAGTTAAATGGTGCGACCGCTGCCGGCTTTTGTTTGTTAGAGATGTGAAGTGCCGTTTGTAGTTGTCGATATTTTTCACGATCCTACCTAATACGATGTCCTCACCGGACACGGTAAGTTCGGGAAGTTCCTGCACCGGATTCGTGCGGAAGCGACGCCCGGGTGTCGCCACTGTGTGGACCGCCCGGAGGACACGGTGGAGCATACGGTGGAGGTGTGCCCCGCTTGGGCAGAGCAACGCCGTGTCCTCGTGGGGGTAATTGGCGGCGGCGATCTCTCGCGCCGGGCCTTGGTACAGGCCATGGTCCGAGGTGCGGAGGAGTGGCAGGCGGTCGCCTCCTTCTGCGAAGCAGTAATGCTTGCAAAGGAGGCGGCCGATCGCGTGAGGCAGCGGTCCTCACGCCCCAACCGCCGCCGGGATTCCGATCCCGATTTCCGGCCACCGTAGGCGCGGGCTTGCGGACGGCGAGCAATGGGTGGCTTGCCGTCCGACCGTCCGGTAACCGTCCGGACCAAGCCCAAGTCGTCAACGGCGCGTGCTGTTCCACGCGCGCCTCAAGGAGATGTCAGCAACTGTAGGGGCCCAGCAGGGTCGAAGCCTACTGGGGCCAAGGGTCTGATTCTGAAAGGAAGACTCGGCCCTGGTACGAAAGGCAATGAAGGAACAGGAGTGGGTTTTTAGTCAGTAAAAGTCTGACACTATCTCCCGCCCCGCCCAAGAGCGGGGGATGTCATAAGATGATTTTCCCACCGAATAAAAAAAAAAAAAAAACCTAATACGATAAAAAAAGCATTTTATTTCAAAGCATTTTATTTCAAATAAACCATTTACAGGCACTTTTGAAATGTCAAGAAATTATTAATCAGTTCAATCAATTGTCAGGATTAAGTGAGAAATGAGTATATTAGAGGAAGTTTAAAAGTGACGCCAGTGACTGAAAAGTTGAAAGGCAATCGTTTGTCTTGTTATGGACATGTGAAGAGGAGGGATGAAACGCATGTTACATAAAAAGTTCTGAGTACACATGTAGATAGATAGAAAAGGAGAGGGAGGCCAAAGAATGGATGGATTGTGTGAGGAGTGATATGAAAGAAAATGGAGTTAGTGTTAGTGTGACCGGTGATAGAACAAAATGGAAGAAAAAAACGTGTTGCGCCGACCCCAAGTAATATGGGATAAGGGCAGGAAGAAGAAGGATAACAACACCTGGCGCGGTACTACATATAGTTTACTTGATCTTGAGGACGGAGCAGAGTAAAATTGTTGTGAAACTTAGTTTCTAGTGAAACGGGGCATGTAGTTAGTCGCACGATAACTTTACTGCATACCCACTTCGCACATTTCTAATAAAACCGCAGCCAACTGTTGGGAAAATCCAACTTGCAAAATATTATCGATAAGAGGTGCCTATCATTTACATTTGATTGCTCTTTGCACTTTGTTATCATTTTACTTTTTATTCCAAGAACAAAAGTTATTAATAATTCCGATGTTGTTATCAGCACACGCTATTTATTGTTCATTAACATGTTTAAAGTTTCAGAACTTAAGAGCTAGAAAAATGTGAAAGAGATTTTATTACCCGGCTACGGCAAAGCCAAAGGAGGGTTATGATTTTGACAGGCTATGTATGTATGGGAGTATGTTCATCTGTACCGTCATAGCTCCTAATCTGCTTATCGGAACTCGACATACAAGTTATCGTTAGAACCGCCTTAATTGTTCGCTAAACATAGGCTACGTGACGTGTCACAAAACTCGATATGGCGCCCTCTAGCGGACAAAAAGTAATGTGTTAAAAATAAAAATGGCGAAAAATACGGCAAAAATACATTAAATAATTAACAATAATAATGACCATAATTTGAAAGGGCTTCACTTGTAAATTTCTAAAATATTGCTCAAATTTAAATTGACGTCCTCTAGCGGCTAAAACCCTCTAGTGGACAAAAAGTTTTGTTCTTATTCAACTTGACTTTGGTTCTTCTAAATTTGTCTGTCATAAATTTTCTTATGACTGGGCCTACAATAATTCTTTCTTTCGGCTTAGCTTATGATTAAGCTGGAAAGATTGGTTGCAGGTATTTGAAACCTTCTAATTCCTTATTTAGAGCCTAGGTTAATTAATTCATAATTCCTAATTTTATATCTAGCAGCCTATGTCCAACAGTGGACGTCTTTCGGCTAAAATGATGATGATATGTAGCAGCAAAACTTTTCCTTAAAACAATACTACTTTACCGACGGGTTATAGAAAAAAAAAATAGGACAAAAATTAACTACTTTGCCCTGATTAACAAAGCACCAGACTTTTTGTCGACGTATCACTAGTGGCTATTAATATAAACCTGTCGAACATATACTTGTTTGCGTGCTCTTCGTCTTTTACGAGAAAGAATAAAAAAAATAGCAATCTAGCTATATTTGCTTTACCAAAAACAAAATTCAGACTTGTCACTCAAATGTTACGCGATCGTACTACGGCTACGACTACGTGCTGCGCGGAGGCCTCCTGAAGCCGAGAGTGGACTAAACCGTACGACCGCCAAGGGCGATCCTTATACCCAGAATTATTATCCCAGCATGACACCGCACAACATCTCTCGCCAGTTCCACTCTCCCTGGATAAACTATAGGCTAGATTGATGATTTATCATAGTACCCAACTGTGCTTTGGGGGTCGAGAGAAAACTAAAAGTTGGCTAAAAAATTAAATCCATGCTCGACCCTTTGGGGTCCAGAGTAAACTATAACTAGGGGTTCAGTGGACACATTATTTATTGGGGGTCGAGGGGCCGAGAGTGGACTAAACCAATTTAAATACCAACTTAAAAAAATACTAAAAAAACATTATCTGTCACTGTATCCGCAGATTAACAGGATTTTGTATGAACAGTGAAAATTGTCCATGGATGTAGAATGTGGGATTGTTTGATTTCGTGGGTGTATTGGTTAAATCATGTTGTTAGCTTAGCATACATTTATTGTCACGTCTTAAAAAAAATGTAAAAATGTGAAACGAGAATAACTGCCCACAAACTGTTTTACAGTTTGGCAGAATTTTTGTAATGCTTAATGTAAGCAAATTTTGAATAAAGTAAATAAAAAAAAAAGTTATATAAAGTTAAATAAAAAAAAAATAAAAAAAATGGCGACTTTTCATTGTGTGCCATAATAAAACCAATATTATTTTTAAATACAACTTAGTAAATAATACGCTATTTTCAAGAAGCGCTTAACAATTTAGAATTAACCAATAGTATTAATTCAGCGAAAATATACGTTTGCCAGGCGAAAGCATCTTATTATTACATGAGTATAATACTTTAAACTAATGCAAAACACCTAAAAAAATATCTTTAGTTTATTGCAATTTAATTGTTCGACTCCAAATTAGTCCAGTAGCAAAGTTTCATATTTCGAATGTGTTGCTAAATGTCTCGGTTAATTTGAAAGATTTTGACGTATTTCACCTTTTCTTTTGTCGGCAATACTCGTAAAATTTCAGCGATGAATGCTTTTTCCATTTTCCAGATCATGACGAAATTTTTATGTATTAGTAGCTTCTGCCCCGACCGCGTGAAAGTAGGTTTCTCCATACAAACTGTGGACCCTCGTTTCATCTCCTTAGGGGGTGAATGTTGGAAAATCTTCTCTTAGTGCTAGCCTACGTCATGAAAGAAAGCCTTGGTGCAAAATTTACGTTCCTAGGCCCAGTAGGCTGTGCGTTGATATGTCAGTCAGTCAGTTTCACCTTTTATAAATGCAGAAGATGTACCTGTGTGTTTGTTTGCTACTTCTTACGCTCAAACAAATTAAGATGTTTGACCATGACCAGGAATAGAACTTAAGATACTTCTTATCCCGGATTATGTTCCCTTGTAATATTTTTCTAACACGCAGGTCAAGCCACTGCCAGAAGCTAATTTCATATAAAATTTAATGAATTTGTGGGTATGTGTATATTTGTTACATTTTCTTCACGCTCGAACGGCTGAACGGATTTTGGTGAAATT
Organism: Mythimna pallens; assembly: GCA_961205895.1. Classification (NCBI taxonomy): domain Eukaryota; kingdom Metazoa; phylum Arthropoda; class Insecta; order Lepidoptera; family Noctuidae; genus Mythimna; species Mythimna pallens. The sequence continues at coordinate 6,613,586 of OY540839.1, forward strand.
TAGCACACAGATAGACCATGTTCTGGAATAGCACATAGGGTACTTTTTATTCCAGGAGTATGTTCCATTAAGACAATTTTCTATATTCACACGGGCGAAGCCGCTGGCAGCAGCCAGTTGTATTGTATTTTAAAGATGGGTTTATTGCTTTCGCTTTGAAGATATGTTGTCCAATGGAAGTCAAACGAAGTATTGTATTTGCTGTGACCAACAGGGTCCACGATTGTGTACAATGTTTTCACCTACCACCTAATCATGTACATTGTGGAATGCCATAAATAATTGAGTATTGAGTATTAAGTTAGTTAACCTTTCGAATACCGTAATTAGCGACACAATAAAAAAACATGGAGAGAGCGAACGCGGCATTCGTTTGGGGTTTAATGAACTAAATAGTTTTCCGATGAAAATATCAGCTTCGACTTTTACATTAAATTTTCCTGTTATATAATTAGTTTTCATTTTAAAGTTAAATCAATAATTTTATTTGAATGCAAATGAAACTATGTGTACTTGTGTAATACGACTTTATGTCTAAACGGATTTTAATGACGGCACACGGGTAAACTATAATAACCTGGATTTGGATATAGGATATTTTTTTTATCCTGGTAATAACTTCTTTTGGCATAATACAAGAAAAGCTACGCGGGCAAAGCCATGGGAAGATATTTAAACAAAAAAAAAACTGTTATTTTTTATTATAATTGATAGGCTAGCGTTTGACCACCGTCTCACCTGATGGTAAGCGATGATGTGGCCGACGATGGAGCACGCTTGCCTAGAAGTAGCCTATTCACTCTTGACTTAAAGACCCCTAAGTTTTACCGTACATTATTACATTTAATATAACGTTTTAGTAAACAAACAAGGAAAATATTATCACGGTTAAAAACTATAATAAATAGAAGAATAAACCTATGCCAAACCGATATACCTAGGTACCTAAAATAAATATAATATCTATTGGCAGCATGATAAACAAACATGATACTACTATAAATTGACCTTTTGTTATATTCTGCCACAGTTTACATTGCGTATTTGTAGTAATCAGTAGGGTACGGTTATATTATTACGGACTGCTAAAATAGTAACATCTAAAATGTGGGGGCGAATGTATCCGCACGCGGTGTTGTTAATGTTCATGGATATTATATTAAAAATATCATGCCAGGGTAATGGCAGTATAACTTTTCTCATAGACGATACCAGCTCTATGGATGACGATATAAAACAAGTGAGAAAAAGTGTGCACCGGATCAAAGATATTGTTCTGCATGAAAAGTCCAGCCTAATCGATACCATGGTACTGGTAACATTCAACGATCCAGGTAATGTGTTCGTACATTATTTAATACGTAATCTTTCAACGGAAAACGATAATCTTACACTAGTTAACACGATTTTTATAATCCAGCTAAAAGTTGATCATCTTTGTTTATTTTGGTGATAGTTTGCAAGCAAAAAATTTTAAAAATCTTTAGTAACGTACCAACAGTAATTCTCGGTTTCCCCAACTGTTTCCAATCCAAAATCTTTGTGTCGATCTTCAAAAGTTCTTAAACCTCGGAATAAAGTGCTCCTCCTAATCTTCATCGAGTCTTCCTAAGTTTAAACATAAATGCGGTTGCGTGAAACAAACCTTAATTACAGAACCTATAAGGCACTTAGTTTTTATGAAGTTTCCGAACACGTAACGTGGAAAAAAAATATGACGTGCTATTTTCTGTAGATTTGAGGAAGGTATATTTATTTCATTCAGGGTGGGAAACAAGAAAGTAAAAATACAAACACAATTAAGTATATGTAGCTATTAGAATACGGAATAAATTAATATGCGCATTAACTAGATAATCTCCGAATTACCGGGTACAGTCCGTTAAAGTGTGAAATTTATCTTAAAGTTGCATATATCTCCACTTTGTCTACTTAATCTGCATATTAACGGATGCTACATCGTTAAATTACGGAAGACAGTGAGCAAAACACTTTTGTCTGGTTCCACACTACTCTATTTAACAAGATAGCTTGACGGAGCCCCACTCCGCGGTGCTTATTCTTCTGGATGGTTATAAAAATAACCACGAAGGCTAAGGCGGGAGTTCCGCTCCGCTTTGCTCCCGCTTTAGCCTTCTAACCTAGCCTGTCTGCGTCGGGGTGCCCTAAAATTTATGGATTCTTCGTGTATAAAACGTCATCAAACTTTAGATTATTATTAGAATTTGAAATGAAATATTTAATTCTATTTCATATGATTATATTGCCATCTTGCAAAACTTTTCCTAAAGAGCCATTTTTACACGATTCGAGCACACGTTACCTTTCTGCATAGTCTGCGGTGCGTATGCACCTGCTAATAGAGCCGCAGCATGCGTGCATTATTATTTTGTTGCAGCGTTATATTATAACTACGATATCAGAAATTTATCGAAATTTAACTGATGCAAAATGAAATACTTAGAATTAATATTGTATTTATTTGGATAAGGATTAATATTATGTGTATAAGGGGACTTTTTTTAGAACTTTTAATGAGAAACAATTTTGTAATACATAATTTTTGCGTAACTTTAACCGTTTACACAGCGCACGCAAAGGAAGCTCTCATAAGGAATATTTTCCCCCGTTTTCGCAACATTTTTCGTCGATACTCCGATCCTATTAGTCATAGCGTGATGTTATATGACCTATAACCTTCCTCGATACATAGGCTACCTGACACTGAATTTTTCAAATCGTACCAGTAGTTCCTGAGATTAGCGCGTTTAACTAACAAAACAAACAAACTCTTCAGCTTTATAATATTAGTGTAGATTAGAATTAGTAATTATAATAAAAGTTCCATATATTCCATTAATACTTATACATTTTCATTGCTCATGAATCATATCCTGTGATGTTTTATTTCAATTTCTATTGATAAAGGCCGGCTAAACTGAAGGTACTATACCGGACAACGAGTTTTACGCTCATAATTTTATATTGGAAAGGTTTATGTCTAAAAAGTAATTACGCAAATCTCAATGTTAGGAAACACATAGTTTTTAAGAAAAAAAATAATGAAAATCGATAATTTTTCGTAATATTTTACGCCATTTTGACAGATTTCGTTCACTTTTTACTTTGTTTGTAATATTATGACAAAGGTTCATACAGCCACAATGAATATTTAACAAAACGCAAATTTTCTTTTATTTACATTTAAATGACGAATAATATAGCCAAATGACATATTATACATCATTAAGTGAAGTTAGCTTGTATTGGACAAGCTAAAAGCTAAATTAATAATATTTGAAAAAAGTAAAAAATAAGCCTTTTTTTATAACGAGAATCGAAGTACAAAAATACTTGCGCTAGCGCCAGTGAGCGATTCTTATCTGTCTTATGATATTTTTTTTGCATACTAAATATAGGGCTCTCTGACTCGGATAGATCTGGTTAGGTTAGGGTTATTTTTTTTTAAACCACCCAGAAAACTTTTTTTTTATCTAAATACATGAAAGTATACAATTGCTACAGTGGGAGGTTAGGTTAGGGTTATTTTTTGTTTTAAACCACCCAGAAAACTATATTTCAGTGCACAAATATTTGTAGACAATGGTAGAGCACTCCCCGATAACAAAATTTATTTTTTTCATTTTTAAATACATGAAAGTATACAATTGCTACTGTGGGGTATAGTATAGGAGGGGACACCCCCCTTCCCCCTCACCCCAAAAAACCCATTATTTCGTTGTCCGGTATAGTACAGTTTTACCTAAAAGCCAATAAAAGTTTATAAAAAATTCTATGCGGTAAAGTCAAATATTATTAGTCAGGCAAAGGACATGTGATCCCTGCAGCCTATACGTTTTCTATTTTGAAAATAATATGATTTGATTTAATCTCTTTATTTATGTAGGTAAATTCGATTGATTTTGTCAGTAAAGTCGTGACGTACATTGAACAAACAAAGCAATGCCACTAGTTTTTTCGGTCTAGCTGGATGGGCACCGCTGGATAGAAACACATAATGGGCTGGGGTAGGTACCATTAGTCGGGACTAGACTAGTCACCTCTTAGCTGCCACGGTTTATTTGAATTATTTGTTCTTTGAATGGTTTTTTGCTATTATTATTATTCTGGATGCTTTCTTTATACATCGTTCTGACACTTAAGTATAGTTTAATATTATTGCCACCGTAGTAGTAACTTAGTAAGTGTAACCATAGGTTTGTAATTATTGATTTAAAAGAGTGTCTTTCTTCTGAGATCAAATGCTAAAGTCATAATCCTTCCTTGACTTCGCCATATAATTAAGTTCGCTTCTTTTCATATTTATATTTTTGTGATATAAACTGTGGGTAGGTTCCACTTGTTCATATAAGAAACTTATTAGGTAATTACAGGGTGATACACTTTTTTGGAAATTATTACTTGCACTAATTGGTCAGGTTTATTTTTTATTTTTTACAGGTGTTTCCGAGAGAGTGGTGACTAAAGATCCCAACAAATTTAAAAATGCATTAGACAAAATTCGGGTACACAATGAGGCGAAACGACCATATCTTGATTGTTGGGAGCCAGCAATGAAAGGACTACTCCTGGCACTGAAAAAAAGTAAAAACAATTCTTATATCTTTGTATTCACTGACGCCCCGGCTAAAGATTACATCGACAGCCAGTCAGTTATAGAGTTGTGCCAACAGAAACAGACTCAGGTAAGCTGGGCAGAGAAAAAGAGGTATCTGACGACTATTTCTACAGATACCAATCATGGATGACTAAATTAACACAATCTGTGGTTTCAGATAATTTTCGTACTGACCGGAACACTTTGTTCTAAGTTTACCTATGTCCCTGCGGCAATCGATTCTTACTTCGACATAGCAACGGCATGCTCTGGGCTAGCAATTTTTGTTAATAAGAATGAGGTTGACAAGGTAAATAGTTGGTAATTTATGAATGACAATATTAAAAACAAATTATGTTAACTACGAAACTGATTATTTTGGTTAATTATTACAGGTGTTTGGACCGATAGAAGAAATAATAAAAGGCAACAAGACTGTGATCACTACGGCAACAATACCAGCTGGCGTTTCCAAAAATATACCGGTGAGCATACCTATCGTTATTATGAAGTCCTTCAAATGTCGCCTACCGAATATTGTAGAAGTTCCGATGGGTTGACGTTGATGGCGTGCACCAACACTTGCCTGTGTGAAAGTCTCGGAGTTAGTTTCTTTGCGAACCGTTTAATTCTTCATTCACTAACTTACACACTAAATAACATAAATATGTTGAATATAACACCACACGACTGAATTCTTCAAATGATTAAGTAAACTGAGGTCCTCTGTCTGCCTGAATTCAAATAGGCAAGAAAATAATCTAGCATGCACTTATTTAAAAAAAAAATGTTTAGTTAATTAATACAATATTAGGTCTTTACCTATGAAATTGCCGTTTTTTAAAACACTTTGAAGTGTTATATCTTTGGATTGACTTGAAATTATAAGTTCAAATAAACTTTATATTAAAGGTACGTTATTCTTTTTTCAAAATTAGGTATTTATTGATTTCTTTGTGTATTGTATTTTCTATAGTATCTATCTTCTGTTATAATAAATTATGCTTATTCTTATTTTTAAAGTTTATTTGAACTTATAATTCCAAGTCAATCCAAATATCACTTCAAAGCCACTCGTTTTAAAAAACGACAATGTCACACTTTAACCCTATTATAATACATATTAATAATAGGTACGTTGGATTGACTTAGAATTATAAGTTCAAATAAACTTTATATTAAAGATGCGTTATTACACTGCGCAGGTAATAATCCGGTTTTCGCGATGGGTACCGTCGCACGCGACACACGCGCTTTGTCACGCGACTGGTTCCCGGCGCGGGCGTCCGCTTAACGCAGATTCGGCCTTTAGTTGCGATATTCCACAGTTAAACTAGATAGTAATTTCTTTAGTAACGGTAAGGTAACCTTTTTTAAGGTGGGAAATCATCAATTGACTTCTCGTTCTTTCATTTGTCCTTTGTATTCTAAGGTCACAGTAACTCTTTCAAATGTTCCCGCAAAAAAAATTAACCCTAGCAGGCATCGGCCCTTTTAGTTTTGCTGACAACTCTGCAGGGTGCGTGTGCACTACGCGCCGTAGACTTTGGCTTGGTCTTTACCGGATGATTGCCAGTCATCCATAAGCCCGCGCCGTAGGGTGGTCAGAAAAAAACATACAGACAAATTGAGAACCTCCTCCTTTTTTGGAGGTCGGTTAAAAATAGGAACTAAGCTAAATTAACTCTGACATAATAAAATTTTGAACACAATTTAAGAACTAGCTAGATAAGATCAAAATCAGATTATCGATACAGCATTCAGGGTTAGTAAACTAAATTGGCAGTGGCCCGGCCAAGCTTGACAAAAGGCCAACAGCTGGTGGAGCTGAAGACTGTGTATCGGCAAGCATAGTCTGGGGCGTCTCTCAGTTAGGCAGTCTGACGCTCTTGAACGGTGTCTGGGACATACTGCATGCATCTTCAAAGTTTTGGACCACGTGTGGTATAGTTGTCGATTTTGAAAATGGTGACCTAATGGAATTGTCTCCAAGAGTTTGCCCTAATATAGCTCGATAGACCGAATTTGGTTCTAAATTAAAGCGGAGTTAAGGGCTTAGGTCTCTCTTAATATATTTACCGTTAGCGTTTATGAAACGAAGGGCGAGACCACCTTTGTGAAACGAGCCTCTCCCACCTATCGCATCAATAGCGGAAGCTCGTAAATTTCTCTTGAACATGTCATTGTAGTGAAGACTTTGACCACCTTGCTATGCGTGGTATGTGGTAGCTTGGGAATCTATTTTTAGCTGTAGACAGCGACAGGTTTATTTGAAAAAGATAGAGCTAATTGAAGTTTACAAAGTTGTGTTTGGACGTTTTTATATTTATACAGTGGTTTAACGGACCCGACTTACAAGTAGTAAGTAGGTCGTCGATTTGAAACCAGGCAGGCGTATTATTTTGTGTAATTAATTTCATTAACACTCGGCTCTTAAATCATCGAAGAAAAATATCAATATATATGTGAATAATAATTGGAAATATATGATATGACACCTACCAATCCGCACTGGCCCCGCGTGGTGGATTACGGCCCGTTCCCTATCCTAGGGAGGAGGTCTGAGTTTTAGCAGTAGGTTGTCGGTATGTAGTTTTCCAACGACGTACACCAGTAAAAGATTTTAATTGAATTAAATGAATTCCTACATTGTTAACGGGTTCGTAATAAATATTACAGTGATTTTCTATAGATATTTATTATATTTATTTAACTCTTTTATTTTATTTACAGTTCACAATAGATGGCTACACTGACTACGTCATCATCTACAGTTCCGGCAAAAATGTTACTTTGAAAATAAATCAACGCTCGATTTCTTCAAAAGCTATAATGTGGACCGATAATGTAAAAGTAAGTCAAAGAGTACGATACCACAAGTGACGGCGGGCCACAGACGCAAGCAGAACAAAGACTGCCTACCTAATTACTTAACGGGTGATATCAGTCTGCAGTCGATCGATGTAATGTGACAGTTATCTTTTTCTTCTGGAACATTATCCCATTTACTTGGGGTCGGCCCTCCTTTTCCATTGAACACGCTTTTATACCTTGTCTGTGTCGAGATGAGCTTCTTTAAAGTCTCTTTGGACTGTCGTCAGCCAAGCTTAGCAAAGCTCAGAAGTAAAGAGTGGTCTTCTACGCATACGCTTCGCCGTAGGCAGTTCAAAGGCAAGCTTTACCATATGATCATCTGGGCGTCTTTGCACGTGATCATATCACCTTAAACGCTTCTCTTTGACTTTGTCGAAATGTGACAGTTATTTTGGAATAAAATATATATGTCGCTGTCGATCAACTGCGCATTTTGTGTCCCTTAAGACAATTCCAACATACTTCATTAATATGTTATTTTTTTAACTTTTTGTTGCTTTTAAATCCTACATTCGACGGCGCGTTTACCAAGGTGTTACAACAGTATTTCACTCAAATTTTATGAATTTTCATCTAGTTTTCAACACTACGTATACTTTTTTTGCGTATGGAATCCCTTTGTCAATATGTAGAGAACATCTTCTGCATTGGGACGAAGGGACTTTGAATTGAACTACAACCGCAACCGAAAGCGAGATGTTACCTGAAGCCGCAGCAGTTTTTTGTGAAGGACTGGCTTTGAAATTCTACCATATCTAGTTTAGAAAGATTATATTTTTCTATTTTGTATTGTCTTTTCCGTTTTTTGTGTGTAAGTACATAAATAGTAAAATAAATAAATAAATAAAATTTAATCAATTGATTTAAACATTACAGGTGCTCAAATTAACTAACATTAAGCCTGGTACTTACGTTGCTACTGTAAAGGGTTCATCAAGAACGACCATTGCCATCGTCGGCAGGACTGATTTCTTCTTCAATCATGGTTTTTCTGAGTCAAAACCCAAGTCGCTGAGCGACACTTTGCCACAACCAATGTCTGATGGTGAGTTTACAAATAAACCTAAATATATAACAGGTATATTCTAATCTCAACTTTACAATAAATAGATAAAAGTTGTACGATTGTAAGGGTAATCTCTGGAACTACTTGTCGGACTACAGAAACATCAATCCATACTAACTTACTTACGTACACTTAAACACCAACTAAAATGACGGAAAAGCTAGAAACTTCAGATGATTGAACTGTCGAAGAAAAAGCACACACATAACTTGTTTGAATATATTTTTAGATACGAAGGTCTACCTGTCAATATCTGTCACTGATGAAAAACACTCCGTGAAAATGGAATCTGCTCAGTTTTTGGACATGGATGAAAAACCAATTCTAACAAAAATGCCTCTAACAGAAATCTCTAAAGATTTTTACGTTACGGATCAGTTTATTGCACCATCGCAGAGGTTTAAAGTGGCCGTAAGTACAAATTATATTTTAGTTTGTATTGTTTCTATCTTAACGACGGTTTTTATTAAAAAATCTCACTGTAGGAGGGTAATATACATAATATCCTAACAAAAACATAAATGTGAAAATGAGTGCCAAGCTCAATATTATGATATGATATGGTAATCGACTTTATCGCCAAAAAACGAGAACTAAATGTACCGATTTCTGTAGACAATCCTGATATTTTTTGCTTATGATCGTAGTTTAACCTTAACATTTGACTTGGATAATTTTCAACCGGTTCTGTTTGATAGGAACGACTAATTCGAATCGTGCGGTAGCTTCTGGCATAGACGCTTTATAAGCGCCCGTGTAAGCCTAAGTGAAACTAAATATATTGATTTACTTAAATCGTATTTAGATTTTAGTCTATTTTCTTATATTTAGAGCCAGTGTAAATGCATCTTTAAGAAGAACTATTTCAATTGTTTTAGGTAAATGGAATAGTAAAAGCTACGGGTCAATCGATAACCAGGATTTCTAAAATCCCTGTCACACCACCGCCACCAAAAAGTAAGATCAGTTTTATTCTAATCGATTGAAGTAACTATTTATTAGTTTCATTAAATCAATAACAAATGTTGTATGTTTTTCTTTATTAATTTTAGTTGCTCCCAAAGTACAAGGCATATCGACCATAAAAGTCAACAAAGGTGAAACGGTTCAAATTGAATGCAAGTAAGTGGAAATTATATAATATTCCGTTAACGAGCCACTCACATTCAAATAATGATTACAACAAACAAACAAACCAGGGAAGAACCATAACAGTAAAAGGATTTTTATTTATAAAATTCCCGTTGTATGAAACGACTACTATGAACTGTGACAATTTCGGATTGAATTTCTATCATAATTGTCTGGTATTTAAAGCATCTTACATGTTTTTCAAAATTCTTTAGATTGGTTTTCTGTTTTTTCTATAATATCGCCATAGTTACAATTCCAATTAACGCTAACACTGCTAAGATACATTGATTTATAACGGAGTTCCCGTGTCACCTTCCGGCTCCATAACCAGATCACTTCGATAGTACCTTATAGCCAAAGTGCATCTCATGACTACGATACATTGATTAATTCCGGAGTTGCGGTACGTATCTTCTGGCTTCATCATCAGATCAATGCGATTGTACTATTTTTAATATAACTATTCAGAATCATTTATTTATTTGTATTGTCATAGTTGCTTAACTATCTTCATCGTGATATCTACGGCATGCCTTTTAAGTGTTGTCGTTTGAAGAAAAAAAAACAACTAGAACCTTATAGTACTTTTTATTGTTTTTCAAAGTATTCACCACGTAGCTTAATACACTTTTCCATTCGCTCAAACCAGTTATTATAACATTTATACGACTCTAAAGTCCGGTGTTTAAAATGGTTGACTTGAAAGCGTCGACTGCTTCTTTACCGGACTGGAACCTTTGACCACGAAGACTTTTCTTAATTTTAGGAAATGTAAAGAAATCGTTAGGGCTTAGGTCAGGATTGTATGGAGGATGGTCAAGAATTTCTACTTTTTCCTGCTTCAAATATTCAATTGTTTGATGAGCGCTGTGTGAGCTTGCGTTGTCGTGGTGCAGGATGATGCGTCGCTTTGAGTTAGATTTTCGAAGTTCGGCGATGACTTGTGGTAAAGAAACTATGGTGTACCACTCTGCGCTAACTGTTCTACGATCTTTACGTGCAATAGTCGCAACATAGCCGTTTTTTCCAACGAACGTGGCCACCATCTTCTTTGAAGTGCTTCGAGAACAAACAACTTTAGTCGGCTTAAGCTCGTCTTGAAAGACCCGGATTGTTGTTTGGAATCAGGATCGTAGGCATAGATCCAAGATTTGTCATCACTGATGATGTCTTAGACGTGATTTGACTCTCCTCGGTTGAACCTTTGCAGAGTTTTCTTACACCATCTGACGCGGGCCGCCTTGTGATCGTCGGAAAGCAGATGCGGTATCCAACGGCAAACTAGCTTTCTCACACCAAGCGCTTCATGCAAGATCTTCTGTATGGTTGTCCCTGAGATGCCTCATAGAGCCTCTATCTCTCGATACATGACGATCTTCGAGAATTTGTTGTCTCACAGCAATGATGTTATCTTCAGTGAAGGCGGAATTTGGGCGCCCTACGCAAGATTTGTCACTAACACTAGTATGTCCACGCTGGAATTCTAGATACCAGCGTTCGACAGTCCGCAGACATGGGGCTTCATGACTGAACACAGATGTTAGCTCTTCAAAACACTGAAGCCGTGTCAGGCCTCTTCTAAAGTTGTAGAAAATTATTGCACGAACATTTTCCTTATAAAGATTCATTTTCGTACGTAACCTGTCAGATTCCAATCGACGCTGTGACTAAACAATAGCATAAATTCTAATAATTTCAACTGTTTTGAGATTCAAAATTTAAACACATTCGAATATAGAACAGTTCCAAATTCAAAATTGCCGATAAATATGGAAACGACAGAACTTAAAAGGCATGCCTACTATGTGAGGTTGAAGTTCCGTTGGCAATTTCCGCTCTTCTTCACCAGTTTCACCTTATTATATGTTACTTTTTGACTGTTAATATTTTTAAGTTCTCGATGAAAATACCAAAATCACTATATGGTTGCCTATAATATTTGAGGAGTTCTCTCGATTTATCATGGATGATGGATCCCATCATCAGACATGGATTTTGAAAAAAATGGGACCAATCTGGAGGCATATTCTTTTAAAAGAAAAAACAAAACGACGGACTTCTGAGGTAGCAAACATAAAAAAAAATACAATCGAAATGAAAACCTTCCCCTTTTTTGAAGTCGGTTAAAAAGACATATATGTATATCAAAATAATTATACCTAAGGGGTGATAAATGGTGCTTAGAAACAGTTTGAAGATAGAACGTAAGAAACTAAGTAGAAGTCGTAATGACAGTCTAGGTCATTTAGTTCATTTCATGTTGCAAGTGGACCTATTGAAATTGGATTCATAACAAAACTTCTATAGAAGTTTTTTTTTAACATCACGTTTTATTTAAATTATTATAGAGTAGTGAGAGGTTTCCCAGCACCTAAAATAACATGGCTATTTGAAGACAAATCAAGTTCAACGTTTAAACCTATACCTAAAGTTTCTGACACAGTACTGGTTATAAATAACGTAGATGGCAAAGATGACGGAAAATACAAGTGTAAAGCAGAGAACGTGAAAGGCAAAGATGAGCTCGTCACAACCTTACATGTTCAAGGTAAATTCAATATAATGTTATGTACAATTGTTCTAATAGAGTTTTTAGATAAGTGATTGATTTATTTATTTACAGATCCACCAAAAATTCTTTCAAGTGTTTCTACCATTTATGAAGGCACGGAGGGGGATGCTTCATTGAAGATTCCTTGTGACGCAACAGGTTTGCCCAAACCAAGCATCACTTGGAAATTGAACGATCGTGTCATTAATCAGTGTAAGATACTTAAACTAACTCTAATCCAACTTAGTCTTATTGAATTTAATATCTTCACTACTGCAGTAGTAGTCAGTTTGTAAGGCTACCCTGCAGCCACATGGTATATGTAAAACAAAGAACTGAATAATAAAAAACTATCATATTCTAAAATTCGGACACACACATTTCAGACCCAAAGTATTCTATCGAGAATGGAGCGCTTATAATAAGAGATCCGAAATTAAGCGACAAGAACTCGTATAAGTGTGAGGCGAAGAACGAAATCGGCGCAGCCAGTGCTATTTTTAGAACATACATTCGTCGTAAGTACTGTGTCTATCATAATAATTAAATGAATACAAACGAAAGTGAACAAAGTTAAGATTGTAATATATACTTGCAACATTTGGCATATTGCAGAGAAACCAAAAGTATTGGGAGTTGCTGCTAAACAAGTGCGACTAGGTCAGTCGGCTAGTATCGAGTGCACGTAAGTGATTTAATGGTTTGAACCTTGAGATTGGATGAACATGAAATCGGAACACTACAGAATCTTTATATTCTTGTTCTCCGATGTTCAATAAATTATATAAAGTACAGGGTATCTTTAACACAAAACTGACTATAACCACAACAAAGTCGCGGTAACTTTTCCGACCCTAAAAACGCGTTAATGTGAATTTATGCGGGATTTTTCTTTTCAATGCAATTAATATACATAATATATATATATATATATATATCTTATCTTGATGTGGGGCTGGCCTCAAAAACCAGAGCACTTCGACCCTTCTGGATCTTTTGTGCTAATAATATATATATATATATATTTATTATATTACAGCTAATAGCCGAAGGGCGGCTACGCCTAGTTTTAGCCGGTTACAACTATGTGGAACTAAGGAAAGTGAATTTTGCACAAGCGTTTTATGATTTAGGCGAGCACTAAGAAGGGGTCTTTAAATATTCTACTTTTAAGGAGGTGAAAATGGGGAAATTCATTTGTATGTAAAATTTTATTCCTTATTAAATATACTTAAAATTTAACATAAATAGTAACCCAAGTAAATCAAAAGGTTTTTTTTTTCAAATGTACTCATATAAAACTATTTAGGGGTACTAAAGTTTGTATGGAAGAATCTTAATCTTAACGCTAAGAAACTTGAAACTGGGCACAAATTCAAATCAAAATGAATAATAACACCTATAAGAGAACTCTATATTCTCGTGAACGAAGACACCGGCAAAGTGCTAGTTTATATGTAAAAAGACAAACAGACTGACTGACATATCACAAGAACCCTTTTATGACGTAGGTGAGCACTAAGAGAGGATTTTCCAAAATACACGGTGATGAAACAGGGGTCCAAAGTTTGTATGGAGAAACTATTTGCACGGGGCCGAAGTCACTGGCAAAAGCTTGTTACATATACAGTAAAACAAAGGGTAGTATTTAAACAAGTGACTGTAAATTTAAGTTTTAAGTGACAAAAATAATTAATTTAAATTATAGTATTACTAAGTGAGCGGCTGACTGCGAGTGACGAGAAATCAACAGAACAGATACTTACTAACATTAATTTGAGGTACTTAAAATACCTAATGAGAAGCTTCATAATATTTGGGCGACCTAATATTATTCGCTCTCTTCTTAGTGGAACTCTTGTGTGAACGTGAACTGTAACCTGTGACTGTGTTTAATAAACTTTCAACATATTCTTGTGTACTTTCGCTCTTCTCTTCACGCTATCTTCCTCTTCACACTTCCATCTCACACGCATTGTACCATTGTTTGAGTGTCAACGTTACGTCCTGCATAATTTTCAATATTTAGTAAATGATTTATTTATACTGAGTGGCATTTTATGTTAAATGAAGTGTTTCAAATGTCCTAAATATCGATATTTATTTATTATGTATGTCACAAGGTAATTTGATCATTCTGATATTGCGAAAATCTGGATAATTCGAAAATGGTGAGATAAAACCTGCGAGCAACTTGGACGTAGCGTTCGCTGGCCGCTGCTGCGGCACCGCTAGCTTCGCTCGCTCGGTTCAGACGCGGTTTGTCACAGTTTTTAAATAACCTAACCTGTTTCACCCAGTTCAAAATGATGAATCTGCCTGTGACTAGATTTCAAACATTTCTGTGAAAACATATTTTCTCAGAGTGAAATTTTTAGTAGTTCGTTTTGTAAATTGGAAAAATCGACTTTATCTTAATATTGAAGTTGCTTCTCTGTATTTCTAGTCGCTCACTTAGTAATTTAGTCGCACGGCTAGAATATTAATATCTGAAGTGGATTAATTCACAACTCACTTTTAGTAAGCTCGTTCTGCATTTTATTATTAATCAATATTTGTCGTTAATTTTTAATTATAAATTTGCTTACTCTAATTCATACCGCTCAAGTTATTAAAACAGTATCTCATCATCAGTCGGTAAGATTTTTTATTCGTTCGTTAAGGATTGAACTATATTTCAATCTGTTTTCTTCTGATCTTTTTATCTGTTTTTTTTTTAAAGCTTATGAGAACCAGTCTTACTATGGCATTTTTTTACGTCTAGATTTTTGTAGTAGTATATATATTTAAAAGTTGCATTGTGCTCTGATATACTATAGTTTTTTTGAACATCAATCTATATTGATGTAATGTATTGATCTTTCAGGGTCACCAAAGGTGAACCAAAACCAACTATTACATGGCATTTCATGGACAACACCGGTTTAAAGTTTATAAAAATAGATGGATCCCAAAAAGTGCTGCATATTTCAAAGGCGGAGAATAAACACGCAGGGAGCTACAAGTGTGTAGCTGAGAACAAAGTCGGAACCGATGAGCACATCACAACACTTGAGGTTCAAGGTACTAAGACGTTGCAAATATACGAGCACAGTCGCCGGAAATGAGAATAGGTTCCAAGATTTTTTGGCTAGTTTAAGTGAATAATTTCACATACCTAGTTAAAACCAGCTAAAACAACTACTTGATACTAATTTTTATAAAAAAAAACGATTGTCTTTACTTTCAAGTATCCGTTTAGGGATTGGGTTTTATTTATTGCTGCTGAGCGTAGTTGCATGATGCTGCGTGATTGAAAAGACAAAGTTGTTCTAATTCTAAAAACTTTCCAAAAATGTAAAAAAAAAAATGTATGTACTCG
This sequence comes from Mythimna pallens, assembly GCA_961205895.1. Taxonomy (NCBI): domain Eukaryota; kingdom Metazoa; phylum Arthropoda; class Insecta; order Lepidoptera; family Noctuidae; genus Mythimna; species Mythimna pallens. Next base: position 6,629,190 of record OY540839.1, read on the forward strand.
TATAAATATAATATCATCATCATCTTCCTGCCCTGTTATTTGGGGTCGGCGCAACATGTTTTTTTCTTCCATTCTGCCCTGTCATTCGTCATGCTATCACTAACTTCCTTTTCTTTCATATCACTCTTCACACAATCCACCCATCTTTTCTTTGGTCTCCCTCTCCCTCTCCATCCATCCACATGTAAACTCATAACTCTTTTAGTAACATGCGTTTTATCCCTCCTCTTCACATGACCATACCAAGACAAACGATTCCCTTTCAATTTTTCAGTCACTGGTGCCACTTTCAAACTTCCCCTAATATACTCATTTCTCACTTTATCCATTCTCGTCACACCACACATCCATCGTATAAATATAATAAAATAATAAAAATACGTATGTAACCAATCTGTTCACAGATAAGCCTAAAATAATTTCAAGTATTACCACCGTCTATCAAAGCACTGAGGGAGAAGCTTCATTGAAGATTCCTTGTGTCACAACCGGTGTGCCCAAACCAAGCATTACTTGGAAGTTGAACGACGGCGTCATCAATCCAAGTAAGATACTGAAACTAACATCTAATCCTGCATATTTATATTTTTGAATGAACTTTGGTACTTGGATATTCTATCAAGCATCTTCAAAATATAGTAGGGGCGGCCAGATGGGGATTTTGCGCGAAACTCGAGCGCGTCAGAAAATCATATGGGGAGAAACCTTGCACCCTGTAATGTACTCCTACCACATATGAACACTTAATATAGCGGGGTGCGCTTAGGGCAGCCCGTCAGATTAGTAAAAAAAAATTGATCCAACTCGAGCGCGTCATACTAAAACAAGGTAAGTTAAGTACATGCAGAAAACTGTATATTTCATTAATCTGACAATTTGAGCTTGGCGAGTCATAGAGTTAGGTTGTAAGGTTCCTATTAATATTTAGTTGATTAGTGCAATTTTTTTTTACCGCATTTTGCTAAGATAATTTTATTAGGAACGTTGGAAAATTACTATACAACGTTACACTTATCGATAGTTTTTAGCTATATCGCCCCATGAAAACCGTTAGATAATGTTTTTCGTAATCCTAATAGACAATTACTTTCAAAATAAAAAATAAAAAACAATCGCGCTCGAGTATTTCCAGATGACGTTCTTTTTTACATTTTTGAAATCTCTTCATTTCTTACTCGCTCTAAAATGGAAACTTGTCATAGACTTTTTTCGTTTTAGAACCTTATCTTCACAATTCAATAGATGACGTTTTAGTAACTGCAAACTTAGCATCCCGGCCTCCCCTACTAATACACTCTGAAGCTTTAAATGCAATTACTGTTTTATAATTCAGAACTTCTTTAACATTTCAGGCACAAAGTATTTTATTGTGGATGGAACGCTCATAATAAAAGATCCGAAGCTCAGCGACTCTAACTCTTACACGTGCGAGGCGAGGAATTTACTCGGCGTAGTCAGTGCGATTTTCAAAACGTACATTCGACGTAAGCACTAGGTTATCATTAATTAATCAGTAAAGTAAAACATACTTGGAACTTATTAGATTTGGCGCATTTCAGAGAAACCCCAAGTATCGGGAGTACGTGCCAAGCAGGTTAAAGTAGGTGCGTCAGCTAGTATCGAGTGCACGTAAGTATAAATAAAACAAGTTCTTCCTAAAAACACTCAATATAACCAGTAGATTACTAATACAACTGATAACTCCAGAATCAGGCAGGTGTGCTTGCAGTTTTCTCCTCCTCCGACTAGTCTGTCTACTAAGTTTATAATGAAAAAATGCGTTATCGTTCATAATATTTCAGAATCGTCAAAGGAGAACCAAAACCAACTATAACCTGGCATTTTATGGACTACTCCAGCGTAAAGTTTGTGTCAATTGCCGGATCCGACAAAGTACTGCAGATTTCAAGGGTCGAGCACAAACACGCAGGGCTCTACAAGTGTGTAGCACAGAACAGCGTCGGAAGCGATGAACACAACACGACACTTGAGGTTCAAGGTACGCTTATTCACGGCATTTTTAGCTTTAGCTAAGATTTTTCAGTATTTTCGAAACACTAAAGACGTACCAAATGTTGTGATGATACCAGTTGCCCTTTTTTTTATTCCAAACATGCTCAGTAGGGTTAAGATCTGTTGAGCAAGCTGGCCGCTCCAAAACTTCAATATCAACCACTCTTAAATAATTAAACGCCATCGTTGTTGTGTAGTGAAACCTCACTCCTCCTCACTCGTTCAAATAACGCCCTACTGCAGGTCCAAAAGTGGTTCACTGCTAATAATCTAGTTTTAAATGGGAAAAAAACTAAATGCATAAGATTTTCCTTACCTAATGTCAAAAGTAGTAATTGTGACATAATATTGAACAATGAGAAACTAGAATTTGTCGATAAAACAGTTTTCTTAGGGATTACGCTTGACTCAAGGCTACAATGGGGTCCTCATTTAACATCTCTTGCGGGACGGCTTAGCTCAGCTGCATATGCTGTTAGAAAAATCCGCCAATTTACGGATGTTGATACCGCTAGACTAGTATATTTTAGTTATTTTCATAGTATCATGTCATACGGTATCCTACTATGGGGACGGGCTGCAAACATCGACTCAATTTTTATTCTACAGAAAAGAGCTATCAGAGCTATTTACAATCTCCGACGGTGCGATTCTCTAAGGGAACTGTTTAAGGATATTAACATATTGACGGTGCCTTGTCAATATATCTATGAAAACATCATGTACGTTAGAAAAAATCTTCATCTTTTTAGCAAAAGAGGCGATAGACATAATTATCTTACAAGAAATAGGGACCAATTAGTTCAACCAGGTTTTAGACTGGCTAAAGTGGCCTCTTCTTTCATGGGGTACTGCTTGAAATGTTATAACAAAATACCTCCACAAATATTAGAACTCAATGAAACGAAATTTAAATCTTGTATTAAACGCACACTATGCAGGCAAGCATATTATAAGTTGGAGGATTATATTCAAGATAAAAATGCTTGGCTCAATGCTGGTCCAGCTCCACTACCACCGCGGTGTACAAATTGATTAGTGTTGAAACTATAATTTGTAAAATATTATTGTTGTTAATTATTATTGTATTTAGTATTGTATAATGTAGAAGCATTTTTTTTTCAAAGTTTGTAAATGTGAGTACCATGGAGCTATTTTATGGTTTTTAGGTTATTATTGGTCCTGTTTGACATAAATGAGCATGGCAGTTGAGAGTTTGTCATGCTCACTCAAATGTCTCACTGATGGTGGCGCGTGTGTTGGATCATTCGGTTCCCTTTAAAATGGTTGAGCTGAGTGGTGCTAATATTCGCGTCAGGTCCGTGAACGGGCGCTGTCAGTTGAGACTGGTCATCTCTTAGCTGCCAGTTGCTATTTTAATATCTATATTTAGTTTTTATTTTTACTTTATTAACATTGTTCTCACATGATAGCGACAAGAAACATGTAACAGACATATTTGTAATTGCAAAACACGATTGAAAAGAGTGTCCATGGAGTTTCTTGCACATTCTTCTCCATAGAGATCTACGCTTTGGAATGTGCAATTAGCATCATTTTTTCTGACTGACTGACTTCTTGACATTTCAAAAGTGCCTGTAAATGGTTTATTTGAAATAAATGCTTTGAATTTGAATTTGAAAAATTTGAAAGTGCCAAGCAATATTATGCATTAAAAAATCTAAAATGTGTGGGTTGACCAACACATTGGAGATTTTTTTAATGCAATACTTAGGGCATACTGTTTTTGGATTCTGATAAATAAGACTAGATATAAGACTGACGATCGAGTGTCGCGCGGTACTGCATCACGAGCGGTCGTATCGTTGTAGACTCGCTGTTACCGTACGATTTTTTTTCATCTACCCTCATACGGCTAAATGGAAGATTTACTTCCTATACCGACTGAAAAAAGTGAGATATGTGAGGAAGAGATGTTGAGCGATACTTCTAACGGTGAGCAACAAGTGCAAAATACTCTACTACTCAATTATACAAGGAGATATCTGTTCTTAACGTCAGGCAATTTTGTGCACTCCATATAGTCCTGCATTAAACATTCGTCACTGATTTATGACCCAGGATTTCTGGCAGGTAAACGACATAGAAACTTAGTATGCCGTTCTATTAAACACTGCCCTACTAGCTAGTCGTCACTTTCCAAATTTGAGCGGTCGCCTCTACAATGCACTCAAAAAGACTTGCAAAATATATTCTCTTTCGAAACACAAATGTTAAATTTTTGTAAGTCAATATCTTCAGAGACTTCCGTAAGACGAGACAGAAAAACTATTCTGTAGAGAATTTTAAATGTTAAGTGTAAACATATCTTCACGTACTCATACACGTATTTCATATGCATTAACTATTTTTTTTATTATAAATGAAATTATCAAATTATGTTAAATTAATTTATGTTACTTAACTCCATTATGATGAAATATTCAATTATGTAAATTTTATAATCCATGTACTTAATTCATATTATTGTTCATATGTCCATTGATCTTCAAGCAATACTGTAGTGTCCTGATTTGCCAAAAAAACTACCACTTTTTTTTCTTAACTTTCATCGGCAAATCTTCGAAAGGAAAGACCCACTCTGCCGACTGAATTTTATTTTCGAGATCAAAGCAGTACGTTTCGTCACCTATCACGATATTATAAACAGCCAATGACTGTCCTCCATCAAACTGTCTATGCCACTTGATTGTAAATGAAACCAGTTTTAACTAAAGTAACAGCTCTGGACATCAGCATCATTACTTAAATCCATATGATGTACGACACGCCTACAAAAAAAAAAATGACGATAAACTAAAACAAAAACTTGAATTTGAAGGATACAGCTAACATCAGCAAACTTTATTTCAACATAGACACCAAATAAGTCATATACTACAATATCTTAATCTATTATTATTAAAAATGTAAAACGCTTTGTTCTCATTATTTAAATACATCCACCATAACAATATTGTCCGTACCTTGCACGCCCGAATGCCAGAACCTTCTTACCTTCTTTCTTTTTCTACCTATCTGCAGGTATCCGATGTTAGTTCAAAGGTAATGAGGTTTTTTCATACTATTATCATTCTTTCTGGCTTGCTGCAGTCGATTGAATCGAAGACTTGAATGGCATGTGACTGCTGGAGTTTGATTCAGGTTTGGCAGCTGTGTGAAAAACATCGTTAATTTGCGTTTAAACGTTTGGCGTGACATTACTTACAGAGGCGCCACAAGTGACAGGAGTTGCTGCTAAGAAAGTGAGAATAGGATCGCCGACTAGTATTGAGTGCACGTAAGTGTTTTAAATATCTGTTCGTTTTGTATCAACTACTATCTACTAGATACAAGTAGTACATGAAAGACACTCAACTCTAGAATCAGATATACTAGCACAAGTTAAGACACCACAAGTTAGTATGTGAAGTTAAGAAAACTTCATTTTCTACTTTCTTGTACAGTAGACAAGTTCATAGACAAAGCGTGCCTTAGCTGTAATGTATAATACGGAAACTATGCCCTTTTGACGATTCTTAAAATTTCAGAATCAAAAAAGGTGAACCGAAACCAACAATAACATGGCAATTTATGAACAAATTAAGCTCAAAGTTTGTTACAATTGCTGGATCCAAAAGGGTGCTGTATATTTCAAGGGTTGAGCACAAAGACGCGGGGCGCTACAAGTGTGTAGCACAGAACAGCGTCGGAAGAGATGAACACATCACGACACTTGAGGTTCAAGGTAGGATTTTTAAATTAAATAAATAAATGACATTTCTAGCTAAAACAAATGAAGAAATTTCTTTTAGTGCTTTGTTATTCCTTATAAAAAACGCGTGACTGCTGCGCTACACCCGAGCTGCAGTCGCGCTGCACGCTACTTTGTTATTTACATGGAATAACAAAGCAGCGCGGCACTTTGCAGCTAACTTGAAGGCGCAAAGACATACCAAATGTACCTTTATGCTATCGTAAAAGCCCGAACTATGGTAGCTCTTAATATTTCTTTATATTTACAAATCGATTAAGTTTTACAGATTTATATTTTATTGTAAATGCACATTATTGGTAAATCTTAAATTTTTCTAGTTAATTTTAGGATATAGCATCGTGTGTAGATAAATTTCAGAATTAAATAATAGGGATAATTTTTCGGGTTCTTCAGGTCCATTTTAACCTAACCGACATTGCAAATTATTGATCTTGAGTTTCGTAGTTTAAACAAAGGTGACTCACGAGTGACTTTACCTACAAAGATTAAAAAAACAACAATAGAAAAACTAGAGCTTACATATTGTTTCATTTTAATTAAGCCTTTTCGTTGACAGTTGGATGTCAGCTAAAAATAAAGTGATATTAAATACTAAAAGAAGCTTGAAATGAAAACTGCACATTATTACTAAGTTCGATTATTGGGACATTTTTTTAACGATTATTTGTATAGGCACTACTCAATTTGAAGAGTATCTATTGTATTTATTGGTAATTTTACTTTGTTTGTTAGGTTTTAATCTTTGATTGAAAATTGTATATTAAGTAGCAAACAAAAAAGGTTCATAATTGCATGGTTTTACAGAAAAGGTATTTGAAATTGTGTGAGTTACGTCTATTCAAAGTTATTTCGGCTTAAAAAATGTGAAACGTCAAACAGTACTTCTTAGATTTAGTGGCCTTTAAGATTTGCTGGCCTAACCTAAGATTTACAGGTAAAATATGTATAGGATTTAATGGTAAATTTTAAGATTTACAAACAACTTAAAGAAAATTCAGAAAAGTTTTGTGATCTTCGTTTATTTCGAGTATTTTTCAATATCTGTGACCTCAACAGTTCAGTCGATGGTGACAGAATAGCTTCTCAAACCAGATTATGTAATTTTAATGAAATATTTTTTTATCTTGATATAAAATCTTCAAAGTACTCCATTATTATGCAAAATTTAAAAGCTTTGTACTCATATGTAAATACCACTATAGATAAGGTAGTCCGTATATTGCACGTAAGAATACCAGAAACTTTCCATTTCTCTTTTTACTTATCATCGGGCACCTAATAATAGTCCTTTGGATACGAGGCTTTCTCTTAATATCATCATTCTCTTTCTGGCCTGGCCACAAAGTCGATTGAATCGACGACATGAATGGCATGTGACTGAACGAGTAGGATTCAGGTTTGGCAGCTGTATGGCGCATATCGCTAATTTGTGTTTAAACGTTTGGCGTGACATTACTTACAGAGGCGCCACAAGTGACGGGAGTTGCTGCTAAGAAAGTGAGAATAGGATCGCCGACTAGTATTGAGTGCACGTAAGTGTTTTATTACTTTGTATGTCGAATGTTGTTGGATAACCAATGAAATCACCGAATCCAGAATCTTATTCATTTCGAACAATCTTTCAGGGTCGTCAAAGGAGAACCAAAACCAACTATAACCTGGCAATTTATGAACGCCTTCAGCACAGAATTCGGATCAATTGCTGGATCTTACAAAGAACTGGATATTTCAAGGGTGGAAAGCAAACACGCGGGACGCTATAAGTGTGTGGCACAGAACAGCGTCGGAAGCGATGAACACGTTACTACACTTGTGGTTCAAGGTAGGATAATATTGCAAATAAATACATGTTTCTTCGGGATTGCATATTGATAAAGGCGAAAAAAGATATTCTAGATATCGTCTGTTTATCAAATCTAGTTCTTTCATGACTATGATGAGTTAAAAATAATAATAAGCTGCATAGCATAATGGCTGCTTACCACTATTTCGTAACAAGAAAATTAATCAATTGTACCCAACCTCTTTACAGATTTACCTAAAATATAATTTGTGACTATAATTGTAAGAGTTTTACAAATCCTTCGTAATACTGAATTAGTCGTTATTCTACTAGGGTGAGCAGAGCGGACACTCTAGATCTCGTGTGTCTACATGATCTAGTACTTTTTTGTCTAGGATGTGTTCACTTCCAGTCTAAACGAATGCAGCTGCATAACTTAATGGCTGCTTTCTAGAACTTGTTATCAAGACCATTAAGAAATTGTAACCAACCTTTTTACAGATTTGCCTAAAATAGTTTCAAGTGTTTCTACCATCTATCTAAGCACCGAGGGAGACGATTTGATGAGGATACCTTGTACCGCAACGGGTCTTCCCAAACCAAGTATCACTTGGAAGTTGGATGGCCGTGTCATTAATCCAAGTAAGATACCAATTACTAGAACGCCTCGTCAGCTTTAGTTACAACATGAAAAAATGACTTGATTGATGTTAATGAAATTCAAGTTGTTATTACATATTTGATCGAATCGAAAGCATAAACTGAAATATAAGGACATCACTAATATCTCCACCTTTCTTGTCACATCTTTCGAGAATTCATAGAGCTAATTATAACAGAATAGAAGATATTTTAAACTAGCAAACTATCTCCATATCTTTTTATACTTCTCTGCCAAACCCATTTAAAGGTTGTCTGTAAAAAAAAAAACACAACCGACATCAATGTAAAAAAAAACATTGAAAAGTGCAAACGACGACGGTTTTCTTACGTTTCAGGTGAGAAGTATTCCGTAAACGACGGCGATGGAACTCTCGTAATAAGAGATCCGAAGGTGAGCGACACTAACTCGTACACGTGCGAGGCGAAGAATGAAGTTGGCGCAGTTAGTGCTACAATTAAAACATTCATTCGTCGTAAGTATGATTATTATTTACAATGAAATAAAATCAAACTACACTGAAAGTGGCCTAGATGTAATACAAACTTATAACTTATATTTGGCATGTTACAGAAAAACCACAAGTATCAGGAGATTCTGTTAAGCAAGCGACAATAGGTACGGCGGCTAGTATCGAGTGCAAGTAAGTGTTTTAATATCTGTTCGATTTATATCAACTGCAACAACTACTAGTTGTATAATTATAGAGACCCGTTTGCAATGAGTAAATGACCAATAAATCGACAACTGAAGTTAGGAGTTAGCAAGTTAGGACAGCACAAGTTTGTTTATGAAAGCTTCCTACCTTTTTTTCCTACTTTCTTCTAAAGTAGACAAATTCATAGACAAAGCGTGCCTTAGCAGTGAAGATGTAGAATACGGAAACTACGCCTTACTAACTACGAAGGTGTTCTCTTTAAGAGAGAACACTTTCGAAAAGGCGACGACACGATTCAAAAATATACAATGACACATTAATATCAATTTCAGAGTCAACAAAGGTGAACCGAAACCAACAATAACATGGCAATTTATGAACAAATTAAGCTCAAAGTTTTTGACAACTCTCGGATCTGAGAGAGTGCTGTACATTTCGAGAGTGGAGCTCAAAGACGCGGGGCGCTACAGGTGTGTAGCACAGAATAGCGTCGGAAGAGATGAACACATCACGACACTTGAGGTTCAAGGTAGGATTTTTAAATTAAATAAATAAATGACATTTCTAGCTAAAACAAATGAAGAAATTTCTGATTCACGATATTTCTGGATAAAACACAAACTTATTCTAAAACATACAAGTGTTTTCAAAACACTAATAATAATAATAATTCAGACCATAATATCCATACGATTACATTATAAAGAAAAACTAATAAATAACGTTAAAAAAAACACACATAAAAATTAACATTAGAAAAACAATTAGATTTAAAAAAGGGCTTGTTAATTTAAGTAGATACCTCATATATGCACCTGCGGTTCTTTGGTGGAGGCCGATGGCCATCACGCACTAAGCTGTCGGCGCTGCACAGGGAGGTTCCCGCGTCACCACGCCCTGAACGACATAGTCCGTAGAGCCCTTATATCGGCAAACATCCGTTGCGTGCTTGAGCCTCTAGGTCTTAGCAGGTCTGATGGTAAGAGGCCGGATGGGCTGACTCTGGTGCCATGGAAAAACGGGAAGTGCCTGATCTGGGACGCAACTTGCGTCAGCACTGTCGCCGCCAGTCACTTGAGTCGCACCATGCACACTGCCTCTGCCGCCGCTGAAAACGCCTGCTCTAAAAAAAGGCTGAAGTACGCTTCCTTGGGTCAGCTTTACCATTTTGTGCCGATAGTAGAGACTCTGGGCAGTTGGAGTACGGAGGCAAAGTGTTTTGTGGGGGATTTGGGCCGTAGGCTCGGAGAGGCAACGGGTGACTCCCGGTCCGGGTCGTTCTTGGTGTAAAGGATGGCCATCGCTATTCAGCGAGGTAATGCGGCCAGTATTATGGGCACTTTTGCACCGGGAACGATCAGAGGCGGGTTATTTATTGACATTTGACATTTTATATATTGTAAAATTATTATTATATTATTATGACTATCTGTAATTTGACACATTTATCAATTTAAGTAAATAATTAAATTAAATTAATTTTATTTAATTTATTTATTTCATCGGGCAAGTGCGAGTCGGACTTGCGGACTGAGAGTTCCATACAAACTTATCTATAAAAACAGTTCGATTCCTGAATGAGTGACGAAGATTTTTCCGAATTGTAAAAAATGCTTTTTTGTGACGTAACGACAAAATTACAGTTTTCAGATATTTTCCTATTCTTGTGCTATTAGACCTTGTTTCGTACCAAATTTCAGGATTCCTGGTCTACGGGAAGTACCTACCCTATAAGAAATATAATATAGAATTTTGATTCCCTTGACTGTGTCCAAATACACGTTTTTTGTGACATAAACGGTCGTATCTTTATTTTCGTGAACTCAGAAGTTTGATTTTTTCACGCTTCAAGGGAACGCAGACCTGAATATATGTTTTTAATTTTAACTCGATATCTCTACTTTTTCCCGAGAGAAAGGGTCTTGACAGACAGGCAGACGAACGGACATACGACAAAGTGATCCTATAACGGTTCTGTTTTTTTCCTTTTGAGGTACCTACAGAACCCTAAAAAGTCAGTTAAAGGTCATAGAAACCTTTAATTATTCTTTTTACTAGGCACCATGTCTCATGGCTCATCATTCTCTTTCTGGCCTGGCCACAAAGTCAACTGAATCGACGACATGAACGGCATGTGACTGATCGAGTTGGATTCAGGTTTGGCAGCTGTATGAGCTAATTTGTGTTTAAACGTTTGGCTTGACATTACTTACAGAGGCGCCACAAGTGACAGGAGTTGCTGCTAAGAAAGTGAGAATAGGATCGCCGACTAGTATTGAGTGCACGTAAGTGTTTTAGTACTTTGTATGTCGAATGTTGTTGGATAACCAATGAAATCACCGAATCCATAATCTTATTTATTTATTTATTTACTTATTTATGTACACACAAACACTTTAAATCGAAAAGAACAAATACAGATAAAAAAGTACAAAGGTCCTGCTTATTTCTAACGAAATTTCTTCCAGCAGACCATTTTATTCATTTCGAACAATCTTTCAGGGTCGTCAAAGGAGAACCAAAACCAACTATAACTTGGCAATTTATGAACGGCTCCAGCGCAAAGTTCGTATCAATTGCTGGATCCGACAAAGAGCTGCATATTTCAAAAATGGAAAGCATACACGCGGGACGCTATAAGTGTGTGGCACAGAATAGTATCGGAAGTGATGAACATGTTACAATACTCGTGGTTCAAGGTAGGATATTATTGTAAAAATGCTTTTTGATAAAAGTGAAAAAGTTATTTCAGATTGTGTCCATTTCGACTACTCTGTCACAGTGTCGTAGTTAGGGAATCCACTCCCGCATCAAAATCGTGATCCCGCAAGCCTGATTGAAGCCACCAATCCCGCAGATTCCGCGAGCTTTGCGAGATTAGGATATTTTAAATGATTTTTTATTGTATGTCATAAACCGATCCGGGCCTGGTTTAGGCCATAGTCCAAAGCAAAAGGGAATAGGAGGCAGTCGCCTCCTTCTGCGAAGCACTAATGTTAGCGAAGAAGATGGCCGTAAGCGTGAGGGAAAGGACATCCTCACACTTCAGACGCCGCAACCGTGACCCCCGACTCCCACCCACGGAAGGCGCAGTTTTGCTGACGGCGAGCAATGTGTAGCCCGCCGTTCGGCCGTCTGGAGACCGTTTGGACTGAGCCCGAGTCGTCGACGGCGCATAGCGTTCCACGCATGTCCAAACGAGATGTAAGCAAAACCGTAGAGCCCTAGTGGTGTTGATGCCCGCTGGGGCCGCCGCTGGGAATTTCTAAAAAGGAAACACGCAGTTCCAGAACGCTTGGGCAACTGGAGGACATGGGTGTAGTTTTAGTCAGTAAAAGATTTTAGTCAGTAAGTGAGATAGAGTACAATAGACGTTATTGGATGATTACCAACCTCAAAAAAAAGTCATACCAGGTAGGCATAGTACCTAGTATAGGTATGACATTTTTCGAAGAAAATGTAGACAATATGAATAAAGTCCTAATATTTTAACTTCAACTATGCTCCGTTCAACAGAACTGGCGTGGCCGCGTGGTTTTCCGTGTTTAGGTCGCGCAGCCATGTTTAAACCTTTATAACTTTCTGAATAGTGAATCTACGAATTTGCGACTATAATTGTAAGAGTTTTACAAATCCTTCGTAATACTGAAGTAGTCGTTATTCTACTAGGGTGAGCAGAGCGGACACTCTAGATCTCGTGTGTCTACATGATCTAGTACTTTTTTGTCTAGGATGTGTTCACTTCCAGTCTAAACGAATGCAGCTGCGTAACTTAATGGCTGCTTTCTAGAACTTGGTATCAAGACCATTAAGAAATTGTAACCAACCTTTTTACAGATTTGCCTAAAATAGTTTCAAGTGTTTCTACCATCTATCTAAGCACCGAGGGAGACGCTTTGATGAGGATACCTTGTACCGCAACGGGTCTTCCCAAGCCAAGCATTATTTGGAAGTTGGATGGTCATGTCATCAAACGAAGTAAGATACTAATTAGTAGGAAGTTTCCTCAGCCTTAAAGACAGCAAAACAAATACTTGATTAAAAAAAATCTCCAAATAATTTATCATAATTAATGATGAATTATTTGGAGAATTTACAGAGTTGATTAAAATAGAAGAAATATTTTTAAAAGTCCATATATTATAACTAAAATTAACGATATCAATAATAAAAATACTATTATAGCTTACCAATAAACAAAGTTAAGTAATACTGTATTTCATCATCAGTCACCGGTATTTTTTGTATTTCCCAGTCAATAATATCCTCACCACAAGCATGTTCTGAGTCAAACGTTTTTATTACGTTTCAGGTGAGAAGTATTCCGTAGACGACGGAATTCTCGTAATAAGAGCTCCGAAGGTGAGCGACACTAACTCGTACACGTGCGAGGCGAAGAATGAAGTTGGCACAGTTAGTGCAACAATCAAAACGTACATTCGTCGTAAGTATGATTACTATTATCATTACGCTGAACCTTACACAAAAGAAACTGAAAGTAATGTAGATGTTACACAAACTTACAACTTATATTTGGCATGTTACAGAAAAACCACAAGTATCAGGAGATGCTGTTAAGCAAGCGACAGTAGGCAAGGCGGCTAGTATCGAGTGCAAGTAAGTGTTTTAAAATCTATTCGATTTATATCAACAACTACTAGTTGCATATCAAAAACACCCGTTTGTAATGAGTAGAAGACCAATTATTCGACAACTTATGAATCAAGTTTTCCAGTACATTTTAGGACAGCACCAGTTTGCATACGAAGGCTTCATTTTATACTTCCTTGTACAGCAGATAATTTTATAGACAAAACGCGATTTAGCAGTGAAGGTGTAAAATACGGAAACTAAGCCTATTTGAAAGTGTTCTCTCATACATGTTCCACTGTCTATCTTTTGAATTGTTCATAAAATTTCAGAGTCAACAAAGGGGAACCAAAACCAACAATAACATGGCAATTTATGAACAACTTAAGCTCAAAGTTTATTACAACTCCCGGATCTGAGAGTGTGCTGTATATTTCGAGAGTGGAGCTCAAAGACGCGGGGCGCTACAAGTGTGTAGCACAGAATAGCGTCGGAAGCGATGAACACATCACAACACTTGAAGTACAAGGTAGGCTTATTCATGGTATTTCTAGCTAAAACAAAGAAATTACAAAACATTTAAAATCAAAGTCAAATGTATGTATTTACTTTACATATAATATTACTAGCTAGCTATAATGTTACACATGTTATTAATTATAAAATATCATTACATTTATATACCTTGGGTACACAAATATTGTTTATAAAATGGTTTTAGTCTATGGAGGTACAGGTAATAAAATACACGTACCTTACTAATTGGAATCGTGCAGGCCCTTTACGGAGCGTCGGTGTGGGTTTCGTCGCTGCGAAAGCGACTGGAGGCTGCCATTTAAATGCGTCCCAGAGGGTCTTGACCATCTGGATGGTGCGGGGATACCGCATGGTCTCCCGCGAAGCTGCCATAGCACGCATTCACGATTTGTGCATGGAGATGGTAAGCCAGGGTGAAACTCCGCTGGCGCGATAAGTTGCAGCATGGTGGGCAGAATTAAAAGAAAGAAAATATGTTTATTTGGCGCACCATGATTCATTAATCAACAAATAATTGATTTACAAACTAAAATTAAACATAAAAAATATAGAGAAATAAAATTAACAATAACAATATTTCTCATGGCTACGCCAAATAGGTCCTGTTCAGCATAATGCCAGACAACTGCATAGCAGTTGCCTGACGCTGGTTTTCAACTGAACCTTAGAGTGTAGGTACGGAAGAAAATTGCGCCAGTGCCCACACCAGTGCTTCGTAAAGGACCACGGATCGCACGAACCTAGCGTAGAACCTTCGGCAGGAGGCGTTTGGACCCCCTAGATGGGTTAGGTGCCACTTGAGGGCAGCCTCGATCCACTCCAGTTTGGGAGGCAGACGTCGGCTGTACTCCACGAAATTCACACGAAACACACCGGCTTTTGAGGACGGGTCCCAGGTACTTCATCGTCGACGCCGAAGTGAACTCCTCCTACCTTTATTTGGGAACCCGGTGGTGACACGTTGAGGGCCATGAATGTACATTACCTCAGACTTGTGCAGTGCCCACTCGAGGTTTAACTGCCGGATCCTCATGAATCTCACGACCCCGAGCGTCGCTAGTTCTGCCATCTAACAACTCCAGAGCAGGGTATCGAAGGCTTAAGATACCACAAAGAGGACCCTGCCTCGCATCCCCCCGTCGTGAGGACTCGCACGCGCATGGCTGATCACTGAACTGGCTGTACGCAAGATCCGGCCCCACTCGTACCAGTTGTATGACGAGGCGGCCTGAAATTGCTCATTCAAAGACCTTGTCCACCTCTTCAAGTAGCACGATATGCCAGTATGCGGACGGAGAGGGATTCTGGGCTTTCCCAGATAAACCGTCGGGTCTTGGGCTGGTATTCTTGGCGCTCAGCTTACTTACCGCCACCCTCAGCTCTACCTCGGTCACCTCCGAAGCATCGTCATCTTCACCGTCGTGGCCCACGTTGGACATTGCAAGTGATGGAGCCATGGGCGGGGGAGAATGCTCCCCTCGCGCAGGGAACTAGGTCTGTACCATCGCGGCTACCACGAAGATCTCCCAGTCTAGCTGCATTGTGGAGCACATGGAGTATGTTGGACTGGCGCGATCGAGATTTGGGCAGAGACTTCAAACCGGATGTAACAGTGGTCTGAATATCTCTACTCCCTCCATGACGCGCCAGTCGGCAACACGCGGTGACAGAGCAGGGCTGGCAAACGATATGTCCACCACGGACTCACCCCACATCCACACCCGCGTGATATAGGACGACCAACCTGTCTTCAGAGCCCAGTCCTCCACCATCCAACCTCTCGAGTTTGTCTATCGGGGAATGCAAACGATCGTGCAGCGACGACGGCATTCAGCTCCATAACGCAGTTATGGAGTTCAGCGAGAGTTCTGTTTCGGGAGAGGTACACACCTACCAAAGTATTCGCCCCGAATCGTGCCGCCACGCACCCCCGTCCCCTCGTGACACATTGACCTATTGTGCAATTACTGGCTAAAGTAAGCTTGCTCTAATGGCAGAATGTGTATTTGCTCAGTCTTAATAGTACTGTTTGCTAAAGACATATTAATCGCCGCAGGTTTTGACATAAACCTATTTTTTTAACCCATGCGCGGGGTATCATAATCGACTCTCCAGAAGAAGGATTAGTTACGCTGCTTCTGATAAAAAAAATTTCGTCGTAGAAGACGAAAGTTCGAGTTTCATTTGAACAGAATCGTGATTTATTAAAACGTAATATTAGGGATAATAAGATTCATTCGTGGATTAAAGTTTTTCTAAAATTAATTATTTATGTAACTTGCAAGCCTGTTTAGTAAATTAAAATATTAATAATAATCACCGACGTTTAAGTAGATTATCTATTATTCCAAAGAAACATACTACCGTAGTCGAGTAGCCTGGAATAACTTCCAGAATATAACCTAAACTGTAAATAATAATATAAACTGTATAAACATATGTCACAGAGGCGCCACAAGTAACAGGAGTTGCTGCTAAGAAAGTGAGAATAGGATCACCGACTAGTATTGAGTGCACGTAAGTGTTTTAATATTTATTAAGTAAAATGTTGTTGGATTACCAATTAAATCATCAAGTCCAGAATCTTATTCAATTTGTACAATCTTTTAGGGTTGTCAAAGGAGTACCAAAACCAACAATGACCTGGCAATTTATGGACGATTCGAACGCAAAGTTTGTTTCAATTGCCGGATCCGATAAAGAGCTGCACTTTTCAAGGGTGGAGCATAAACACGCGGGGCGATATAAGTGTGTGGCACAGAACCGCGTCGGAATTGATGAACACATTACAACACTCATGGTTCAAGGTAGGACAATATTGCAAATAGTTGCATCATTGCATAAAGGTAGAACTACACTGCGCACACGTGTGCCAAGTACGTCAATCTGGGCGCGTCGGTCTCCAAACATTTTATATGGAAACAGGACTTGTAGAGCTACACTAGATCCACGCCACGCGACGTCGTTCTACGTACAATTCAGGCGTGGTCCACGTGTGCGTCGCTCTATTGTATTGTATCTTCGTGATTATAACAGTATAATCGAGCTTACAATGCTTCCACTACTGGAACTAAGCCAGGAAGTTGTAGTCCCAGTAATGGAGGCCAAAAGTTTTCTCTTAGAGTGAACTCTAAGAGAAGTAAATGGCTGCAATCCACCTCACGTGCCTAGTACGAGATAGTGGACGTCACATAAATGCGAATTTATGTTACAAAGACATTATGGTTTTCTCGCAATGTTATCCTTAACCGTTTTTAGGAACAGTGGTGAGAAAATAAATTACACAAAATAAAGTGCCTATCTGGGTTTTAACCCACGACATACAACTCATAACGTGGGGCTAATAATACTAAGCCACCACTGCTCTTCTTAAGCCTTTTGTTAAAAACAATAAAGATATTCTAAACTCGTTTCTCAACATAATCTAGTCTTTTCCACCATACTACGGGTACTCTTTATTCATTTTGATTAAGATTAATTGATAAAAAACACTTAACTAGTTAAAACTATATGTACACTAAAGACAAAAACTACTAGCTAAAATATGGCGTCATAAAATTCCTCCGCATCGCTGTCGACTGGAAGTGTGCCCAAAAGGCTGGCGGCATTGCCAAGTTGTTTGGCAATGCTTAATCTCTGACCGTCTTTTCCCGATTAGGCTGAGTTCGCTATGAGTCAATGAATTATTATGCCTACTGTGTCCCACTGCAGGGCAAAAACCTCCATTCCATTCTTTCACTCTTCTCTGACCTTAACCACTTCTGGCCAATCCTAAAAGATTGGCCAGAAGTGATGGTGTGGAAGTGGTGGTCCAAATCACGCCATCTCCTTTTGGGCCTACCGCGTCTCCGGCTCCTGCTGTTCGACTGGATATCGAACAGCAGGAGCCTTCAGCGGTTACCCTTGCCCAATGTCGTTGCAACATGCGGCAGGTGTGACCTGCCCTGTTACATTTTAGTTAAGCGGCTGAGTTGCCTACGTTTGCCGTTTGTTTGTATCGAAAAAATTAAAATTTCAAACTAATGTTTTTATAGATCCACCTAAAATAGTTTCAAGCGGATCTACCAACTATCAAAGCATCGAAGGAGACGATTTGTTGAGAATTCCTTGTGTCGCAACAGGTCTGCCCAAGCCAAGCATTACGTGGAAGTTGAACGGTCGTATCATCAGTAAAAGTAAGATACTCAATGTAACATCTCATTCTATGAAAATATATTATCATATTTAAAAACATTTTTTTTTCTTTTTTATTGTTTCAAAATACTTTTTGTACTTTGTCTCTCTTATACCACCAAAAACAGTGAACAAAACAGAGCTGTTCAAAAACAGATAAAGTTTATTTTTCGTTCATTATTTTATGCTTCAGGTGAGAAGTTTACTATAGAGGATGGAACGCTTATAATAGGAAGTCCGAAGGTGAGCGACACTAACTCGTACACGTGCGAGGCGAAGAACGAAGTCGGCACAGACAGTGCGACTTTCAAAACGTACATCCGTCGTGAGTCTTATATTTTGACATTTTAGACATACGAGTAGATACTCGTGAATTCTAGCTAAGTACCTACTCAGCTTAGCTAGAATTCTAGATGTAACAAACAATCTTACTGCCACAACTTATAAAATTTGGTGTATTAGAATATAATAAACTTAATTTTGCACCAAAATAATATGATATTATTTACAGAGGTGCCAATAACAATAGGAGTTCCTGCTGCAAAAGTGAGAGTAGGTTCGGCGGCTAAAATCGTGTGCACGTAAGTAATTACTATATTTGATTTAAACAATAGTCGTAAGTACTTATACGTTATTTTTTATAGTTATTTATGTACAATAATGGTACAATAGGCGGATGATGCAGCAAGGCATTATCTTACATCTATCAAAGATCGATAACACGAACAGCCTTTTGTTGTTTTGGTTGTCCGCTCGACTTCATGACCAGGTAAATTCCTGGTCAGTTAGGTCACAAAGAAGGCTGGTCTTATCAACACAGATGATATGACTTTACTAAATAACTTTAAATGTTTACATGCTTAATTATCATCTTTTAGGGTCAAAGGTGAACCAAAACCAACGATAAAATGGGAATTTATGGATAACTTCAGTTCAAAGTTTTTATGGATTCCCGGATCTGACGAAGTGCTGCTAATATCAAAGGTGGAGAGCAAACACGCGGGGCGGTACAAGTGTATAGCACAAAATAACGTCGGAAATAATGAACACGTCACAACACTAGAAGTTCAAGGTGATGGGGGAATGTTGTAAACGGATAAATAAGATTCTTTGGTTGCTTGCATTTCTATACGAGAAAAATAAATATTCTAAGACAATTAAATACATTAAACATTTAAAATTAATGAATAAGATAGTATCCTTAAAAGTTATAACCGGCCAAATCATATAATTTTAATGAGTTTTAAAATAATAAAAATCCTATTTTAATTATATGATATTATAAATATTATTATAGCATTCGCTTTGATTTTATTATTCAGTTTCTGCAACGGTCGTTTAATTGTAATATTTTATGACTAACATTTTGATCTACCTAATTGATATTTGATATATAAAATTTTGTTATATATTATATATATATATATATATATATATATATATATATATATATATATTATATACCTTTTAATGCACTTACGGCTCAATTCTTTCCGTTGACAGTTGCTGTTAGAAATTATTTAAGTTTGTTTTTCTATACAACATAATATGTAAAACACTAATTATCACACTGTATAAATATTACACTGTATTCGATCTATTAACCACTTGATAATTAGATCAAATACATTTTATACAATAATATAAACATTGTCTTTTTGATCAACTTAAAATAATTGGTATATTTTATTTTACCATTATAATTATAATCATATATAAGCAATCGCTTATGCGCTTTCAACATATCTGATGACAAGGAGTTAGATTGGGTGCACTGGCTTACGTAGTAACCATGAACCTCCCACTTAAAATAATAATCATAGATAAATAGATAGATATATTTATTTATTTGCGTAGAATGTAGGTAAATAATAAATACAATTTGGTGTTACAATATTTTGGAATCCTTGTACATTCTGCCTCATGGCATGCAAAATTTACTAACTTGTAACTAGGTACTTACTACAATAATTCTATTAAATTAAAGCTATTTCATTACTTAGTGCTACATAAATATTGTAAATTAAATAGATTTATCATTTAAAAAATCCGATACAGAGTAATAAAATTTGTTTACTAGGAATTCTTTAATGTACTTTTTAAATCTTATTCATGATTGCTCTTTAATAACTCCTGTGCATAACTTGTCTTCGTATTGCGTTCTTAAACTTGTAGTCCTGTTTCTAGTATTTTTAAAGTTGGAAATAAGTAATCATTTGTTTTAACAAAAATGGCTATTTCTAATATATACAGGCAAGGAAATGATAAAAGATTTTATGTATCATATGTTATCTAGATGTTATGATAACGATATTGTAACAATATTAATAATAGACTATATTACCTATAACAAATAAGATTAAGTCATTACTTATGATTTTAAATAATAATATTTATAAAATTACACGCTAAATTAATCAATCTATTTACAGATATGCCAAAAATAATTTCAAGTGTTCCTACTATCATTCAAAGTACTGAGGGAGACGCTTCGTTGAGAATTCCTTGTGCTACATCAGGTCTACCTGCGCCAGGTATCACTTGGAAGTTGGACGGCCTTGTCATCAAACCAAGTAAGATAATTCCACTTAATTTTAATCCAACTAAGCCACATCCCAAAACCTTCAGTTTCTTTTATTTGTTTATTTATTTTTCACATTTTAGGAAAGCTTACAGACTAATAACAACATAATGACAATGGTAAATAACTAAATTGCTAATTACAAGCTCCCACATATACATATAATGACAAATATATATATATATATATTGTTGGTCCCACAATACCTTAAGCTGTCAGTCAATTAATTTAAACAAACAATAATAATATAAATTTCAGGTGCAAATAGGTGCTAGTTGCTCAAAAAAAAAAACAAAATTAGTCACTCAAAGATGTGACTTTTCTCTCAAAGATTAGTACCTACTGGTCACAATGTCCGTAAACTATTCATAATTTCGAAAAAAAATCATGTACATCAATGCATATTGTAAAACTTTGTTTATTTTATTACTTATTACCTATAGGGAAACAGTACCTTTTAGTCCTCAAGATTCTTCTGTAGATACTGTATAAAAAGCGTTCTGCCAAAATTTTTGCGTCACATATGTTTCAAATTTTTTAAGCCTTAGTTCTGGAGTAAGAGTAAATATATATGCGTACACATTGGCATTTAAAAAGAACTCCATATTATATTATAACGGTTGTTGTTGCTGAAACTAAAATTTTGTGATTGTTGCTGATATTGACATTATTCAGAGTATCATTTTATATTTCAAATAGATTTATAGTGTTATGTGAATTTAAATTTTCAAAGATTTACTGAGACGGTTACACAGTCATTATAATTATTAATTATCGAAGTATTATCACTAAGAGGAGTATTTTGGACTTTACTTTTTTTTCGGTAAAATAAAAATTATCTGAGTATCGGTGGCATTTTTCGGCTGTCTCATTTCAAAACCTTCATAACAAAAATCTTTTTATATTACATAATCTTACTAATCTAATAAGTCCCTATCAAATACTAAAACACCAGCTTTTTAAACTTTAATTTAAGCAGATATATTTAATCATCGATACCTAGTAAGTGCACCATTCACTCCCTTATCAAGTCACTTTAACCAAAATTAGAACCTAGCAAGTATAGTGACTTACTAGGTTTTTGAATGGTCGATGCACCTTACTAGGTTTCCAAAATCATGATCAAAGTAGAAAGTAGAGAGGAGGTGTACGAGGGACTTCCAGTAAGTCATCATGTATTTGCGCTCAGTTTACGTCAACGCGCAAACGAAGACAAAGGAAACGGAAGGAAGCCTTCAAGTAATTCGTTTCAAAACATAGTACTAAACTAACCTAATCTATCTCGTGTCAATTATTAAAGTTAGTAAGGGGTTAAAAACATGTAAAATACACTTTTATCAAAATGTTGGTAGAACTATGTGTTCATTATTTAGTATTCTTTACAACCAAATAGCATTTTTCTTACTTAACTTAAATTCTTTGAACTACTACAATACATTTTTGCGCTCTCCTGTAAAATTTAGTTTTAAGCTCTTACTAAGTTTTGAAATGGGGCAGCCGTTTTTCACAATTGGATACCGTGCGTAACTTTTAAGAAATAATAACTAAGTAACAAAACGGGTCTCTAAATCAGTTCTTATTTCATTAAACCCCAAGCGAACGCCGGCATTCGCTCTGTCATAGTCTTTCTATTGTATATTTACGGTACGATACGTGATGATGCACCATAGATGACTAGAATCTAGAGTTACATCCAAGAACACTAGTGTCTTCAGTAATTGAAGATAATAAGACAAGTAAATAGGTATTCGCTATTAATATAGCGTCCTTTTCAGTATAGAACAGTCTTGATAACGTCATCTAGTCGGGAAATTTATACCGTTATTTATTAGACTTGTGATGTTATACTGACGTCCTCTTATGTTTCAGGCGCGAAGTATATTATTGAGGATGGGACGCTCATAATAAGAGATCCGAAGGTGAGCGACACTAACTCCTACACGTGCGAAGCGAAGAACGAAGTCGGCGAAGTTAGTGTAAAATTTAAAGCATACATACGTCGTGAGTATAAAGCTGCATACAGACTTCGCGAGCCAGGTGCTGCAAACCGTCGTACATTAGGCTATGAACATCGACAGGTTGCTCACTGTCATATCAGCATCGATATTAGTGATGTAACGAATTTAAGATTTCTCACATTCGCGAATGCGAATATTCGTAACATAACTAATCGATACATCGATTAATTGTTGGGGCGAATTTCATTGGTTTGATACGTTTTGCGGCGCTTAGATTGCATTGTTTGAATATCAAAATCTTAGTCTACGCAAAAATCTCTTAATATATTTTTAAAATGTTTATTTTCAGAGATTCCAAAACTAAAAGGAGTGGCTTCGAAGAACGTAAGAATAGGCAATCCTGTCAATATAGAGTGTATGTAAGTGTACTTAAGATTTAATTAAATGTATAAAACAGGTTTATTATTTACTTCGAACTATTGTTATATTTAAGTTTTTGGACAATTTCACAAGCTTGAGAACCCTGTGACATTTCTGTATTAAATAGCCAGGTTTCATCTTCACCCCAGGAATTTTACCGTATAATTTTTAACATTCCAAAATCATTTTATGGACTAAAATGATTTTGGAGAAATATTTATCAAGACAACCATTAATATTTACTTAGGTTACAATATTTGTGTCAAGTTTCAATTATGTTGACCTAGGAATAAGATTTTGCATATAAACTATGAATTTCCACTTTAAGGGCACTTTTACACGCTAAGAAATTTCACAGTGTCTGCGGCAGATAAATTTCACAGTGTCTGCGGCCAATTCACACACACGATAAGAATTTTGTCGGATTTAGGCAACCCCTTACCTACTGGGGTAGGAGCCTCTTACCGTACCATAGCAACTTTACGTTCCCATTGTACTTTCGACTGTGCGATGATGACAGTATGACAGGGGAAACTGACTGGACTAACATCCAGTCAGTTTCCCCTGTCATACTGATAACTAACGGATACCCGGCGTGTGCTACTACGCTAAAAAGATATATATATATATATATATATCGTCTATTTGTGGGAAAAAAAGGAAATTCCCGTTGACCCATCTCTTCAAATCTTGAAACTTAGCATGAAGAAATATCGTGTATCACAGGTAAAGGAATAAATTTGTTGTTACATCATATAAAAAAACCTTTTTTGCAATTCGTTAAAATCTACGAGACTCCATTCGGGAATTGAACTATTTACATAGATTATTTACAAACTTATTTGAACGGAACCCTCAGGGCGCGAGTCCGACTCGCACTTGCCCAGTTTTTTTTCATAATGGTTTCCACTGTGTTAAGCGCCAGTAGAATTTACGAAAGTAATAATCTATTTGTATAAAAGAAGAAACTAACTGACTGACTAACTATAACACATAGCCGTAACTATTGGAATTAGGAGTGTAAAATTTTGTACAAGGTTTTCTTTAATGACGTAGGCGAGTAGTAAGAGAGGAAAAGAAAAAATTACACCCTACCCGGAACCGGACCGTGAAAACGGAAATTCAAAGTTTGTATGGACCTACTTTCTCGCGAGCGTAGCTGCCGGCAGAAACTAGTTTAATCGTAACGGACTCATTGTGTTCGATTCATTCTTTCAGAACAGATCAAGGTGAGCCGACACCAAAAATATCTTGGCAATTTATGGATAAAAATGCTTCAAAGTTTGTACCTATCGCCGGATCAGAGAATATACTGCACATATCAAACGCGGAGGACAAACATGCGGGGCGTTATAAGTGTGTGGCACAGAACATTATAGGAAGCGATGAACACGTCACAACGCTTATTGTTGAATGTGAGTACTGTTATTGTGATAAATCCGAATGTTTACATAATACAGATTGCAGGATGTCACAGAAAACAATCGAAACCTGGAACGGCCCCTTACAATGCACCTAAATCCTCATGTTTTTTATTTTATTTGAAATCAGTCGCCAGAATTTAAGCAGATGAATTATATGAAATCTCCGTCTGGAATTGGGGCTACCAGTGGATAATGGGCTGGATTCAGCAATCAAGTGTTGTGAAAACGTATTGTATTCTGTGTATGAAGCTAATGTTGCAGTACTTAAGTACTTTTTTGTTGTTTTCTGCAAACTATATGTCGCGTTTGCTTTCCTAAGTATGCTGTTTTACACCCTTTGTAGGAAAACAATATTGCTTTTGATAGCAATAGTACTCTCCATATATCAACCGTACATCCAAATAATCGGTTTTAAAATGTTACTTTATATTAAAACTTTATAATCCAATGAGACTATGATACGATTTCATCGGCGGAACGTATTTGATCTCGTAGGATAAATTCCAATGTCGTGTACATTGAAAGCTGGCGGCCCCTCTGACGAACGCTGGTCTACCTATATATCTGTGGCGGATTTACCAGTAGGTTGAGTAGGCTTGAGCTTAGGGCGTCAGATTTTTGGGGCGGCAAATTTGGAGACCGAATTATTATTATTTTTTTGCTACCTTTTATTTTGCCAACAAAAAATCACGCTAAAAGGCATTGTAACGAAGTAACAAACTTTTACAACTTGACTGAGGTGATTATTTTTAATTGGTTGTCAGTGCAATAAAGATTATTTATTCACGTTTAACAAATGTACATTATTGTGTAAGTAGCACATATTAACCCGCTCGTACATGACTGAGCTTTGATTATCTCAAAAATATACCCAAAATTTGTTTTACGTGTAATTTCAACGAAACATTTGGATTGTTAAAATAATGCAGGAGATGACAATTGTAGAGGTAAGGGCGGCAAAAACCGTATAGTCTATGCCTTAAAAATTTTTAAATCCGCCACTGTTATACATAATGATTTTGTCCCATTTTTGCAGAAAGCAAATTCTTCTTTATTTCAAAGTGAGGGACAATTTTATTATCTAACATGAAATAAACCTTTTCTCTACAGATGTGCCAGGAATCACTATAAACTCCACAACAATAGAAGGGATTCTAGGAGATTTAGCTTTGAGGATACCTTGTAAAGTCGTTGGTGTGCCGCCACCAGTTATCACATGGAAAAAAAATGGCAATGCAATTATACCCAGTGAGTACTCATTATGTCATAATCATCGAAATTAATTTGACAAATTTTATGAAAATTGCGGTTAAACGTATAAGATGCTCATCATATGCGTACAAAGTCAGATTGTATATTAGACATATTAGATACATGTCGCTTATTTCAGATGAGAAGTATTTAATTGAGGATGGAGCTCTTGTTATTGTGAAACCTGCAGCAAGTGATTCCTCATCGTACACGTGCGAAGCTAAGAACCCTATGGGTTTCACCAGCGCCACGTTCCAAGCAACAGTGAGACGTAAGTTATAGTATGATTTCATGGTATGGGCATGTGGCAAGAGAAATGAGAAAGTCATGAGGAAAGAATTTAATATGATCTTGTAAAAGAAAATAAAGAAACCATCGATGGCAAGGCAAAGAGGCCCATGCAAATGCATCGCAATATCCAAATAAGTTGGTATAGGGGCAAGAAAACGAACACGGTGAATTCTTAAGAAATGTTAATCACACTAATAGGTACCTATAAAGGGGAAAGTTTGTATTTATGTGTGTGTGTTTGTTACTCCTTCACGTTAAAACGGCTGAACGAATTTAAATTAAATTTGGCGCTTGAGTAGACAGTATCCTGGAATAGTACATAGTATACTTTTTATCCGGGAAGTGTGGTACCTTGGGAAAATTGTTTACATTCACACGTGCGAAGCCGCTGGGAGAAGGTAGTGTTGAATATTTTTAAAAGGTATGTACTATCTATTATACAGGTTACCCCAAGAACTTTGGCACAGAACATTACGTATACTTAAAAGAGGGTGAAACTAAGAAAATAGAATGTGAAGCGTATACTTCTGAATCTCAATCAATTAAGTGGTTTGCAGTAAGTACCTACTCATACATTCTTATTATTTCCGCCAAGATTTTTTTTATTATCAGTAGTGATCGGAGTAGATAGAATGAATTGGGGTCATTGATCTGAAACGTATACTAATTCATATTCGCATTCCTCCGGAATTGGTGCTTCGATCGGAATTCCATTGTTTTTATTATTCAACAGATAAATAATAAATTAATTTAGTTTTGATACCTTCCTTTAAATTTTGAATTGTGTTGAAATAATATCACTACCAACATTAAGAATATTTAATTGGATCTGGAAATACTGGAATCACTTTCCGGACAAATGGCTTATCTATGTTATTCTTTCTGTGTCCATTTATGATAAAAGTACCAAAAATCGATCTACCTACTCCGATTACTGATTATCAATATAGTTCTGCTGTTAGATAGCAAGTATCCCTAATGTACTTTGATTAATTTGTTAAGCAGATAATATAATAGAGTAATAGTAACAACTATTAAATAATTTAATTTATGTTAAAGACAAAAGAAGACTGGTTACCAAGCACAACCTCATCGCCGCCGGATTCACCAGAGACTGCTACAGAGTTAATCTCGAAGGCTTTTTCGTCGACGTCACGAACTAATGTAAGTAAGCAGGAGAGAGGCCAGGTACCAAACGACGAGTAATTTAGGAACAAACCACAGTGTTAGAGAAAAACTTTTAATGAAAAGGAACTTCATGTATGCATTTAAATTAACGAGTGCAGTTTTTGTTTCGACAGTAGACTTGACATAAAAAGTAGTCATTGTATTACAATTATACATCACATTAGTTCAAAAGTTTTTTTTTATAAATAGTTTTCGTAAAGATGTGACTAAGATAGCAAGAGCTGATACACGAAAACAAGATTTCAATATATTTTTAAGATTTTAAGTCAAGAGAATGATGACAGTAAATAAAGTATCTATGGACTCTGGGCCAAACGTATGTAGATATGTCAATACTCAAATCAGACGTTCTGTATTCTTCTGTACTTCTCAAATAGATACTTCGTGGAAATAGTTAACAAAAAAAAATATTTAGACATTTATTTTAATTACTTATTCTATTTGCAAAATACTAGTCGTTCTATTGCAATTTCATTAATGAAAACATAGAAGTAACCGTTCGACTGTAATCCTTTTATTACGTGGGAAATCGTCAAATGACTTTTCCCGCTCTGAGTTGGGCGAGAGGGAGCGTCAGACTTTTACTGACGAAAACTCTTTGTGAGATGCTCTCGCTCCGTATTATTGTGCATTTTGATACAAGTGGAGAAACTTAGTCATTGCGACCGATGTGAAATCCGCCCGAACCGCAGGCGAGGGTATTATGAAACCAAGTGCTGCAGTGGCAAATATCCATGTACGACGTTTTTCAATACACTTACGAAGGAATTAAACAATAGAACGATAAGTGTGTATGTGATTAAAATATTTCATTATTGATAAAGTAGGAACTCAATTGCAATTATGAAAACAAAGGTATGAAACTACTATTCATCCTCATATTAAAAATAAGAAATTCAAATATTTTTTACTTTAGAACACACATAAATATTAATTGGTTGGTAAAAGTTAATTAATGTATTATTAGTCGTGTTGATTTGTGATATTCAGTTCATTAACACAATTTTAATTTTCATATAAACGAAAAGCTGTAAAAAAAAAGTCTATATAGAGAATTGTTGTTTATTGTTTTCTGACTAAAACACATTGCATGTTGAGCCTAATCGTAGTGCGATAAGAGCCAATTTTCGAGGAAGTATATTGAACATTTCTTTTGAAATAAGCAGTACCTTTACACTAATATGTATGTGCCTCATCAGAAGGCTTAGTCACCCGAAGGGCAATGGAAAGGGCTTTGCTCGAAGTTTATATAAATGAAGATACCCGCAGAAGAACCAACGTACCAACATAACCCGAAGAATCGCCAAACTTAAGTTGGCAAGGCATATTGCTCGCAGAACAGATGGTCGATGGCGACGAAAGGTTCTGGACTTGTTGGAACGCCTCCCACAAGTCGGACCAATAACCTAATGAGGGTCGCGGAAATCCGACGGATGTGAGATGCACATTACCGGTCACTATGGCGAGACTTTGGGCTATATCCAACAGTGGATGTTTTTCGGCTAAAATGATGATGATGATGAATATGTATACTCTTTTTCTATTTCTTTTGTGTCTATAAAATTAATAAATATTTTTCTGCCAACTTCAGGAGTTAAACAACAAAGAACCATACATTCAAATAGCAAATGCTTCACTGTCCGACCACGACGGTAACTATACGTGTCACGTGAGCGACAAGCATGGAAACACACAAACACACACGTACATGGTAGACGTCGGTATCGCGCCGAAGTTTATTTCAGAAGATAATTCCCTTAGCAACTGGCGAGGCGATATAACAGATATCATGCAATATTGTGACATTGAACTTAGCGCTAAGCCGACGCCTGAGGTAAGTTTGCACAATATACAAAGTTTTATACAGCAAAAAATAAAACTCAAGCATAAACAATATAGCTACCAATTATTACACTCTCACGTTTAAAAAAACTGCATTAGAGTATATAGGGTAACAAAGTAATTTTTAGGGTTTCGTACCTTAAAAGGAAAAATGGGACCCTTTTAGGATTACTTTGTTGTCCGTCTGTCTATCTGTCTGTCAAAACCCTTTATCTCGGCAACGCGTGCAGGTATCGAGTTGAAATTATAACCATATACTCAAATCTGCGGTCCCTTAAAGTTGTGAAAAAATCAAACTTCCGAGTTAAAGAAAAAAAAGATACGGCTGTTGATGTCGCAAAA
Organism: Mythimna pallens; assembly: GCA_961205895.1. Lineage (NCBI taxonomy): Eukaryota > Metazoa > Arthropoda > Insecta > Lepidoptera > Noctuidae > Mythimna > Mythimna pallens. The sequence continues at coordinate 6,658,680 of OY540839.1, forward strand.
AACGTATATTTCGACACTCTCAAGAGAATCAAAATTCATAGGGTACTTCCAGTTGACCTAGAATCCTGAAATATTCTTCTTTTTAGTTTTATAAAACTAGTTCTAATCTCAAAACATGTCGAATGATAGTTAAAATTAGCTTGTATATATATAACTTATATTTATTCGCAACGCTGCTTCCTAATCTAGGGCGCCCGAACACTGCCTGTAGGCGACTGTACTTGGGCATCGTGCGATCCATGGCCCTGTGTAGGGCCCTGGTATGGGCTTCTGACCTGACGGCCGGCAGCATCGCAATCCTGCGAAGACCGCAGAGGGCGATGGCCGTCAGGGCTATCAGGGGGTATCGCACGATCTCCTACGAGGCGGGCTGTGCACTGGCCGGTTCTCCGCCCTGGGAACTGGAGGCGAGAGTCCACGCATCACTGTACCGGTGGCGCGAGGAGATGAGGATGCGGGGTGGTGAACCGATGCAGCGCGAGATCGAGCTGCGTCGGTCTCAGCTCCGCGAGGTCATGGTGGCGGAATGGCGGGCAGGCTTCTGCGCCCTACCGCCGGCCTCGCCACCCGTCTATGCGATCCGACCAGTGCTTGACGAATGGCTCGGGTGGAAGCACGGCTCCCTGTCGTTTAGGGCGACGCAGGTGCTCTCAGGGCATGGCTGCTTCGGAAAGTACTTGTGTCGCATAAACAGGGAGCCGGACGCTCAGTGCCATCACTGCACCGACTGTCGGGAGGACGCGGCGTAGCACACACTGGCAGAGTGTGCCGCATGGGAGGAGCAGTGCCGTGCCCTTGTATCTGAAATGGGCCCCGACCTGTCGCTGCCGGCCGTCGTTTGTTCGATGGTCGGGAGCGCCGAGTCGTGGGATTGTGTGTGTGTGTGTGAGTGGGCGGGATTGATAATAATATAATAGTAATATATTCCACAATTATCACACAACGCCATCTAGTCCCAAGCTAAGCAGAGCTTGTGTTATGAGTACTAGACAACTGATAAACATACTTATATATTTATAAATACATACATATTATAGATAAATTACACCTAGATACAGAACAAATGATCGTGCTCATCACACAAACATTTGTCCTGGGTGGGAATCGAACCCACGGCTTCCAGCATAGCAGTCAGGGCCACTAACTACAACACTAACAGCCCAGTCAGATTGGTTGTCTAACCGTTGTAATTAATTAAAATAAATAAATAAATCCCCTAGTCACACAATTTACTAATATCATCTGATAGTGTCGCAAATTACAGAATACTAAATCTTCTATAATTTTCAGGTTCAATGGAGTTTTAATGGCAAAGTGTTAACTGATCTAAACTCGGCAGGCGTAGGTTATTACACCTGTAATGTAAGCAATGTGCATGGATATGTACTAAAGCGATTTGACGTCAAATCTTCTGGTGAGTTTAAATTGCTGTGTTTATTATGTGGTAAGTATTACAGTACTAAAAATATATTATGTTACAGCATGTTTAATAAATAGGAACTTGCAAAATGCGCCATATACGCCACTCGTACTAAATGATGAAGGATTTTGGAACAAACTGGAAACGACCAAATATTATACGATTGTAGAACAGGAATTAAAAATTACCTTATCTTGTCCAAGCCGAAAAGAGACATCAAATTCTTTCAAGATATTCCCTAAAAAGAGCACATTAGAAGCAATTTGTTATAAAGGAGATTCTTTAATAGTAGACGACAAAACTTACAAGCTCTCAGATCTACAGTGCACTAACAGCTTTCAACCCTCTGTTATCAAAAAGAAAACGAAATGTTCAACGGAAACCTCCGAATTAATAAGAGTGGGTTACAATGTGCCTGACTTCTTAGAGGCTTACGAAGTTTGTTTTGACCATAAAAGCAATATGCCTTTATACACCCGCATCTTAATGACTGAAACCAATAACAACGGTGCAAGCGGCGGCTACAACTGGTACACATACCCAGGAATAGGCTCCGAGAAAACTGAGGGAGGATTCACCTGTAAGGACGCGTCATCGTCGTGTTGTTACAGTAAATCCCAGCTTGTGAATGCAATAGACTTCAACGATGGCCCTGCAAAGAAGAGCACGTTCATCGATCCACTGAATGCAATAGCAGCCTGGATCCCTTGCGATACTTCAAAGGTAAACAACCGCTAGATTATGTAATTTTAAAATAGTTGGTATTAGAGAATCCAATCTCGCATCAATATCGCTATCCCGCATGCCTGCGGGATACCACAAGCCCCGCGGATCCCGCGAGATTAGCGGGATTAGGATATTTTCAATGTTTTTCCGGGCCCTGATTCATGCCATAGTCCGCAGCAAAAGAGAATAGAAGGCAGTCGCCTCATTCTGTGAAGCACTAATATTAGCGAAGAAGACGGCCGTACGTGTGAGGGGAAAGACATCCTCACACCTTAGACGCCGCGACCGTGACCTCTGACTCCCAGCCAGGATAGGCGCGGTTTTGCGGACGGCGAGCAATGGGTACGGCGTGCGGCCGGCCGGTAACCGTCCGGACCGAGCCCGAGTCGTCGACGGCATGTAGTGATCCACGTGTGCCACAAAGAGATGCCAGCAAAACCGTAGGTAGGGGCCCAGTAGGACGAAATTTAAAAATTTACATGTACGTTAAAAATTTAAAACAAAATTATTTTCCATAAAATGTCCACAGAAAAGTTACGAGTTCCGTGTAAAGTTGTTACATCATTTACTTATTATTGAAATGAGACTGTGCTGAGTCTAATAAATACATAGAACGGCATGTCATCTTAATCCAATAAAAAAAACAATCAGATGCAAGACGTGCGGGGTGCATGAGTAATCCCGCATTTCTGATCCTGCAAAAAAGGTGTGGAATCCCGCGATTGCGGTGTGTTTTCCCTAGTTGGTATCTGCCTGGTTCAAAGGATCAAAGCAATTTTCAAATGAATTTTATTATTTCAGTCATCATGGGAGGATATTAATGACATGGTGAGATCCCAGCTGCCTACCTACATCGACATCGTTGTCTGGTCGGGAACACATACGTTGCAAGAGAAAAATGGCGCTGTTTATCCTAGATATTTATGGAAGGTATGAGAATACTTATTAAGTATTTAAGAAAGCCACATTGTTTACCTCATTTTTAATTATCGTAATTATATATTATTGGTAAACCTATATGACTGATGCAAATTCTTCATATTATATTGACGTCGGATTTCATAAAAGAATTTAATTCCAGGTAGTAAGACTCGACGACGAGGAAGTAATGGCCATAGTGTACGTTAACGATCCTAACCCAACAGAGAATGACATAAAATGCAAGACACCAGACATTTGTGACAAATATGAAGATTGGTTTGTCAATAGCGATTCTACTTACTGCTGCTCCCTGCCAGACTTCTTGAAATCGTTTGATTTTCACAACACTGACATTGGAGGTATGTTTAAACGGTTGTAATTATTACAGCCGGTAAAATAGACGTTACCATCACTTGTAAGCTTGTGAATTGTGATATTAACCTCTTTTTCTTCCCGTCCGGAAAGTTAGGCTAACTTTGCAATGATTTTTTTAACTTAGCTCAATGGAAAAAATACGAGAAGAAGAGAAGAGATTGATTTGGTCAGTAAATTAAATATTTTAGTCCGCGCAACAATCCATTTGCTTTTTGTTAGAATATTATTTGACTTTGTATCTCAACAAAAACTCAATAAAATGACAAAATTAATACTAAATGAAAAAAAAATCAACATCCTATTAGTCCATCCTAGTATTAATTAAATTTTCTTGATATAGATATCAAGAAAATTTAATTAATACTACTTCGTATTTCTGAGACATACCTAAATATTTTTTTAGACAAAAATGTACTTAACAAGCGAGAAAACTATTTCGGAAATAATGAAAAATATACAAACCCGAAATAAATACGGTAACTGCCATTTGTAGTAGTCTGACATGTATAAAACTGAACTATTAACTATTGGGCGTAGCCGTGGGACAGACATTATTATTGTTTTTTTCTGTTTAATAAGTTTCTACATACTAATGAAAATAAGTTTTTAACCTTTTGACCAGCACGTCAAAAAAGCAAAATGGTGCTCTCTGTGCCAGCTACGATTTCATACTTTAATTTGTGACGTAGTCGTGACCGTGACCTTTATAGCAAAAAGGGTCTAGCACGCCACGGACTGGCCATTCGTTTGTTTTGATACAACTTAATAAATTATTTCGTCTGTATATATCATGTTCATTATTGATTTCATCAACAATTTCCTCACCCTCGCCACGCTTATTTAAAAAGTTAAAAAAATATTTATTTATTTTTAGAAATTTTTTCTCATAGGTATTGCGACAAATATTTAATTTTAAAATACGTTTTTTGTTTATGAACAATATATATGTTTAAAAGAAAACAAAAACAGTGATAAAAATTATTGCAAGTTTCAAACCGGATTTCCCAGCCTAGATAGTATTACCAAGATACTTAATTGACATCAATTCAGCAGCAATAATAAATTGAATCTCGTAAAATGCGAATGACTAAATGTTTTGAAAAACTTACTATAACAGATATTTATTTTCTAGAAATACTGGATGCGGCACTGAACAAAATGACAAAAAAATCCTGATTCGACAACATCTTAGGTACCTATTCGTACCAACTTATTTCCGTTGAGTCGAAGAAGAGTAATTCACATACAAGTATTTAACAAACACATAACATAAATGATATTATTTTCAATTTAGGATCATTCATATCATATCATAATAAATATTAAGGAAAAAAACGACTGTTGAAATATAACTATTTAAAAAATAGTTTAATATCGAATTGAAGTGATTTTTTTTTCACTTTCAAATAAACAGTACAAATATAAGTTTTCAATAAAAATAAATAAAATAAATAACCAGTTTGTTTTATTTTTAATCCATTAAAAAAAGCACAAGGTTCCCAATACTTTTACCCCAGAACTCTGTAAATTATGGTTTATTATTAGAAGAATAACTTGCAAGTTATTAGTAGGGCCTACATTTTAGGCCCTACTAATTACTTGCAAATTAGTTTTAAAATACATAAAACAGAATTTGTATAAATAATAATTAGATCTAAACTGAACTAAGTATGATAGGATAAACCTAGGCCTCACATGTCTGAAAACCTAATAATTAAATTATTTACATCAATATTTCCAAAGAATACTAATTATAATAATTATGTTAATATCTAATCGAATCAATGTCAATGAAAACAAGTTTTCTGTGTCGTCATAACAGAATGAAACCATGTTGATAAAAAAATATTTTTCAATGCACCTTTTTGAATGCATACATGGACGCAATTGCATTCACTTTTTTGTACAGAAAAAGGCCTAAGAATCTAAAAAACACTGGGCAAGTGCGAGTCGGACTCACGCACTGAGGGTTCCGTACAAACTAACTTACCTATGTAAACTAAATGGAGTTTCGAAGATTTTTCCGAATCGCAAAAAAATATTTTTTTGTGACATAAACGACCGTATCTTTTTTTTCGTTAGAAGTTTGGTTTTTCCACAACATCAAGGGACCGAATAGATAGTTTTAATTTTAACTCGATACCTCAACGCGTTCCTAAGATAAAGGGTCTTGACAGTCAAACGGACAATAAAGTGATCCTTTATGGGTTGGTACGAAATCCTAAAAAATACATCTATAAATTAGTTATATGTATTGTGACTCTGTGACAGAGTTACTCGAAGTTAATAACAATAGGTATTTATTATGCAAGAGTGCAAAGTTGCTTTTTAACCGCGTGTTCAATCAAACTTTTATGAACGAACGATTGAAGGATTCAAAAATTAGAATTCTGAGAGTGAGCGAGAGAATCAAAAGAGCACGGGTTGAAAAATCTTTGCACTCGAGTGCAACACGTAACTTTTCGTCCCACCTCAGCGAGGAAATGATAAAATGCAATAAAGAAACACATTTACAATCACAAGATACTTTTATTTCAGTTTAGGTATTAAATACTACATTATGATAGGTAAGTATTACAGATTTTTTTTTAAATTATAATAAATAATACTTAGGTATAATAAAGAAAAATTGAAAGTAACGTTGCTACAGTTACTCGAGTGTAATATTTTGTTAGGTACTGTAATGTTGATTTTAGTGACTTGTGTACTGTTTTTTGGTAAACTATCTGTTATCGGCTCATTTTTGAAGTAGTAGGGCCAGTCAAAGCATCTGACTGAGGCTCTTTTAGTGTAATGGCTCCTACAATGCCTTTACATGTTTTAGACTTATTTTGGACCGCATTGGACTTCCGGCCTTCATGGCGCTTAAGTGACAGGAGATCAGCTCCTGAATCGGCCAAAAGTCTGGCTGAAGTCCGTCGGAAACAATGACCCGTGTACAACGGGGGTCCTGGAATTTACAAGAAAAGTTGCTATTTCTTGTGGGATACTGCCAATTTTATTAGCACCCTTAAACTGTTTGAGTGTGTGAAATTACTTAATTAAATTACCATTTTCTATTTATAATTGAGAAAAAGGGAATACTACATCTCAACCCTTTTATGTAGTAATAATATGTTGTGCATATGAGAAAGTTTTGGAAAATTGTGTTTTTTGTTTGTGTTGTCATGTGTGTTTGATGTAATTGTAGCATAACAGGAGACTTGTAAAAAACTAAATTAAAACCTAAGATATAAATAAATGGTTTAACTAAATAATGGTGCATTATTAATGTAAAATGAAGTTCATTTTCAAACATTTTTCCGAGTGAATACGAAAAGACTTTTAACCTTCTTTTTTTCGCATAAAAATCTTTCCAATAATTTATATCTGCCGCATTGGATTGTCAAGAGGACACCATGTTGCATCATGGCTAAAAATAATATTTATCGTTATATATAACGAAAATATAATTTTTAACCTTATAAAACTGTAATTTGTAAAGTAAAACATATGTAGGTAAAGTTACAAAAAGCCCATTTATAGGAAAAATTTACCTGCGACATTTCGATAACTCGAAAATGGAGCAACTCATCAAAGCCGAGCAGCCGTCTCGTGTTAGCTATGTTTTTTTTTTTTTTTTCGGTGGGAAAATCATCTTATGACATCCCCCGCCCTTGGGCGGGGCGGGAGATACTGTCAGACTTTTACTGACTAAAAACCCACTCCTGTTCCTTCGTTGCCTTTCGTACCAGGGCCGAGTCTTCCTTTCAGAATCAGACCCTTGGCCCCAGTAGGCTTCGACCCTGCTGGGCCCCTACATTTGCTGACATCTCCTTGAGGCGCGCGTGGAACAGCACGCGCCGTTGACGACTTGGGCTCGGTCCGGACGGTTACCGGACGGTCGGACGGCGAGCCACCCATTGCTCGCCGTCCGTAAGCCCGCGCCTATGGTGGCCGGAAATCGGGATCGGAATCCTGGCGGCGTTTGGCGCGTGAGGACCGCTGCCTCACGCGATCGGCCGCCTCCTTTGCAAGCGTTACTGCTTCGCAGAAGGAGGCGACCGCCTGCCATTCCTCCTCGCTCCGGATCATGGCCTGTACCAAGGCCCGGCGCGAGAGATCGCCACCGCCGGTCGCCCCCACCAGGACACGGCGTTGCTCTGCCCAAGCGGGACACACCTCCACCGTATGCTCCACCGTGTCCTCCGGGCGGTCCACACAGTGGTGACACCCGGGCGTCGCTTCCGCACGAATCCGGTGCAGGAACTTCCCGAACTTACCGTGTCCGGTGAGGACCTGTGTCATGCGGAAGGTAATGACGCCGTGTTGCCTTTCCAGCCACTCCTCAAAGAAGAGACTTACCGCCGTAATTACGGCGTGCCCAGTGTTAGCTATGTGGGGTTACCATGATGTTCAAAGTAAGATTGTTTTATTCTCATTTCAGTGTGGGTAAGAAATCAGAAATCAGAAACGTTTATTTCAAATAGACCAATTACAGGCACTTTTGAATAGTCGGAATGTCGGTCAGTCAAAAAAAAAATACAAGTGAAGCTGATCTCTATGGAGAAGAACGTGCAAGAAACTCCATGGACATTCTTTTATATCATATCATGAGTTACATAAATATTGGTTACATATTTCTTGTCGCTTCTAATATGTGAGCACAATGTAGATAAGTAATAATAATGAAAATAAAATAAAAATTTAAAAATGTAGTAATTGAAATTAAATCATTGGCAGCAAAGAGATGACCAGTCTCAACTGACGGCACCCGTTCACGAGCATGACGCGTGCATCAGCCCCACTCAGCTCAACCATTTTGAAGGGAACTGAATGACCCAATAACACGTGCCACCATCAGCGAGACATTTGAGTGAGCATGACAAACTCTCAACTGCCAAGCTCGTAATGTCAAACAAGTTGTAACCTAATAAAAATGCTCCATGGTACTTCATATTCACAAAACTTGAAAAACAAAGTGCTTTTACATTATACAATGCTATTGTTTCCAAATACAAAAGGTAATAAATTATCATAAGCTCTATTGAAACAAACAAATAAAATAAAATAAAAAATATTTCGAAAACAACAATACAAAAAGGGGAATAGTATCTCTTCCAATATTTATATATATCTAATATATTAAAAAAAAAACTAATTTGAAGGTAAAAGTGGCTGTGGCTGCGGAGCAGGACCGGCATTTAGCCAAGCGTTTTTATCAAGGATATAATCTTCCAGTTTATAATACGCTTGTCTACATAGTGTGCCTTTAATGCATGCTTTAAATTTGGACTCATTCAGTTGTAGAATCTCAACTGGTATTTTATTATAAAATTTTACACAGTACCCCATGAAAGAACTATGTACTTTAGCCAATCTGAACCGAGGTTGATCTAATTTATTCTTGTTCCTAGTATTAAAATTGTGCCTGTCACTTATCTTAGTAAAAAGATTAATATTTTTCCGAACATACATAATGTTTTCATAAATGTTTTGACAAGGGACCGTCAGGATGTTTATTTCCTTAAATAGTTCCCTAAGAGAATAGCGTCTGCGAAGATTATATATGGCTCTGATAGCTCTTTTCTGCAGAATAAAAATTGACTCTATATCTGCAGCCCGTCCCCATAGCAAAATACCGTAAGACATGATACTATGAAAGTAACTAAAATAAACTAGTCGCGCAGTATCCACATCAGTAAATTGACGGATTTTTCTGACAGCATATGCTGCTGAACTAAGCCGACCTGCCAGAGATGTTAAATGAGGACCCCATTGTAGCCTCGAGTCAAGCGTGATCCCTAGGAAAACCGTATTCTCGACGAATTCGAGTTTCTCCTTGTTCAATACTATGTCGGAGTAATTACTTTTAACATTCGGTAATGCAAATCTTATGCACTTAGTTTTTTTTCCATTTAATACTAAATTATTAACAGTAAACCAGTTTTGGACTTGCTGTAAAGCATTGTTTACGTCATCAAGATTTGTGGAACGTCTATTGATCTTAAAAATTAACGACGTATCGTCAGCAAACAATACAATATGTGGTTGTTTTTTTAATAGATGCGGTAGATCATTTATATATACTAAAAAGAGGAAAGGACCTAATATTGAGCCTTGTGGTACACCCATTTTGACTTTTAAACCCGGAAGAGACAGAGCTATACAGGTTGTCTAGCGCTATCTCTTACCCACACTGGAAATAAGAATGAAACAATTTTATTTTAAACGCCATGGTACAGGCTTTGGTTTGATAAATCACAGCGATCGAAGAAAGCGTGCGAAAGAGATCGCAAATTTGCGAATTGCGTTTAGGTTAAAATTACCAAGATTGGACTTTCAAGGTGAATATTTTTTATGTTGTGCAAGAAACTTAAACAGTAGGTAATTGAGAGGGTGCATGTGTGTAAATTCGAACCCTGAATCAACGTCTGATTGATGATAATAAGAAACCGCAATCAGTGAGTGTTTAAGTCGTTTTGACTACCGACAGATGTGTCGACTTCGTGGGTGCTAACTAACCCACGAAGTCAGGAGCTGAGCACCCATAATCACAAGCATACCTGCAGTGTTTTCTTGTGATAAGAACTACCTCCTGTTTATCTCTCGCCCTGTAAATTCTTGTCTGATAAGTACAGGAAAATCTTATCTATCCGAGGTAATGTCCTCCTTATTAAGATTTTATTCACAAGTCGTGAAAGATGTTGCATCAGTGTGTTTGGAGAAAATTTAACTGGTGGGTGCTTTGTAATCTTATTTTTTAATTCAGAAATTTGATTTTTTCACAGCCTCAAGGGACCGCAGACTGAATATATGGTTTTAATTTCAAATCGATACGTACACACATTCCCAAGATAAATGGTCTTGACAAACAAACAGACAGATGGACAACAAAAAGATCCTATCAGGGTTCCGCTTTTTTTCTCTTGAGGTATGGAACCCTAAAAAACGGTTTTAATTATAATAACATTATGACAACAATAATTACTTATTGTTGTCGTATGTGGATGTTTATAAATAAGTCGAAGTGTGAAAACCATGGCTTGTTTATCCACTGAATAAAATAAATAAATGTATAGAGAATAAATTTATATTGTTTATTGTTATAGAGGAAAATTCAGAAACAATTCAAATACCTACGTATTAAAATTGTTCTATTTTAGTGCCTTTCCTGTTTTTGTGGAGTCTCTTGCAAGAATATATAATTAAAATAAACAAACGTTCAGTGACAATGGTTGGTTAATTTTATTAACTCTCGTATAGATTTATACAAACTGATATTCGGAAACTGAACGGTTTTGTTTAGAATTCCGTACCCAAATGGGAGCCAACGGAACTCTGTTACTAAACCTCTACTATCCGTTAAGTTTGTGTGCATATAAACAAACAACTTAGGATAAATATTTCTTTATTACCACTAAATTCACACTTACATATTATAGAATAGAATTTATTTTACTTCGGACACAAAAGTATCCATAGTGTTAGTAATTTAATAAATAAATTATTGTCTAGTGTTAGTACCCTTTGTATAATAAATTTTATGATCGGAGATCTATAACTATCCGCTACAGTTCTCAGGATGCTGTTGCGACTATCTCTCACTCTCCTAAGCAGCGAAGCGCTTTTCTTGCGAAAAATCACGTGGAACCCGTCGGTACGAGCCTGCGCAAACATATCCGACGCACTGCACTAGCGAGGCAGTCCCAACCACATCATGAAGGCATTATTATATTGGACGCGCAGGACATCTAGCGATCTTTTGGTGTAATTGACCTATAGATTACCCGTGTACAGACTGTGGCAGTAGGCCTTAAAAAGAGTAATTTTAACTTGGTCGGTACACCGAGCAAATCTACGGACCAACATATTGCACCGGACGGCTAGTGCCCTGCGCTCCCTTTCAATGTCTACATCGCCTTTAAGGTCGTCGGATAGATAATGACCCAAGTATTTGAAAGAGGATACTCTTTTGATTGCAGACCCGTTTATAAGAAGCTCGGGTCGTTCTTCTCGATCTTTGCCAACGACCTTAAAGACCATGTATTCACACTTATTTACAGTATAAGTTAAACCATGTGCGGCAGCATAGGCTTCACAAGTCTTATGCAGTTTCCCTACTGTCCCCGCAGACGGACCCAGCAGCACCATATCGACCGCATAGCTGATGTTGTTAATGCTAACACCACCAACACTTCATCCGACACGCATGCTGCTAAGTCCCGCTATGAGGTCTTCCAAGTAGAGGTTGAAGAGCCTAGGAGATGTCAGACCTTGTCTCACCCCTCACTCCAGACTATACGGCTCAGAGAGAGTACCGTCCCCTTTCACATGATTGGTCTGGTTGCCATACCAATACTTGAAAAGCCCACATATCTCTGCAGGTACGCCCCTGCTTGCCATCTTTCCCCAGAGCACATCATACGAGACAAGATCGAAGGCTCTGGAGAGATCAAAGAAGCAGGCGTACACAGGAGTCTTGCGATCTATATAGTATTGAACCGTGTGCTTGAGACCCAAAATAGCACTTTCGGTTGAAAGTCCGGGACGGAACCCGAATTGTGCATCATGAAGATGTATATATTTACTAAGATAAGTATCAAGCACACCGTCCAACTCCTTAGCAATTATAGTCGCAAGAGAAATGGGACGATAGTTACCCATAACCGAAATATCGCCTGTCTTGTATTTCACAATGGGAATCACGATAGTCTTCATTAGATCAGCAGGTAAGTATGCGTGACTAATACACATTGTGAAAAACACAGACAGGACTCGTGGCAGGTGTACACCTGCATGAATAGAATAGAATAGAATAGTATTTATTCGATGCATTCAATACAATGCAATAGGCAACAACAACACAAAAAAAAAAGTTCAGATTTACAATATAGTTGCGCTGAGCGTGCTTAAAGTGCTCAATACTGAGTCCATCATGTCCCGGAGATTTGCCTAGACTCATACCGGTACACATACATTTGATATTTTTATAAACAATACACTGAATATTACTTAAGGATTCTGTTAAGATTTTGCTTTCTAATACGATCATGGTCCATCCGCAAGTAAGGTTCAAAACTGTGATCAGTTTCCAATATTTCAATAAAGTAATAATTTATACACTGATGCGATGACTCGGTGTATGCGGTGTCGTCTGCGGTTCAGTTTTTCAGAAAGTGACGAAGCTTTTTGCGTCAGACTTGATTTTCATAAATTAATAAGATGACGCTGAATTAATGACCTACTAAATGAATCACAACTTTCAGCAGCCTCGTTTGTTACATCATCATCATTTTAGCCGAAAGACGTCCATTGGCCTCCCCTAAGTGTCGCACAATGACTGAACCTGTGCATCTCGCGTCCATCGGATTCCCGCGACCCTCACCAGGACGGCGATATCCCCCCTGCCTTTGTTTACTTATACGGAGTGGCGCCGATAATACGACATTAAATTAAACTGCGTATACCTCATGATCTTCCCAATCAGCATACCAAAAATTATTTGGATATTTCCATTAGTTCAGTCACAGGACATTTTGTTTCATTTTCAACATTTTCTACATGATATATATTGTCATCAACAATTATAAAAAAAAAAACTTTCTTGGCAACTGAGAAAAAAAATATATTTGGTGCCATAAACATAAAACCATAAAGTATAAAACAATTAATGATTAATCAAGTTAAAGTGACGGTTGACATATCAAGGTCAATGATTTCACTATTTTTATTTAAAAAGTATCTCATCATCATTTCAGCCGAAAAACGTCCACTGTTGGATATAGGCCTCCTCCAAGTGTCGCCACAATGACCGATCCTGTGCGTCTTGCATCCTATTCCTACGTAAAAGTACCTATTGTGTTGTAATTACATTTTATTTTTGAATTATCATGCCTCGTTACAATTACACAGCTTTAAAGTACTCCGACATGATTTTAATTTATGGGTTGTTTTTTTTTCTTGTGGGAAAGTCATCTAATGACTTTCCCCGCTCTTGGGGGGGGCGGGAGAGTGTCAGACTTTTACTGACTAAAAACTCAATTCTGTTCCTTCTTTGCCATTTTTTTTCCAGATCCACAGGGATCTCTTTAGCATCACCCATGGCCCCAGTGGGCTTCGACCTTGCTGAGCCCCTTCGGTTGCTGAAATCTCCTTGAGGCGCGCGTGGAACGCTACGCGCCGTCGAAGACTTGGGCTTGGGCGGGACGGTTACCGGACGATCGGATAGCGAGCTACCAATTTATGGGGAGTGCCACAGAAACGACACTTTAACTATACCGAGAGAGGTATGGGAACAACCGAGTTTTTTTGACCTGATCCGACCAATGGGCGCATTATTGTTCAAGCTGTCCAGAGGATGCGGGAAAATCGACCCTTAATCCCGCGGTTGGGTAGTGCTCTCCTATACGTGTAAGTGACACTAGACGATAGAATTTTAAATTTGAACGATACCCTACGTCTAATCTGCGTAGGGTAGGTCGACATTATTCAATATCGACAATAAGTGAGTGACAGTGAGTGCTAAGTGATGGAATAGTGATTAAGATTAATAATTTTATTAGAATCGTGTAGCAGGAGTGGGGAGTTGGTATTTTCGGGTTGGCCGCTTCCCTCTGGCACCATTGCCATGAAAATACCTTTTCACTTTCCGTTTCTGAGAAAAATGATCATTTGCATTCTAACCTCAAAACACTCAAAAATTGTTTACAAGGTGTAGTCGATGGAGCCCCGTTACGCGGGGTTCCTATTTCTTGGTGGTGGGGTCGTAGTGAGCAAGCGAAACGAGCGAACACATACCCCCTCACCTCCTTCTAACCTTACCTGTCCAATTCGGGATGCTCCATGTCCGCCTCTTCTCCACAGATATTCATAAATATAAATAACAAGCTTATAACTTTGTTATTTTTCATGATACTGTTATGAAATTTTGTACATAGATTCTTTACATATAAATACTAGACACGTGTTTCGGATCATTCATATTTATGTGATTATTATTAAAACCCAGCGTTCCAAATTGCGATAAAAGTGATTATATCGCGAATCCAACCAAATTTAGTAGTCACAATATTTAAGGGTTATTGTGTATTAATTGCGACGTTGCGCGTCGTTGGTTGGATTTGCGATATTATCGCTTTTACATCTCGGAATGCAGGGTTAAATGGATGATAGTGACACAAGACACAAATGTCATTTTTTATGTTACGTTGTACCGATTTTGTACAGTATTTTACACCACAGATAATATATTGAGAGTATTGTGACAGTTTTAGTTATCATATCACCCATTTCAACGTTCCGTTTTCTCTTTTATCTGATTTGAGGTTAGAAATTGATTTTGTGAATTTCTCGAAAAATATGCATTACCTTTTAAGAAGAGTGGTAGCGTTAGCCTTTTTAGTCCCCAAATCCTGGCGACGACACTAAAGTCAAGCCAGTTTTTTTAATATATTTCGATTTTAGGATTTTTGTTTTTTTTTTTTGTAGTTTAATAATTTTCCTATGGACTAACACTACGAGTGTTTTAATTTAGTGTCGCATTATCAGCGCCACGTTATACAAAATAGCATTCTACTGGTAAATGAACTTAAAATCGTATTAGTAGTAGAAGCTTCTGACTTTATTAATTACAAAAATACAAATATTTGTATAGATAATACCTACATAAGTATTCAAAATTAAATTTTATTCATAATACTGCAGAATAACAGCTACTTGTTTTTAACAAAATCAATTGTAATAATTATATTAACATATTTATAAACTTAAGAACTAACATAAAAATAAAGTGCAACAGGAAAACAATAGAAAGAAGCAGTAATTTAAATGTACCAAATAATTACCTACGTTTTAGAATATGAGGAAAAAACGTTGACAAACTTGAGAGTATAAATGGGCGGCACTTATAACATTTTGTCAGTGTGGACTGCGCTTTATTAGGGAGCAATACAACAGTATTGTTACCAACTCCACATCTTGTAACATAAAAACATCAAAATGTGGGGGCGGATATATCCGCAAGCGACCTTGCTCATATTTGCGAATATTATATTGAAAGCATCATGCAAGGGGAGTGGCAGTTTAACTTTTGTCATAGATGATACAGCCTCTATGACTGACGACATAGATCAAGTCAAAAAAAGTGTGGACCGTATCAGCGATATTGTGTTCAATGAAAAGTCCAGTCAGATCGAAAATATGGTGCTGGTCACATTTAACGATCCAGGTAATATGCCAACTTATTAATTAACCCACTTACTGTCAATACAATATCTAGTAGTGTCTGAGTTCAATCCTTTCCCCTATATGTAAATGTAAAATTACAACAAGTATAAACTTCAATTAATATCGAGTGAGCTTTGGCACTTTACTTACCATTTATTGGTTTTTATTACCTAGTAATCTATATACAGCGAATCTCAGACACCGACGCACAACTGTGTACCATGGATTCAGTAGATACATGATCTGGACACGCAATAATCATTGCGGTAAGTCCCTGCAATGAGGAGTGGCTGGAGAAGCATCACGGCGTACTCACCTTTCGCATGACGTAGGTCCTCACCGGCCATGGTAAGTTCGGGAGGTTCCTGCACCGGAATCAAGCGGAAGAACCGCCCGGGTGTCACCATTGTGTGGACCGCCTGGAGTACACGGTGGACCATACAGTGGAGGGGTACCTTGCTTGGACGGAGTGCCGCTGTGTCCGTAGAGGCGGCGACCTCTTGTGCTGGGCCCTGGTTCAGGCCATGGTCCGGAGTGAGGCGGAATGGCAGGCTGTCGCCTCCTTCTGTGAAGCAGTAATGCTAGCGAAAGAGACGGCCGCACGCGTAAAGAAACGGACATCCTCAAGTCTCAACCGCCGCCGCGACCCCGACTCCGACTCCGACTACCAGCCACTGTAGGTAGCCGCTGGCTTGCGGACAACGAGCAAAAGGTGTCTCGCCGTCCAACCGTCCGGTAACCACCCGGACCGAGTCTAAGTCTTTGGATAGCGTGTTCTATGCGCTTCTCAAAGAAATGTCAGCAACCATAGAGGCCCAGCAATAAGAGTCATAAAATTATACTTTTTCTTAGGGCACTTTTTTGATATAAATATTATAAACACTTAATTCAAAAAGCAGTTTTAAAAGTCAACAATTCAAACGTGTGATCAGATCCGCCATATTGAAATCGCGGTCACTATCATTGTATTTGACTATAAAAGTGTGAAACAGTAGAGAAATAAATCCTATTTACTCAAAAAATCTAATTTTCTGTTCATGACAATTGGTCAAGTGTAAAAGTGGTGATTTTGTTGACCAGTGGTATATTTAACGGCCATTTTAATTACTAAACAGTTTTTTTATTCTATTTATTTCTTATTTATTAGATGCCGAAGTGAGAGTAGTAACCGAAAAGCGCAACATCTTTAAAAGCAAATTAGGGGCAGTAAGTGTTTATGGTGGCGGGTATGTTGATTTCCCTTTTTTTTAAATTAAAATGAGAATTTGTAAACTAACATAACCATAAGCTTATATTTATTTATTTTATTTTAAAGAAGGCTCACAGACAAATAGAAGAAAAAATGATATAAATATTGTAACATTATTTAAATAGCTAATTACGAGCCTCCACACATAGATAAAAAAATATATATATCGATAATAAGGAACTACACACAAATCAATAAATTACTAACAAGAAGTTAATCACAGAAAAAATTCTGTGCCATTCGCCGTCGTAAGGTCGCAACACTGGTGTAAAACAAGTCGATATCAAGGTCCCTAGAAAAACTATTGAAATCAAGTGCACTCCTTATTGAAAAAACATTTTTCACCTAATTGGTCAATGCGAAAGGTACACTTAATATTGGTCGCCGACGTAATCCCATTAGGTTTGTGCGTAGTGCTAAATTAGAAACGAGTTCAGGACAGTCAATGTGGCCATTTGCGATACCCATCAGCATACTTAAGTCTCCAATTTAACGCCTCATCTCCAAAGGAAGGAAGTGGTACCGTTTACAGCGGTGCTCATAGTCAACTGAGTATTGCTGTGCCCTATAATCTAGGTAACGTAGAAATTTTCTTTGGACGCCTTCAATACGGGACTTATAAGTCTCATACTGCGGGTTCCAAACCTGAGATGCGTATTCTAAATGGCTACGTACGAAAGAACAATACAAAATTTTAACTGGTTTAAGAGATCGGAAACAGGCCGTAGTGCGTAGTATAAATCCC
This sequence comes from Mythimna pallens, assembly GCA_961205895.1. Lineage (NCBI taxonomy): Eukaryota > Metazoa > Arthropoda > Insecta > Lepidoptera > Noctuidae > Mythimna > Mythimna pallens. The sequence goes on from OY540839.1 coordinate 6,676,323, forward strand.
CGAGCTTTCGATGCCTTTGTAACTATGCTACTTACATGTTGATCAAACAGAAGCTTGTTGTCTACGATCACCCCTAAATCTCTTATACTATTTAGTCTGCTAATGAGTTGATTGTTAATGGTGTAATTAAAATTTATCAAAGATGCACGACGTGAAAATGTTAGGACGAAACATTCTTGGCACCTATTCACTAGATATCGTGGTTCAATGTCGAATTGGCGACGAATGACATGTGGGTTCGAAAAAGAACATGTTCACTAACAAATCTTACAAAATAGGTACAAATCTGGTTTAACTTTTGAGCCACTCACTCTAATATTGTATGTTTTTTTATATTTAATAATAATAATATTCCACAACTATCACACAACGCTATCTAGTCCCAAGCTAAGTAGAGCTTGTGTTATCTAGACAACTGATAAACATACTTATACATTTCTAAATATATACATATTATAGATAAATTACACCCAGACACAGAACAAATGATCTTGCTTATCACACAAACATTTGTCCTGGGTGGGAATCGAACCCACGACTTTCGGCATAGCAGTCAGGGTCACTAACCACTAGACCAACAGGCCAGTCAATTTACTTTAAGATGTTTCCCCGTTCATCATGTTCAATATCGACCCAATTAGTTTCAATTGTTTTTAAAAAAAATATGTTTGCGACTTGTTGTTCGTGATGCGAAAGAAAGTGTTATTGGAAACTGTACTTGCTTAAATAAGAAAGGTAAACGTGAAGGGTTTATGGAAATACGAGGAATATGCAGGCCAACTGACCTACCGCTAAGTCCTGTAAAAATAATACATTCAATAAGATTATTTTGAAGTGATTTTACTTGTGGTTTATTGGAACTTAATTAATAATTAATGTCTAGATTTATCCCAGAAGTTCCGGTTTGACGGATACTCCGTCGTCGTCCGTTTATATTCCGTCCAATCGCGATTATTACGTCCGATATTAAAGCGGCAGAGGTCGCTTTTCAAGGACTTGGAAGTTCGTCTATTAATTTTTTTATTTTATTTATTCAGGGATAACTAATAGCTACAACATAAAACTCATGCTCAAGAATAATATTTTTTAAGTAGGTAGTAATGTTGCAGTCAACTGTATTATCCACAGATAAAACATATAATTATTGAACATTGTTTAAATTATTGAATATTGAACATTGGATGGACATTATTTTATAATTAATATAATACATGTTATACAACTAGCTCGAAACTAAATAATTTCATTTAGATAACTCAATTAAAAAAATGCATAAACAATATAAACAACTCCATTGCCATCAATAATTATTGTTAAAGTATTTGTTTTAAATTTAAATTTAGAACATACAAATATATCAATGCCTATGAAATTTACATTATAAGAATCTCACATTCTATGGATCGGGCAGCGTAACCTAGAACAAGGGTCCTGCACGAACTTAGAGCTTATTGACAGTTCGAAGCACTGAGTAACACAGCCTACTCGTGAGATTAATGGCATCAAAGTAGTAGTGGACAATATCCTATGCCTAATAATTAGGAGTATGATAGAGAAGTCTCACTTAAAAGTTATTTACTTTTCGTTTTCGATACTTCCATGCATCATCATCTGATGGTTGCAGGAACATCTCACGCTTCTCTTTCTTCAGTTAAGAAATGGATTGAAGGCGATAAGCTGGCAATTTTTAAGCGTGATTCATTAAGTTGTGTCCGCTGATGGCGTTGTCGACGTAGGCTTCGTTAAGTAAGCCTTAGCAGCCGTTGAGTATTTATGATCGTCAACCATACGCAAGTCGCTTAATAGTTCTCATAGCTAGCCAAGATGCAAATTTAGTGTCGTATGTGACCGTGAAAACCAGGTGAAACTTCCAGGTTTTCTGACGGTGAAGTTTGCCGTATTATTTTCTGCAAATGTTGTTTTTATTCAGATAGATATTTAATACACAGCTGAATATTATCGATATCAGCTGTAAAGGTGTACTTGTAAGTTCTCAATTCTAAAATAAGTTCTAGAATATCCCTTTATAGGTTAGGCCTCTTTTCTTGCAAACTGTTCTTGTTTGAGTTTTTTGAGACCCTGTAAAAAAGCTCTTGTTTTTCGTGGTGGTTGACTTTTCGTAAAGTACTCCATGATGTGGACGATAGCATGTCACCGTGGAAGATGATAATGATAAAATAGGTTTTGTGTGTCCAAATTTAAATATTTTTTTATGAGTTGCTTGTACAGCATTGACGTTGTATTTTAAACCTTTTCTCTAGTTGCAGCAATTGTGATATCGCGATAATTGTATACGGTCCGAGTTTCTTTCCGTAATTTGGATAAAGAGGCATCTCCACAATCAATCTTCCTTTAGAAATACGACAAGTAGTCTCCTTATTATAGTCTCACATTTATCTTTTTGAAGGCAGTTCTTGCCAGTAGTTTTTACGTCTTCACATTCCCAAAATTTTGCTATCTCAGCCCATTCGACTAGGGTTACGTTATAGTTAAGTTCCCAATCTGCACAAAATTCATCTCATTTGCGTCTGCTGTGCAATAGGTAATTTCGATGCGCCTTTTAGTATTCCCTCTTGGATCATTTTACCGTAAACATCTGACCCGAATAAAGTATCAATAGCCCTAGTTATGTTAAAGACAGAATGCATTTGTTCGTTAGTTTAATTAATTTCTTACTAATATAATCAATACTTTAATACCAAAGTATATTCGGAGTGGGTTGAATGACATATTAAACTCGTAAATTTTTTGCAGTCAGTGAGGTACATGTTTAATTTTCATGAATATACAAGTTTTTGCATATCCGCAGTTTGACTTCCGTGTTATTGCGTTACTTTCTATCTAAGTCGATGTCGCTCACATTGCATTGGAACATCATTGTTTTTCCAAAGAGGATATTGCTATTTGGCAGTATGACGAGTGTACGTCTTCGGATGCCATTTTTTGTCAGCGAAGTTGTTTCGATTCCTATGTTTTTTTTTTCAGTTTGCAATAAGACTCATTAGTTAAATATATTTAAGTTAAAGTTACCTACATTTTTTTTTTCTTATTTGTTTAAAGGGCTTTGTCACGCGATTATAACTCTTAGGTGTTGATAGATACACCATTATAAGTTCACCGTATTATAATTTGTTAATGTCACTAAGTCACTAAATTTGTTACGAAAAACTTATCACGTGCATAAGTGCTATAAAGTTAACACCGCGTTAACAGAAAAATGTGTGGTTATGAGACTGTACAACTGGACGCAGCGTATTTGCAGAAGTATCTGTTCTAATGCTTATAATATTTTAAACAGGGACTGTTGGGAGCCGTCCATGAAAGGGTTACTCCTAGCACTTGAGAAAAGTAACAGTGACTCTTACATCTACGTTTTTACTGACGCTCCGGCTAAGGACTATCGCGACAGCCATTATGTAAAAGAAATGTGTCAAAAGAAACAGAGCCGGGTATGGAAAATTTATTATTAATTTTGTTATATATAATATATTTAGTATATAATAAACAACATGAATTAGTAAGTGTACATATATCTGTTAAACTAATTAACATGGGTAATATGTTTACTATTTAGCTTGTATATGTAATATCTATCTAATTAAGACGCCGTGTAATTAAGAGAGAATTAATGAAATAATTACGAGATTATTTCGTTAAGACTACCAAATAACAATATTTTGGTAGTCCTAATAGGTAACCCTTTAGACCGTACTTTGTATATATTAGCGATAGAGAAAATATCGTAACATCAATCTGATCAATAAAATAAATCAATCTGAACTATGTACACCCCTACATAGTTCAGTTTCATTTATTTTATTGGCTTACAGTCTAACCGGATGCAGATGAATGCCAATATTATACATGGAGCGACTACCTATCTGACCGCGACAACCTAGTAACTGGGTAATTCGAAACCTCTTGGCAAGACTGGTGTCAGATTTTCTGGATTCTGACCACCCGTAAACCCTGTCGAGAAATTCAAATGACAGCTGGGTTCAACTACGGCTTAACATACTTTCCGAGGCATGGTAGAAACTTGGCATAATATCTATATATATAAAAGGAGAAACTGACTGACTGACATATCAACGCACAGCCAAAACTACTGGGACTAGGAGCGTGAAATTTTGCATAAGGCTTCCTTTTATGACGTAGATGAGCACTAAGAGAGAATTTTTCGAAATTCAGCCCCTAAGGGGATGAAATGGGGGTCTAAAATTTGTTTGAAGAAACATTTCACGCGGGCGAAGCCGCTGGCAGAAGCTAGTTATGTATACACGGTGACTTTGACATTGACGCACAAACGAATAGCATGGATTCTTTACATGATTCTGGACCCCCCAGTAGCGAAATTTTTCGTCGGTTTTTACAAACTAAAAAAAAAAAATTTTTTTAATTTAAACTGTGTAAAATCGTTATTCTAATCAACCCCTATGATATTTTTAGTACAAAAAAAAAAAGTATTTGAATTGTAAATAAATTAATTAAAAAGTCATCGGAGTAGATAAAATCGTTATTCTAATCAACCCCGATGACATTTTTAATTTTAAAAGTAATTCATTTTTTTTTTTTTTTACAAAAAATGTTAGAATAACGATTTTATACACTTTAAATCAAAAAACGAAAAGTTTTTTTTTTAATAATAGGAAAAAACCGACGACAAATTCCATCACTGTGGGTCCATGTACTGGATCCATGGTATTCGATTGTGCTTCGATGTCAAAGACACTGTACAGAAATACACACAGAAAAAAATTATAACTATTCTCTTGTATTACTCGACGTTTTAGTTTTAACATTTTTGTTTTATTTTGTAATTTTTGATATTCAAGGCTTTCCACGATTTTCAAAGTTTCGTTGAAAAACACCCTAAGTGTTTTTTGTTTATTTGGCTTTTTGTCATATTTTATTAATGTAATAAAACTTAATACCATCGGTCAGTGCACCAACGTTTGAGTACTGAAATTAATTTATTTGTATCCTTTTTTATTTTTGTTTTTATGAGGGTATTAAACCATTTGCTTATAGATAGTATTCGTGATCACCGATAACTGCGGTAATTATTACAACACTGAAGCCTTAGACGTTTACTTCGACATAGCCCACGCATGCGCTGGGCAAGCGTTCCACGTGCATAAGAATGAAGTCAAAGAGGTAAAACAACTGATCATTTTAACTTTGATTATTATGAACCGTCTAAAATTATAATGTACGGATTGATCTTTCTTGTCAATTATTTTAGGTGCTCCCAACAATAGAAGAAACGATAATAGGCAACCAAACTGTGTTTACTACGACGATACTACCAGCTGGTGTTACAAAAGATATTCCAGTAAGTATTATTATCCAGAACTTGTGCATTTTCTTTTCTCAAAACACTAAATTTAAATGCATGTAAATTATATACATGAAGAGTTTTGAGGCTTAAAAATGTCTTTAATAACACCTCAATAACCTTTGTTTTCAGTTTAATATAGATGACCACACTGACTATGCTATTGTTTCCGTGTCGGGCACCAATGTCAATTTGGATATTAAAGGACCCTCATTTTATTTGGAAAAAATTATGTGGAACCATAATGGAAAAGTAAGTAAAAACAGCTAGCCAAAAGGCGGCAATTTCTTTTTCAAAAAGTAGCACGCGAGGCGCAGGGGCTTCGCACGAACGAAGCGTGCGCGAAATGCACGCGCGCCGTTCGCAAGCGGCTCGCGAGCGGCGCATTCGCCAGGTCTGCCACATAATGTATAATGTTGTCGCGTTTGTCTGGGGGCTTTTAGGTAATAGCCTAGATATAAAATTCTTGAAACTGGCAAGTACGGAAATAACTATTTACCTTTTTATATTCTGTTTTTCAAAATACCCATTTGTAAAGACGGATTTTAGATACCATTTTCTACTGCATGACCAGAGACGTGATGTTAATGATGTGTGCTACCTGATTAATATTGCAAAAGGTTCAATTGACTGTCCTGAACTTGTCTCAAAATTATCACTACGCACTAATCAGATGGGGCCAGGACAGCGGCCACTTCTGCATGTACCTAGTGCAAACACTAATTATAGGCGTCATGCATTTTTTCTGAGAGCCAGTCGCAGTTTTAACAGGATTTCATGTGAACCTGGCGTTGACCTATTTTGCACCAACGCGAGCACAGTTAGGAAGCTCTTAGCAAAGCCATTTTTTGAGCAATTAGCATCTATTTGCGCCTAAAATTTATATTATTATTGTTTGTTTAAATTAATTTACTAACAGTTTAAGGTATTATGGGACCAACTTTAAATATATTTTTTTTTGTCATTATATATGTGGAAGCTTGTAATTAGCAATTTAGTTATTTACCATTGTCATTATGTTGTTATTAGTCTGTAAGCTTTCCTAAAATGTGAAAAATAAAATATATTACTTGTGTATTCCTGTCTGGGTATACTTATTTTTTTTTTCTGGCTTAAAATCTATACACGTTTGTTTAACGTTTGAAATATTCAAAAGCGCTTTCGAGCGCGCTGACTCTTATTGATCTTAGGACCACTAAATAATTTCATTTTATTATGACTAACTCGTTACGGAGGAGGTTCTTAACATCGTAGGAATCTTTCATTTTACTGTTTTTATTAATGTTACAGGTAGTAAAATTAAGTAACGTTAAGCCTGGCACATACGTGGCTACGGTAATGGGCAGGTCTAGAACCTCTGTTGTAATTGTTGGCAGGACTGATTTCTTCTTCAGTCATGGCTTCTCGGAGCTAAAACCCAAGTCGTTGGGTGATACGTCACTGCAACCAATATCTGGTGAGTTCATTGTATGCATTAGGCTGTCTTATCAATCCGGACGAGATCACAACAAAAACTTCTATGAATATTTATTTTTTCAGAATCGAAAGTCCATCTTTCGATATCTGTTACCGATGAGCATCGTTCAGTACAAATTGTATCGGCGCAGATTTTAGACATGAATGAAAAACCAATTAATAGCCCGATGCCTCTAACAGAGACCTCGAAAAACTTTTACGTAACGAATCTGTTTGTTGCACCGTCACAAAGGTTTAAAGTGGCCGTAAGTATCAACAATTATAATCTAAATATATAAAAGGAGAAACTGACTGACTGACATATCAACGCACAGCCAAGACTACTGGGACTAGGAGCGTGAAATTTTGCACAAAGGTTCCTTTTATGAAGTAGGCGAGCACTAAGAGAGGATTTTTTAAAATTCACTCTCTAGGGGATGAAATTGGGGTCCAAAGTTTCTATAGAGAAATCAACATTCACGCGGGCGAAGCCGCTGGCAGAAGCTAGTCTTGGAATGAAACCCTGAGCTGCATGAAAATATTATATTATTTAAACAAATAGGTGTAATGTTTTCACCTTTACGAAGGCGTCATCTTGTTTAAACTGACTAAAAAATTTACACGTGAAAGCGTTTTTAAAACCTATTTGCAAAATAAATGTTACTTACCCTATCTTAATAAATTTTATTATTCAGTACAACCACGATCCTGTTTAATGTTTTAGGTGAACGGGATAATAAAAGCTACGGGAAAATCTATAATAAGGATTGGTAAAATCCCCGTTACACCGCAAGAACCACCGATAAGTAAGTTCAGTCACGGTTTATTTAAAAAAAAAAGCACAAATGCTGATTAAATTGAATTCACACGTTGCAGGCTGCTCAGCATGTTTATATAATGTGTGTAGACGTCCCTAAGCATATCAAAATGACATAACAAACTCAATGTCAAAACAAATTAGTTGTCTTTAAGTTTTTGAAAGTTTCTGGAGTGATGATCACGTACCGGAAGACGCAACGTTGAAAGGCCTCCCACAAGGTGGACCGATGACCTGGGAATCCGATGTATGTGAGACGCACAGGACCGGTCGTTGTGGCAACGTTTGGGGGAGGCCTATGTCCAACAGTGGACGTCTTTCGGTTGAAATGATGATGACGATGATGATGAAGTTTTTTGATATCAGCCTCATATTTCTTTTAGTATTTCGTTACTTCCTTCTTTTTAACACACTTGGAAAGTCCAATCTGCAAACCAATTCAACAAAAAATATCCGGAAGAAGTTGCATGTTAGAAGTTGATGGGACCGTTAGTCTCCTCGCTTAGTAGGTATTCTGGTCTTTGATAACCTGGTCCCTTATAGATTTGCTTCCTGGATTTTGAAGAATTCTAATTGAACCTGTATAACCAGAAGCGTAATTGAGAGTTGCATCATTTTGTTTAAATTATTTGTATAAAAAAATTACTTAATCCAAAATCACAAATAGAAAGAATTTTTCAAATTCAAGTTAATATTAATCAAATTAGAAACCTTGTAAATCTGGTAGAAGAAACTGTCAAATAACCAAAAAAGGATACACAAACTGAAATGTGGAGACATCACACGCGAACAAAAGAGTAGCAAGATTTTCCCAATTTGCCACTTTTCTTCAAATCAATATTTGAAATGCTGATTGCTGCTTCATTTAACAACCGATTTTGAAGCCGTTTTCAGGAAAAGATTGTTAATTTTATTTGTACTTTAATATAAATATTGCACAAAAATAAACACAGCAAAATAGCCAATTGCCGTATTTTTCGTAAGATCGTTTGCATTCTATTCCGAATAGATCATTAAAAAAAAAATTAACACATCATTTACAGAATTGCCAGATAATACAAAGCCGACCGTCGAAATAGCAGAGGGCAATTCGATAGAAATAGAATATAATAGCACGGTGAAATTAACTTGCAAGGTGATAGCGTTCCCAAAGCCGATAATAGAGTGGGCAAACATGAAAGGACATGTGATGCCTTCTAAGGTAATTTTTACGTTAGATTTTATTAATAGGTAGTAATAAAATCTAAGAAACATGTAAAGGTATTATAACAGATAGTATTAGAAGAAGATACTTTTTGCATAGCGACCAAATAAATTATCATGTTCCATTCCATGCTTATTTCAAAATCATCATTTTCCTGCTTTCGTCCCAGTTACTTGGGGTCGGCACAAAGCACCCTTATCATCAATCCATTCCTCTTTTCTGACATCCCTTATTATATGTATACATCCCTCCACATTTTATTTTCATAACTTGTCAAATACCTTTGCTCCTCATTATATTTCCAATTGCCCAGTCTATGTCAGTATATGCGCCGATTGGGCAGTTTTACTACATTTAAATCAAATTCTCTGGTTTTTAATATACATAGTAAGTTCTCACTTCACTCATCACAGCTATGTCAACATTCTCTCATCTTCGCTACATTTGATAACTTTCATCTGTCATCTCTTTTATTTATATATTGTGTTAAAAACATAAATATACTTCAAGAGCTTAGACTTAAACTGTCTGTTGTCTTTAGTATCTATTTAATAATGCTACTTTTTTTTAAATGTATGCCTTTACCTAACAGATGGCACTTGTAGAAGATCCATATAAATACATAAGTTATATGGACATTTCGTATGCATCAAAAGGAGATAGATATAAATGTTATGCCGCGAACGCTATTGGAAGGAATGAGACCACTATTAATGTCATCGTAAAAGAACCTTTCACCGTTTTATCCACCCCCACTGGTAAGCTATTTAATTTATTTTATACGTCATCTATAGTTAGTATTTATGAGTATACTTAGCAGTCTATGAGTAAGTATTTTAACAAGTTCGTGTATTGTTCACAGAAATAACAAAACTTACCTATGGTAGAGACGGCATCATTACCTGCGACATCATATCACACCTTCCGATGGATATCCACTGGTACTATGTTAACGAGACAACAGGACAAACTAGAGAGATATTAACTTCTGACAATTATGAGGTGTCTATAAGTCGCACTCAACTCAAAATAGAAAACATGAATTTGGACTTAGTTGGTAGATATGTTTGCAAAGTTTCCTTGAAAAACAAGAAGGATGTGCAAAAATCTTTCGAAACACAAGTTAAAATTGATGGACTAGGTATTTATATTTTTGTATAATTCGTCCAGCTATGAACCAATAATATAACCTGCTTTAAATATTATAAAATTAATTTGTGTTATTGTTTTCTTTTAGTTGCTCCTAAGATACAAGGAGTACCCAAAATTGTAGTTACCACGGGTAAAACTGCTGTCTTCGAATGCAAGTAAGTAGCATCTACTTATATTTTACTGTGTCTGTCCCTAAATACCGATGCATAATTAAATTAACAAAATATTTACAATAAAACATAATAGTTGTTATTATTTTTTACAGAGTGAGTGGTGTACCACCACCAAAAATATCATGGTTCTTCGGAGGCAAATCAGGTTCAGCGTTTACCCCTATAAGTTCTGAAAGTGTGCTGCGCATAACGAGTGTGGATACCAAACACGAGGGAGAATATAAGTGTGTGGCAAAGAATATCCTAGGAAGCGATGAACAGGTCACAACGCTTATTGTTGAATGTAAGTCATATATTAATTATCGTTATCTTCTGGTTCTTGACCCATGTAAATTTGTGTTGGTGCACGTCTACGTCCTTTCGTCCGACCGCTACCACGACGACAAAAAGTAAAGCTATGTTTGAAAGTTACTTAGTCCTTGATGCAATTTCTTTGAACGTCAGTGTAATATGCTGCAATACCTTACTTTTTAAATAGTCAACCAATCTTATGTTTTCAGATGCACCAGTAATCGTTACAAATTCCACAACAGTAGAAGGAATCGTAGGAGATATAGCTTTAAGGATCCCTTGTGATGCAGTCGGTGTTCCAAAACCAGTTATCACATGGAAATTAAGAGGCGCCACAATTACAGCAGGTACGTATTTTTAATAATTATCTATCGAAAAACCATACAAGGTGGTACCTTTTTTTTAGTGGGAAATCATCTAACGACATTTCCCACCCTTTTGTGTCAGACTTTTACTGACTAAAACCCACTCCTAATCCTTCGACGACGAGCTGCCCATTGCTCGCCGTCCGCAAGCCCACGCCTACGGTGGCTGGAAATCGGGATTGGGATCTCGGCGGCTGGGGCGTGAGAGCCGTTTCCTCGCGCGTGCGGCCGCCCCCTTCGCTAGCATTACTGCAGACGCCTACCCCTCCTCCTCGCTCTGGACCATGGCTTGTACCAAGGCCCGGCACGAGAGATGGCTGCCGCCGATTGCCCCCATTACTACACGGCGGTGCTTTGCCCTGGCGCGGCACACCCAATATTGTGTCAATATTGTGGCATGCCCAATACAAGGTGGTACCTACGGTATCTTCCTATTGTAAAACTCGCTCTAAGTAGCTGGACAAGCTTGATTGGACCCAGCTAGAAAACAGATTTTGTTAGTCTAATTTTATCAATTTCTGTTATTTCCTTTGTATTATTTTTACAAGGTATTTTTGGTAAATAATTATTTTGGGTGTTACTTTACTGTTCACTAAAATACAAATAACGTTATATATTTTCTCTAATTTCAGATGCTAAATACTCACTTGAGGACGGTGCTTTAGTTATTATGAAACCTATAGAAAAAGACACTTCATCGTATACGTGTGAAGCTAAGAACCATATTAGTTCAGTCAGTGTCACGATTCAAGTAAAAGTTAATAGTAAGTTATAGTTATTATGTATTTAATATAGACCATGGTCTCTGCAGCTTTTATAAGACTTCATCGAACATTGCTTAATCTTGTAACTCAAAACCGTGTTGTTGTTTTTATTTAGCCTCAAATTTGTAGCAATCTCGTTTGGAAATAGATATTACCTGGGAAAACCACAGCACACAGTATATTCAGAACTTTAGCTACCATTTATTGTTACTAAACTCAATTTATCTCAAATAAGGAAGAAAAATATATCAATCCTACCAAGTTGTTGAAGTTCTCAAATGACTATTTATTTATACCGATTTAAGCAACAAATATGCTAATAACATTTAACTAAAAATTTATAAACTCGATCGCAGTGAAACACTGGTTTATTAAATATCAAATAATAAAAAAAAGAATAATTTATACATAATATTATTATTCTGCAGAATATCCCATGAGCTCCGGCACACTACATTACGTATATTTAAAACAGGGTGAAACTAAAAAACTGGAATGTGAAGCATATAACTCAAAATCTCAATCAGTTAAATGGTTTATAGTAAGTATATTGTCGTTACGTCAAGTTTTCGTATATTCATTTTTAGGGTTCTATACCTCAAAGGTAAAACGGGACCCTATTACTAAGACTCCGCTCTGCGTCCGTTTGTCACCAGGCTGTATCTCACGAACAGTGATAGTTAAACAGTTGAAATTTTCACAGATGATGTATCGTAAAAAACAGAATAAAATAAATATTTAAGGGGGCTCCCATAAGGCCATACAACAAACGTGATTTTTTTGCTCGTTTTGTGCTACGGACTGTACGGAACCCTTGGTGTGCGAGTCCGACTCACACTTGTTAGATTTCGTACCCAAGTCAGCAAAAACGGAACGCTTATTGGACTACTTTTTTGTCCGTCTGTCTATCATGACCCTTTTTCTATGAAACGGTTGGAGAGGTTGCATAGAATTCAGAATACGCAGCAGCGCCGCACCGCGAGGCATCTTTACGTATAGTAAATAGTTATATTGTGAATCGTTCTTTTAAAAAGTTCGCGTCGCGTTGCGTCTCGGCGTGAACTGACAGATCGGGTTTACCGGTGGTCAGAGTTCAAAAGAGAGGAACCTCCTAGCAATGCGAGCCATGCGCAACAGTACCATTTCTGAACCAAGCCCTCGACCTAGCAGTGTAAGGAGAGCCTTTTAAAGTGTTGGTGAAAGCTCATAACTATTGAGTCATTAGGTGACACGACCATCTAAACAATAATTGATGAGCAGACACCCATATGTCGACAACCTCGCGAGCTAAGTCATAATACTCGATTTGTTTATCTTTCTCGGTTTTCATGAAGTTTTTATCATCTGAGACAGTTATGTTGATAGTTATTGCTCGCCTCTCGATTCGTTCACAACAATATCAGACTTATTGGTCAAAAATGGCCTTAATTAAACAGTAGGTACCTACCCACCGTTGTTTTATTTTTAGAGTTCCGTACCTTAAAAGCAAAAACGGAACTCGTTGTCCGTCTGTCTGTCTGTCAAGACCTTTTATCTCGGGAACGCATGGAGGTATCGAGTTCAAATAAAAACCTTATACTTAGTTCTGCATTCCCTTGAAGCTGTAAAAAAATAAAACTTCTGAGTTAACAAAAAAAAAGATACGTCCATTATGTCACAAAAAACGTATATTTCAACACTGTCAAGGGAATAAAAATTCATAGGCTTCCCGTTGAATCCTGAAATTTGCTAAGAAGCAAGGTCTCATAGCACAAGTACTTATAGGAAAAAATCTGAAAACTATAAATTTGTAGTTACGTCACAAAAAAATCTTTTTTGCGATTCGGAAAAATCTTCGTAACTCAATTCGAGAATTCAACTATTTTCATATGTAAGTTTGTACGGAACCCTCAGTGCGCGTGTCCGAATCTCACTTGCCCAGTATTTTCAGGATTAAAATTGTTCTTTAATGTTTACTCTGATAAAACATTGCAGTTCGAAGTTAAAGAAATATTTGTATTTAGTCACGATAACCAGTTAGTAATTTAAGTTTTTTTATGTTAAAGACAAGAAAAATCACTCAACTGAAGACCACCTCATCGCGGCCGGATCTCGAATCATCAACGTATTGGTACAAGGATTCCTCGACAATAACGCGAACAATTGTAAGTGAGCAGAGAATGCCAGGAATCATTTTGCAGGATCGTCCCAAATACCCATTCACCTGTACCCTTGACGACCTGAATAAAGTCACAGATGCAAATCGCAATATATGTGACTGGGAATGTGTGTGTACTGGGCTCAAAAAACCAATTAATATTAAATGCAAAGGTCGATTGGAGAGACGCATAAGGTGTAGGGGCGATCCAGCTTTAAACTTCAAGAATGATTTGATTTTTAACCACTTGAATGACATAAAATAAAACATATATGTTTTGTTAATACAGACGCAGGACGCAGGCAACAAAGAATACATTCAAATAGCAAATGCTTTACCGTTCGACCACGACGGTAACTACACGTGTCACGTAAGCGACAAGCATGGAAACACACAAACACACACGTACGTGGTAGACGTTGGTGTTGCACCGGTTTTTATTTATGGTGCTGAATCCATAACCAACTGGAATGGCGATATAGCAGATATCACGCAAAGCTGTGACGTTTATGACACGAAGCCAAATCCAGATGTAAGTTTCCATAGCACTTGGTTATTATACACTGTAAATTAAAATGATTAATAGTTTATAATTATTCATAAATTACTTAGTCTAAGTATTGACCCACCGCTAGACAAAGGCCTTACTTCCCGATTCTTAAGGCACACATTCAGGTTTTACTGTTATGTCCTTCGTGATCTACCGTGGTCCCATGTTGCTGTGTCTGAGTACTAAATCCTGCATTTTACGGCGCCACAGTACGTCAGGCATGCGGCAGAAATGTCCTGCTTAATCCTTCTTTTTTCTTAAGTTTCTTTTTCCTTTTGTCATTAATCGGGTTCATCGGTGTCATTAATCTATTCTAAATTTTCAATCTGCTCCTTGGCTTATTGTCATTGTACAAAATTTATCATTAATATGTCAACTGTTTTTGTTTTTGAAAAGAACTTCGAAACCGTTCTTCAAAGGATAATTTAAAAAGTTCTTCGAACTTCTGGAACATCTATTTCTGCAAGAGGGTATAATGAAGCAAGTGGTATTGCTTTTATGCCGCTCTTGATTATCTTGCACGTATGGAATATATATATAGGAATTTTATATTATTTATTTATATACTGCGCTCTGTCAGTGCCGTGCCATTACATGTTCGGTTTTCTAGTGGCCCGACGGTTTCTTAGGTGATATGAGCACTACTGAGTCTAGATTGATTACGCCTTAGTGCGTGATATCCAGTGAGATTTGCTACAGCCTTTTCGAAGTTTGCTTTGGTATCTCCAAAGTTAACCGTTTTTTGTGGCTTATTAGGTCATTAACTAGTGTCCTTGTAAATGGCTAAAAGGTATTAGGTTAAAATATTTTACAGGAATACACGATTTCGGACCCATTATCGCAATTTTGATATAATACAACAACTTTTCTAACTTTCAGGTTGAATGGAAGTTTAATGGTAAAGTGTTAACAGACTTTAGTTTGGCAGGCGTGGGTCACTACACCTGTAATGTAAGCAACGTACACGGATCTGTACTGAAGCAATTTGACGTCAAGACTTCAGGTAAGTTTTAATTATTTTGTTTATTAGGCGTCAAGATTACTTGCAAATATATACATTGAGTCGCAAAAATTACAACCACTAATAAAACGTGTGATATATTTTTAAATAATTTTAATTGCCTCCTGGGGCGCCCGTGCGTCACTGCTCGACCCTTTCGGTATGGGCACGCTTGGCGCATTCTGTACTTTTGTTCTCATTCATTTGGTGTTAGTAACCGTTGTGTGTCACACATAAAAGTTATAGCTATTTTGATAGTTTATAGAGTACATGACATAAATTTGAATATGTATTCTGTGTGACTGATTAATATAAATGTAACAACAACAATAAAAAATTAAAATCAATGCAATTGTGTTCACATTGACAATCTGTATAATTCAGATATGCTATATAATAATTAGACAATGGTTAAAATACCTAGGGCGTCCAGACAAAGTATAAAATGTTATGAATATTATTGTCCATTACTTACTTTATCATCTTAGTAAACATGAATTTTTCAAGCTTCCGTTTTATAAAAAGCTGAAAAATATATTTTTTTTAGCTTTTTATAAAACGGAAGCTACAGCAGTAAAAACAAAGCGCACATCTATTTATTTATTCTACGCAACCAAATTATTTATAATGTTTTTATTATAATTCCAACTGCCGCTTTATGAAATAAATACATAAAATATTATGTATTATAATGATAATGTAATATAAAAAAGTGTCGAAAGAAGGTTAAATCCGTATTTATCAGATTGACGATTTGTCAACTGGACGTTTGACATTGAAATATACATACACAGATACACTATACGTAATTGAGATTCACACAGACAGATACAAAGTTATACCGTCAAGTTAATTACTACAGGGTTGCTATCCCTATAAAATAATATCGAGTGATACAAGTTTATATATTTTCCACTTCACTTATTATTTAATGCTCAAAAAAATCAAGATAATTTCGCTCTTTTAGCCTGTATAAGTCAGATTGCTGTTCAATTTTTCTTATTATTTTTAGCCCAAGTTCCATACATTTATTGAACGTCGCCTTTAGATTTGTACAGTATTTAATTTTAATTAAATACAAAAAACGCACTTCAGACTCTTGTAGAAAAAAAATACATAACGTATTGTATCTTATTGCCTTATCACTTTGATAAAAATCAATATGGCATGTTCAATTTATAAATACGATTTTGTTACGCTAGAGCACCCTTAAATTAAATCATTTAAGGTAGCTAGACCTAGAAAACATTACCTAACTCATCTTCTGAACTCGTTCCATAATTATGTGCTAGCTGGCAATGCCTTGCCATGCAAGTAATACTAAAGATACGCATTGACCAAATGAGCACTGTGTGGCTGCACATTACTGTGCATGAAAATGGAATTTGCGTCCATATTTACTAAGGAAAAGTATGCTATAAATGGGCACCATTTGCTGGACTTTAAAGCTATACGAAATCGTATCGGGATTATGGCAGAGCTCACATTGGTGTATTGTCACTTTGAAGGCTGTTTTGGACCTGAAAAGCCGTCAGATATCGATTTCTTAGCATAGTGCTCACGATGATTCAGTTCTCATGTTCATAAGTACATAGGCCTGACATTTCTTGGTCTGGTCCTTCTTTAGGTATAAGCGACATAATATTACACTGAATAATGTAACCAATCTAAAGAATTGGTTATAACTACAGGTCGGTTTGAAACATTAGGAATAAATCTGTACTTGATTTTGAATTTTGATATTTTTCATTATTCAGAAAAACTGTTCTTTAAACTGTAACTTGTACAAATTAAACCACTTTTGGGATATCATTAAACTGCTTAGAATTATTTAGACGAGTGATGTACGTACTTGGGGAGATATCTCGTGATTGTAATTCGTTATTTTTGCGTCCTAGTATATTTATAAATCAACCCATCCCCAAATATTCAATACAAACATTGTTTTTTGCAGCATGTTTAATAAAACGGAACTTACAAGATGCGCCGTATATGCCGCTCTTACTAAATAATGAAGGATTTTGGCACAAACTGGAAACGACAGAAAATTATACGATAATACAACAGGAAGAGAAAATTACATTATCTTGTCCAATTCAGAAAACGACAACAAATTCATTCAAAATATTCCCTAAAAAGAGTACACTAGAAGCAATTTGTAATAAAGAAGACTCTTTCATAGTAGACGACAAAACTTACAAGCTCTCAGATCTACAGTGCACTAACAGCTTTCAACCCTCTGTTATCAAAAAGAAAACGAAATGTTCAACGGAAACCTCCGAATTAATAAGAGTGGGTTACAATGTGCCTAACTTCTTAGAGGCTTACGAAGTTTGTTTTGACCATAAAAGCAATATGCCTTTATACACCCGCATCTTAATGACTGAAACCAATAACAACGGTCTAAGAAGCGTTCACAACTGGTACACATACCCAGGAATAGGCTCCGAAAAAACCGAAAGAGGATTTACCTGTAAGGATGCGTCATCGTCGTGTTGTTACAGTAAATCCCAGCTTGTGAATGCAATAGACTTCAACGATGGCCCTGCAAAGAAGAGCACGTTCATCGATCCACTGAATGTAATCCCAGTTTGGCGTCCGTGTCACACTTCAAAGGTAAATAATCAAAATCAGGTAATTAAAAATACAAAAATAAAAATACAACCGACTTCAATGTAAATAGTGTTTCTAGTTTTCTTTCTTCGTATTTAACACTGACTTCCGAAATAATAATAATATAATCATTATTTGTATTTTTTTGACATGAAAACGTTTCATATACATTACTTTTTAGTTGTGGTATCCACAGTTAAATCTAAATAGTGAGCAAATTTTATAACGAACGTAGGCAAGGGCCTATGTTCAATGAGGGTAGTGCGTGAACCCGACTCCCACTCTCCCACAGCGCACGCTCCGCAGGAGCACTAGATGTTTCAATCAGGTTTTCCTGAACTACTTTGCAGAGTGGCTCATCCCACCGTCTTTGGGATGATGGTTCGTCGGGCGGATTAGAATTCGGGCAAGCAAGTCTCCAGCATCTATAGCATCGATGAAGCACGGAACAAGTCGAGTCAAGTCGCTCAAATATAAACCGAGCTAACTGTGTGTTTATGCAGCTCCGATTCACGAACTGTGGTCTTTTTCATCAGTTCCACTTCATCAAGTGGTTCTTCCTGAATGCAAATACTTGACTTCTGGATGAAAATATCTAAATTGTTAAATATGTGCCTACAATGTTCCCTCGATCCCTTATGGACCCCATCATTAAAACTTTTATAATGGTCCCAAGCATACCTATTTGAAAAAGTATACTGGAGGTTATACCCTTTCGAATAAAAGAGAATTTTCTAAATCGATTCATAAATGACGAAGTTATCAAGTTTTTTTTTTTTAATATTTCACTACCATAGATTCCATTAGAATCTATGGTAGCGAAATATCAAAATAACGAATTGAAAATCTCCTTTTTAGAAGTAAAGATAACTTATACACGGTAACAGGTACTCACCCTGTTTAGTTTAAGGGAATCCAATTGTTTCTTAAACGAATTTTACTATTTCAGCCGTCATGGACGGATATTAACGACATGGTGAGATCCCAGCTACCCATCTACACTGACATTGTTGTCTGGTCTGGTACGCATACGTTGCAAGAGACAAATGGAGCTGCCATCCCAAGATATTTATGGAAGGTATAAGAATATTTTTTATTGTACAAAATCCCCATAACTTACTATCTTACATGGTTATGTACATTATTTAGTGATACAAGTGTGGTTCGAATACCGTAAGTAAGACCTTGTAACTATTATGCTGACGGGAACCCTGAAATTCTGACGGGATTTATTGTGATGATCGCTGAAAGGTGCTCTGGAGTGACGCCACTTGCACGTGGAGTTACCAAACAAGGGCACGGACGTCATGTCCGTGGTTTAAATGTAAGGTAGGAGTGCGGTTTTAGTCAGTAGGAGTCTGACACTGCCTAGACTGGCTCGTCTGTAAGGCAGCTTGGGCGTCCATGAGGATTTCCCACTCCTACCGAAAAAAAAAAAAAAATTATGCTGTTGCTGGATTTGACTTGCTTTACTTGTACACTCGATATTATAGAATAAATAAACTTTCTCTTTATTTCATCCATCAAAAGAAATACCTCATTTTTATATTTTCTAATTGTACGAGCATTATTAGTAACTATCTTTTGCCTGTAGCTTCGTCCATGTACATAGAATATATGCCTAGAATATAGCCTATGTCACTCAGAAATAAAGCCGCTTTCTATCGGTGAAAAAAATTTAGCAAACGGACCAGTACTTTCAGAGATTACCTCCTACAAACAAAAAAACAAACTTTACCTCTTTATAATAAATTAGTGTAGATAAAAGTCATACCTTATGAATGTGATTGCTGTAAATTCTATAAATGTTAAAATCGGATTTTATAAAAGAATTTAATTCCAGGTGGTAAGACTCGACGACGACGAAGTAATGGCCATAGTATACGTTAACGATCCTAACCCAACAAAGAATGACATCAAATGCAAGACACCAGACTTTTGTGATAAATATGAAGATTGGTTTAATGGTGACGATTCTACTTACTGCTGCTCACTGCCAGACTTCTTGAAATCGTTTGATATTCACGGTACCGACATCGGAGGCAAGTTGCGCATTTTGCTATTTCACTTTCGTTATTTATAATTAATAGAACATTATACATAAAACGTGTAAGTGATTGACTCACAACATGTATACTTCCTAGTTATTTTGGACTTGTCTAAATTCTGTGGTCTGACTTACTGAGGGTCAGCTTTTGATCCGTAATTATCTAATAGCAAACAGTTAAACATAGTAACTAAATGTTAAATTACCTTATACTGTCTTCTTTTTTTTTTCTTTTTTAATATTTGCCAAGCTAACATTTGAACAACGCTAATTTTTACTTAGACTGATAGCATTAGGGCCTAAGGATCGCTGTAAGTCATTACCTAAGTGATTGAAATTACTATCACCGTCGTACACTATGATGTAAGAATTGGAACTTGCAACGTATCTATACGTTGCAAGTTCCAATTCTTACATTATCATCATCATTTCAGCCAAAAGATGTCCACGGTTGGACATAGGCCTCCCCAAGTTTTGCCACAATGAACGATCCTGTGCGTCTCGCATCCTTTGGATTCCCACAACCTTTACTAGGTTATTACTCCACCTTGTAGGAGGCCGTCCAACGCTACGTCTTCCAGTACGCGGTCGCCACTCCAGAATCTTTCAGCCCCATCGACCATCTGTTCTGCAAGCAATGTGCCCTACCCAGTGCCACTTTAGTTTGGCGGTTCTTCATGCTATGTCAGCAACCTTGGTTCTCCTGCGGATATCTTCATTCCTGATTCGATCACGCAAGAAAACTCCGAGCTTAGCCCTTTCCATTGCCCTTTGGGTAACTTTAAGCCTTTTGATAAGGCCCATTGTGAGATCACTGGCAACACGCATTGGTCATAGACTTTCGTCTTGAAACCCTGTGGTATGTTGGACGAAAAGATACCGCGCAGCTTCCCGAACGCTGCCCAGCCGAGTCGAATTCGACGGTTAACCTCTTTTTCGAAATTAGATCTACCCAACTGGACAGTCAGTTCGAAGTAAACGTAATCGTCCACAACTTCGAGTGTAGTCTCCGATTTTGATAAGAGTGGGTGCTACATGGTTGTTTATCATGACTTTGGTTTTGTCCATGTTAATTTTAAGTCCCAATCATTACAACATACTCTTTTAGCTAATAATTACTTGTACACTACATTATTTATTCACGTCCACCAACAAAATTGTTTGAAATTTTTGTATGGTTGGAAATGTTAATTTATTATATTTCTGTTTCAGAAACCATGAATGCGGTGCTTAAGAAGATAGTAAAAACCTAGACAACTTTTAGGTGTCCAGGACTACGGGAGTTAATATACCTAATGGTATAGCTACTATTTACACACCATCAGAACATCTCGAATACAGAAGACGTATCAACAACACAAAACATCACCTACCACCTGTTGTCTCTACATCACCCAAAGGTTGACTGGTAGAAAATGCCTTAAGGCATTAAGTCCGCCTCTGTACTTTTGTGTGAATAAAGAATTAATAAATAAAGAAATAAATAAACCTGTCATCACAAATTAGTTTCAATTTAGAAATAGCCAAGCAATTAAAATAAATAAATACTTCGTACACCTTCAAATAATATGAATGGTATTTAAGTATGTAGGTAACTATGCAATAAAAATAAACCAATTACGTACATGTTTGTTTTATTTTAAAAGGGAGGAACCACTTATAGCTTAAATTATGAATAAGTATGTAATATAAGTAGGTTACAGACAATTTAAACTAAATGATGAAAGTCTGTTGGGAAACAACGCGTTCAGCAAGAAGATCCAACTGCTCCGAAACGGCTTGAATTTTCATGTTTTTTTTTTTGTGTATATTTGTAGGTAGGTTTGAGTTGAGGATAGGTTGCAGGCTATTTTAATACCCATAGATAGGGTGGT
Organism: Mythimna pallens; assembly: GCA_961205895.1. Taxonomy (NCBI): domain Eukaryota; kingdom Metazoa; phylum Arthropoda; class Insecta; order Lepidoptera; family Noctuidae; genus Mythimna; species Mythimna pallens. Next base: position 6,698,103 of record OY540839.1, read on the forward strand.
CTTATACAGAAATTAATGGCAAAAGGACGCTTGCCGGGTCAGCTATTACTCATAGATATTGTATATATATTGCCCCTATTCCAGGACATAAGGGTTAAAATCCTCGGTTTATGATCCTTTGGGATAATATTCTAATTTTACGCAGGTAAAGTTGCTGGTATCTAATTTACCTATGTAATATGTATGGATCACGTCGGGTCACCAGTTTAGGAGGTATGCGCGGAGTAGAGTGTTAAGTCCCACATACCTCCGTTGAAAAGGGAATCCTTCCAGATTTTTCCTGCTGAATTTCTCCCATTCTGAAAGATCCTTTGGAGTTAATAAGTGACTCAAGATTTTAAGTTTTCTGAGCGTAACCGACCCGAAGACCCCGCTGGATGGATGAGGCGATAAATTGTCATAACTTATAAATAGTAAATAGCTCCATGGTACTCACATTTACAAACTGAAAGGAAAAAAGAAATTCCATATCAACATATGACAAAGCATTATCCCTACACACAGTTAACAATTCATTTGAAAAACGTTCACCTGGATGTGCATTCACTGGGGCCATGGGTAATGTGAAAACGAAACCCGGGACCTGGGACGAAGGCAACGAAGGAACGGGAGTGGGTATTTAGTCAGTAAAAGTCTGACACTAGCTCGCGCTCCGCCCAAGAGCGAGATTTGTCATTAGATGATTTTCCAAAAAAAAAAAAAAAACCCAACCAAACCAACCAACCCAACTCTCATAAACCGATTCTTTCGTTCTATTCCTTTGCACTAAAACTTTTTTTAGTTTGTTTTCCTTTCATTGACCTGTTTTTACTATTTCAGCCATAGTTGGTTGTTTATTAGCATTATCTGCGGTTACCAAACTGTCGTTACCCAGCTTTGTCGAGTTGACAGGTGCAAGCTAGAAGGGTGTAATACTCGTATAATACTTTTGACACTTACATAATATATGTACCCAGATATGCAAATAAAAATATTTGATTTGTTCTTATTTAAAAAATGCAATTAATGGCTAAGTTTGTTCATAAATTCACATTTAGGGCTTGGGCTACTTGACTGCTGAATGTATCAGAGTTCTGTGTTTTAATATGTATACATTTAATAACTTTTTTATTTACCACAACTTATTTAATGTACAACATTAAAAAATATTGTTACAAGAACTGTACGCAGCTTTTTTTAAAATTTTAGTATCAATAGTCAAACAGGTAAGTTTAACTAAAATACTTCACATCACAATACTTACAACGTAAATCAAATAAAACAAGGCTCATTGTTATTTATAAAACAATGTGATATGATAACCAAGGCATATAATATACACCTAAAAAATCCAATGCGTCACTGTAGTTATCCTGTTGCTTTTGATACTAATATTAGTAACAGGTTAATTACAGGCATAAATACGATACAATTTAATACGAAGTAAGTACTTGGAATTATAATCGGGTAATTATTTCTAATTTCCTTGTATCATTCCATTATAGTACATGTATTTAAAATTACAATAGATATTATTTACCTTTTATAATACAATGACAACTGAGATTGTAATATTTTGTGGCTTTCCTGTTTTTCTGAAGTCACTATAACTAATAATTAAAATTAGTAAATATTGAGCGACTGTGTTTGCTCTTTATAAACTCTAATCTAATCCTTTTAGTTAGTTCTATTAATCAAGAATACGCTAAATTTATATTTTAAATCCAAGTATTTTTTTTTTACATATTTATTTGGACAGGTAATTTTAAACGTACTGTTAATACAGGCTAAAAGAACATAATTGCTGCTGCGATAGCTAATGTTCTCGACAGTTATAACAAAGTTCAGACAAATTTTCCGGTTCCCATCTCACATGGGGTTGAGCATAAAAATCTAAACTGGTGATTGTTGCAAGAGCCCAAAGGATGATATTGAAAGTCAGCTTAAAAACAAACCGCGTGTTTTCTCCACCGCAACACTTAACGAAGAAGCCCAAGTGCTAACTGTTCGTCAACTTTACGTATTGCTTACCTACTTCTTCAACACCTCAACTTACCCAAAGAACTCTCCGGAGTGAGACGATGAACAAGTTCGGATGGGGACCTAGCTCTATGGGGTATAACATAGAACCGTTGCCCAGAGTTACGGGTGAAGACCTTAACGGTGGAATGGGCGGAGACAGCATGTGTCGGAACGGCCAAGCCGAATGGGGCGATATCGATTTGGTCAGGTTCAATGCTGCTTAAACCCAGGCGTGTCTATTTTCCGCTAAAACGAACCAATTCAGCCCTGCTCCAACTTTCCAGGATGTAACCGTGCCAATAACCGACTTTCTTGATCTTCTTGGTGTTACGTTGACGTCAACTCTAAACTTTGGGCCATATATCGAAGCAAAAGCTCAACTGGCTGCAAACAGCTGGGAATCCTCGCAAAGGTCAAACAGGTCTTCACGTCAGAACAGCTGCTCAAACTTTATCAAGCGCAAGTTCGATTGTGTACAGAGTACTGCTCTCATCTTTGGGACAGATTTGCCCGATACCAGCTTGACGCATTTGTGACAATTGAGAAGCGAGCCAGGAAGATCATTGGCAATGATGCACTCGTCGAATCTAGGCTTTAAAGTCTTGAGCATCGACGCTGAATTGCTAGGCTTTCGGTTTTCTCCCGGTTGCCTTTCGGGCAGTGTGTGTCGGAATTGCAAAGCCTAATTCCGCCTAGCCCGTTTCATCATTGGACCACCAGGCGTACGGCGATGCGCCACCGGTACATGGAGGCCATCCCACCTATACGCACAAAAGGTATTGGGAACACATTCATTGTGCATACAGCTGCGGAGTATAATTCCCTGCCGGATTCTGTGTTTCCTGATGGCTACAACCCGGAAATCTTTAAGTCAAGAGTGAATAGGTTACTTCTGGGTAAGCGCGCTCAATCGTCGACCATATTATCGCTTTCCATCAGGTCGCTTGACCGCTATCTCATAGCGGTCAAATAATTCAGGGGTCTTCAAGGCTAGAGTACATAGGGTCTTCTTATACTAGTGCGCTTCACTATCAACGATGGCATCGCTGCTTACCATCAGGTGGGATCGCAGTCAAGTGTTAAAAAAAAACTTGAGAGGTGTCAAGGAACACCCGGATGGAACGAAGTTCATTTTTTTAATACTTAACATATCTCCTCCTTTCTGTTATCTATGGCAAAAAGTGTCGTTACAACTTTCTTCTGTCTGTCGGTCTTAATTTTTTCCGTCTAGCCCCCTTTCGCAACGCGCGATAAGGAACTTCGTTCCAATACTATATTATAAATACGGAGCCTATTATGGATATGTCGAACTTTAAGTCAAGAGAAAAAAACATTCACTACTGCAGCACTTCAACCTCGATTTTTGACTAAAACTAATTTATTTATTTTACAATTCATGCACACACTTATATAATAAAAGAAAAGAAGACAGAAACAAAAAAATAAGTACTCGTACATAGGTGATGCTTATTTCTATACAAATATCTTCCAGCATACATGCGAAAGGAAAATCGGAAAAAAAGAGATGTAGACACCGTGTGTAAAAGTGAAAGGAAAAAACTGGGCAAGCGCGGGTCGGACTCGCGCACTAAGGGGTTCCGTACAAAATTACCTACATATGTGAACAGTTCAATTCCCGAAGTTTTTTTTTTAGATTTATTTGTCCATGCTTTATGCTAAATTTCAGGATTCTAGGTCAACGGAAAGTACCCTATGAATTTTGATTCCTTTGAGAGTGTCGAAATGCACTTTTTTTGCGACATAAACGGTCGTATCTTATTTGTTCGTTAACTTAGAAGTTTGATTTTTTCTCTGCTTCAAGGGACTGCAGATCTTAGTGTATCCCCACCAACTGTGTTCCCACGTTGTCGTCGTGGTGGGGCTTGCGTGTCTCTGTGATCTTGAGGGCTATGCCGGTAGAGCTACTCATGCCGGAAGGCCTCAAGTGAGAGACCAGACCAAGAGGAACACACTCAGGGCGGAGTCCAGACGGACCGCCACGGAGGGTGCGCTGTCCAAAGGCATCGGCACCAACAGCTGTTGGTGTTTTTGGGCAGTGGTTTTGGAGAGTGGGTTCGCCTCTGGTACATGTCTGCATATCAGACATGACCATGATGGCGAACGTGTTTATTGGGGACCCCATCCCATTGACAAAAAGGCAAAGCTGTGTTCAGCACCACTATGAGCGCGAGTAATAAAAATAATATTACCCCAGGAGGGTACCTGCATGCAGGAGAATCCCTCCCCGAGCAGAGCTCGGGCTGCCCCTCGTATTCTGGGGGGGGCAATTACCGCCTCGGGTCTTCGGACCCCGTACCGTCCTCTGTGGACGCACTGAGCCAGGGTGGCTCACCCGCCGGTAGCGCGGAGTCCCTGGGACCCGCCCCTAGCACATCCGCGGCGCCAGCGGGTACCGATCAGGCCGGCAGGAGCTTCGGCCTTAGGGAGGTGAGCGGAGCCGCGTTGTCGGATTCCGATACCGGATCCTCGCTCACCCCGGAGATAAGGGAGGTTGCAGACACCCTTCCCAGGAGAAACCAGTTCCTCCGGAAGCGCCCCATGTCGGGAGTCGGTCAGGGGTCGTCTTCTGATGAGGCTTCGGCCCGTAAAATCTCCACCGCTGGGCGGGGGGCGGGTCGCAAGACAGGAAGGGATAGGGGGCTCACTGCCCAGGATGCAGCCAGGCGATCCCTGGAAACCGCCAGGGAGGGGCGCCACTCCGGGGCAATCAGCGGTCAGGGCAGAAAAAAGGGAGAAGTCAAGGAAGAGGGAAGCTATCTCCCAAGGCAAGGCCTCAATAACGGAGGCACTGGGCACTATCTTGGAGCCCCTCAATAAGAGGATTGGGCGGCTCGAGGCGGACCTGGCTAGTCTCCGAGGAGCTGGCCCCGAGACGACGCCAAATGGAGGACGCAAACGGTCACAGCCCCAGCCAGAGAGCGAGGTGCTGACCCTGTTGCGGCAGGAGCTAGCTGCCTTCCAGCAGCAGCAGTTCCAGCAGCGAGTGCAGCAGCAGTTCTCCGTTCTGGAGGGCATCTTGCTGCGCCCACCGCTTGCGGCCTCCGGCCAACGGAAGGTGGCGTCATACGCCGCCGCCGCCGCGGTCCCAGCTGCTGCGCCCAAGCCGGGCCAGTCGGGGCAAGCAAAACGCGGGTCTACGGTGGTGTCGGAACCCGCGAGGCCAACCCCGGCCGCTAAGCAACAGCAGAGGAAACCTGCCCCCCCTCCTAAAAAAGGCAAGGCGGCAAAAGCTCCTGCTATGGCGGTGAGCCGGCCTCCTTCGCTATCCCAGCCTGTAGATTCTCCGGCCGACGCCGAATGGCAAGTGGTCGGAGAGAAGAAAAGGGCGGGCAAGGCGGCTAGAGCGGCCAAGAAGCGCGAAAGGCGGCAGCAGCGCAAGAAGAGGGCCCTCGCTGCTAGACTTCGCACCCCGACATCCGCAGCTGTAGTGATCACATTACAGCCAGGTGCGGAAAAGAAGGGCGCGACCTACAACGAGGTGATGACCAAGGCGAAGCGGGCGGTGGACCTCACCGAGTTAGGCATCGCCGGGGGCCTACGAATGAGCACCACTGCAACCGGAGGCCGCATGCTGGAAATCCCTGGTGCGGACAGCGGCCCCACCGCGGACGCTCTGGCGGAAAGGATACGAGCGTCCCTAGACGCGGAGGTGGCCCGAGTATCCAGGCCCACGAAATGCATCGATATGCGTATTATGGGCCTGGACGACTCCGTGACGGAGGACGAGGTGGTGGCAGCAGTCGTCAGGACGGGAAAGTGTCCTGGCGACCAGGTGCGGGCAGGCACTATCCGGGCCGACAACACGGGCATGCGAACCGTCACGGTGACCTGCCCCGTGTCGGCGGCCAAGGCCATAACTGGGGAGGGCCGAAGGCTCTTGGTGGGCTGGGTTTCAGCGCAGGTGAAGCTGCTGGAGCCCAAACCTCTGAGGTGCTTCCGTTGCCAAGTGGGCCACCATGCAGGGGTCCACTGCACCTCGGAGGTGGACAGAAGCGATCACTGCTTCCAGTGCGGTCGGACTGGCCACAAGGCCGTAGCCTGTAACGCTGCACCTCACTGTTACGTGTGTGCAGCGGCTGGCAAGCCCGCCGACCACCGGGCTGGGAGCAGGAACTGCGTTCCCCCAACCAAAGTCAGGGGTAAGGGCAAGAGGCCCTCCCCCACCACCGCCGTCACCACCGCAGCCACCGCTGCGGCCACCGCCGCAACTGCCGCGGCAGGGCCCTCACAGGGGGCTCGGGAGGAGACTGTAATGGACTGCCTATAATTGCTCCATTACGGCTCCTCCAGGCGAATATCAACCACTGCGCCCCCGCTCAGGATCTGTTGCTCCAGAGCATGGCGCAGTGGTCGATTAACATCGCCGTGGTCACCGAGCCGTACTACGTCCCACCCAGGGCTGGCTGGGTGCAGGATCTGAACGGCTCGGTGACATTAATCTCGTCAGCCGCCGCCGGAACCCCGTCCCTAGAGGGTGTCAAAAGGGGACAGGGTTGCGTGGCAGCACGGTTCGGGGACATCGCAGTGGTAGGTGTATACCTCTCCCCGAACCGAACTCTCGCCGATCTCCACAATTCCCTTATGGAGCTGAACATCGTCGTCGCCGGGTTTCAATCCCTCCCTGTGGTTGTTTGCGGGGACTTCAACGCCAAGAACTTGGCTTGGGGTTCCCGGTTCACGAACCAGCGGGGCCGGATGGTGGAGGACTGGGCCCTGGAGTCAGGCCTGGTCGTCCTAAACCGGGGTTCTGTCCCCACATGCGTGCGGATGCAGGGCGAGTCCGTGGTGGACATATCGTTCGCAAGCCCCGCTCTGTCTCCACGCGTCATTGACTGGCGCGTCATGGAGGGGGTGGAGACGTACTCAGACCACCGGTACATCCGGTTTGATGTCTCCGCCCAGACCTCGACCGCGCCGGTCCGACAGAACCCGTGTGGTCCGCGGTGGGCACTAAAGCAGCTGGACCGGGAGCTCCTCCTGGAAGCCGCTATCGTCCAGGCCTGGGTGTCAGCACCGGACAGGCCTGTTGACATAGATGTGGAGGCGGAGTGGTTCCGGGAGGCCATGTCGGAAATATGCGACGTGGCAATGCCCCGAGTCCGGCCAGGACGTGCCCGGCGCCAGGTCTACTGGTGGTCGCCGGATATTGCGGAACTGCGCAAGGCATGCGTTGCCGCACGGCGCCGGTACACCAGACACCGCAGGCGCCGCATCCGCGCTCCGGATGCGGAGGCCATAGGGGCGGAGCTGTACGAGGGATACAGAGTGGCGAAGCGCACCCTCCGAGCGGAGATACGGCGAGCCAAACTACAGGCCCGCGACGTTTGGCTGGGGACTCTGAACGGAGACCCATGGGGACGCCCCTACAAAATGGTGCGGGATAAGCTCCGCGCCTGGGCTCCCCCGCTGACACAGAGTCTCCGGCCCCAGCTCGTGGAGGGCGTAGTGAACGCTCTGTTCCCTCCGAGCGAGGAGCATTCTTCCCCGCCAATGGCTCCGCCTCCCGCGGTGTCCGACGCGGACCACGACGGCGATGACGATGACACTCCGGAGGTGACCGAGGTAGAGATGAGTGTGGCGGTACGAAGGCTAAACGCTAAAAATACCGCCCCAGGACCCGATGGCTTGCCTGGGAAAGCCTGGGTCCTGGCCATGGAGGAACTCGGGCCTCGACTAAGAGGGCTGTTTAGCGCATGTTTGGAGAGGGGCCAGTTCCCACTGCGTTGGAAGACCGGGAAACTGGTCCTTATAGCGAAGCCGGGGCGTCCTGCGGACTCTCCGTCCGCATACCGGCCCATAGTGCTGCTCGACGAGGTGGGCAAGCTCTTTGAAAGAGTAATTGCAGACCGCCTCGTCGCGCATTTAGCACGGGTGGGGCCGGATCTTTCGGACAACCAGTTTGGCTTCCGCAGGGGGCGCTCCACGGTGGACGCCATCATGCGCGTGCGAGCCCTCACGACGGGGGATGCAGTGTCCCGGGGCAAGGTCGTAGTGGTGGTGTCCTTGGACATAACCAACGCCTTCAACTCCCTGCCCTGGATTAGCATTAGGAGGGCACTCCGGTATCACCAGGTGCCCGACTACCTCCGTCGTTTGATCGAGGCCTACCTGAAGGACAGGTTTATCATCTACCCCGGTCACGAGGGAGAGTGGAGACGGCGAGAGATGTCGTGCGGTGTTCCGCAGGGATCGGTACTAGGACCGCCTTTGTGGAACATCGGGTACGACTACGTGTTGCGCGGCGACCTCCCCGACGGGGTCAGTGTGGTCTGTTACGCAGACGACACGCTGGTCCTGGCGCAGGGGGAGTCGCACCAGGCGGCGGCCGAACTAGCGACACGCGGGGTTGCGACAGTCGTGGATAGGATCCAGGAGTTGGGACTCGAAGTGGCACTGCACAAGTCCGAGGCCATGTGTTTCCATGGCCCTCGGAACGCGCCACCACCGGGTTCCCAAATAACGGTAGGAGGGGTTCGCATCGACGTCGGGTCGACGATGAAGTACCTGGGACTTGTCCTCGACAGTCGGTGGAACTTTGTGGAGCACTTTCGACGTCTGACTCCCAAACTGGAACGGACCGCGGCTGTCCTAAAGCGGCTCCTGCCCAACCTTGGGGGTCCAGACGCCTCCTGCCGGAGGCTCTACGCGGGAATTGTTCGGTCCATGGCCCATTATGGGGCGCCGGTGTGGGCGCCGTCACTGCAAAGGCGACCGGCGGCCATACTGAACGCTTGCCAGAGGGTCATGGCCATTCGGATGATACGGGGATACCGCACGATTTCCCGCGAGGCGGCGAGCCTTCTTGCTGGCCTGCCACCATTGGATTTGGAGGCAACAGTCCTTGCACGCATGCACGATTTGCGCGTGGAGATGCAACGCCGGGGCGAAACTCCGCTGCCGCGCCAAGTCGCGGCATGGCGGACCGAGTTCCGGCGGGATCTCATGGTGGAATGGCGACGGCGACTGTCGCAACCCAGTGCTGGGCACGCTACAATAATGGCGGTTAGTCACCTCTTTGAGGAGTGGCTGGAGCGGCAACACGGCATCCTACTATCAACCTACCGCATGACGCAGGTCCTCACCGGACATGGCAAGTTCGGGAGGTTCCTGCATCGGATTCAGGCGGAAGCAACGCCCGGGTGTCATCATTGTGTGGACCACCCAGAGGACACGGTGGAGCATACGGTGGAGGTGTGCCCCGCTTGGGCGGAGCACCGCCGTGTCCTCGTGGAGGCAATTGGCGGCAGCGACCTTTCACGTCGGGCCTTGGTTCAGGCTATGGTCCGGAGCGAGGAGGAATGGCAGGCGGTCGCCTCCTTCTGCGAAGCAGTAATGTTAGCGAAGGAGGAGGCTGCACGCGTGAGGGAACGAAGGTCCTCACGCCCTAGCCGACCTAATTCCGACCCCGACTACCAGCCACGGTAGACGCGGGCTTGCGGACGTCGAGCACTGGGTAGCTCGCCGTCCGGCTGTTCGGTAATTAACCGCACCGAGCCCAGTCGTTAACAGCGCGTAGTGATCCTCGCGCTCCTCAAAGAGATGTCAGCAAACCGTAGGGGCCCAGTGCCCGATGCCCGCTAGCTAGGACCGCGGAGAATTTCCGAAAGGGCAACCCGTAGTCCTAGTACGCAAAGGGTAATTGAAGGATACAGGTGTGGTTTTAGTCAGTAAAATTCTGACACGCCCTCGCGCTCCACCCAGATCGCGAGAAGTCATTTGGATGATTACCCACCTTAAAAAAAAAAAAAAAAGATCTTAGTGTATGGTTTTTATTTCAACTCGATACCTCTACGCGTTTTTGACATAAAGGGTCTTGACAGTTAGACAGACAGACGGACGGACAACAAAGTGATCCTATAAGGGTTCCGTTTTTTCCTTTTAAAGTACGGAACCTTAAAAAAAAGAAAAGTACAAATAAAACAATTATCAATAAAATATACTATCATTAATATATACATACATAAAGTAGAATAAATATCGCATTAATACATACTGAATAAAACTTACTTGAATAAACTTATTAAAGTAGACTTTGCGGAAACACATTTATTTACCCAACAACGGCAAAGCCAAAGTCGGGTTATGATTTTGACAGGCTATGTATGTGTGTGTAACGTGTGTCATATATGTTCCCTCATAGCCCTTAAACTGCTTATCAAAACTCGACAAATGAGGTATCGTTAGAACCGTCATAATTGTCCGCTGAACATAGGCCACGTGACGTGTCGCAAAACTCAATGTGGCGCCCTCTCGCGGACAAAAAGTCATGTGTCAAAAAAGACGTTAAGATAAATACACCGTGTTTGATATCATTTGAAAGGGCTTCACTTGTACTTATCATAATTATTGTCAAAATTCAATGTAGCGCCCTCAAGCGGTTAAAAAATTCGATGTCAAAAATGATAAATATAGGTACCGTATTTGGTATCATTTGAAAGAACTTTACTGGTACATGCAAACCACAACAAAAATAATAAAATGTCATAACGTAATGTTATAGTGATTTAACACCAAAATAGTTCAAATAATAAAAAGTAAAAAAACTAAAACTCGACTACAACCAAAAAAACGACGCTGAAAAAGTATGAAACAAGATTTACAGACTGCTGAAATAAACAAGGTTATTAGAGAAACAAAAACAGAACAAAAAGAAAAGCCGTAGTCACACGTTATTAAAGTGTTACTGTTGGTACCTATATAAAAAAGAAAAAAAGGTACTCTATAAAAAGGCAAAGGTACTCTATCTATTGAATGTGAACCACATTTTGCAAGATGATGACGCACCGGTCAAGTGCGAGTCAGATTCGCGCACTGAGACACACAATTTAAGGACAATTGAATGGCCTCCACATTTTTTTTTGTTTGAGCTGATACCTTCAAAAGGCGTCCGGATTTTGGGGACAAGTCCGGGGAAAGTGGGAATTTTTACCAGAAAACCACTCCGGGGATCATCACCGGCACATAGAAGCGGTCCTGTTACCTCTTAAAAGACCACACCGGAACCCTTCTGTACATCCCTGAGGAGACTGTACAACAGACTCGCCATACAATCTTACATATAATATGTACAATACTTCGACTCTCGAATCGTGTCTTGAAGATTTTTCCCAATCGCAAAAATACGGTTTTCAAACAATTTCCTTTACTTGCGCCAATTTGAGTATTTGATAATAAATTCAGGCTAATGATACTATAATAATTAATTCACGTGTTCGTGAAAAAAAGGGTCTTGACAGACGGACGACAGAATAATCCTGTATGGGTTCCGTTTTTTCCGACTGAGATAGGAAACAAAGGTACGAGGTACAAACATTAAGGTATCTTTTAAGTGGCGAACTCTATGGATTTAGCCAATGGTTTTTATATAACTCATTATTTCCGGAATACAAAAAAGTCCAATGTTTATCCGTGTGCTAAACTGCATCCAAATCCGTGTAGTCTGGGCACGCCTTAATTATGGCGCTAAGTCCCCTCTTTGAGGCGTGGAGACCTCATGTCGTTCTCACCTTCCGCATGACGCAGGTTCTCACCGGACATAGTTCGGGAGGTTCCTGCACCGAAGTCGTGCGGAAGAATCGTTCGGGTGGCACCACTGTGTAGACCGCCCGGAGGACACGGTGGAGCACACGGTAACTGTGCCCCGCTTGGGCAGAAGAGCACCAATGTGTCCTTGTGGGGGCGATCGGCGGCAACGATCTCTCGCATCGGGCCTTGCTACATGCCAAGCGAGGAGGAGTGGCAGGCAGTCGCTTCCTTCTGCGAAGCAGTAATGCTAGCAAAGGAGGCGGCTGCACGCGCGCGCGTGATGGAACGGCTCTCACGCCCCAACCGCCGGGATTCCAAACCCGATTTCCGGCCACCGTAGGCGCGGTCTTGCGGACGGTGAGCAATGGGTAGCTCGCGGTCCGACTGTCCGGTAACCGTCCGGACCGAGTCGTCGACGGCGCGTATTGTTCCACGCGCGCCTCAAGGAAATGTCAGCAAACAGTAGGGGCCTAGCCGAAGCGAAGCCTACAGCTGGGGCCATGGGTTCGCTTCTGAAAGGAAAACCCGGCCCTGGTATGAAAGGCAAGAAAGGAACTAGAAGTGGGTTTTAGTTAATAAAAGTCTAACACACCCTCCCGCTCCGCCCAAGAGCGAGAGATGTCATTTGATGATTTAGCACCTAAAGAAATCCGTTAAGGGCAAAGGAGCAACAAACATACACACATATGTAATTATATATAATATTTATCCCGTCCTCATCTAGTTAAAACTGACAAAAAAATTGGCGTGTTAAAGTGTTTTTCCTATTTGCAAAATAAATTTCATTTATCACTATATTAACGTAATTAATTATCACCATATACCATAGATACATTTTTTGAATTTATTGAGAATCTCCTGTATTTCATAATTACCGGAATTTCGGAACTAATTTTTAGCGCTATTTTACCAATAATATTATAGCGGCGCACGGTGGATCGAAAATCGGCTTCCATAGACTTTTTTTTAGGTTGGAAAATCATCTAATGACAAATCGCGCTCTTGAGCGGAGCGACAGATAGTATCAGACTTTTACTGACTAAAAACCCACTCCTGTTCCTTTTTGCCTTCATCCCAGAGCTCCGAGTTTCACTTTTACACTACCCGTGACTTCCATAGATTTAAGGATTTCAAATTACAAGTGCCGGTTTTTTGCCAGATATTGCTTTTACTAGCAATTACCATGTACAAGAATTACACCTGAGTTAATTCTGCACAAAATCGAAGTAATTATATTTTTTTACGAAAAATTTGTATGAAGTAACTATGAAAAATTCGATTATCTCCAAAACGGCAAGGTAAACTGGTTATAGCTGCTGATTTTTTTTAAATAATCATCTAAATATTTTTTTATTATTTGATTTTGATGATTAACAGTTCCTTTAATTTTTTAAGTAAAGAACATTGATATGAAGAATGGTATTTACTCAAACATTAAGTATATACAACAACAAAGATATAAAAAATAGCAGTATATACGTTTTCCATATTCATTTCTGTTGGTTTAGCTAAGCAAAGGTAAGTTTGATCTCGCTTCAGAAAAGAATGTGCAGATTTTAACGTCGATCATTGTCATATTAGTTGATGACGCACGCACCCATAAGAGCCATAATTTCATTATCCATTTGACTTTTGTGATCAATGATGACTGCTTCACTCTCCGTTACATTGTTTAAAGAATAGCAACCAAGCTTGATTTGTTGCACTTTATATTAGGATCGATAAATATTTTTAGCACCTTTCCGAAGAATTCCTAGCACTTTTTATGTTGTATACAGGGATAGTTTTACTGGTTTTTGAAGTGTTTTTACTAACTTTAACGGCTGTTCTAGTATTTTTCAACATATATTCGATCACAGATGCTATATCTTCATTTTTCTTTTAAACGTGCTGCAGTTGCGTATGCCAATTCACGGAAATCTTTGCCTGTATCGTCTCCTTTTCAGCTTAATTCCCAGATCACCGAATGTTTTTCGGACCTTTGTCATTGTTCCAACAAATAAAAACGATCATACCTATATATGACAGAAAAACTGCTAGGATTTCTTCGGAAAGGTGCTAAGAATATTTATCGATCCTAATATAAAGTGCAACAAACCAAGCTTGATTGCTATTCTTCGAAGCGATGCAAAGGAGAGCGAAGCAGTCGTCATTGATCGCAAAAGACAAATGGATAATGAAACTAAAGCTCTTATCCCCACTGAGTGCAGTAATAGTAACAGGGTGCGTCATCACCTAATGACAATGATCGACGGAAATCTGCACGTTCCTTTCTGAAGCGAGATCAAACATACCGTTGCTTAGCTAAACCAACAGAAATGAACATTCAAAAAGTACATACAGCTATTATTTATATCGTTATTGTTGTATATACTTAATGTTTGAGTAAATAACATTCTTCGTATCGATGTTCTTAACTTAAACCCTAAAAAACCGTTTCATACATAAATATAAATAAAAATATATTGATGATTTTTATTTAAAAAAATTCAGCAGTTACAACCGTTATGGTATGCCAGAAAAGCATAAATAAAAGTCCAATAACCGCCTGTATGGATATTACGATTTTCCTTGCCGTTTTCGAGACAATCGTAAAAAAATATTCTAATTCATTCGATTTTGTGCAGAATTAACTCAGGTGTATTTTTTAAACATAGTAATTGCTAGTATTTTTATTTTTAGGGTAAAATCTACAAGTCCGTGATAAGACCTGTCATACTGTATGGATCAGAATGTTGGGCTGTGAAAAAGACGGATGAAAAAAGATTGCACGTAGCGGAGATGAGAATGTTAAGATGGATGTGTGGTGTGACGAGAATGGATAAAGTGAGAAATGAGTATATTAGGGGAAGTTTGAAAGTGGCACCAGTGACTGAAAAATTGAAAGGGAATCGTTTGTCTTGATATGGTCATGTGAAGAGGAGGGATGAAACGCATGTTACTAGAAGAGTTATGGGTTTACATGTGGATGGATGGAGAGGGAGAGGGAGACCAAAGAAAAAATGGATGGATTGTGTGAAGAGTGATATGAAAGAAAGGGAAGTTAGTGATAGCATGACGAATGACAGGGCAGAATGGAAGAAAAAAACATGTTGCGCCGACCCCAAATAACACGGGACAAGGGCAGGAAGATGATGATGATGAGTAATTGCAGCAATATCTGGCAAAAACACCGGTACTTGTATTTTGAAATCCCTAAGTCTATAAAATCCGATTTTCGATCTACTGTGTGGCGTGAGCGGCAAACATAGGAGATGACCAAGTAAAATTTTGGAAAGAACACATCGCAGTCTTGGATTTTAAACCCCTTAACGAGCACTAAATGAATGTACCAACCTAATCATTTAAGTATTATTATTACAAATGATTACGCCAAAGTGGATAGCAGGAAAACTAAAATATATATGTATCAACGTGACACTATAAATGGGTGGCCACTGAAACATGTTGCCAGTCTGGGTTGCATTTTCTAAGGAAGCAGTACAGTACCATTATCGACCCATAATTTAATAAAACATCAAAATGTGGGGGCGGATATATCCGCACGCGGCCTTGCTCATATTTACGAATATTATATTGAAAGCATCATGCAAGGGGAATGGCAGTTTAACTTTTGTCATAGATGATACAGCCTCTATGACTGACGACATAGATCAAGTCAAAAAAAGTGTGGACCGTATCAGCGATATTGTGTTCAATGAAAAGTCCAGTCAGATCGGCAATATGGTGCTGGTCACATTTAACGATCCAGGTAAAATAAATAACTTACTTACTAAAACTTAGATAATTCCATTTTAACGTAGGTACTCAACGTAAGAAATGCTTGTTGTTCCTAACATTACCTATGGTGTGAAAAGGTACAAATTTTGAAATGCATCTTTAGCTTATTCACGATTTATTAATTATATCGTCGATCGTCGGGGCCATGGGTTCGCTTCTGAAAGGAAAACCCGGCCCGAATGCAAGTGCAAGAGTGTAATATTTTTGTTAGGTACTGTAATATTGGTGTTAGTGACTTGTGTACTGTTTTTTGGTAAACTATCTGTCATACTTAATAGTTGTACCTATTCAGCGGATTCCCTTGGCGTAAATGTCCGCGAGAGAGGGCTTCGTAACGGGTCATTTTTGATGTAGAAGGGCCAGTTCAAGGATCTGACTGAGGCTCTTTCAGTGTAATAGCTCCTACCTGCCAATTTTTCAATCCTCAGATAAACAACCAGATATTCTTTATTCGATGGATAGCAAGATTTTGAGTTTTTCAGTGGTCAGATAGTAGTTAACTATCAAATAGAGTCCCTAACGGAGGAATATAGTTCCCTGCTACTTTAAGGGCCAGTTAGGGTTTTATCTCTCCGTTATGCATGACCTTTTTGGTTATGTTTGACAATTTACATTCATTTTGTGCGTTTTATTATTACGTAAAGGTAAGTTAGTACTGTAATTTGTAGATATTTATTGTGGGCGTTTGAAACAATTAATGACGAAACAATTGAACAAGAACATGAAATATTTTAATTTAAGTACATAGATACACGGGCGACAATGAATTTGGAGAAGATTTTGGTTGAAAAAAGATACCGTAGCTTACTTGCTTTTATTGATTGAGGATAAAATCATGTGAATAATTTCACCAGGTCAGTAGTTACTTTATTACCTGAGAAATTAAGTAGGCACGAAGAAGCTCAACACCGGATACAACATTAGAATATTTTAAATCACTCACTAGCTATTTTTGTAAAAAACTAAAATAAACATAATTACAATAATAGAAATTAAATTTTATTATATCATATCTTAATATTTACATATAAATAAAGTATGGCGCGTTAAAACTTTAATTATGTTTTTGCTGCAATGTGTTGAGCATCATTTGATATTATTATTATTTTTTCTGTCTAATTTCATCATTAAATGATGTCAGATTTATACCACAAAAGAACACAAATTCAATATATTTTACGTTAAATAGCATGGTATGGACTGTAAGCAAGCGACAAATTCGGCGAACTATAATTTATGTTTTGTATTGCAATAAACGTAAAAAATCAAACATGAAATGTGTTGCGTAGAGCACAATAACCAGATGTTTGCTTTGCTGTTCTTGTTTAATACGGTAAATACTATATCTGTGCATCTCGCTTGCACATAAATAGTGTGAAGTTGGTGAGCATAAACCACAGATAACTATTCTCTAGTTATTACACGATTAAAAAACTGAAAACATTTATTCGCCTGATAAACAGCCAGATAATTTTACTGGTCAGATAGTTATTCGATGATTTAACTGAGGATTGAAAAATCGGCCCTTAGACTTATTTTGGATGGAATCCTCTATGTATCCCTCTACAACCGCATTGGACTTCCAGCCTCCATGGCGCTTAAGGGACAGGAGATCAGGTCCTGAATCGTCGGAAACAATGACCCGTGTACAACGGGGATTCTGGAATTTCAAGAAAATTTGCTATTTCTCGTGGGATACTGCCAATTTTATTAGCACCTATAGCACTTTCCGTTGCGATATTGTAGAAAAAAACGATTTATTGGAGTGTTAGGCGGGTTCCTCAACAATTGTAACGTATTCCATGCGAATGACGAAGTTGCGATCTCTTTTTGTCTTTGTATCAGATAAAATAATTAATAGTAAGTCATCGGAATGTTTCTCAATTTTTTTTAACATTAAGTTGTGTCAGTTCATTAGTTCAACATGCTCCGTTTATACCAATAATATGAACAACCTTAAAATAAATTAACAACACCCAAAAATGTATCTTGATGTAAATTATAAACTATTACTAGGATTTTTTTTTTTTAATAAAAGGCATCTACTTCCTTAACGTCTATAATACAAAATAAGGTTATTAATATTAAGCGTTTTGAACCGACATACGATCGAACTAATGAATTACCGAACTAATGAGCACTCGCTGTAGGGTTTTTCGCAACAGGATTTTTCTCACAAACGTTACATTTACATCGTACCAATAAAGCATCGATGGTATAAAACATAGTACAACTGAATTATCGACACACTATGTTCAATATAATAAAAATCGAATCATCAAGTTTCGCAGTCAAATAGGGAACCTAGTAGTTTTGACTGTTTGTTGTTGTTTATTTCAGTCAGATTCTCTTTTTATATAATAATAATATATATATAGATGACGCGAAAAACCTGCTGCTTACAGTAATTAAGCAACTGTATACTTTTTTTATTCATTTCAGAAGCCACAGTAAAGACGGTGACCACAAACCGCCAAACTTTCAAAAGAACATTAAACGCAGTATATACTTACAATATTAATAACATGGACTGCTGGGAGCCATCCATGAAAGGTCTGCGCCTAGCACTCGAAACGAGTAACCGTGACTCCTACATCTACGTTTTTACTGATGCTCCGGCTAAGGACTATCGCGACAGTCATTATATAAAAGAGCTGTGTCAAAAGAAACAGAGCCAGGTAAGGAAAACGAATTTTTAATTTAATTCGTTTTAAAGGATTCTAACAACCTATATTATATAATAACTTTCTGATTGCATTTTGTATCGATGTATTACAATAACATTATATGGGCTGCCAGGTATGCGCAGTTTTTCCATAGACTCTCTCTCATAGTTTCGATAACCAGTTCACTTTTAAGCCTCTCAGAACCATAGCCCTATAATGTAATCATCATCATCATTTCAGCCGAAAGACGTCCACTGTTGGACATAGGCCTTCCCCAAGCGTCGCCACAACGACCGATCCTGTGCTTCTCACATCCACCGCACTCCCACGACCCAGGTCGTCGGTCCACCTTGTGGGAGGCATTCCAACGCTGCGTCTTCCGGTGCGCGGTCGCCACTCTAGAACCTTTCCCTTTTTCCTTTTTTTTTATAATATAATATATCTTCGTTATTCATATGTCACAATAGTTTCCCACCAACTGGGGGTTTAGATTACCAAAAAAACGGCGCGCAGTCGTTCCATGTGCGCTGATATGGGAAAATGTGTGGTCGTTGGATCAGCCTCACCAAGAAATAGGACTCACTAGCAATAGCAGGCTGATAACTGCCTGGGGTGTACGTGTAGTGGAAGGAACTGTGAGGTTTTATTCGGTAGAAGTCCGACATAACTCTCCGTTGTCTCCAGACGGAGAGTATCTATAAGCCTATCCTCACACAAAAAAGAGGCTAGCTCTATTGAAAGAAAAGAAAAACGGTTTCATGCAAGCTCAGTGTACTTAATATAACTATTGTCACCACATTTGGGTCTATTCGCCTAGAGTGCTATATAATCTACATCTACACTTATAATATGAAGACGTAGTTTGTTTTTTTGTTCATTACTCATACTGGGAAAGTAGGTCTGAAGTTGCCTGAAGAGCGGGTTGAAACTTATACTTTTCATCCCTAGGGAGAATCGATTTCAACTAACAGTTGTCAAATTATTAATTAAAGAATACATTTTTTTAAATGTTTTTATTATAATTTCCTTTCACATATTTCTTTAAAATAACATAGATTTGGATTTTTTTTATACCATTTTTTCAATTATGAAAATGAAAAATAATGTTTGAATACGAGGGCGGCACTGAAAATTTCGGGAATCAAGGAAGTGACACAACATTACAATTTAAAAATATATTTATTGCTTTTTGAAGTATTCTTCGCGAAATTTGACACATTTTTCCATACAATGGAACCAATCATTGAAGCAACCATTCCATTCGGCTGTTTTGTAGGCGTCTACAGCTTCTTCAGGTGATGAAAATCTCTGACCACGCAATTTATTCTTTATTTTAGGGAAAGTATAGAAATCATTAGGCTTAGGTCGGGGCTGTACGGCGGATGGTCTAATAATTCTATGTTTTCTTGCTCTAAAAACTCTTTTGTTCTGTGCGCGGTGTGAGAACTCGCATTGTCGTGATGGAGGATGATGCGGCGGTTGCAGTTCTCTTTACGGAGTTTAGAAACGACCTGTGGCAAACAAATGCTAGCATACCATTCTGCATTAACCGTTCTTTGTTCCTCGAGAGGAATAGTCGCAACATGGCCGGTTTTGGAGACAAACGAGGCCACCATTTTTTTTGCAACACTACGTGAACGAATAATTTTCGTTGGCTTTAATTCATTTTCGAACACCCAAACTCGTGACTGGTTTTTTGTTTCGGGTTCGTACGCGTATATCCAGGATTCGTCAGATGTTGTATGCAGCATTTGAGGATCCTGCGTGGAATCTTTTGAGAGTTCTGACGCACCAAGTAACGCGAGCCGCTTTCTGCTCTTCACAGAGCGAATGCGGTATCCATCGGGAAAACAACTTTTTTACACCTAATTGTTCATGCAAGATTATTTGTATTTGACTAATGCCAATGTCTAAAGTTGCCTGAATTTCGCGGTATGTTACATGTCGATCTTCCTCAATCAGCTTACGCACAGCATCAACGTTTTCCTGGGTGACTGCAGTTTTTGGACGACCTTGACGGGGATCATCACTGAGCTTGACACGTCCACGTTGAAATTCAGCAAACCAGTGGTAAATTGTGGTTTTGGATGGGGTTTCATCACCAAATGCAGAAATCATCTGGTCATGAATTTTCTCGAGTCAATTCCATTTTCTCAACGACTAAACAAGTTTGACAAGACCTTGTGACAAGACCGAGAATTTTTTTTTTAAATAAATAAATGATATTCGATTTTTAAAACCAAGGAGTTTTCAATTAAAAAGATTTTAATATGACAGAAACAGTGGAAATATTCCATTCCCGATACTTTTAGTGCAGCCTTGTAGCCGGCCAGCCACGGAAAAAAGAACAAAAGTGGGGTAGCGGCAATTCGATCTTCATTTGTTTTTTCGAGTTGTAGAGTTTTGTTTAAACTAATCAATAGATGAGATTTGTATTACCCCGCACGCGTGTGTCCTCACCAAGGCGAGCTAAAAAGTGGCATCACCGTACGATCCTTTTCTCGAAACAGTTCAGGTCATTTTCGATCCCCTATAACTTCGTTGTATAAAAAACTAGAATCATGAATTTTCATTAACCAATGCAGGCATTGTATAAACACTATATATTTCAATTTCAATCAATTTGAACCAGTAGTTTAAGAATTATAACTTAATTTTGTCACTCACTGACTGACCGATCATCAAAACTCTAAGGCACTGCTAGCAGACATAGAAGCTTCAAATTTAGAATACAATAAGTGTATAGATAAATCAATGAAAAACTCAAATACTGCAAACAATTTTTAAATAACGTGACAATCCCCATTAGTTTTGTTACTATTCACCCCTGCGTTTCTATTCACCTCGTTTTACGGTACCTGTACCTATATTTATAATATAAAGAAATCTACAAAAAGAAATGCCATCAAAAACATAACTTGTAAAAAAACCAAGGCTCGCAACTCAGTTCTTCTACCGTAAAAAGTTGTGAAATCTATGTAACAAGATTGACTTGGCAATTGCATGTATATCACAAGTAATACGTATTATATTAAATTAGATTGTTTAGTCCGATTGCCAAGTCAATCAAGGTCCCTTATGTACTAACTGAATAAATTAACCGACTTGGTTAACCTTGGGTTAAAGCCTTATTTAGTCCCTCGAACTATTGGCGACCTCGCTATGCTCGGGTGCCAAACTCCTTCTCGGGACTAAATAAGTTACTTTCACCCCTAGGGTAACAATGTAGTATTGTTTTTAGGAAGTAATCTCTGAAAGTACTGGTCCGATTGCAAATTTTTTTCATAGATAGAAAGCTGCTTTATTTCTGAGTGACATAGGCTATATTTTACGTACGCGGGCGCCGACTGCCACTGCGCCACTGACCCCACACCGCCCCCCGCCCCCTCGAGGTCTAAACCATGCGCTCCAACTACTAAGGCCAAATATTTAATTATCAATCGATTAACCTGAAACTTTTTCAATACAAGGGTTATAATGAGTCTCGGCAAAATCCTTGTATAATAAGTTTTTTTTGAGCTTTTTAAACTTATATTTAGTACTACCAATATCCATTTTGCTTACAGATAGTATTTGTGCTCACCGGTCGCTGTGGTAATCGTTTCGGTGCTGCACCTTTCGATGTTTACTTCGACATAGCTCACGCATGTTCTGGGCAAGCGTTCGACGTGAACCGTTATCAAGTTGAAGAGGTAAAAGAGTTCATAATCTTAATGAGCCATTTGTCATGAAATGCCCCTAACATTAATAATTAATAAAACAAAAAACATTGATCTTCTTTGGCAATTATTCTAGGTGCTCCGAACAATAGAAGAAACAATAAAAGGCAACAAGACTGTGTTTACTTCGACGACAGTGCCAGCTGGTGTTAAAAAACAAATTCCAGTAAGTATTTTTATCGTGAAGTAATATGTATGTATAGAATAGAATGTATGTTTACGCCAAAAACTACAAATCGAAATTACTTAAGTTCTATATGATATGTAGCGTTGGGGCTTAAATAAACCTTCGTCAAAAAAAATCACTTTAATCCAGCAAAATTATTGCAACAAACAATCCCTTTCAAAGATTTGGCCAGTTCCGTTATTACCTTTGTCGACCAGCGTGTTTTAGTAACGTATACAGCAACGGATTACAAGTCCCCTTTAAATGGGATTGCCCCTGAATTTGTTCTTCTAAAGCTAAAATCCCACAGATATATGTACGATGTAATGTTGCGATCATTAACGTAACTTATTTGGGGTCCACGCATCATGTCTTCTTCCTCTATATTTCTGCATAAAACTCCATCTCTGCATTATTTTCTTTGAGATTTTCCTCATTTTACAGACATCAAAAATCATACGTAAAATTTTACTCTCTCACTATTGTTTGATTCTTTTCCGACTTCTTTTATTTTCAGTTCTGCTTTTTATGACTTCTTTTATTTTCAGTTCACAATAGATGATCACACAGACTATGCCATCGTTTCCGTGTCTGGCAAAAATGTATACTTGGATATTAAAGGACCATCGTTTAATTTAGAAAAAATAATGTGGAACAATAATGGAAAAGTAAGTTTCATTAGATATCTGAACTTTTATACATACGGATACTGCTACGGGAGTCTTACTAAAACTTTTGTATTGTCGTGAGGCGTGAAGTAATACTTCGGACGGCTTCTCCCTATTCATTTTTTTGTTTTTATGCACCTAAGCTGTTATTTTAAATACCCATTTCTATAAACGGGTAATCTAGTCGTGTTTGAGATTGCTACAAATTGGCATGCCATTAGCCGATCTTTAGTATACTCTAATTTCTATTCTTGTTTTATTTATATTCAAGCACATATTTGTCCAGTGTTTAAAATAAAACATCATGCTTTAATCTGAATTTCTCTATTACTGATACAACGCTCACTATATTGTATTTTTTATTTAAACATTTTTTAGGTTGTAAAATTAAGTAACGCTAAATCTGGCACATATGTGGCTACGGTGATGGGCCAGACAAGAACGTCCGTCGTCATTGTCGGCAGAACTGATTTCTTCTTCAGTCATGGCTTCTCGGAGTTAAAACCAAAGTCGCTGGGTGATACGTCGCTGCAACCAATTGCTAGTAAGTTCAATTTACTCATCAGGACACTTCTTACCAAACCGGACGTGAATATCGTTAAAACTTCCTTGAAATTATTTTTTTCAGAATCGAATGTCTACCTATCGATATCCGTTACCGATGACCATCGCTCAGTACAAATTGTATCGGCGCAGATTTTGGATATGAATGAAAATCCCATTAATGGCCCGATGTCTCTAACAGAGATTTCGAAAGATTTTTACGTAACGAATCTGTTTGCTGCACCATCGCAGAGATTTAAAGTGGCCGTAAGTATCAACAGTTATTGTTTTGTAATAAAAACCTAAGCTGAATAAAATATTTTAAAATACTTTAGCGACTTCACTCAGTTTAGTACTATTATCTTTATGAAGGAAGATCGCTGCTGAGATCCTATATATGCAACATATTGCAACACATTTCTCTAAGAATAGAAATTATGATGACTCACCTGTTTGTTTCGGGATTTCTAAAGCTGGGTAATCCTGAAATAAAAAAATTCAAGCTGTTTGTTACTCCAGTAAATAGACATAAAATGCGTTTTTAAGGAATTTAACTAGTTTTGCCATCGATACGCTAAGAAGAAGATTATGAGTATTGATTAATTAATATACCATAAATCTATAATAAATCTTATCAATTAGTACCATCAAGATCCTGTTTTTGTTTTAGGTGAATGGGATAGTCAAAACTACAGGAAAATCTATAAAAAGGATTGCTAAAATTCCCATTACTCCGCAAGAACCACCGCCGGGTAAGTTCAGTTTTGATTATATATTTTTATACCCTACATGCCTAAGTATCGTAAAAGACGATAGCATCAATATGCTATCGTCCAATGATTCACGGCACGCCCCAGCGCGAATATCTAAACAAGATGACAATACATTACGGTTCGATAACGATACGTAAATTGTAAGCTTTTTTTTAATCCATCTTCGGCCACATCATCGCTTACCATTAGGTGAGATAGTGGTCAAACGCGAGCCTATCAATAATAATAATAAAAAATAAAAAAAAGCCTTCAATCTTTTTCTTTGGCTTCAAAGCCATTAATTGAAGGTGATCGCCTAAAAATTATCCAAAAATGCTTGAGCATTCTTCGATAATTTAGGCGATCGATGCATACTCGGAAAATTCACTCTGTTTATCAATCCGAATTATAAGATTTGTCTGAAAAAAGTCGCTTGTGCAACAGGATTGCCGTCCTATTGAATGTTTAAATATGTATTAAGAAGCCTCAATCTCATCTTTTTTCAAGTTTCGAATGACTGATTGCAAGATTAAATCCCAAAAAAAATATCTAGTCCACCATGAGGGAGGTTGTTCCTCGCTTCTTTTATCTGGGTGTAACTTATGGTAGAATTGTTTAAGTTTTTCATATTTGTAATCGTAAAAAAAAAACAATCTAATCTGTGTCAAACTATCAAAATGTCGTCTTATTTCCCTACATTTTGCCATTGCTTTTCACCAAGATGCGATTGCTACATAAAGAACTTTTTCAAATAAATTAAATTAATTAACATGAATTTATATTTATGTAACATTTGTAGAATTGCCAAATAATACAAAGCCAAAAGTTGAAATAGTAGAGGGTAAAACGATAGAAATAGAATATAATAGCACAATGAAGTTAACTTGCAAGGTGGATGCATTCCCAGAGCCGAAAATCACGTGGATAAACATGAAAGGACATGTGATGCCCTCTAAGGTAATTTAATTTTTATATTACATTTTATAATTTTTTTTTAAAACATATCGTATACTTACTTTTTGAATGCTAAGAAAATTTTTAAATTGAAGAAAGTTACGGGGTTGGCAAAATACAAATAAAGTTCTTAGGTCATCAGATAACTTAAAATGCCAATGCATTCGACTACTTTCCTGGATAAATCTGTTACTGTCCAGGCCGCTCGTCTATGAAATGCATTGTCTGTGGCAATAAAACGTGCGCAAACATTGCCTCTATTTAAAAGGCTTGTGAAGGATCATTACTTGTCACTGTGAATAAGTGATGAAACGAAAACATGATTTTTTCGTTTCATCACTTATTCTCTTGCTTAAAAATATTTATATTTTGTATGTATGTAGATGTGTATCTATTTTAGTATTCAATATCAATAAATTATTTTATTTTTAAAATTTTATATTTGCACCAAGTGCAACCCCATTTTGTGTCCAGGCAATCTCTATCCTTTCTAAGTTGCCTGGAAGTAATCGCCGAGTGCGATAAGGCCGCCAATTGTATGTTTGTTTTGTATTATCATTTCCATTTTTAAATTTGTAATCTTGGTATGCAATAAAGTATACATATATAAATAAATAAATAAATAAATATAAATACGTAGGCGACTGTTCGTGACAGTCACCTACGTATTTTGCTATGCCATTAAATCCCTTTTCTTTAATTTATTTCCTCTTTCTCTCTCTCTCTCTTTTATCTGTTAGTCCTGCCTTTCATCCCACATCACATGCTTTATTGCTCATGGCAATAAAAAAAACACACTCCATATTGATTTCGAACTACCTCTTATATGCTCTTATTTATTTTCTCCCTTACAACTATCATTACAGGTACATTACCTAATGCGATAACGCGTTCTTAAAATTAACTTATTTATTATATAAAACTCAAAAAAGAATCTATAAGTAGGTACTTGTTCCCTAAATATAAAAACGTAATACTTAAAATATATAAAAAACAACAACATAATAAATTGTTGTTTTTTTATGTTTATTTTATGTTATAGTGTGCATTAGAGCCTACTCCAATCTACCCTATAACATAAAATAAACACTACACTCACTTTATCCATTTCATTTCACTATTCTCATCTTTGCTACAAACAATTATTTTTCATATGCTTTCTGTACCAATTTATGTTATTTAAAACAGACACAAAATCTTGCTATATGTAAATGTATGTCATTAACTTGCAGATGTCAATCAGAGAATTGCCATATAAATACATAAGTTATATGGACCTTTCATATGCGTCAAAAAGAGATAGATACAAGTGTTATGCTGCGAACGATGTTGGAAGGGATGAGAGAACTATAAATGTTGTCGTAAAAGAACCGTTCACAGTTATATCCGCCCCCTCAGGTAAGACGTTTTTATATAACAAGGCATTCTCTACCAGTCAACCTTTGGGTTAAAAAAGACAACACACACACTATCATATCACTATCTATAGTCAGTTCAGGTATGCTATGCTCTCTGGAAGCAGTCATCTCTTGCGAAGAAGTAATGAGAGCGAAGCAGGCGGAATGTGTAAGAGAGATGTAATCCTCACCTCACGCCACAGCCGCCACTGCAGGAGACACCGCGGCCGTTGGGAGTCCCAGGGCAAGTCCCGGCAACCGTAGGCGCAGGCAAACAGCGAGCTATGGGTAGCTCACTGTCCGGTAAAGACCAAACCCGAGTCATTGAGTTCTACGCGCGCTTCGATATGCTGTCAGCAATTGACGGAACCTTCTAAGGCCTGCTAGGGCTGGGAGATCTTGTTTGTGCGCTACGCTGAAGAGACTATACTAGCCCCCCTAGCCAAGTTACAATCGTTTCGTTCGTGCCGAACGCCTCGAGTAGGCCACGCCTCCGATTCCTTTATTCTGACCACGTAACTGAGCGTTGAGATGACGTCAGAACAAAGGAATCGGAGGCGTGGCCCACTCGCGGCGTTCGGCGCGAACGATACGATTGTAACTTGGCTAGGGGGGCAGGCATATACTACGTCACTACATTGCCTTAATTTTTAATAATGCTCTTACTTCTATATTTCCTCATTTTCTTAGCTTTATATTTTCTTTAATTATTCACAGGAATAAAAACAATTACCTACGGTAAAGAAGGCATCTTTACTTGTGAAGTCACATCACACCTTCCGATAGATATTCACTGGTACTACGCCAACGAGATCACAGGGCAAACTAGAGAGATATTAACTTCTGACAAGTACGAGGTGTCTCCCAGTCGCACTCAACTCAAAATAAAGAAGATGGATTTGGACTTAGTTGGCAGATATACTTGTAAAGTTTCCTTGAAAAACAAAAAGGATATGCAAAAATCTTTCCCGACTCGAGTTAAAATTGAGGGTTTAAGTAAGTATTTCTGTATAATTCGTCCACCAATGAAATGAACTAACAATATTTAACCTACTTTAAGAGTATAGTGTAATTTCTCTAAAGTAATTTGTGTTATCGTTTTCTTTTAGTTGCTCCTAAGATACAGGTAGTATCTGAAGTTAAAGTCACCAAGGGTAAAACTGCTATCATTGAATGCAAGTAAGTAACAACCACTTATACCTAAGTAGCAACTTATAATATTTTTTTCTAATTAAATATTAACTTTGAAATACATTTACAGATCAGCTAACAGTTGTCATTATTTATTACAGAGTTGAGAGTGGTATGCCAGCACCAAAAATAACATGGCTCTTCGGAGGTAAATTAGGTTCAAAGTTTACCCCTATAGGTTCTGAAAGTGTGCTGCGTATAACAAACGTGGATGACAAACACGAAGGAAAATATAAATGTGTAGCTGAGAATGTAGTCAGCAAAGACGAGCACGTCACGGCCTTATTAGTTCAAGGTAAATTCAAAATTGATTTTTATTTCTACAAAGAATCCCCCTATGGGTCTGTATTGCTTATTTAAAACTTATAAACTTCTTAACATTCACAGATCTTCCAAAAATTATGAGCAGTAGCTCTATGACATACAAAGCCACTGAGGGAGACGCCTTTTTAAAGATGCCTTGCGTAGTATCTGGTGTCCCGAAACCAGCAATTATTTGGAAACTGAGTCATAACATTACTCCAAGTAAGATACCCTAACTGTGTCTAAACTACTAACTGATAAAGCCAAAACAAAATTTTAAAAAGACTAATTACGGAAAGGTGGTACAAATAGTAATCAAAAACGTAAAAATATAGTAAAACTATTTTTCTTCTGTTGTTTAGTATATTAATATTGTACAATCCTGATCGATTTTACGCGCCGTCTCACTCCATCCTAGAGCGAGAGAAGACATTTGTTGATTTACCCCCTCAAAAAAGGCGTTATAACCGTTGAAAAAGAATCTATAGGTAATTATTGTAACTTGATTCATAAAAACCGGCTCAGTATTTTACGAACTACTATGATAGAATACATTATAATATGTATTAAAACTTTATTTTGTCAAGTACGGAATATGAGTGACCAATTTCTTTACGTTTTACAACACAGCATTCTTTTTTATTAACGTGGGTCTTGAAAAATCAGTTGCAACGTTCGCTTATGTTTCAGGTGCGAAATATTCGATAGAAAACGGCACGCTTATAATAAGTCGTCCAACAGTGAGCGACACTAACTCTTACACGTGCGAGGCGAAGAACGAAGTTGGCATTGTCAGTGCAACATTCAAAACGTACATCCGTCGTAAGTACCTATTTCAGTAATACTAATAGGCTGATAAACTAGTTTCCCACAGTGCGTGATTCTGCTGATTATCACGACCGTCACCACACATTGTGATGTGCTATTGTGTGTGTGTGAAATGTCTTTGAGTGCAGTACACTGCACTCAGAGATTCTTCCAACGATGCGTGTTGGTCTGTGTCGGTCTTGAGATCCGAACATATTATTTTATACCAAAACGCAAAGTGAAAGAAAACGAAAATAGGCTCGTACGACGACCTCGATAACTTCTAATTTTAATATTACGATTACCAAAATTTCCTTATTTTCAGAGCCTCCAAAATTATCAGGAGTTGCTTCGAAGAGCGTGACAATGGGTAATCCAGCCAGTATAGAATGCATGTGAGTGTAATATTATAATGTTTCATTTATTTACGTATTATCAGACAAATTTGCAAACTTTACTATTGGAAGTCGGCTGAAAAAGTAGGGCAATCACTTATATTTCTTAAATTTTTGGCTAAGTTTTTGGATCAGGACTTTAGGGCAAAAATCATGAATTTAGACGATTTTTCTTTAGTATTATCTAATATTTAAACTATGCTATACTACTATATTTTATATATTTATGTTACACCGTTAAATTATATTTTTTTTATTACTTAGAATCGCCAAAGGTGAACCAAAACCAAAAATTACTTGGGAATATATGGATAAATCCTCTTCTAAGTTTGTACCTATTGCCGGTTCCGAGACTACACTGCGCATTACAAAAGCGGAGATAAAACATGCGGGGAGCTATAAGTGTGTGGCAAAGAACGACGTAGGAAACGATGAACACATCACAACGCTTATTGTTAAATGTGAGTCATATATGTTCAATATTGGGGATCCTATAACTCCTTCGGGTCTGAATTGCTAATTGAAAACTTCTTCATATTCACAGATCTTCCAAAAATTACTACGAGTAGCTCTATGATATACCAAGCCACTGAGGGAGACGCCCTTTTGAGGATCCCTTGCGTAGCATCTGGTGTCCCGAAACCGGTCATTATTTGGAAACTAGGTGGTCGTGACATTACTCCAAGTAAGATACCTATTATGTGCTTCTAATACTAACTCATTATATTGCTAGCCAAATCAAGGTTTCAAAAAGACTCAATACCCGATTATGGATAGACTGAGACAACACAGAAACATTGTTCTTCTGTTGTTTATTATATTAATGTTGTGCAAATACTCTCCGATTTTTAACAGTTTGCAGAATCAACTGTTTCCTACAGGGTGTTAAGTCATACGAAGAACACTGTATGTATTACTATACCATGTAATTGTATAATACGGCATACTACTTACGTCTAAAACGTTGAGGCAATCTATGAAATATTATTTATCTACTTATATATATACTTTGCCTAGGCATTTCATACAGTACCGAATGTTCAGCCACCAATATGCTAACAACGGTCGTTGCTTACGATATAGGCCGATGGAGCCCCACTGCACGGAGCTCCTATCTTTTCGTCTGCAAAGTTTAAAGTAATCTAATAAGAAGGGGATGATGATGACAAGAAGGCCCTCTTCTTGTTACCTTAGGACTTTGTAAATCAATTCACACCACGCCGTCTAGTCCCAAGCTACGCAGAGTTGTATTAGGTAGGAGTATTAGACAACTGATAAACATATTTATATGCTCGTATTTCTAAATACATACATATTATAGATAAATTACACCCAAATACAGAACAAATGGTCGTGCTCATTGCATAAACATTTGTCCTGGGTGGGAATTGAACCCACGACCACCGGCATAGCAGTCAGGGTCACTAACTACTAGACCAACAGGCCAGTCAAAACACAATTGTTATTGTTGCAGGTGCGAAATATTCCATAGAAAACGGGATGCTCGTAATAAGAGCCCCGACGGTGAGCGATACTAACTCATACACGTGCGAAGCGAAGAACGAAGTCGGTGGATATAGTGCCACATTCAAAACGTACATCCGTCGTAAGTGCCTAATCGTGTTTCATACAATAAACATTATTATATCCTCTAGACCACATGTTCACGCAGAATCTTCACTAAGCCTGGCCAAGAGGATATATATTGATGACTTTGTGGTAAGATTGAGCACACACTCGTACACTATCCCTGTTTTGTGTGGTTTCCTCTTAGTTATCAGATAAATATTTGCGAATATTATTATAGGGACTTTTTTTATTTTTTTCTCCTTCTCCTATACACAATATCGCATCGAGAAATAAAAAAACACCGACTTTTTGATGAATTGAGTAAGTAGCAATGCAGTGATAGCGTGAAGAAGAATAAAACAGAAAATAATGTTGCACCAATAGAGCATGAATATGATGATGAACGTAGTATAAATTTCTGATATTTCAAATTGGTTATATACTTATTTACAGAGGCACCAAAAGTATCGGGAGTTGCTACCAAGAAAATAAAAATAGGATCGCCGGCTACTATCGAGTGCAAGTAAGCGTTTCAATATAATAATCTTCAAAAATATGAATAAACTAGGTTTTTCCCACGACTTTGCCCGCGTACATAAAATATAGCAGCCTAAGTCACTTAAGCTGCTTTATTAGCTTTAAATCGGTGAAAAAGTTTTAGCTATCGGACCAGTACTTTCAGAGATTCAAACTTTACCTCTTTATTATAATAGTATAGATTTTCAACGAGATGATATCCAATAAAATCGACATGTTCAAAATAATTTAGAAAAAATCTGTTTACCCAAATTATAACATCTTTGACCGATGATATTATAATTTATTTAAGGAAATTAATTTTCTTTCGATAGTGTGTTTGACAGATAAAGCAGGCTTTATGACTCAGTGTTATCTTCAAAGTTTTACCAGTTGAGTTGTACAATCTTTAATCATTTTAAAATCTTTTAGGGTTGAAGGAGAACCAAAACCAGCAATTACATGGCAATTTATGGACAACTCCAGCTCAAATTTTTTACCAATTCCCGGATCCAACCAAGTTCTGAATATTCCAATAGTAGAGATCAAACATGCGGGGCGCTACAAGTGTGTAGCTCAGAACAACGTCGGGAAGAATGATCACATCACAATAGTTGAGGTTCAAGGTAGGGAGATATCGCAAACACCTTGCATCGATCGACATGACTCTTCGTAATCGCATTTCTAGCTGAGACAAACTAAGATGTCTATTCTAAAATAATTAATCAATATTTTTACAGAATTGCCGAGGATTGTTTCAAGTATCTCGACCACCTATCAAAGCACTGAGGGAGACGCTTTGTTGAAAATTCCGTGTGTCGCAGCTGGTTTGCCCAAGCCGAAGATCACTTGGAAGTTAAATGGACGCGTTATCGATCCAAGTAAGCAACATGACAAAATAAAATCTCTTATCCCACACCTCCACATCTTTGACTGAATCAAAAGCTTCCAAAACAGCACTCGCAGCAGTGTGTAAACTTGCCGTTGTACGTATACGACCGAATGTGGTGAATGCCGGACGGAATAGAATATTGACCGACATCATAAAATAAAGAAATATATTGTTCTCCATCAATTATCTTACGTTTCAGGTGGAAAGTACTCTATTATACAGGATGGAGCACTCATCATAAGAGATGTGAAGGTGAGCGACACTAACTCGTATACGTGCCAGGCGAAGAACGAAGTCGGCACAGCCAATGCGACGTTTAAAACGTACATCCGTCGTAAGTACCTAATTCAGTAATGCTAATAGGCTAATAAACTGGTTACCCATAGTTCGTGATTCGGCTGATTATCACAGCCATTACCACGGACAGGCACGCAACGCTTTGTGCAGTAACACAATACGCACTGTTGGAAGAATAACAGTGCGTATTGGCAGTACTGGTCTGTGTTTATCTTCTGATTCAATGTAACGATTCCAAAATACAAAGTGAAAGAAAATAAAAACGACCGCAGGCAACACTGTTCCTATAGTGCGTCGGTGCAAGCTGGTCCGCATTTGTAAGCAATATCACGCACCAGGGGAAGCCACCTTCGTAGTTACCATACCAAGTTTGAAACTCAATCCTCGGTAAATTTTGATTTTAAACTTACGATGAAAATGTTGTTATTTTCAGAGCTTCCAAAATTATCAGGAGTTGCTTCGAAGAGCGTGAGAATGGGTATTCCTGCAAGTATAGAGTGCACGTGAGTTTTGTAATGATTCATTTATTTACAACTAGCTGGACCGGCGAATTTCGTGCCGCCTATTAGTCAATGAATTTAGTGATTACCTTTTAGCTAAACTTATTGACCGAATGATTGAGACCAATCGTATTTGATAGTTGCTATCGTTTTTCGATGTATTTGAATTATTTTTTTCGTGATTTTTTCCGTTATTTTAACAGTTATTCTACTATTCAGGGCGGCCAATCAAAACGACTTCTTTTTATGTATATAGATTTATCAGACGAACTCGTAAATGTTGAAAAAATATTACTATTAAAGACGACTGGAAAAGTAAAGCAACAACTGCTAAAATCGATTCGATTGGACTTTTTCTTTAACATAACCCGACAAAAAATAATCTAACGGTATATATCAGGCCAGCCGCTGAATTTCATGAAATCAGGCGAACGGGAAAATTGGTTTGCAATATATTTATTGTTTCGGTGGCTGTATAACTTGCGACACCATCTTGTTTAAACCACACGTCAGTGATATCCATATCATCAATAAAAGTCCAAAATCGAGTTTATTGTGAAAGTGAATTTTTATTATTTTAATGCGATTTTAGAGCAAAATTTAATTTATTGTAACAATTACCAAAACTTCTACTTAAAAAATAAAAAATAGTTAGGTATTAAAAAAAATGTTAAAAAATTTTCGTTCTACTTGGATTTTCAATAGTCACAAATAGGCAATATTTGTGACTATTGAAAAACCAAGTAGATTAAACTTAAACTAATAAAAAGTCAATTATTATTTAGTATTATCGAAAAAAAAAAATGCTAAATGTTAATGTTAAATGATGTCATTTTTATTCTCAGGATCGTCAAAGGTGAACCAAAACCAAAAATGAGTTGGCAATATATGGATAAATCCACTTCAAAGTTTGTACCTATTACTGGTTCCGAGAGTACACTACGCATTACAAAAGCGGAGAAAAAACATGCGGGAAGCTATAAGTGTGTAGCACAGAACAGCTTAGGGAGCGATGAACACATCACGACACTTATTGTTGAATGTAAGTCATATCTTCATTTATAGGTCCGGAGCTAGAGGAAATGGGATGCGGTCGCCTTCTTCTGCTAAGCAGTAATGCTAGTGAAGCAGGTGGCCGCAAACGAGAGGGAACGTACATTCTCACGCCCCAGTGGCCGATCTAGGAGGTCGCCCCGGGCACTGGGAGTCGCAGAGCGATTTCCTGCCACCGTAGGCGCGGGCTTGCTGACGACGAGCAATGCCCATCTAATAAAGTTCGAGCCAGATTCTCAAAGAGATGTAAGAAGTGGCCCTGCAGGACCGATGCCCGCCAAGGCCACGGGGAATTTCTGAAAAGGAAACCTGTGGTTCTAGAACATAAAGGGCAACTGAAGGACACACTCTCGATCCACAACGACAGAAGTCATTGGATGATTTCTTAGCACAAAAAATGGCCCTTGTCTTCTGTTACCTGCAGTTGAAGTTACTTGTATACACGGTGTCTTTGACATCGACGCACAAACGAATACCACGGATCCAGTACATGATTCAGGACCACCCAGAAGTGGAATTTTTGGCGGGTTTTTCGTAATTTAAAAAAAAAACTGTACTTTTTAAAATTTGAACTGTAAGATCGTAAATTCTAACCAACCCCGATGATATTTTTAGTAAAAAGAAAAAAAAAGTAATTAAAAAGTCATCAGGGTAGCTAAAATCGTTATTCTAATCAATCCCAATGACATTTTTAATTTAAAAAGTAATTCATTTATTTTTTTTCCCAAAAAATGATAGAATAACGATTTTATACAGTTTAAATTAAAAAACGTAAGGATTTTTTTTAAATTAGGAAATAACCGATAAAAAAACCACCACTGGGGGGTCCAGAATCATGTACTGGTTCCATGGTATTCGTTCGTGCGTCGATGTCCAAGACACCCTGTATAAGTTAACTGGTATCAAACCGTCAACTTGACTTAAAGTTGAAACGCCTGAAATAAACAACGTTATTATTGTATTTCTGTCTTTAAGTTTTTCTTTTTCTAAAGTATTTTTTTAAGTTTATTTTAAAGGTTCTTTCTAGACTATTTTTAAATTATTATCTAGCTTCCTGTGTTTTCATAGTGATTGCCGCTAACAGCACAACCACGTTTCTTCTGAGATCCACCTTTTAGTATCTTTTGTTTGTTTTCATTAACTTGTTAAAACTTGACTAAACTATTCAAGTATAGCTAGCCTATCTTATGGATATTTTTTCTAGCAAACTCAACATTTGTTTCTGCCAAACTTCGTACTCTTTACAGTTGGTACTTTTTCAGTAATCAACATAAATTTTTATTACAGATGCACCAGGAATCACTACAAATTCCTCAACAGTTGAAGGAATAGTAGGAGATCTAGCTTTGAGGATTCCTTGTGACGTCGTCGGCGTTCCAAAACCAGTTATTACATGGAAATTAAAAGGCACCACAATAACACCCAGTACGCACTTTATAAATATACAGTTAAGGCATTATTAATAACAATCACCACATGTATTCAATCATAGTAGAAACCTGGGCTAAAGTATCTTGATCTTTTTGAATACTTTGGTCTACTTTATCATTTTTATTTTTACAAGGACTTAGATTTCTATTTGGTAAATAACATAATTTCACGTTGTTTGCAATACATTGTGTGGTCGAAAATTACAATTTTGTTAATGGTTATTAGGTGTAGGCTTTCGCGAAGTTTGCGTTTATTTGTTACTGACACCCTGTATATTACTATAATATACCATTCTAATTTCAGATGCCAAATACTTAATAGAGGATGGCGCTCTTGTTATTATGAAACCTACAGAAAAAGATACTTCATCGTACACTTGTGAAGCTAAGAACCACGTTAGTTCAGTCAGCGTCACGTTCCAAGCAACAGTTGATAGTAAGTTATACTTATGAATTTAATAATATTTATCTGTGTAACTTAAATGGGACTGGAAATGACATGTCTGCCGCAAGTGTAACAAGCGGTAGACCCGTAGAACACAGGATTGGTACCCAGATACAGCGACTCGGGAGCAAAGAAAATAGCGGTACAACCTGTAAGTCTTCCTTAAGAATTAGAATGAGAAAGCGAGGAAGCCTGATCGTTGAAAAGAATGGAGGGAGGCCTTTGCAGCAGTGGGACAATACAGGCTAGCTATAAATTAATGATAATAATAAATCCAGGTTTGGAACTTTTCTACAGGACTACACCTTAGTTCTAGGGCTTCATATTTATGTAGTCTTAGGCAATGAATAAGGCCAACTGTCGACGAACGTATAGGTTCATAGATGCGTATTCGTCATTATACGCTTGGTGTACGCGTGCGTGAAGCTTATATACAAAACTATGAAACTCTGACGACGAAGCGGCAATGTCACGACGGCACGACGTTGCAGCTTTCTAATGATTCATATTTTTTAATAAAACATATTATTATTCTACAGAATACCCCAAAAGTTCCGGCACAGTACATTACATATACCTTAATCCAGGTGAAACTAAAAAACTGAAATGTGAAACGTTTAACTCAACATCTCAATCAATTAAATGGTTTATAGTAAGTACCTATATTCTCGTTACGTCAATATACTCGTACATTATTTAGTGGTGTATTCAAAATCTGATAAAATATTGCGGTTTGAAGGTAAATAATTAATCGTATGTCAGGTCATGATAATAAGTTTATAATTTTAATGTGTGATATTAATAATGTTATAGACAAGACAAACGCCTGACCTGAGCACCACATCGTCGCGGCCAGAAACATCAACTGCTTGGAGCAAGGACTCCTCGACGGCGCTGCGAACAATTGTAAGTGAGCAATGGAGACGCTAGAGTTCCTAAATATCCGTTCACCAGTAACCTTGACAACCCGAATAATGCATCTGATGCTGAAATTAACACGCCCACTGGGCCCAAACAATATAACAGTCGACACGACAAGAAGACGATCAGGAGAGGCATAATTGTGGGATGTAGGGGCAATCTTGCTTAAAACGATTATTCTTATAGGGTTAACTAACATATTTGTGTTTTTACTAATACAGACGCAAGACGCTGGCAACAAAGAACACATTCAAATAGCAAGTGCTTCAGCCTCCGACCATGACGGCAACTATACGTGTCACGTGAGCGACAAGCATGGAAACACACAAACACACACGTACGTGGTGGACGTCGGTATTGCGCCGAAATTTCTCTACGATGATAATATCATTAGCAACTGGCGAGGCGATATTGATGAAATCATTCAAAACTGTGAAATTGATAAGAACACGAAACCGATGCCCATGGTAAGTTAGCAATTTTTTTTTTTGCAGAGCTTTTCTCCCAAACCCTTCTATATTGAGTGACCTCTGGCAAAGCTTCCGGGCAACGAACAATGTACCCATCGCTCACCGTTCGGCCGTCCCGTAAGGACCGAGCCTGAGTCGACAGCGCGTATCGTTCCATGCGCGTGTTATATATAATGACGTATTTATGACGTAGTTAAATCACGAATTTTAATATTTCACGAATATTGTTTGTTGTATTTTATACATTGGTAACATTTATGTAGTTCAAATCAAATGTAAAAGTACCTACCAAGATTGATCAGTAATATTGTTGTGTATACAAATATAAAACTTGAAACTTAGACGTATTGATGATAATCCTATAAATTATTTCGTAATTATTAATGATCATGAAGCTATATATCTCATTTTAAATTGATAATTTTAAAAGAGATCTCAGCAAGACCTTAGGGGCCAAGCAGGGACGATCCCCACGAGGGTCACGTGCAACTTCTGAAGGGAAACTGTGGTCTTAAAACGCAAACGGCAACTGAAGGACACAGATTGGTTTTAGTCAATACAAGTCTGACGAGCGCTTTCGTCCCATTAAAAAAAAAACATCTAAAAATCAATATAGCCACTAACAGTGAATAACTCGTAACTGCCACGAACAGGGTAAAAACAAAAATATACATGCATGCATGCATGAAAAATATGCATATTTTACATATAAAGCCTCGAAACTACTACAAGTGTGGTCCTTCTGTTTTTTTTTTAATCAACAGATTTGGTATATTTATTTTTCACAAACCCAATTATGCAGTTTTAGTTTTCGTCTTTGAGTATTTTTCGATATCCCTCATAGTTTCAGATTTGACCATCAACGCCTACTTTAAAAAATCACCCTGTATACCTTAAATGCAATTTCTGGCAGCATATTGCACAATCATCATGACAAAATACTATAACTTCTCTAACTTTCAGGTTGAATGGAGGTTCAATGGAAAAGTGTTAACCGACTTTAGTTCGGCAGGCGTGGGTCACTACACCTGTAATGTAAGTAACGTGCACGGATCTGTACTGAAGAGATTCGACGTCAAGACTTCAGGTAAGTTTCAATTATTTTGTTTATTAGGCGTCAAGATTACTTGCAGAAATATCTTTGAAACTTATCATGATCATCACCACCTTTTTTCTTGTGCCAATCTTTGAATCGTCATCGTCAAATAATTGACATAATTATGCATTTTTTTGTTACAGCATGTTTAATAACTAGGATCGTTAGAGATACGCCATATATGCCGCTCGTATTAAATGATGAAGGATCTTGGCACGAATTCGAAACCACAAACTATTATACGATAGTAGAACAAGAAGTTAAAATTATCTTGTCTTGTCCAAGCCGAAAAGAGACGTCAAATACATTCAAAAACTTCCCTAAAAAGAGTACATTAGAAGCAATTTGTTTTAAAGAAGACTCTTTCTTGGTAGAGGACAATATCTACAAGCTCTCAGACCTAAAGTGTACTAACAGAATTGAACCCTCTGTTATCAAAAAGAAAGCGAAATGTTTAACGGAAACCTCCGAATTAATGAGTGTGGGCTACAACGTGCCTAGCTTCTTAGAGGCTTACGAAGTCTGTTTCGACCGTAAAATAAATATGCCTTTATACACCCGCATCCTAATGACTGACGCCAATAACAACGGTGCAAGCCGTGGCTACAACTGGTACACATACCCAGGAATAGGCTCCGAGAAAACTGAGAGTGGATTCACCTGTAAGGACGCGTCATCGTCGTGTTGTTACAGTAAATCCCAGCTTGTGAATGCAATAGACTTCAACGATGGCCCTGCAAAGAAGAGCACGTTCATCGATCCACTGAATGTAATCCCGGTCTGGCAACCTTGTAATACTTCAAAGGTACCGTAATCTATCAAAATCGAGTAGTCAAAAAATACAACCGACTTTAATATATAAAATGTGTTTCTGGTGATGTTTCTCCGTATTTAACACCAACCATCGAAATTATTTATTAGTAATTTGTATTTTTTGGTAAAAAGTTTCATATTTTCACTTTTTATTTGTAAACCCCACATATAAATAGTAAATAATCTGTATAGTGAGATACATACAGGATACAGTCATTAAAATCATTTATAGCCTGAGCGTATCTCAAGATAATTCCAATAACCCGAATGTATAGAGGTAGGACGAAGGTGTAAAGTCCCCTGCAAACCTACATTGAAAAGAGAGGATCCTCCACCGCGATGGAAGATTTTGTCTTCTTAGCTGTTCCCATATATCTTAAAATTACATAATTACAATTATGTAGTTTTAAAATAGGAATTTTATTATTTCAGACGTCATGGGAGGACATTAATGACATGGTGAGATCCCAGCTGCCTACCTACATCGACATCGTTGTCTGGTCGGGAACGCATACGTTGCAAGAGAAAAATGGGGCTGTTATTCCAAGATATTTATGGAAGGTAGGATTCTTATTACAAAAAATTACCATAGACTAAGATTTACATGAATACACTTTATCAAGCTAAAAAAAGTAAGGCCCAGTAAACCGTTAGCGTTATAATTATTATGCCGTTTCTCGATCTGAATTGGTTTACTTGCTTGTAACTCGAGTATTACAAGGTAGAGACTAGTGTTGTAAGAAACTCGAGTCTTTTAGTCTTCATTTCGAGACTTGAGTAAATTTTCTGGACTAGGACTAGTCACACGAGTCCGAGTCCTTTGAGCTAGACTGAGTCATGAACTTGAGTTGGCGTATTATAAAAGGTAATACTGGATGATTCTATATCGTCATCTATATTTATTTACTGATTAAAAATAAATCGCAAAATAAAATTTGTAATAATTAAATAGCATTAAACGCAATATAACCTAATCAAAAGTATCCACTTGAAGACTAACAATTTTCTGAATAAAAATGCGAGTTAAAACGTCTAAATAAAATAATAAACACACATAGCACCGTCTACAAAATAAAGACATATTCCGGAACAATTTACACAGCACCCAGTAAGTAGCACAAACTTAGCTTAGTTTTTAATATGGGTCTACACAACGGATTGAAGATTGAGTTTATAAATATAATGTGAGTACATTATATTTATAAACTTTTCTACCTAGCGTAATAGTATAACGACGAAAACGATTGGGTAGTAAAACTATAACGGCTTCAATGAGCCTGTCTTTGTGACTCAATATATAAAAATAATATAATATATAATAAAATAGTTTTATTTATAAGACTCGAGTCTTCAAAAATAGCTCAAGTTTTATTAAATAAGACTCCAAGACTCGAGGTTCTTACAACACTAGAAGAGACTATAGAGGGAATAATACTTAGGTACACTTTATTGTAAACGCTATACTTTACTTTTATATTTGCACCAAGTGCAACCCCATTTTGTGTCCAGGCAATCTCTATCCTTTCTGGGTTGCCTGGAAGTAATCGGCGATTTTGCTGAGTGCGAGTGCGATAAGGCCGCTAATTGTATGTTTTTTTTTATTATAAGGTTTCATATTTAATTTGTAAATTTGTAATCTTGGTATGCAATAAAGTATTTATAAATAAATATATATTTTATAATGTTAAGTACATCTAAATTTCTTCAGAGTTTAAGGTTTGATTTCATCAAACAAAATTTTATTCCAGGTGGTACAGCTTAAATACGAAGAAGTAATGGCTATAGTGCATGTTAACGATCCTAACCCAACAAAGAGTGACATCAAATGCAAGTCACCAGACACTTGTGACAAATATGAAGATTGGTTTAAGAGCGACGATTCTACTTACTGCTGCTCACTGCCAGACTTCTTAAAATCATTTGATATTCACGGTACCGACATCGGAGGTAAGTTGTTTCTTTTGATAGCGTACTTATTATACTTTTATCTACTTTCATATCGTAATGTTCCAATTATGACAACCCTAACAGACCACCCTAATAAAACAGTTTTTTTTTTGACAGCTAACACCCCTAACAAAATCCTTACTTATATAAACTTACTTTTATTATAAATAAAACAAAATCTCTCACCGCGTCTGCCTGTCTGTATGAAGTACTAGCTTCTGCCAGCGGCTTTGCCCGCATGAAATTAGGTTTCTCCGTACAAACTTTGGACCCCCGTTTCATCCCCCTAGACTTTCATGTAATTTTCACCAATAGAGAGTAATTCATGAGAAAGGTTTAAGATAAACATATTTATTGGAAAAATTACATTTACAAGTCACAATATATTAGCAAAATTATAAAAGAAATAGATAAAACAAAATCTTTTTGGCAATAATGTTCAAATCCAAAATTGAATGAATTATAATATGCACAATAGTTTTAGACTAGCTCAGTTTTATGCCATACATCCGTTACTGATGAGATTAGATTCAGTAGTGTATATTATCTACTGCACATAATTAGTTATACCGTACATAATATGGAATGCAATAAAGTATTGAGTATTGAGTTACCAAAACTTCATTGTGACACTATTACCTATAAACTTCGCCTGCTCTATTCATAAACTCACACTCATATTTTATTTAACTTTGTTATGTGACAGTAGGTATCATAAAGTACTATATTTTTTACTGAGACCAATACATTTTTTTATTTATATTTTTAAATATTAACATTTAGGGGACTATAGAAATAAAATTAGTAAGTGGTTTTTTTAAATCGACGATGAAAATTTAGCTGTTAGTATTACAAAGGTATTTTACTACACACAATAAAAAATGTTAAATGTAGAAATTAAAAATATTATTATTAAAAAAGGTAAACATTTACATATTGGGGACATATTCTTATTTATCAAACACTAACGACTCCACCTCAGCTTCGCACGGATGTTAGAATTTGTTTGAAATTTACGGCTTTACTCTACCACATATAGGGTGACTGGTAATTAGTGACCGATACTTAAACACGTGATTGTACTCATACTTACAAACAACTTTCCCAAAGAAACTTTTTTATATACTCATTAGTTTTATCACAATAACAAAACAGCTGTTTGAATCTAAGGCTGTTTGTACGCGCGCGTCTGCTACCGGCGCCGTCGAACCTACAATAGTTATACAACTGAAACATGTAGCATACACTGATTACTTACAGCTATGGATTTGCAATCCGCGCAGCTAACAGCTGAGCGGTCCCCGGTCGCAGGTGCGCGCGCGCGTTTTTAAACAGCTGTTTTGTTATTGTGATAAAACTAAAGA
Organism: Mythimna pallens; assembly: GCA_961205895.1. Taxonomy (NCBI): domain Eukaryota; kingdom Metazoa; phylum Arthropoda; class Insecta; order Lepidoptera; family Noctuidae; genus Mythimna; species Mythimna pallens. The sequence continues at coordinate 6,740,304 of OY540839.1, forward strand.
GAATATAAAAAAAGTTTCTTTGGGAAAGTTGTTTGTAATCATGAGTACAATCATGTGTTTAAGTATCGGTCACTAATTACCAGTCACCCTATACAAGTAATATAGGTTACGTGTATCATTTACTTACACCTAAATCTTTTTCGAGCGTTTGGCGGTTTTGCGCGGATGTGGCGCATATTTTTCTTGCAGAATGTTTATAATTTGTAAATTAGTCCAAAGATTGCGTCTTTTCCGCCAAATAGTGTTTTTCTTTCTCTCTTTCTTTCTCCTGTATCACTCTGTTTGTCTATTAGTGAAAACAGCATGGAAATCGCGGTGGAGAATTTTGTTTTACATTATGTAAGGATTTGTTGTCTTGTCCAAATTCTATGCTTTAAGTCATTCATCCACAGACTTTAGGTCATCTTGTAAATTTCAGAAAGATGACCTAAGATCTGTGAAACCTAGAAATCGGTAACTCATTACCTAAAGTAGTTCGAATAACTAACACGTTTTAGTTCCAATTCCAATAAAATTAATCTATCTCAACATTACTGTGTAAACTTAATTTTATTATATTCTACGTTATGTGTCTACGTAAGAAAAATGTTTTGAGATATTCGTATTGTTGTAAATTTTAACTTTTATGTTTTCTTTTTAGAATTCATGGACACCGCAATGGACAAAATAGATATAGCCTAGACTGCAGGATTAAATTGGTGTAACCATTTACACCCAACCAGGACAATTCAAACACAAATGTGTCAAGTATCAAAGCACAAAACACCATACCTAATCTATCATTAGAAAATAATTAAGTTTCGATTTAGGACTAGTACTAAATTAAATACTTTGTACACCTTCAAATAATGGATATGAATGGTATTTAAGTATCTATATTGGCCTATATTGTTTCCCACTGTTGGGCAAAGGCCTCCCCCTTCTCCTTCCAAACGCGATCTCTGGTCAAGTTTGCGCCGCGAACATGATCAGATCGTCACAGCACCTTTGCCTCGATCGATCTCAAGACGGCTTCGCCTTCCCTCAGGTGTCCAATGAGTAGGAGAGGTTAGCTAATAGCGGCCATAGAAGGTAAAGCGACCTCGATTCATATTTCAGTTATTTGTAATGGTAGAGTGATGTTACCACTCTGGTGCATAGTAAGCATCCAGCCCCGCCCGGTGCAGTACCTAATACGATGGCGATAGGTGAAGGCTGGCGGTTGTAGCGACATAAATATTGTTTCTGCACGTTTTGTTAAAAAAAAGACAAGTTCATTCAGTTTTGATTAATTTTCTAAATATTTAAATGCTTCTATTATATTGGTGCAGATACTTATTTATTCAACTTTGTCCGTGTAGTATTAATTCCGGAATATGATAAAAAAGCAAGAGAAAGTAATGTTTAAAAAAAAAAAAATAATTGAAATAAATATTAATAAAGTAGTTATGATTTTATTGTTAACTAATGTTTGTCTGTGAGTTTGTCCGCGTGACCAAGGTAGGTATCGTGTAATTCTATTAATTTTGCTGGAATAAATAGAAGATTTCAAGATTTATTTTCGATTTTTGACTATCTCAAAGTATCACGTGAATTCATTGCTGCGTGTAAAACTACGAATAAAAGTACCAAATACATTCGTATTTTTTTTTTGTATGTCAACAACTATAGAGGACTCATGCCAGGACCAGGGATCATGGGTTGAGGTTATTACAGATTTTCAGGAAAATCGCGGTTCAGTCAAATTTGTAGCCATCAAATATCCTTTTAAAGTTTGATGACTACATAATTAGTTTATTTAGGTACATTGAAGACTTTTATGTTCAAAGCGAACATGAATACAAAAATAAATATTTTTAACTGAATCTATTTCGTGTGAGGGTATTTTTAAGTACCTAATGATGATTTAAAAACTGATACCTAGTTAACAATAATCGTTATTTTTAATAAATATATTTTTAAACAAATATTTTAGTATTTTCATTTCATCAAACACGATATAATATGCCTTAAAAACTATACATTTCATGTGAATGTTTATGCTGGCCACGTTGCCCTTACCCCTATGGCCGTTTTAGGCAGGCTCTCGGACAAAGCGGTTTTTATGCCAATTTTCGTAATAAACAAATTTTAAAGTAATTTTAACATTTGGGAAAATTTGATTTACACATAATAGAATTTTAATAAATTATCTACCTACTAGTACATTATTTTCTTGAAAAATCGGTGATTAACGTGATTTTTTTGAACTCAAAGATATTGTGGCTTTGAGGTAACCTCCCCTAACAATCCTCGCCCACCTGACCGAGTGCATTTGTGCGACGTGGCCAGCCCACTCCCTCTTCAGCCTGACGGTTTTTTCCCCGACAACTGCTACTTGAGTAGTGGAACGTACGGACCTTGCGTTTCTAATCCGATCTATTCATTAAACTTTTATGCTATGCAATAAAAATAATCTATTACTTACCTGTTTGTTTCATAACACCATTCTGAGACCACCAAACAGTTACCACCTTTTTATTGGTAAACTTTGCTTGGACACTGTTGCGGCGTTTGACCTAGGGTCAGCCATTACATTTTTCGCTTACGGTTATCGTAAAGAATCCACTTTTCATCACATGTCACAATTCGATCCAATATTCCTTCATTTCCTGTATCGATTCAACATGGCAACACAATGTTCAACACGCGTTTCTTGCTGCAGATCAGTCAAATCAGATTTTATTGCTTTGCGCAAATGAGTTAATATTGTTGGTAAGGTAACGTTAAACCATGCCGCTAATTCTTGGGTAGTTTGGCTCGGATCCGCTTCCACCATCTCTTTCAATTCATTGTTATTCACCTGTGTGGTTGGTCTTCCACGTGGTTCGTTCTTCAAATCAAAGTTTCCATCACGAAAGCGTTTAAACGAAAATCGCACGGTGCGTTCATTAGCAGTTCCCTCTCCTAACGCAACATTGATATTGCGAGCTGTTTTTGCCGCGCTAGGTCCGCGTCGGAACTCGTATTCAAAAACCACTCGAATTTTCGAAGTATCCATCTTTCTTGTCCAAGCTGAATAAAAAAAAATGCAACTGAAAGTCGATAATCGAATGTTGCTCATTTTTTGAAGAAGAACTTCATAGGTACCATGCGAAAAAAGTTTCACTCAAAAATCTCAAACCATGAAGGTTCTACGTCAATTCGAAGTACCTATTACAATAAAACGGCAATTTCATACTTTAACTCTTATATTATATATATATATATATATATATATATATATATTTCCGCCCAAAGTAGTCGGTGTAAGTGCCACCAGAATGTGTACATCCATATTCTAATGGTCATCATCATCATCATTTTCCTGCCCTTGTCCCGTGTTATTTGGGGTCGGCGCAACACGTTTTTTTCTTCCATTCTGCCCTGTCACTAGTCATGCTATCACTAACTTTCTTTTCTTTCATAGTACTCTTCACACAATCCATCCATCTTTTCTTTGGTCTTCCTATCCCTCTCCATCCATCCACATGTAAACTCATAACTCTTTTAGTAACATGCGTTTCATCCCTCCTCTTCACATGACCATACCAAGACAAACGATTCCCTTTCAACTTTTCAGTCACTGGCGCCACTTTCGAACTTCCCCTAATATACTCATTTCTCACTTTATCCATTCTTGTCACACTAAACATCCATCTTAACATTCTTGTAGATTTTACCCTTCAACTTGAGGGGCATCTGTGGGTCACAAGTTGTTCCCGTGACCTGTCGCCATTTCATCCATCCTGCGTTGTTTCGATGTGTTACGTCCCGGTCTACCTCACCATCCCCTTGGACGTGTGACCCGAGGTACCGAAAGTCGGAGCAGATCGGTATGGGCGTTCCAGTGAGAGCTAAAGGCACCTGATTAGAGAGACTGCCGAAATCGCAGAACGAGTATTCCGTCTTGGTTCTAATCAATTTCAGGCCAAGCCAACACTCTCCAGTCTAAGCCACCACACCTCCAATCTGTTCTGGACCTCTAGGCCACACTCAACCAACACAATAAAAGTCAGAGTGTCCATTATCATCAGGAAGAGATAAGGGCTGAGAGCCGACCCTTGATGTAAGCAGACAGCCACATTGAAGCTGCCAGTGGTGCTCACTCCATATTCTAATGGTAAACTTAAATATTTATACGACGACGAGGCTGAAATTATTTTGTATCCCAGCCAAGAAATAAACTTTGACATTGACGTTTATGACATTTCGACTTTGACATTTGTTTATATCACATTATCACTGTTTAGTGTCTATGCTGTGTATCATATTGCTTCAAGCAGGAAGAAAGGCAATTAAAACATTAAATATTAATTAAAAGATGTTCTTTTAAACATGTCTCGATCGTGTTTGCCACCATACATACTACAAGAACTTCCAGACATAACAGAAAGCATAAATTATCCCATACAAAATGTTCAACGCATAAAGGTTAGTTCTAAATATTCGCTATCTTTGGCCTTTGTTCAAAATAATTTGGCTATTAAATTGACTAAAATTGTTTTTAGGCTTGTTTTTTTTACAGCTATGCCAGAGTGAATTGATAACGTCTATACCCTCAATATAGTGTTAGATTTCTAGAAAGAGGTTATTTAAACACTGCTTTTTAATATGTTATACTTATGAAATTAAATTTTGCGATGGATTGCATTGGTATGCTATAATCGTGTATGTTAAGAGCGGCCAACCTGAGATACAATTCCATACAAACGATCTTACGTGATTATGAAGTTATTACACATGTTTCTCTAGATGTTTTGGAATCACAGATAATATATCTTTTAACTAGGTTTTTATTGAAACCAAAACATACATTTTTGTAAAACGAATTGGGTAACAACTTCTGGAAACTTGCTATTTTGCATGAACTGTGGACCTTCATAATGTAGGTACTCATAATTTAAAAAAATACAAAAATATATTTATAGAAACCTTGTACATTTAATTATTGAAATTGTGAATGATGCGAATATTTTCCAAAAACTTAAGGTTTTTAAAAAAAAAACCTATGATCATGGAACACGTTTTGTGAAAGATTTAAATGAGTGATGAAATTACCAAATGCCAATAGAGCATTCAGGTTTTGTCTCTATTTTTTTGCATTGCCTCTATCAAACATCCATTGGATTGCATTGAATGGAAACAACAAGATTTTGAACCATGCTCATGTTAAGTATAAGAAATAAAGACAATGTCTGCAAATTCAAAAGTAAATTGTTTTTGTTTCTAATAGATAAGAGATTACTCTATTGAAGATTTTTTTAATGATAAAATATGACATTAGCAGCCCTTTAATATTACCGTTGGCATGTATTTGACATAGATTTTAATTGATTATTTTTTTATTTATTAACCTTTTGAATACTGTAATTAGAGACACAACAGAAAGACAATGAGAGAGTGAATGCGTTAACCTGGGGTTTAATGAATTAATATTACATTTACCTGACATTATTTGACTGGCCTGTTGGTCCAGTGGTTAGTGGCCCTGACTGCTATGCCGGAGGTCGTGGGTTCGATTCCCACCCAGGACAAATGTTTGTGTGATGAGCACGATCATTTGTTCTGTGTCTGGGTGTAATTTATCTATAATATGTATGTATTTAGATATATATATGTATGTTTATCAGTTGTCTAGTCCTCATAACACAACCTCTGCTTAGCTTGAGACTAGACGGCATTGTGTGATAGTTGTGGAATATTATATTATTTATCCTAATTTGACATTGCATTGTATGGATTCAGACTTATTACTAACTAAAAAACTAATATATTTGTGCACCAATTTTATTGGTAGGACATAGAGCATGACTAAAATGTTTACATAATACCTTTAATGTTGACTAATATTGATTGATGTTGCATTTAGACGAATCAAGAAGAAATGTCTGATGATTTAGACTCTTTAATAATGTTAGTGGGAGGAAAATAGACATACTATACACAGTTGTGTAAACCACAACATTTTTTTTTTTAGAATATTTATTTAATTTTTATGTACAGTAGTGGCATATAGGTGGACTTAACAAGGTTATTTTGCACCAAGGAATTCTCTAGCAGGCAACTTTTGGGTTAAAAAAGACTTGTTTATATTTGAAATAAAGTGTTATTTTAAATTAGGTACTTAAAATAATAAAATACTTTAAATATCTTCTAAAATAAAACAGTAATCAAAATAATCACAGTGTCAGATCTTTTGGTAGTATCCAAGCATGTATATTATAATGTATTTCTACACTAATATTATAAAGAGGTAAAGTTAGTTTTTATGTTTTCAAAAAATTTTTCACCAATAGGTAGCTGCTTTATCCCTGAGTGACATAGGCTATTTTTTATGTACGCGGGCGAAGCCGCGGGCAAAAGCTAGTCTTAAATAATTTGTTCTCCCTAACAGAGTGGTCTGTTGAGAGTATGTTAAAGAAAACAGTGTGTTTATAGGTTAACAAAAAATGTTTATCTATTATTAATTTTCATGGTTATTTAGTCAGTTACTACATGTGAGACATTCGCATTTAGCTGCATCCATATAAACTGGAAGCAGACCCTAGCATGTTTAGAATGCAGATGATGACAATGATATCTTGTATGATTTCAGTACACCTGTTTCGACATATCAAAATCATTAATAGCATTTGGTGCTACAAGCGGAGGTATTTATGTTTTCAATCGGACCCCATGTGAATTTGTACAACTTATACCCAACAAGGTATGTGCATATTATTGATTGTTTAACTATATAATTATGTATATAATTATGTCATGGCAAGATATTAGAAATTGATCACTTCATGATATGGCCAAGTAAAACTGGGCAGATCGTTTTAAACATTAAAGTTTATAGTTATGATGATCAATTCTAAGATCTGGCCATGACATATATTTATAAAAGGTTACTGACTGATTCATGAACACACAGCTCATATCACTGAATGGATTGTGCTGATATTTTGCACACAGATTGTTATTATGACATAGGCATGCACTAAGGACAGTGGACAGACGTCCCCTGCGGAAGTCGAACTGGCTGTCCGCAAGATCCGGCCCCACCCGCACCAGCTGCGGGACAAGGCGGTCTCCAATTACTCTTTCAAAGAGCTTGCCCACCTCGTCGAGCAGCGGACGCAAAGTCCGCAGGGCGCCCCAGCTTCCCGATGAGGACCAGTTTCTCTCTTCCAATGAATTGGGAACTGGCTCCCATACATGCGCTGAGGAGCCTTCTTAGTCGAGGCCCGAGAGCCTCCATGGCCAGGACTTTGGCTTTGCCATCGCTGTCGTGGTCTATTGGACACCGCTAGTGGCGGAGCCAGGGGCGGGGGAGGATGTCCCCTCGCGCAGGGAACAGAGCGCTCACCGCAGCCTCCAGAAACTGGGGCCAGAGCCCCCCGCTGACGCAGAGCCGCGGACAGAGAGCGGGGCGGAATTTATTCCGCACCACCTGGTAGGAGCGTCCTCACGAGTCTCAGTTCAGAGTCCCCAGCCACACGTTGCGGACCTCAAACTTGGCCCGCTTTATCTCCACTTGGAGAGTACGCTTTGCCACTCTGTATCCCTCATACAGCTCCGCGTCTCTGGCCTCTGCATCGGGCGGGCACCAGCGGTGTTTGGTGTTTGTTGCGCAGTGCCGCAATGTCCCGCGACCACCAGTACACCAGGCACCGGACATATCTAGGCCGATCCTGAGGCGTTAATCATAAAAGGCACCCCTGTGCAAAATATCAGCATTCTAGGTACAAGGATTTGGGCTGGGTGTTTCTTATCTTATCTTGATGTGCTGGCCTTAACACCAGAGCACTTCGACCCTTCTGGATCTTTTGTGCTAGTCCCCCTCCCTTCTCTCAAACCCCAGCCTTCCGTGCACCTTCGTCATGAGTCCCAGTATGGCCTTGATGGGGCTGAGCCTATAGTCCTCTGGTCTGGGCTGGGTGTTAATGAGTCAGTAAGAGAGTCAGGGCTTTGCCTTTTATATAAAACTGATTTGGAGAGTAGTAGCTTCTAGTTATTCTGTAATATGAATGTGTTTTATTTACTATTTGATTTAATATTTTAGGATGGAGCTATCACCCGCTTGGCAATATCCACAGATGAGAAACACATTGGTTTTGCCAACGGCCGCGGTTTGGCTACCATTGCTGGATGTAATCAATCCCTCAGCAGTAGTCACTCTACCATTGTATCAAAAGAACATCAGGGGAATGAGATAACTGCCATGATTTGGAGCTCCAGTCATATGCTGTTCATGGGAGATGATGTGGGGAAAATATCTGTGTTGCAGCCACAGAATTTTATTGTAAGTAGGTTTTACTGTTTTGTTTATTAAGTCATAAACTTACAGTCATAATTTACTATAGCCTACAAATTAAGCAATTGTGCCAGCCTTAGTGGAAATCTTTGGCCATGTCAAAGAACAATACGCCCATCATCATGTTGCGGTAATTTCCTTAGTGGTCGTAAATTTTTGACTCTTCCTTTGAGCCTTTCAAAATAGAAAATTCACCTATATTTTTTCTTTTTCAATTAAATCAGGCAATAAAATTTCATTTAATTAAGTTTTCAATTTCATCAGCTATTTAGGATCAATAATACGTAAAGAAACAATTAATACACCAAACTACAATGACATGCACAATGTCGATATTTGTTATTAAAAAATGCAATAGTTTTGGACTAACAGTAAATTTACATAAGAATGACGCTCCACTTGTTCAGACATGAAAACAATAAGATAATATTCCGGTTTGGTGTTTAGTTAATAAACTTTCTTGAACGTTTGTTTCATTTTTGTGTATTCAAATGTTATCAAGGACAACTTCGCTTTATTTGAAGAATAATTGGGTGAAATAAGAATTAATATATAAAAAAACTTTTTACAAAAAAAAATGCAACCGACTTCAATGTAGAAAAGAAACACCAAAAAGTACAAAATAATTTTAATTTCGGAAGTCGGTATTTCTATTATAGTTTTGTCTCTTCCTTAATTAACACCGACTTCCGAAATTAAAGTTATTTTGCACTTTTTAGTGTTTCTTTTTTACATTGAAGTCGGTTGTATTTTTTTTTTGTAAAATGGTTTTTAATTTACACTTTTTAGTTCTGGTACTACCACTAAAAAGTACCCCTCAACCAAAATTAAATACCTTATAGCCAGAGTGCATCTCATAAAAAATCTGATAATCCTAAACACGGTTTATTACAGAGTCCTGGTGCCTGCCTTCCGGCTTCATCATCAGATCAGTATGATATATCCCCTCCCCTCTTCTTTCAGTCGGTCATCAACTACACGTATAAACAAAGCAATTTTACTTGTTAAGACAGTTCTGCTGTGATCCTGTCAGAAGCTCTGTTCCATATCATTGAAGTTCATAACAATATTTCTATGGGACCAACTTGGAAGCATGACCTTTCAATAATAAAAATAATTTTCAAAATCAGTCCACAATTGACTGAGAAATCGGTGAACCTCCCTCTTTTTGACCGAGAAATTGGTGAATCTCCCTCTTTTTGACCAAGAATTTGGTGAATCTCCCTCTTTTTGACCGAGAAATTGGTGAATCTCCCTCTTTTTGACCGAGAAATTGGTGAATCTCCCTCTGTTTTGAAGTCGTTTAAAATACAAGTTTTTTTAGCTCATTAAATAGTTTATTAGCTAGCAATTTCAATATTAAATTTTACTCGTACTTTCGATCTAGGTATTACAGTCAATAATGATAATTTATGCCCTATTAGTGAAGACTATGGTAGTAATTGCGAGGGGAAATAATATAATTAATGGTTATGGTTCTATTAGTTATCTACTATATGTACTTTGCAATGGTTATATGATGACTATGTAAGCATTTTGTATTTGTCATCGAGTACAGTGACCTCTAATGGGTTAAGAGTGGTTTTCTGAAATGAGTATTTTAAGTTAAATATGTGTCAAACCCATTAAATGCCAAATTTTGGCAGGTTTTCAGACTAAACCTTCAAATGCTTAAATCTGAAAATGGGGGTTACTATATGTACCTGGCTGCTTCTGACTGAGCTCTACTCAAGATCTTATATTCCTATTGGAATTATCAGACTGCAGTATAATGTTAGATCAAAGTTTTTCTCATTATCTTAAACTCTAACCTTACATTACAACTCAAAGTCCGCTGCCGCGTCTGTCTATCTGTTCACGGTAAACTCGGAAACTAAAGAACTGATTTTCCAAATCAAAATTTTTCCATCCATCCAAATGTTTTATGTAAATGTTTCTCTATCATTAATTTAAACATTGGAAGCATAGTACAATTACCTATATGTATTTTTGGAAAATATTTTTTTAAATTAATTTTATTATTATTACTTGACAATATAGAATATGTCTATATCTTTTCAGGCTAAAACAATGTTCCAGAGCTCGTCATTAACAATAATGAGTTTGGATTCTCGAATTTGTCAACTGGATATGAAGTCTTGCATGCTGCTTGTATCCACCCTTACAAGGTGTTACGTATGTGATACATCTCGAGAACAGTACCGACAGATAGGCCAGAAACTTAGAGACGGAGAGTATGGCGCCTGCTTCGTCACAAAAGAAACAAGTGCGGAACAACATACTACTAACACCACACAAGATTTGATGGAAGTCAGAAAATATAACATAGTCAGTGATGAGTCTGGCTTCGCTGTAGGCAAAGACCTAGAAAACACATTGATATTCTGTGCAAGACCATCTTCCAGAATATGGGAAGCCACCATTGATGGAACTGTCATAAGGACCCATCAATTCAAACAAGTACTTGCAAAGAATCCAATGAGACTTGTATCCAATGAATCTTACCAACACCAGAAAGTCTCCATAGATGAAGTCACCACAGATGGTGAAGGACAATCGGTGAATTTCCCCAAAATTATTGCAACAAATGGTGCCATATTTTCATTTAGGAAGAATGCTTTGTATTTCTTAAATATTTATGATGTTGATCATACAATTTGGTTTGACAACTATAAAGATATTGTTGATTGTAAAGTTTATCATGACATGCTGTATGTATGGCTGTCTAACGGCTCTCTAGTTAACTTGAAATACATGAAAGTAGACAAGTTCTTAGTCAAGTGTTATGTAGAAGAGAAGTATGTGTTGTGTGCTGAAGTGTGTGCCTTGTTTAGTGATTATTTGCTGGCAAACAATTTTTCACCAAAATTGCACATTTTGGTGAGCTTGAAGGATAAATTAGAGAACGAAGAGTTACTGAACAACATTAAAGATGTTCTAGATAAGTTTGAGGCTTTGAAGGCTAAAGATGCTACTCAAATGAAATCAGGAATATACATAGTTGATAACACGTATCATGCCCAGTCATCATTACTAGAGAGTGACACGAAACTGAATGAAGACTTCAAATTCAGCTCACTACCACCAGAAGCAATGCAAACGTTAAAAGATCTGAGTTTGAGTGTGTCTGATAAATTAAATAATAGTAAAAAGAAAGTAAAAGAAAAATGGGAGGACTTTGAAGGAAAAATGAAACACCTTAGTGTTGATAAACACCAGGAAGTAAAAGACATACCAATCATAGAGAGAAAAGGGACACAAGATCTTATAAAGCAAATAACTGCAGATGAAACCATTGATCAAACACCACTTGTATTTGATAATGATATCATTTACAAAGAATCTAGTCAAAAGGCCATAGAAATAGACAATAATAGTTTAGAAAGAGATAAAGTAACCAAGAGTTTGTATCAATATTATAAATTAAGCATAGTTGGTAAGGAAACAGATGGATCGAATTTAGTTGCAACTATCGAAAATTATGCCTGTGATATTAGTCAGATCTACACTCTTATGTTACAATTAGAAAGTTATTGTATTAATATAGGAGCATTCGATGAATCTAAATTTGTACCTAATAATATTTTTCTCAGTTACCTAAATGAATCGGAGGTAAAAGGGGAATTACTTGATTCCATTATTAAGGACGAAACACTGTACAAATACTTTGTAGATTCTTGTATATCTGTGAACATGAAAAGTCAGAAACTGTCAAACATTGGTTGCGACTGTGGATTCCCCCTTCCTTATTCTAGAACTCATCAAGCACCAATATTTTCCGAGCTTATTGACGAATTTATAGAGAAGCAGTGGTCAAGTCAAACAAGGAACCAATGTTACGATATTTGTAAACGAATGCCTTACTTGTGGAGAAAGATTCTGTATTTGAGGAGAAACGAAGACTTGTTGAACATATTGAGGATATTATTGCAAATGTTGGATGAAGGATTGCTACATTCATTTCTGCCACAGTTTACTTTGGACACTTGGGAGCGTACTGTGCAGCTGTATGCCACATTACACGCAAATATGTGTTTAAATTGTTCGAAAAAATTTGATCACATTTCTGTGAGGGATACCTTGAGTTGGGATGATCTCGGGGCCTTGATGATCAAGTCTATTGGGGGAATGAATGCTATCAAGGTGATGGAGAAATATGCGAGCCTCATCGACGAGGGAGCTATCACTGTGAAGTTCTATCACACCTGTCTCATGGTGACCATGTATGAGAGATATGACGCTACTATCACTGGACAGCTGACGGACACCCTGTATAGTTGTTACAGCTTTGAAGACTCGAGGATAGAGGTAAGCACACAACTTTTATGATCACATACTTTTTTTTTTTTTATTTTTTTTTTTATTTTATAAACTTTTATTTATATTAGAAAAAAAATTATTTGATATTTTCTCATAATTTTTCTTTATTTTGTTTGGTTATTTTTTTACTATTGATAGGCTCGCGTTTGACCATTTATCTCACCTGATGGTAAGCGATGATGATTCACGATGGAGCACGCTTGCTTAGAAGTAGTATTGCAACAGAACTCTGCTTCCGCTTCCGCTTCTGCAGAAGTTCCGCAAGCTTTTTTACTTCCAATTCCGTTTCTGGTTCAGCAAATTTTATAACAGGAGAATACAACGAAGAAGAATGGGGGTGGGGGGTCCGTAGACGACTGGACACGACGAAAAAGGCGTGGAGGGTACACAACGTTTGTGTACCCTCCACGCCTTTTTCGCAGCTACTTTCTTTGGTTATAATAATATAATATATTTTTTTGGTTCATTCTGCGCATCACCGCGCCTCGTAACGTTTAGCGTAAGCGTGTAAATCTTTTGTTGTTTTTTCCTTATGTTTGTTTCGTTTTACCAATAGTTCGCCAATACTTATCAGCTCTCCCCAGAAGTGTAGCCAGTGATTAATTATTTAGCGGAGCTGGTTTAATATATTAAGAACACCAAAACAGACTCAAAGGTGTAAAAGCGGCAAATTTTTTTTTTTCAACCTATTACATAAAAGGATAAACTGACTGACTTACATATCAACACAGAGTTGAAACTACTGGGACTAAGAACATCAAATTTTGTACAAGGCTTCTTTTTATGACGTAGGCGAGCACTAAGATAAAATTTTCCAAAATTCACCCTCTAAAGGGGTTGATTTGTTAGATTCGTTTTTCATAATAACATTGTTAATTGGTATGCATGTATCTAAGTATATATTTATTATTGTATTTCTAATCTAGTTTATCATTTTGTTGCACCTACCATTTTATATTTCTGCACCACCTTAAGGTCGACTGGTAGAAAATGCATAAGGCATTAAGTCCGCCTTTGTACAGTGTTTCTTACTTGTGCATAAAGTTTTAATAAATAAATAAATAAAGGGGTGAAACGGGGGTCCAAATGTCGTATGGAGAAACCTACTTTCAAGCAGGCGAAGTCGCTGGCAGAAGCTAGTTAAATATAATTTGCCTCTGTTTAATTTCGAGTACTGTAGTAAGTAAAGTTCTTCATAGTATTAACACTTCCGATTCCGCTTCCACTAAGATTTACTTTTGACATTGTTTCCATTTCTGCTTCCGTTAAGACACTTCCGTTACTTAGAAGTAACTCATGACGTTTTGTTAAATACTTTCATCAATTAAATAATATAAACTTCGACAGGGAATCTCGTAAATGTGCGTCCAACGACAGTATTCCAAAAAAAAATGTGCGTTGGGTAGGAACCCCATGTAAAGATAGCGTATTGCCGTAGGTACATTTTATTGTCCAACAATCCGACATGATCGTGCCAGTTTCGGAACAACCTTGTCGTCAAACCGACTACAAATGGATGAATGGCCTAGAACTAGCCTTCGAGCTTGATGAAGCGATGGCCAACCATATCATCGCTTACGACTAGGTGCGAAAGTGGTTAAACGCGAGCCCATCAATAGTACTAAAAACCGGTCAAGTGAGAATTTTCTTATCTGTTTTTATAGCGACAATAGAAATACACACTGAAAATTTATAGGTAGTTACGGTTTATGAGATACAGCTCGCTGACAGTCAGATGGACAGAGAGAGACATTTTACCGTCATATACCCGCGTCACTAGAATGGAACCAATAAAATTAGCTTTTCTTATGAATCCCGTGACGAAATGCATTCAAAAAAGTCCGCACGAGAAAAAAAGAATTAGTGTCTGACCGAATGTTCGGTTTCGGTCGAGTTTCGGCAAAAAAACGTGTTCCGTTTTCGGCGGCAAATCTGCCGAAACTACGACCAAAACCGAAACTGCATTCGATCGGTCATGTTCGGCGCGTTAAATTCCATTCAAGCGAGTAAGCGACGAAGACATTTTGCCGCGTCCACGTGCCTAATTATGTCGTGACTGGCTTGTGCTGGAATTTTCGTGTGATTTATTTTGAATTCGGCAATAAGAGTAGGAGTAAACATAAAAAAATAACAAACTAATACATAGATTACCTATAGTAGAATCAAGCTTAGTTTTTTTGGTTGATTTAATTCTCTCGCTAATGCTATATTTAAACAAACTAGTGGTGATAATATGATGGATTCAGAGTTTGGTTCCTCTTTGAGGAGTGGCTGGAAAGACATCACGGTATCGTTACCTTCCGCATGACGCAGGTCCTTACCGGACATGGTAAGTTCGGGAGGTTCCTGCACCGGATTCGTGCGGAAGAAACGCCCGGGTGTCACCATTGTGTAGACCGCCTGGAGGACACGGTGGAGCATACGGTAGAGGTGTGCCCCGCCTGGGCAAAGCACCGACGTGTCTTTGTGGGGGCGATCGGCGGCAGTAATCTCTCGCGCCGGGCCTTGGTACAAGCCATGGTCCGGAGTGATGTGGAGTGGCAGGGCGGTCGCCTCCTTCTGTGAAGCAGTAATGCAAAGGAAGCGGCAGCACGCGTAAGGGGATGCACCTCACGCCCCAGCCGCCGGGATTTCAATCCCGATTTTCAGCCACCGTAGGCGTTCGTTTGCGGACGGCGAGCAATGGGTAGCTTGCCGTCCGACCGTCCGAAAACCGTCCGGACCGAGCCCAAGGCGTCGACGGCCGACGTAGTGTTCCACGCGCGCCTCAAGGGCATGTCAGCAGCATGTCGAAGCCTACTGGGGGCGAAAGAGAACCCCGGGGCCCTGGGACGAAGGCAAAGAAGGAACAGGAGTGGATTTTAGTCAGTAAAAGTCTGACACACCCTCGCCCCGCCCAAGGGCGGGATATGTCATTAGATGATTTCCCATCTAAAAAAATAAAAAAACCTACTTCCCTAATTGTTTTTTTTTTTTTTTTTTGAAAAAACGCGACCCTTATAATAAAGTGATCTACTTTGTTGTCCGTCCGTCTGTCTGTCTGTCAAGACCCTTTATCTCAGAAACGCGTGAAGGCATCTAGTTGAAATTAAAAAACCATATACTGTCTGCGGTCCCTTGAAGCTGTGAAAAAACATTTCAACACTCAAAGCAATCAAAATTCATAGGGTACTTTCCGTTGAGCCAGAATCCTGAAGTTTGGCATAAAGCAAGGTCTTTAGATATAGGAATAAAGCTGAAAACTGTAAATTTGTAGTTACGTCACAAAAAATCTTTTTTTACAATTCGGAGAAATCTTCGTAACTCAATTCGGGAATCGAACTGTTTTCATAGACCGACCGACCGACTCGCGCTTGCCCGGTTTTTTAATAAAATTAACACACTTATCATAGCGAGTTGACAAAAATAATAGGTAAAATCGGAAGATGCTAACTCGCGAGCAATCGCGAGTTTTGCAGTCGCGAATTGGCGAACAAGCCGTTAGGAGGTTTATTTTTTCGAGGTGGGAAATCGTCCAATGACTTCTTCCGCTCTAGTGTTTTTTTATTTAAGGTGGGAAATCATCCCAAAGACTTCTCGCGCTCTAGGTGGAGTGGGAGGGCGTGTCAGACTTTTACTGCATATACCACACCTGTATACTTTAGTTACCCTTTGCGTTCTAGGACTACGGGTTTCCCTTTCAGAAATTCTCCGCGGCCCTAGCTAACGGGCATCGGCCCTGCTGCCCCCCTCCCCCCCTACGGTTTGCTGACATCTCTTTGAGGAGTGCGTGGATCACTAAGCGCTGTTGATTCAAAGTCAAAGTCAAAGTCAAAAAAATTTATTTCACATAGGCCTACATGGGCACTTATAAAACGTCAGAAGCTAGTGCACGGTTCCAAATTGGTCGTTTCCTATGGAGAAGAACCGGCAAGAAACTCCATGGTTACTCTTTTAAAAAAAAAAAATGATTGTTTACAATATTTTCATATTACAGTATTAATAGACATTATGTAAGAACAGTGTAGACCAGTCGATATTGTACCCAAAAGCACAATAAAAATAATAATATTTAAAAAAAAAAAAAGTGAGTCGTAATAGGAAGTAACCTAAGAATTCGCGAAGTCCACGGTGTTCTCACATTCACATTAAAAAAAAAAGAAGCTATATAAAAAAAAAAAAACGAACAATAAGTAATTACAATTATCAATAAATGACGTCAACAAAAAGAAAATTACTAACGAATTTATGGTAGTTGGCGTCTACTAATATAAAAAATATTGCAAAAGCAATGTGTAGGAAGAAAAGAAAAAATGTATATATTACAACAAATGTGGAGCAGTTAATAGATAGATGTACACAATATTATGAGTTACCAGGGGGCCACATGTGCAGAAGCAGTCATTGCCAAACAAGCGCGTCTTCGACATAGTCTTTAACCTTGTAATACGCTTTTTTAGTTAGGACACGCTTAATATGGGTTTTGAACTTGCCCTCGCTAAGTTCAGTCACCGCCTTTGGTAGCTTGTTATAAAAGCGTATGCTGTTTACTAAAAATGACTTGCTGGTCTTAGCTAATCTCCATTTGGGTAATACAATTTCGTGTTTACTGCGCGTATTTATGTTATGAAAATCGCTTCTAATTTTGAAAAGTCCTAGGTTTTTACGAACGTACAAAATACTTTCCAAGATATAAAGAGAAGGCAGAGTAAGTATATCGATTTCTTTGAATTTATTTCTGAGGGACTCGCGAGGACCCATTTTATAAATAGCCCGGATTGCTCTCTTTTGCAATATGAAAATTGAGTCCACATCAGCTGCAGATCCCCACAGTAAAATGCCATAAGACATAATACTGTGGAAATAAGCATAGTAAACTAACCTAGCGGTGGCTACATCTGTCAATTGCCTTATTTTTCGTACCGCATATGCGGCTGAGCTTAATCTACCTGAAAGAGTTCTAATATGAGCGCCCCACTGCAGTTTAGAATCGATAGTTATACCTAAAAACACAGTTTCCGTAGTAACATCAAGTTTGTTGCCGTCTAGAATTAGATTAACGCCAACTTGAGGGACATTTGGTAATGAAAATTTCATACATTTAGTTTTATTCGCATTTAATAAGAGATTATTAGCTGCGAACCATTTCGAAAGAACAGTCAGACTTTCATTGACTTGCAAGACATCCGTATCTTTTCTATCCACTTTAAAAATAAGAGAAGTGTCATCAGCAAACAGAATTATATCGGATAAATTAGCCATCTTATAAGGAAGGTCAAGGGAATTGAAACCTGGGGCACGCCCATCTTTATTAAAGACCCCGAAGACGTCGCCCCATTAATGGATACTTTTTGCTGCCTGTAAGATAAATAGGAAAAAACAAGATCAGCAGCTCGTCCACGAATTCCGTAATGATGTAATTTACGGATCAGAGTATTATGGTCAACACAGTCAAATGCTTTTGAGAGGTCACAGAATATGCCAATAGCATCCTGGGAGAAGTCCCAGGATTCCAAAATGTGACTGATGAGTTTCACTCCTGCATCCGTCGTTGACCTTCCTTTCGTGAAGCCAAACTGATGACTATGCAAAATCCTATTTGAATTGAAATGAGACAACATCTGGTCGAGCATGATTTTTTCATAGATTTTACTCAATGCTGGAAGCACAGATATAGGTCTATAATTAGAGGGTTCACTCTTACTACCTGATTTGAAAATTGGTACTACTTTACTGTTTCATTAAATCAGGGAACATTCCGCTGTCTAAGCATTGATTAAATATGCCTGTTAGGACAGGAGCAATAGTATCAATAATATCTCCAAGAACCTTAACGGATATACCCCATAAGTCTTCAGTGTTTTTTATATTAAGACTTTTGAATGTTTTTATAATTGTATCAACAGAGATACGCTTAAATTCAAAGGTTGGTATATCCTTAGTGAAATGTTCTTTCAAAAAAGATTCAGCTAACAAAGACGAGGAAGGGAGAGATTACCGAACAGGTGAACTGATCCGGTTAATTACCGAACAGCCAGACGGAGAGCTACCCAGTGCTCGACGTCCGCAAGCCCGCGTCTACCGTGGCTGGTAGACAGGTTCGGAATCACGGTGGCTCGGGCGTGAGGACCTTCGTTCCCTCACGCGTGCAGCCTCCTCTTTCGCTAGCATTACTGCTTCGCAGAAGGAGGCGACCGCCTGCCATTAATCCTCCTCGCTCCGGACTATACCCCGAACCAGGGCCCGACCCGAAGGTTCGCTGCCGCCAATCCGCTCTAGTGTGGAACATGAAGACGTGTCAGACTTTAATAACTAAAACCCACCTGTTTCTGTGGTCTTTATGTTTTAGGGCCACAGTCACTTTCAAACATTCCCAAGGATCCACGTTTGAGCACCCAAGGGTAAACGTTTTTCGTATGCAGATTCACGTCTTCAGCACATGAAAGGTTAAATGTTTCGTTAATGTCAATGTTAACTCATTTCCAGATATGCAAACTTCTGCGCAGCACCTTAAATGGGAAACCAAAGAACACGGCGCTGCCAATAATTGCTGCTGCGAAGTCCAAGCATTGGGGCCTGCGACCACTGACTGCAACAAAATCAACTGGAGACAACGAATCTACGGAAGAGTACATAACAGACGTATCTATCTCTAATATATTAGACAATTTATCCTTTATCAACAATAGCTTAACAGATTGTGTATTATGTGGGTTGCCATTACAAAATACCGTTCTGATCAAAGATGGCGGACTCTGGGTTTTTAAGTGTGGCCATACTTTTCACGGGGCGTGTTTAGATTTAAACAAAGTTAAGTTATGTCCTTCGTGTTCGCCTGTTAAATGAATTTTATAATGTAGTATTGGTTTAGCCAATGAGCACAATTAATTTATTTTTATTTGTTTTAAGGCTTGTTATGATCTTTTTAGTCTAACGTAAAAAGCCAGTGTTGTTTCTTATTGCCTTTTTGGGGTGTTTTTTGTGGAGCACACGTTTTATTTGCAGATAAATATTATATTAGTACCGTATTGCGATTTCGAACGATTTCCTGTTGCCAAATTACTGTTAAATTAATTTTGAAACGATATACGGTACGCTTTTTTTATTAATATTGTTATCATTTTCAATAACTACGCACGTGATATCAATTATATTTTTCTGTTTTATATTAATCGTTACGTAAAAAAAAACTAGTACTGTTGTACACGTGCTAACAATGTCGTTCGAGATCGCAAATTGATTTGCTAGAAAAGTATATTTTACAGAAAAGTACTAAATTAACTGTATTTATTGCTGGTTCCTAGTGTAATGTTTTTATATATATATATAATGATTTTATTTCATTATTATGAAATTAATGCATCACAAGAAATGTGAAATGAATTAATTTTTTATGAATAATATTTGATGCATGAATTGTATCGTTGATGGTGAATCTACATGTCTTCAACCTTCTGTATTTGGAACGCTAATGAACACAAAAAGTTGCTAAAAAAATATTAAAGAAGCCCGAGTGTGACTACTGAGATTGTAACGATTGACTTGAAGAACTTCGCTCAAGGTCATAAGCTTTTTAAAGTCTAGTCAATACTTTTTCCATACAAATTTTGGAAGATATTACTCCACAGTTTGTCATTGTACATACAAAACAAAATATGATAAGTATTGTTTTATCTTATTATTAATTTTGTCTGTGTGGAAATAGAAAAACAAAAGAAAATCTCTAAAAAGTTATGAGCAAACCAAGTTTCTGTTTTTTTGATGATTTTAAAGCAAGTTTAGGTGTAAAAAAGTTACTAAAATCGCATAAAATCTCCAAAACGAAGTCGGTGCCGACAAAGCTTAATTACCGAAGAGTTCTATACAATTTATTTGTGATAGATTTATGCAATGGTTTTTTCATAAAACTCGATTTAAAAAAATAACGTTGTGCATAAAGACCAGCGCTCAACTGCTCACACTTGATACTATCGCTTTCAGATGAGACAGCGCACTTTTTGGCCTCACCCCTGAACTACTCCTGTTCCGTGGGTGTATTCATATACATAACACTCACAGACACCCGGACTCAGAACAATTTTCTGTAGGCCCTACAAGTACTTTCTGTAGACCCTGCAAGTACTTTCTGTAGGCCTTACAATTACTTTCTGTAGGCCTTTTAAGTACTTTCTGTAGGCTCTGCAAGTACTTTCTGTAGGCCCTACAAGTACTTTCTGTAGGCCCTACAAGTACTTTCTGTAGACCCTACAAGTACTTTCTGTAGGCCCTGCAAGTACTTTCTGTAGGCCCTACAATTACTTTCTGTAGGCCTTACAAGTACTTTCTGTAGACCCTGCAAGTACTTTTTGTAGGCCTTACAATTACTTTCTGTAGGCCCTACAAGTACTTTCTGTAGGCCCTGCAAGTACTTTCTGTAGGCTCTACAAGTACTTTCTGTAGGCCCTACAAGTACTTTCTGTAGACCCTACCTGTACTTTCTGTAGACCCTACAAGTACTTTCGACGGCACCTTTAGCGCAGTCGTTGGGCGATTGGCTGCAGCGCTGCGCGTCGTGGGTTTGATTCCCGCAAGGAACAAATATTTGTATGGCCTACGAGTTTGCTTACATGTTTGTGAACTTACCCATGAATTCTTAGTGTGGGGCAACAATAAAAAAAAATTGTTCTTTAGAGGAATCGAATCTGCGACCCGCAACGCAGCAGCCAATCGCTTAACCACTACACTGATCGTGTCGTAAAATTATTTTGGCCTTTACACATAAAATAAAATAACAAAAGTATCCACAATTTACAGATATCACAGAAACTAGATTTAAGTAATGCTTGATTCTTGAGTGAGGTTATTCTATATGGACCTGAATGTGGATCACATGGGCATGCTATATTAGAAATGATGCGTTGTAGATATTTGTTACATCACTAAAATTACCTACCAGTATAGCATATTGTTAATATGTCGATGGTGTTCCTCATAATAATAAATAAATAAATACCTAGTTTTAATAACAAAAAATATGACTTATCTAACTGATTAAACTTTGCATTATTTTTCATAATCATGAGACAGTTTAAAAAACATGAAGTACAGAAAAACTTGTTTACATTTTTTCTATTTATATTTTCTACTTTTTCGAAAGTTACGACTATTTGTTAGATACCCAAATTATTTTTTTACGTTTTTGCCTTACAACGTTGAAGTGACAATATTCTTAAGTGTAGGTAGGATGTCTATTGTAATTTTTTTGAACCTACGTAAACCAAACAATGATGCAAAACAAAATGTTTTTTTATTTAAATATAGATATATATTTTTTAGCTATCTGCCTAATATTATTGTAATAAACGACACTAAATTTTATAAAAACATATTTTTGGCTTGTTGTTCTTATAGTTTTCGACCGCAATAACGGCGAATATATAAATAATGCTAAACCACTCGAAATATTGATGATATTTTAATAATCTCACATCTAACAGTAAGGTATCCATAAATTGTAGTAATACCAAAAATTTAACATGTATCCTATTGTGACTATGTACTTAAACAATTTTGTATTAGATCGTCTGGCTGATCTTTACATGAGGCTAAATTCAGTGACTAGACAAGTGGGTAGAGGCAGGGAAGACCAGTTATGATGGAGTAGTTGAAGAGATAGCATAAACGAAACCTTGTTGCCACTTTTGTGGTAGAGTATGGCCTGTGGGTAACAAACTTGCGGAGCTTGTCGCTGTAACATCAGGGCCCTTTAAGTTGTAGCAGTCGGGCCTGTACCTATACAGGCCCGACTGTAATTAAGGTTTAAAGTCGAATATTGTCATATTAAAAAAAAAATCGTTGCTACGTTAGGGGCTGTCCATAAAATCGTAGCTATGTTAGGGGCTGTCCATAAAATCGTAGCTACGTTAGGAGCTGTCCATAAAATCATAGCTACGTTAGGGGCTGTCCATAAAATACGCCACACATGAAGGAGGGGGGTCCCGCCCCTCACGTTGATGAAGTGTGACATTGTGTGAAAAAGAGTGGAAGGATTTATACGTTTCGTGAGATCACATTTTAATTCATTAAACTCCAAGCGAATTCGCTCTCTCATTGTCTTTCTATTGTGTCTCTAATTACGGTACTAAAAAGGTTAAAACATACGTCTAAGTATTAAAATGTGAAATTATAACGAAATTATTTCCAAGTCTTATGTTTATGAGTATAAGGTTTAAATTGTTTTGTCGGCAAGTTAGAACACTAATTTTGTAACTACTGTTTTAGTTCAATCATTTCTAGATGTAAAACTGCAAATATGTGACGTCACACTAGGGAGGTAAGTCTTACAAATGTGATAAGGACAAAGGGTTCAGAAAAACATAAAATTCGTGTGACGTATTTATGGGTATGCGTGAATAATGTAAGTGGGTTCTCTTTCAAACTTAAACCTTCAACCTGATCTTCTATCGCACATCTACGACCAAATACTCCATCTCGGTAGCTCTTCTGTCACCTATGGATTGAAGAGCTAAACGAAATGGAGTGCCTAGTCGCAAACACACGACCCTGGCGAGTAGGATACGAAAATACCAATGTGACGCAAAAGCTTGTGTCGCTTGTTGGTCCCACGCAAGGACCAACAAGCGACACAAGCTTTATTGTGTTGGAAAGGGTTAATTTACCCTAATTTATCACTGAATTTAGCAAATGTGGTCTTTAATGACGTACCTATATAATTAAAATATACTGTACATAATTATAAAGAATATTTTTGTATATGCGAGGAAGTGTATCCATATCATGTAATAATTATTATTTCATTCTGACATTCGATGTATTTTGAAATGTATGAACATTAATGTAACTATATTCTTAATAAAATTACTTATTCGGTCAAAATGAATGTTTTTATTTAAATAATATTATGTTTGAGAGAGTGGAATGAAGTATATAAAGTCTTTGGGGTAGTGTTTCTCTTAATCTTAGGGTAATTTTCACGAAATTCCGAAATTCGGCTATCTTAAAATGACAAAAAATATTAAAATTATTTGATATTTATTTTAAGTGAATTTGATAGTACTAATGTTACTAGAATTTATTTATGTAGTAGTCCCAAAAATTATCGCGTTGTATGAAAGTTATGAGGACATTAAAAAAAATCAAAGTGAGGGAATGACAATTAAGGTGAGGGAATGATTATTATAGAGTACAAGTCATGAAGCTTTTTAAATAAAATTAGTTTTCTTTCAATGAAATCTTTTTATTGAATGATTTTTTTTTCTTAAACAATAAGTAAGATTAATGAGTAATTCCAGCAAATCACAAAATTATTGCAGCACTTTGGCATAACTCTAATTTAAACTTATTTCTATTTATTATGGTACTTAATTAAGGCACTTTTTTTCTTAAACATCAATGAGTATTGAATCTCTTCATTATATTTGCAACAATAGTTTTCACTGAAATCTATGTGAATAAGGACTTCATTGTCAGTTAAAGTATTTTTAAGTTCTGATATGGTCTGATACTGGTGTGTTATTGTGGCTATGGGTTTAAAGAATGAAGGCAAAGTATTTTCTAATTGAACTACCAATGATCTTAGTGAAACCTTGATCTCTTTTAAAATAGGTTTTCTTACTGTCTTCATCTTTCCATTTTTTTCGTAGGATATAGTTCATACATCCACTGTTCATAAGTCACTATTCTGTTTGGCTGTGGAAGATAATACTCTACCATTTTGTTTGCACAACCTTCACATTCTCGTAACAGACATTTAGTTGAATAGACATTGCATGTTTTCATGGTCAAAAATTTAGTTAGATTACAGCAAGGCAATACTTTATTTTCATGTAACTTCATGATTATCCGTTGAACATTTGCGTGGATTACACATTTGCATGTGTTACGGTCTTTTATATTTGCCCAAGTCACCCAAAAAGGCCGAAATCTGCAGAAAGTTGTCAAGCTTATTTTATAATCAACTGTAGTCAGGAATTTATTGTGCAAATTTTTCATGGTATCGCACAGTAAACGTTTTTGTTTCACCTGTCCCTTTGACCTTACGAAATCTTTCTTTCCTGGGCACATACGAGAACTTTTATCCTTTTCCAAAAAATCTTGAACATCCTTTTTGACCTTCATCAATTTAGCACTGACTTTCCTAGAAACGCTCTTTTTGTAAGAATCATGTTTGAAAAACTGTTTCGATAAGCTGAGTAGTTTGTGCTTCTTCAAAAGATCTGGTTTTACTATTTCATAGTACTTTTTCTTTTCAGTATGTTTCTTTAAATTACTGTACCTATCTTTTAGCTGTTTAGTAATAACTTCTGATAGGAGAAGCTTCTTCTTCACAATTTCAGGAACTCGGACGTTCTTTAAGAGAGCTGATACTTTAGCTTCCGGTGAAGTCTGATTATTTTTATTTTGTCTTTGACATCTCTTACGGAATCTCTCTTTTCTTCTTATTTCTTGATTCAGTCTTTCCTGTAATCTGGATATTCTTGCATAAAGTATTCCTCTCCGCCTTCTGAGTTGCTGCCTTCTCCGATTAACTGCCAGATTTCTTAATTCATCATTATTTTGTCCAGGTTCTGGGCTAGGAGGTGGTGTCTCATCTAACAGTCTTGTTAAATTCTTGCGCACTTTCACTTTTTTGTCTCTATATATTTGGCTATTTTTCGTCCAGTTTTTCCTTTTTTGTTTTCTTTCTCGGGAACTCATTGCGAATATAGGTTTTACTTGACCTTTTTCTTTTTTTTTTACATATTTAACTCTTTCTTTTTCGCGAAGTATTTCAAGTGTTACAGGATCAGCTTTCATTTTTTCCCTGCGCTTTCGGTCATATTCTCGCTTTTTTAATTTAGCTTCTTCTTTGCTTATCTTCTTTTTTCTTGACATTTTTTAACCTACAACAATATTGCAGCAATAAATTCAAGTGTTAATAAAAGCAAACAAAAAAAAAGCCAGTTAGCCCACCAAAAAATCATTCCCTCATATATCATCATTCCCTCACCATAAATTTTTAGGAGGGAATGATGGTGAGGGAATGACGAAATAAAGACTAACCGTTAAGAACTCGTAACATAACCTTACTTTTAAAACGATTTTTCTGCTTAAGGAAATACTCCCAAAAGCCATCTTATCTGTGCAACTTATAATCAGTTATAGTACTTACCTTTTGTTTTTTTAGAATGTGATGAAATGACGATCAAAAAGTTTATTTTAACAATAAAATTAATAAAATCTTTTTGGAGCGGACACCCGAACACAATAACAGAAAATTCGCCATTTTGATAAATTGACATTAGTGCCAACTTTCAAAAGCTAATGGTAGCGTTCGTATTTTATTTAAAATGCGTTCATAATTCAACTGCCAATAATAGTGTGAGGGAATGATTTATTTTTGTGAGATACATATAAATATTCAAATTTTTAACGCGTTTTTCACTTTGTAACGCTAATTTCGGTTTTTCCCATAAATTTATAATATTTTTAAACAATGCAACCTACTCGAATATGATTAGAATGATTTTTGTGTTTGTTTTGTAAATAAAAATAAATAAAATAGGTACTTGGGACACAGTGAGGGAATGATATTAGGAACATTATAGTTCTGAATTTTTATTTATTTATTTATACGGCTCTTAAATCTTATGTGAAACTTTTAGGTATAGTTATGGTGATTGTATAGAAACATTAGTAACATCTATTTCTTTGTTGGATTTTTCTATAAACTCCAAGGACAAGAATTTCGGAATTTCGTGAAAATTACCCCTTACCTTTTTTAATACATTTACCAAAAATACTATATCTATGTAGTGCTTTACAACTTCTTTTACCGACTGCCATCTCCGTAGACCTAGGGAGTAGAAAATAAAACAAATGAATATTTTTTATTATTTATTTTTTAATATACTTTTGGGTTTTGGCACAATTTTAAACAATGTGTCCTGGTTTACACTAGGTAATAAAACCTAAACTCTATCAACTTACACATTTGAAACATTTTCGAATGCTAAGTAAATCGGCGTGCTACTGTGAAATTCTCAACAAATTATTGTGAAAATAGTTTAAAAAAACTATTAATAATAACAACGTTTGTTTTTAAGTACGTAAAATATCAGTTGTGATGTTTAGAATTAAAAGTACGTAGTACTATGTGAGTAGGTACTCTAAATGGCAAGATGCGTGGAGACTACCAAACAAATTGTTTTATTACATCTGTTTCAATAAATAATTATATAAAACTCATTCGAGATCCTAACTCATACAATGGAGACACCAAATTAAGTATCGTTCATTAAATAACCACAATTACTAACGTTTACATCAAAATATACGCGTATTTACATGAGTTCAACATAAAAAATAAATAATTTAACGGCACTGTTCTAAACCCTTATACATTTACTATGAATACACACTACTTATAAACATTAAGTTTCACATACACAGTAAGTTTTATTTATTCATACTAACCCTACTTCACGTCAATTACTGGCATACAGCTTTTACTAAAGAAAAAGAGGGAAAAACAAAAACAAGTTTTATATAATTAGAAAAATAAATAACAAAATTCAAAAATGGCAATTAACGTCATTGAACAATTTATTTTTAATTTCTCGAAATAGGTATCTATACAAGTTTGTTCTAAGATCTATATAAAAATGTAGATAATATTATGCGTTACTACAGCTTAGTGACTATTATCTACTTATATAAATTGCACGATTCGATAAAGCGAATATTTGTTTATATTAATAATAGTTTAAGGGCGTTACATCACTTGAATTTAGAAAATAGGTACTTAGTAACATTTAAGACTAATAAAATGCCCCATAAGTTCCAAACGTACTGTTCTAGGTAATGTATGATGTTTTTCTTCCATCTTCAAACAATTAAAAAGATGTGGGTACAATAAAATAGCTCTTATTACAATAATGTAATCATTTTCATAAGTAGACCAATTTACTTATTATACTTATTATGTAAGTATTAAAATTTAATATTCAATTAAGTACTTAAAAGATTTTTTCAGCGTTCAGGGGCAAAATGTCCAATTCTTAAAATGCCCAACGGTGTCAAAATGTCCAAATACTCAAAATGTCCAATTGTCAAAATGTCCAATGGTCAAAAAGTCCAATTCTCAAAATGTCCAACTCCCAAAATATCCAACTCCCAAAAATTCTAATCTTTGAGAATGCAGCAAATTTGTTCAATAATTCACGTAAACGCTTTTTTAATAATAATAATAAACCTTTATTTCAGACCACATAGATCCATTATACAGCCTTTAAAAATTAAAAATCCAAAAAACACAAAAAAGTACATGAACAATTCCTGATTACACAAAAAAAAAAAAAAAAAATTTAAAAAAAATTAGGTAAAAAAAAACAAATATTAATCAAATGGCGAAAAGTTAAAAATTGAAAAATAAAATAAAAAGGTACAGTCAAGTTTCTAAAAAAAATAATTCATTTATTCATCGAAGCATGCAATAAATTTGGTTTCTAACGGGGTTAACCTATTTTGATTCTTTCAGAATTTTGTATTTTATATTTATTAGTCATAAGTAATAAAAAGCGCTTAATGAGTTATTGGACAAATTTGCTTCATTCACAAAGATTGAACATTTTGGGACTTGGACATTTTGACAATTGGTAATTGGACATTTTGACAATTGGAAATTTTGGGTACATGGACATTTTGACAATTGGATATTTTGCCCCTGAACGTTTTTCAGCAAGGTGATGTAAGCCCTAAATCATCCCACATCATGTCGGTGGGGTTCAACGAATCAATAAAAGGAAATGTCTTTATGCAATAACAAATTGACAATTTCACAATTGACCAATTATATTTTATTAAAACAATACTGTCAGGAACAAAAGATTTGACCTGTATCGCCACCATAATTTGACAGTATTCACACAAAATTCTTTTGATTACATTTTGATACTGGTGTATAATTTGCCTTAGTTTTTTTTTTATGATACAATATAATTTTATATGTCATTGGCTATGTTGATTATTCCATTAACTTTAGTATGTTCGTGATAAAACTGCTTATTATACGGGGTCTATTACCAATCTCAACTAGTTAAGTCTATGAGTATTTAATCATAACCATTATGCATATAGATCTCACTGAATTTAAATAAAAACAGTTCCCGTGTTCAAAACACTTAAATTTTCAAGCAATCCGCTTCAAATTTTTGGTTTGATACATTTAAATTGCTTAATGTCTAAATCAGCTACGATACAAATAAAACTTCGCACTATGTTTATACATGGCCACGC
Source organism: Mythimna pallens (assembly GCA_961205895.1). Taxonomy (NCBI): domain Eukaryota; kingdom Metazoa; phylum Arthropoda; class Insecta; order Lepidoptera; family Noctuidae; genus Mythimna; species Mythimna pallens. The sequence goes on from OY540839.1 coordinate 6,769,177, forward strand.
GATACTCAATCAAGATTCAAAGTCCTCATTACGACTAACACTAACAACTACCTAAGTATCTCTGAATCTTACACTAAACGTTTAGCCGACATTCGAATAAAACTTACATGTAATCTATCTACAAAGGGAATTTCACTTATTTACAAAGAATCCATTTGAACTCGGTTATAACAGGCTAGAATCTACTTCATTATAGCTATTGATTCAAAATGATTTACTTAAGTAGGTACGTAGATATTTACATTTTCATTTTCTAATTATCTATGCGTTGGTTTAATACAACATTTGGCACAATTTCTTTTGTAAAAGGGATTATTTTTTTGTGCCAAAAATATCTAAGATTCTAGTCGAAACATTGATAGATTATTATAGGTCGAACCTAAAATGGGCGCTATTTACATAACAGGAGAACTATACACCCGCATAATACTTATGAATAAAGAGTAATTTAAGACATTTTTGCTAATTATATTTTACCAATTTCTTAGTACAGTCAAAACGTATCGCTCGTTAGAAAGTCTTACACATTTTAATCCAGTTGTAACTGTACTAAGATTTGTTCCATTTAAGTTTGCATTACTTATTTTCTTCACTGGCAAAACCACTGCGTAAGCACACATCATATATACGGGCGAAAGTGTCCAAAGTTAGAAGTTTCTTAATTCACTAATGGAATAATCTCATTATTAATAATCAGTATTTTGTAAACGAGAGATCCAATTTGAGACACTGGCAAAAACTCACAAAATAATTTAGCTACCGTCCATGCGTGCCTCCCTCGGTACAGTCTCGACACGAGGGGGCGGGGTCGAGGGCAACACTAGAGATTCCTGCTCCAAGTCTTTATGAATGTAATCCAGAGTGTTCTAGAGTCCTAGAACTGTCCGCGTTATTACCAAGGGTGGTGAGAGGGGGGTAGGGAGAGGGGCGCGGCGTGCGGGTACGGCCAGCCGCGCGCCGTCCCTCAATCGTCCTCTCGCGGGGACAGTGGCGGCGAGAACCCGGGGTTCATGTAGTTGCCCCCGTTGGGCGGTGGCGACGAGTTGGAGGGCCCGGGGGAGGCAAGCGCGGGCGGCAGGAAGCCCAGTTCGCTGCCGCCGTCGCGACACCACAGCTGTCGCATCTCCTGGCGCCGCGTGCGCATCAAGTTCTTGTACTCGGATATCCGCATTTTCTTGCCGTCGACTATGCATGTCCTTTTTGGTCTTGGTCGATACCTGGAAGGGAAACGGAACATGGTTAGTTTTATTCTGGAGACTGACTTGTTGGTCAAGTTACTGCTACTGTTAACCAGAACCAAGTTGGGCAAAGTTTTATTTCAGTAACAGCTCAGACTACAATAAATTATGCTCGATTAATTACCATATGCACGCCTATCACAGCGGACGTCAGAATTGCTGGCTTATTTCATGGTGGATATCAGAATGGTTAGAAAATATCTGTAACTATATGGAATTACTGAAAATTTCATGGGGCAAAGATTGCTTATCAGTTGCTTATTTCACAATTTATAAGCCTAAATTGTTTATTCTATCTCTATGCTAACCACGACTTCAAAATCCTCTGCGCCTATTAAAAATATGATAGCAAGGTGACGTATGTAGAAAATTGCTTCTGTATATCATAAGGTACGAGTACCTAATATTACTCGTTATATCGTATGTTCAAAATAAAAAACTTCAATTTCTGTGCTTATTACTCGTTGCTTTATTTTCTGTGACGTTAACCAAGACACTGCCTAGTTTCTATATTCAGTGATTAAAACCGTTGTTCTAATCCATACATATTTGCTTAATCCTCTTGTAAATCCAGCCATGCTTATGTTATTCTGGATACAATCAAGTGAGAAACTAGGATCTGCTATTTATGTGCTTAGTCTGTTACAAATGTTTTCCTATATTGTTAATGGTCAGCAGTGATGTAACAACTATCCGGATTTAAGGAATATTATACAAAAGTAATTACCTATAGTCAGGGTGCTTCTCCATATGCTGTTTGGACAGTCTCGACTGCTCCTCATAATAGGGTTGTTTCTCGGCGTTCGACATCGCCTTCCACCGGGCTCCGAGGATTTTGGATATGTTAGAGTTGTGCATGTCTGGACAGGCTTTAAGGATCTTCCTGCGTTCGTCTTTGGCCCACACCATGAATGCGTTCATTGGTCGCTTAATGTGAGGCTTGCCGGTCTCGTCGCGACGTGGTTGGCGGACCAGCTTCGCTTTCTCCGCGTCCTCGGATGGTGATTGGCTCCATGATGATGCTGGAATAGGTAAATTGTTTATTATTACCTATAATAGACAATTTTAAAATGAATAAGCCCTTATTATGAACTAAGTAACATAGCTTCATTGTCATTCCGGTTTAATTATATAGGTACATAGGTAACTAGCTAGCGATCCATCCCAGCTTCGCACGGGTGTCGTGAGAGAAAAATCGAGAATTTCAAAGATTTCAATCTTTGAAATTCTCGATTTTTCTCTATTACAATATTCATGTAGGTATACCTATTTAAACCTTTGTCATGAATCATTCTGTCTCTTAGTGAAAACCGTATGAAAATCCGTTTGGTAGTTTATGAGTTCATCGCGTTCTTACAGACAGACGCGGTGGGGGTTTGTTTTCTATTATGTAAGCATGTCTCATAGCTCTGCGTGCATTTTGATGTAGGCTTCCTGTAACATTTTCTACTGGGTTCTGTCTCGCGTTACATTTCGCCAATGGTGCCCAACCGTGAGTCTGTGGCCTGTGGGTGCTCGGGGGCTCGAGCACCCATGAGAAATAAACAGTGGGTGCCGGGCACCTCTGAGAATAGACATCAAGAAACTGGAGCAGTAATCGCCCTTTAGGTTACGTATAAATTGTAATGTTTCTAATTTTAGTTTTATATTTTTATCAAACATAATTAATAATTAAGTACGCAGTATGTAAGTAGGACATTTATTTATTTGTCGGTCGATCAGTGTGCATTTCACTTCTCAACTTCGCCACTTTTTCGTGACATCAAATGAGCATGAGCACCTATGAGGTTTTCTAAAAGCTGGCGCCCCTGCCACCGACCAATTATTGTAGGTACCTATTATTTAGCAACCTCCTGCCCTGCGTTAGTTGAACTTAGAGTTAACTGTAATGACGTCATCAGAGTAGATACTCTAGTCTCGCATTTTTGAACGCGAACGTATAGTTCAAATGTCAATGTTAAAGCAAGTGTCATTTATGGTCGTTTATACCAACCTAACCTGCTCTGAGTTAGAGTTAGTTGGGTTAACTCTAGGGATAGCTACTCGAGTTATAAAAGAACGACCCTGGGTTGCAACTCGAAGCATTTTTGAACGGTTGGAGTAGCGACTCTTCCCTACTCTGGTTATTTTTGAACGCAGGGCTGAGGTTGCCTATTCTTTGACAGCTCTAAAACAAGTAAATTTACGACCCATGCGGTATCAACGCATCTAAACTGTCAATGAAATATAATCTGCTTGAGTGATACCCTCCCTGCTACAAAACAGTGTAAAATAAATTCCGACGCCTACTAAAATTATGGAAATATAACACAAAAATAAATAAGATATGAAATGAAAACGGCCTGCCGCACAGTTGCTTGAGAACACAATCGGAAGCCGCGCTTAGCTCAGCTATAAATTATCGCAAACGATGGACGTCGCCCGTAAAACAATCGTTAAACTGGGATTGTGTGACTATTTCAAACGTTTCTAAATAGGTAAAATTCTATTTGGCGTTTTATTGTTACCTATATCGGTTGTTATACCTACATATAGGTTGCTAGCTTCTGACAGTGGCTTCGCTCGATTGAAAGTAGAAAATAGGGAAAATGTTCAAACATTTAGAACATTTTTCCGAGATCAAAAGTATCCTTTGGTATTCCAGAACCTATTTATAACCGGACGCCAAATTTTATGCAATTCAGTTCAGCCGTTTGAGCGTGAAGGAGTAATAAACATACACACATGCCCACTACTTATTAGTGTGATATTTAAAGGCAAATTACAACAACAACTTAAATAAACTTACATAGCAACCGCGAACAAACCAAAGAGGTGGTAGGTATAAATAATTGTTAGTAATTTTTAGGAAATACTAGCTGACCCGGCGAACTTAGTATCGCCTGATAGTAAGGATAACGCCATCTACTGGCATTACCAGAACAGCATAATTCATTCAATAATTACATTTTAAATAGAGATGGCGTTGTATTCGGATTTTTTTTCGTGTTTTTTTTTTCCATTTTTTCTCACCGTTTTAACCTTCCCTGGACTATAGAGTTATAACGAGACTAACGAACAGCTATTCATTTTTATATATATAGATTACCCACTTCATTATAATCAGACGCCTACCAACCAGTCATAAACTAAACTTATGAAGAAGTAGCCTTTAAAATTACGCTTATAACCTTATTTGTCATTAATGAGAAATTATAATTAATAGGTAGGTAGGCATCGGCAGCAATATCGTTTGTCTCTAGGTATATCTGATGAATTCATTAGAATAGATTATTATTGAAGGCAAGACAGACATAGGCTACGTTAAACCAGTATTCATTTACCCTTAAAGTGACAGCTTTCTATTGGAATAAATTATAGAATGTGGCAATTGATTGGATATTTATGGTGTACCAGTACAAGTCCGACCTAATTTCTTAGGAAAATTCTTACAACTTTCGCGATGATCAGGTATACCTATGTTACTGCTGGTTAATTCATTAAAGAGATTTTTATTACGACTTAATTGATTTGTCGGTATTCCTTCTACTGTTATTCAGTCTGGCTTATCATGAACTGTATGAACTTTAATTGCGCGATGCAGGATTAGTTCATATGTGACGCCATAAATGTTGCTACAAAAGTAGATTAAAAAAAAAAAACACGATCGTGTTTTTTATGTAGGTAGGAAGATATACCTACCTTTCTGTTAATATCATTAGGTCTCTTTGCCTTGTAAGCGATCTTTTCCATTAGATAATATTCAGAAGATCGAAACAAGGGCAGCGGTAGACAGGCAGTACAATACGTTCCAAATAAGAATAGGATCGTTTGCCATGTTGTGACGTCACCTCATACCTACTTTATGGCGAGCAAAACAAAAAATTTTAAAATTTAATTTATTTACGAACTGCGAACGAAAAAAAAAATCGGAATCAATTTCTTTAATTTTGCTCATCTCTGAGTTCTTCAATTTTGCCCAATGTCTTGAGTATTGACACTATGACGTGACGACACAACATGGCAATCGATCGATATTCTTATTTGGAAAGCATTGTACCCACATTTTCCTTCTTATGAGTTACTAAGTACCAAACAAAAAATGTACAAAATGTTTGTTCAAATGTTATGTTTGTTTAAGTTTGTAGTAGAGCATATGCTCAATATGTTTGGATTTTTCTTACCAATTTTGGAATGTAGATTTAGGAAGATGAAAAATGTCGTATTTCTTATTTTGTCATTTAACTTTTCACGGCTCTTGAGTTATAGGTACTTACGATAATTCGCTGTGTTTATTTTTGTTCATAGATTTTTTTAATAACGCCATTAAATCTTCTTGAGATGTTTGAGCTACTTACTTAGTTTAAACTTATAATTCTAGATTGTTTAGCTCTTGTGTGTAATTTGAAGTTAATGGTTCAATAAAATAAATATACTTTCTTGTTAATTAGGTAGGTACGTATACTTAAATTCGTCGACGGATCTACAGTGTAGATTGTAAAAGTACAGTGATACACAGTTTTGTTAATGCTAACAGAAGCAGCGAAGTGCCTTTAGCACTTCGCCATAATCCTACAATAATGAGACATAATCAGATAGCAATATAAAGTGAATTACTTGCTTCATGAATGTCGCGGACATTAAATTTCGCACTAATCAAGTTCCGAATTGGTTATTGCGACCGCATCCCCCCGCCCTGCCCTACGTCCAGCTATGTGGGTCACTCTGGAAAATGTCCGGCTAAAATTTGAGCTGACGGATTCGCTACCAAGTGTCCACTCGATTAATAAGCCACCGCGGAAACATGCCGCACTCAAAGCGCGGGACATTCTTCGAATTAATTTGAGCGCTGTTAGATAATTTATAACATCCTACCGCGCCTGATATGCGCGCGATACGTTACTAATATGAACGCCGATGAGAGCACTCTCGCGCACAAAATTCTTACGCCCTAACTTTTTTGGTCATCACATTTCATATCGCGTGTCGTCTTATGACGTCAATCCCATTTTATTTTAGTCGCCGTTCCGCGGCTGTCATGCTAACAACTAGTATTAATGACGTTCGCCTGGAATGACGGTAATAATTAGCTCTACGTGACAGGTCAAGTACGGCACACTCGGTGATTCAGATACAGTTACAGGCCATTTCATTTTATAGTGTAAGTCATTATTTGTATTTTATCTAGGTATTTGCGTGACGTTATGACGTATAATATAATGTTACAGCTGTCATATTTATTGTAACATGAAAGTTGTGAAAATTATTTATATTCCTGTATAAACATAAAATATGCTGAAATTTTTTAAATGCCTCCAATCAGCTTAGCGTAATTTACATTATAATGAACGAGGCCTTGGAGATCAAATCTGCGGAGTGCTAGCAATTCTTTTATTATTACACACTATTAAGATTAATAGATAAATCCAACAATAAACATGTTACCTTTGAAGTTGAACCTACCTAAATGCAAAACAATAAAAAAAAAATCTTTATAATATTAGCCGGGAACGACTGGTGTGCGCAAGTGTCTCCGAGGCGGGACGCCGCAGCTAGCGGAAGTTTGCGTCTCCAGCGCCATCTATTTCACGTTTCACGCGATTCTCTTGTTTTAAAGGAAATGAAACGACACTTGCGATTTTGTAACCAATTCGGTTTGGGTTCGCGCCAACTATTCAAAGTAGATATTGGTTTTATTGTACACCAGCTTAAACAATTATTTATAAATGTATGAATTATTAAAGTTTATCTAATATTTGTAATTAATGACCTGCAGTTCCCGTGGCGCTGTATATTCCTACCTACATAAGAAGCTAATGCGAGAGAGAAAAATCTGTAGTACTTTCTTTCTGCGTACTTGTAGGTACGGTAATCCATTGTTTCTCAGGGGACACCTTTAAAAAATGCTCTTTTAAATATTCCCTCGTAACTTTAAAAATAATTGGAATACCTTCGACCATTATCCTCGACGTGGAATGTCATCAAATCGCTGGGGACGCAATAAAACCGAAACTTTATAAACTTTGTAACATAAAACCTGCCCGTAAGATTTACAGATGAGTTTCAAGATTACCGACGATAATTAATATTTCTAAAGTAATTTACGTAGATATCTCTCAATTTTGTCAGAGTTGCATCCTCCTTCATGAGATGTATCAGATAGTGTCGGTAACGAACTAGATTTTACTTTACAAGTTAATATTTTGTAATGATACCTAAACATACGATATGATTTTTTGGGGTGAAGCTAATGTATCTGACACTAAGGTAGTTTGAGGTGGAAAATCATCAATTAATTCTTCCCGCTCTGGACGGAGTATCTGACTTTTGCTGACTAAAATCAACCAGTGTTCCTTGAGGTACCCTTTGCGTTCCAGAGCCACGGTAACTCTGTCTTATAATCCTGCAGCCCTGATGAAGTGATAAAAGATAAAAGTTCAAATCAATAATCAAAGTTTTTTGTTTTCCTACGTGAACAAATCTTCAGCCATACAAAAATTGACAGAAAAGAGCAAGACTTATATCAATTCGTTCATAAAAGATTATTTTTTTAGCTTGTTTCAGGTTGGCATTACCTAAGATAAGGTTTCATAATCAATCATCTTACCTAGGTGTTAGTAGGTACTATCACAGCAATAAATTCGAGTAGGGAAACGCGATGAATCGCATGGCCTACATTTCAGTCGATATTTACCGGAGTAAAACTGTTTTACGGTATAAGACATATTAATTATATTTAGCAATTAAATGCGAAACATCAAAATGTTTGGCGGCGACACGGGACATTTCTTCATTTTAACATTTACCGACTATTTATCTAAGACTATTCCTTGTTTATTTTGGTTCCTAACATTTCGTAAGTAGACACACGTTTTGATATTAAAATTGATTTGGATTTACTTGATGTCGTGTAGTGTTTGATTTGTGTCTTGAGAGAAAGTCCTCCAGTTGTGATTACAAAAGTAAGTAGGTATATCATTCTAATATTCGAAATCTATAAGAGTTTTTTTTTCTAATATTAGCATTGCATGTGCCGGTTTTGTATGTTTTAACTCTGAATAAATCAGACAAATAACTCAAACACACCTCTAACTGATTGTTGTTAATTTTTTAATCAGAACATCGAAGATTTATTGTTACCGTAAATCGTAACGGGATCGATATTGTGATGTATCAATTAACTATTAATTGATGCAATATTTTAGGTGCTCTCTTCATCTATATAATTATCTTACCCCTAATGTCTGGGTCTATACTAACTGGTTATGTTAATGAACAGCCTTATTATCATCTATGTCTTGATGTAGAAGATATTCGAGTAGTTTTATTTAATGAGTTATGGGGTCAGAGGTACAGAATTTGCGGAATTTATTTCAACTAAATGAAACAGATGTGTTTTTTTATACACAGCTGGTTTTGTTATAAAGTTCGTAATCGTGTTTGTATGCCTGGTTAATAATTAAAATTATACTAGTTAGGTACTTAGTTAACTGCACTTTAGCTGGTTATTGTTCAACTCAAAGTAAAGTAAACGACTTTAGTGACGAGCTTCCTCAATTCTCTCTTGTGAGTCGAAAGCCGTACCTACCTAAATTTTTTTAAACGTGTCTCGTCTACGCACGAGAGCTATTAGTACCCCAGTGACATAGTTTCCCAGTCCATCCAGAATCCGTGTCTAGGTAACAAGTGAATCAGATAATAATGATGACGTCACCAGCGCGTCATTGCGCACCAGTTCCAAAAATATTAGAACGGCTGTCTAATCAAATCATTTATTAGTCGCAGAACATATTTACCAGGTTTTAATGGGATACGAGGTTAATCAAAAACTACTTTCCTAAGAGATAAGTTCCTTATTATTTACAGTTCGGGTGGCTGGTTACGTGGTTCCAAAAATCTCAGCTATAATTTGTGTGCTTTGTAATCGTTAGATTCATGGTGGCTGACTCTCCTTATGAGCTGTGCAAAGAATTATCACTTGGCATCTAAAATTAAGCATTGTAGATTTTAACCTCACTCACGGTTCACTTGATATTTATTTGACATAATCCAGTGCTTGACTGCGATCCCACTTGATGGTAAGCAGTGATGCAACCATCGATAGTTTGCACAAATCAGGTGTAGACGCAGTCTAAATCGCCTCATTTTGAGACACAAATATTTTTAATACAAGGTGTGGATACTCACTGTTGCACGGAGCATTATATTCCTCTTCCTTCGGCATGCTGTACTGGCTCTCTTCCATGGGGGGGTAGGGTACGAAGCGCGGCATCATCATCTGCGGAGCGGGCGACGGCGAGCGCTGCTTGCTCAGGTTGAGCGGAGTGTCCGGGTCTTGGGGAGGTGGGGAGCGAGCGCTCGCCGTAAGCTGAGCGAGCTGAGCAGTTGCTGGCCATTGGTTAGTTTGCATTGCCTAGAAGATAAAAATAAATAATTTATTTGTTTTATGTTAACAAACACGGCTATATGTAAGTTACATAGATAATGTACACAAAACTCTCACGTTCATATCACAGAACTCCAAGGCATACTGACATGATCGTCCTCCATTCGTCCGTGAACACATCACAGTTAGGATTAGCGTCCAAGAGAGCGTTTACATTTTTAGACCACGTCTGGCTAAACTAACACAGTTTTCCGTTATTTTCTATATGGGTACCTTCATAGAAATAGATCGATGGAGATATTTTACAAAATGATGAGACTGTATATTTGTACAGGACTATTAACCACATGACAATTTGTGATAATACAAAAGAATAAGATCGAAATAGAATAATTTAGTCTAAAATAAAACCTGAGTTTATTAAAAGAAAGAAACGAAATCAAACACCAAATTAATGATGCAGAAACCAAACTAGAAATGGCTTGTGATAGAGATATTGACGCGATAAAGGTAAAAGATGAAGAAACAATCACTATCATCAATGATATAACAGTAAAAGGAAGTTGCGGTAAACGAGTCGCCGAAGATGTTAGTCAAAAACTGGACGTTCTTAACACTGGGAATGACGCATCTACTCGTATCTAATTATAATTTTACATAACAAACACCGGTTGTTGTTAGTAATTAGTTGGAGAACAACTTTCGTTTTAACATCACGTCTTCTGATAATATTTATAGTGGTCATGTCGATTACACCACTCAGGGTGTTGCTTGATTGAGGTATCGAAATTAAATAGAAACATTTAGCTAATATAAACTCTCCAATAATTTTGTGATGCGAAAGTAATGTTAGGATATGATAGTGATGCTGACTTCAAAGATTTAAAGCGAGAAGGGTGTTGAAATTATGTTTGCAATGAATGTATATGCCTGAAATTATTTAGCACTGAACTTATTCTCAGTAGCTTTATGTTTGAAAAAATATTTATTCTAATAAGCGTCAAAAGGCTAAAAAAAACTTGGCAAAATGGTATGGTAAAGATGTTAGAAACTGTTGACATTATTGTTGTAACATTTATCATCCACTCATTTCGACATGGAGTGGATATACACGAATATTGAGATTTTACTGTTCGAAATGCAATATTCGAAGAATTTTCATTAGACAACCCTAGCCAAAAGGTAAACACAATGTCAATTATTGCTGTTATTGAACACAGGAAATTAGCCAATATCTCTATATTGGCTAATTTAGCCATATATCGTGATCGTCGCTTGCCAAACCAATTTGTTCATTACATTTTCATCCTCGTCTGTATAGTGGCGATTACATTATAATTCGGTCGCGTTTGAAAGTTGATGAATTAGATATTTTGGCAAATACGGTTTGTTGGTGGTCTTGTGTGATTTAATTGGTTCTATGTATGCATTTGCTTGTAGTCTAGTCTACGTCTACTGTTTTTAGTCATCTATATTTTCATTTGGTATTCACGATTACATTTTATGGGGTGGGGTATATGTACAGTTAACATCTTTTGTAACATTATAATTCACTCGAAGAACCGTCACTTGCTGGAAACATATTTTCTCAAATATCACCAGTTGGTCAGACCATCTATACACTTATGTATCATGTAGGTACTATAGTGAGGTACTCACGTTTTGTTGCTGATGCGGAGGCCGCATCTGCTCCAATAAGGGCAGTAGTCCCAGCGGTGGACCAGGGTACATGCCGTGCCCGCGCCGCACCATCTCCTGTCGGCGCAGTTGCTCCTGTTGTAATCGCTGCAGTTCAAGCTCTGCCGTCACGTTGCCGATGTTCTGTAAGAACATGATGATATACTGTTAGGTATGGTATATATAAAAAGGTGTCGTGTTTTCGACATTGCGTAATTTTTTGTGTGACAGCATGAGGCCGTGAAGAACGGCGAATTGTATGTAATAGTGTTATTGAAACGGGAATAAAAGAACCGCAATTTAATTTGCGTCATGCAAAACTTTGACGGTCGTGTCATTAATAAAATAACTTTATACGCACTAACAAAAGACACCGCGCGGCAGCGGCACCATACGCGGCAGGGTTTAAGCTTCGCAACTTTCTGCTATCAGTCTTAACGAGTCTCTCGACGCGATATTTGTTCCACACAATATATTGCACACTTAAGCACTTCCCAACACAAAGAATAAGCTAAAATGTGTGCACAAATCAACCGGCGGGACGGTCACTAAATCACGGCGACCATAAAGCGAATTCCCAAAAAAAAGTGCACCAATTAATTGCCTGGGAGTCGTGACGAATAACACAATATACATTTTATCGGCTCTTCATTAAGGCAGTATTGAATTGTTAATGGTTGTACAGAGTAAGACGTTATAAGGTGATGAAATCAAAACAACTCGACAATGTAAGTTTCCGGATGAACGACGACACAAAATATGAAAAGGATTTGCAGTTTTAAAAGTTTCCTGCAAACGTATAAATGCGCTCCTGACAGTGGGAATACATTTAAGTGAATCACTGTCGGCGGAGATAAAAAAGAAAAAGCGCTAATGGAAGACAAAAGCGAATGCATAAATAAACGTGACATAATCGTGCGAATGTAAAAAAGCGGCAGAGTGTAATAGGCGTCCCTTCGGCGATACCGCGATACATCCAGCGCCACCGGTAATCGAGCAAGTTTTTCCATCGGCCTGACAAATTGCCGTCATAACCGAACGGATTAAACTTTTTATTAAAAACAACAAACTGAGCATAATGTATGGGCGTAATCGGCAAGGGACAGATGTTCCCGAATAACGTACGCGATTTATCTAATGTAAAAAGACTTTTATTTAATAGCTCTGCGGAGATGTCCTAGCAATTGGCGCTTATATTTTTACAGCAGACCGTCGTTTTGGCATTTCGACCGTATTTTGATGGCATTATTAATGTTAGAGATGATATAAAAATGCGATTTTTGATAGAGGTGACCAGCTGTGGCGTCACAATTTATTGTTGCGTGGCGCAGGTGGGTCGCCTCGTCATAAATATGATATGGAAGTGAAACAGCCAAGATGGAGTGGCGTCGTTATACTGATTGAAACAATGGAACCGGTGCCAATGGAAATAGGTGGGTGTGATTTGGCGAGGAGCACCACCCGATGTTCTGTCAATACTGATGACGATGGATATAAATGGAAGCGAAAACATAATTCTGTTATTGTGTCCTTGTCGCTTATATCTAGAGAACAATTTCCTTTTCCTATATTTCTTAGCTAAACGAATTGTAGACAGTTTATGATATAAATGTTATTAATGATTTAAGGGCGATTAATAATTCTTTATTAGTCGAGCAAAGTATCAAAGAGGCCTTGACATAAAACCAGAGACAGAGGTCTAAGGAATAGTATCACTGTTAGATGTTCAAATGATGTGTGTTTCATTTCATACCAACATAATTGAAATTCATCAAAAATAAAGTTCTATCAGATGTCAACACATTTAATAATACATAACCCACAAGATTTATCGAACATGCGGTTATAACTATGAATCCGCATAAAGATATCTATTGTCAATGAAACAGACGCACAAAACCCTAATGATTTATACAAAACCGCGGATTAGCTTGAAGGCGTACATCAAAAACAATATAATTGAAGAATATATAGTGGACAAAGAGATCACAGATGAACACCGGACATACCATGACATAATTTATAATGTGGGCGCCGATATCAAAATAGTAATCCCACTTTTTAAATACGCGACTAACGATATTGACCCTTAGGTGGTCGGGTTAAGAGTTGATGATGTTATATGAAAAGATTAGGTGAAAATACACGGAAAGCTGTATAATGAAACAGACGTCACATTGACGTAAGAGATGCAGATCTTCGGGTGAAATCATAATATTTACTGTCACAAGCCGACGTGTTCTCATTTCTAGATAGATTATTCGAGTAATAGATTTAGGTTTTCGGTAGTTTTCCTGGCCACTGAGATTTATCTATTATAGCTGTTAAACTGAGAGAGTATTTTTGTGTAAGCCTTATCAAGAAGGTCGAATCTCATGATTTATGGATGCGTGGCTGACGACATAGCTGCTCAAATGTACCTATAGGTAAAAAGTTAATAATTTTCAACATTTTATGTGCTTCTAGTAGTTTAGCCAACAAGGTTTCCTTAATGTGGCATGATCGATCACCGTGTGACTTAATTCATCAGTTTTAAGTATATTAATATTTTGACGACCTTTTACGGAAACTAGACGAAAATTTATGACAATTTTGATGATTAAAACCCACTATTAGTGTTTATGCTGACCCATCCTATTAGCAGCTTGTCTATCCACTTACTGAACCACAACGAACTAATAATTTATTTATTCCGTGACCCTAAAGCGTTGATACATTTTAATATTGCAGTATAAAAAGGGCTTGACATGATTTGAAGGGTGAGTGGGAATAAGGGCGTTACAGACAGTGCAACGCGATGACATATCAAAATGAATCGCTAATGCATGTCTGAGAACAAGAAAGTTGTAGAGATGCATCCAAAATAGTTTTTAATACTGTCAATGATAAAAAAACTGGGAGAAAGTAATTGACCCACAGGTCATATAATTTGTGAGTGATCCTTTTTATTGCTTAGGTAGATCTACTACTTTAAACGATTATAAAAAAGCGTATCTATTAAATTGTGCAATTAGTGCTTTCACTTGTTAAACTTTTTGCTGAACATGATCATAGCTGACGACTTCTGAAACAACGATTCAAAAAAATATTCATCCAACAATTTTATTGTAAATGACCACTCCATCTTTCACCTGTGTTCTGTCTTAAATGTGTTTTAATATCGAAACAGTTTGCACATTGTATGTATTGAATTGTTTATCGTTTTTACAATTTATGGAAGTATTCGAGCTACTGATTTTAAATATCAGAGGTCTTACTTAGTGTGCGAGTGAAAAAGAGGACTGGCGCTATACTCCTTTAGCTTTACCGTTTAACCGTTCAGTTTAGGTCGTCAAATGTCTGACGTTAATGTGTGCCAAAGATGAGAGAACTGTTTTCAAATCTAAAATAATAATGTATAATATAATATAATATTCTACAACTATCACACAACGCCGTCTAGTCCCAAGCTAAGCAGAGCTTGTGTTATGGGTACTAGACAACTGATAAACATACTTATATATTTCTAAATACATATATATATAGATAAATTACACCCAGACACATAACAAATGATCGTGCTCATCACACAAACATTTGTCCTGGGTGGCAATCGAACACACGACCTCCGGTATAGCAATACAAAAGATAAATCCCGGAAGAAATCAGACTATACCCTTTAAATTAGGTAACAATTAGCTCAAAGCTAAACAGACGTTTGTAATGTTATAGTAACCATAATCTGGAAAGCACAGGTATCCAACAGACAGTTTTAAAATACGATAATAACGAAGCACAAATAAGAAAAACATTATGACGTCCCCCAATTAAACTGCCAGAGGGCATACAAGCGGTACACCCGGCGTTCCCTGCAGGAGTTCGCTTATCACAATGTTTTATCCTCCTGATGTGCATGAGTCTCAGTTTTGCGAATGCACTGATCTTATCTAATGTCCACGGTGATTATGCATTTTGCATAATGGAATCGATGCGTGCTTTGTCTTGTTCGGAGCCTGCTTTATATTTATAGCGTTCATATTTTATTATGTTTATTGTGGTAAGTTTGCAGAAATTCGTTAACGAGAGGTTGTTGCCACTGGGAAAAGGTTTTACGATAATGACAGCTTATCATTTTGACATTAAAGTTAATTTTGTGCCCGTTTTTTTACAATCGATGACAAGGACCTTGTTTCTTGAAGAATAAAAATAAAATTACTTATAAAAGAAGTCAAAATCTCCCCAACTTTGATTGTAAAAAATCAGAATAGCTCTTTCCAATACGTACTCTCTCATTCTCAATAAACATGAAAGTCAAAATATTAAGGGTTCGCCCACTTCTGTCGTTGAATTGTTATTAAATCACACAATACTTGACGGTTGTAGGCGCTAATAGTGGCAGCCCTGTAGAGTGGATCCGAAGAGTGGCAACCCTGCGGTTTCTTCAAATTAGCGCAGTGATTGGTATCGGACGACGGTCGGGCACGTGGCAGCCGGAATTAGGTGCCTGCCTATTGCATTTTCATGTTGCTTTGCTAGAAAACTCTGTTAATTTTGTTGGTATTGTTTGTGATTTTGAATTTATTGCCTTTGTGATCTTTAGTTTTTTTTTTATATATTTGCTGGCCCTAAGCTACTTAAACAAAGTAAATTCTATTCTATTGAGCAGTAAATATAACAGTTTGTTCTCACCATAATTAGTGGACTATGGCCTAAATAATCCTCCCGACCGAATTTCAATCTCAGTGGCCAATCTCAACAGACATTAGCCAAGAACGCAGGAGAGATTACAGTGCAAAAGTGTATTCGCAAAGACAGGTGCAGTCTCTGTTGCTTTACTTTAGTCCGATGGGACGGCAATTCGCCACGACCAGAACCAACGGCTTAATATGCCTTCCTAGGCACGGAAGTGTCATACATCACCAAATTCCAAACTTTGAATTGCTACAGAGTAATTCATAATGGACAATCTCAATAGAGCTTTTTGACCGTCCTAGGAATCACATCCGCAGCTGAGCGGTCGCGCTTACTACCAAGAGGCAAACGAAGCAGTTAAACTGCCTAAATAAGGGACAAACTCTTATTTCATATACTTCAGTACTAATATTATGCGTACAGCTAAAGAGTGGAATTCCCTGTCGGAGTCTGTGTTTCCTGATAGCTACAACCTTGGGGTCTTTAAGTCAAGAGTGAATAGGTTACTTCTAGGCAAGCGTGCTCCATCGTCGGACACATCATCGCTTACCATCAGGTGAGATAGTGGTCAAACGCGAGCCTATCAATAATAAAAAAATAAATAAAATTGGCTGACTGACGATTCAGACACAATATGTTGGGACATCACACATTATCCGATTTGGCACATTTATAAAACATTTTTTCAATAAATTTGGGAGTTGCTGACAATTCGAACACAATATATATTCGGACACCACCAAATTGATTGAATTTTTTTTTTTAATATGCCAATTCGGATACTGTGTCCGAACATATTGTGTCCGAATCATCAGTCAGCCATAAAATTGAAGAGTTTGTTTGTTTGAACGCGCTAATCTCAGGAACTATTTGTTCGAATTTAAAAAATGTTTTATTTATAGCCCATTTATCGAGACTACCCAGCTGTAGCTGGATACAGGGCAAACTACTTCGAGAACCCAGGTACCCTCCGCGAAATGCTGCCTCCACCATCACTAAGGCGCTGCTGGCATTCCTTGAGGACCTGGGGAGGATGGAATTACACATTTATCCCACCTGTTCGCAAAATACAATACAATAGCCTATTTATCTATATATATATAAAAGGAGAAACTAACTGACTGACATATCAAAGCACAGCAAAAACTAATGGGACTAGAATCCTGAAATTTTGCACAATGCTTCGTCTTATGACGTAAGCGAGCACTAAGAGAGGATTTTCCAAAATTCACCCCCTAAAGGATTGAAACGGGGGTCCAAAGTTTGTATGGAGAAACCTACTTTCACGCAGGCGAAGCCGCTGGCAGAAGCTAGTCGAGGATATAATATCACGGTATGACCCACAGGAACGGAGCAGTAACCAAAGACGCGGGGAACAGCTAGTTTATTCATAAAATTCAAGCGGGTTGAACAAAGGCAGCTATTATAATATGAGCATAACAATTTCATTTGAAGTCACCTCCAACTTTATAGTTTACCTTCCATTATTTTACAGCTTCCCTTCGCCCATGGGACATATGAAACAAGCTCGGGTTATTAATCATGAAATTAAGCTATTACGGCCACATCATACGTCGGCGCTCCTTTTAACTTGGAACTTTTTATAAAACAAGAGCAATTTTTAGACATCCGGACAACGTAGGAAGGTAACGACTATATAATTTGAAACATGTTTTTGTAATCGATTATGTTTGAGAAAGCATTATTGGGGCTTTTTAGGGCTCCGTAGGGTGACGACGGGTCCCTATTACTAAGCCTCCACTGTCTGTCCGTACGTCGGTTCGTCTGTCTGCCTGTCTGTTCATCTGTCAGATGGAGAGAATTGAAATTTCCACAGAATGTGTATTTATATTACCGCTACAACAACAAATAATAAAATTAAAAATTAAAGAGTTCCCATATAAAAAAAGTTATTTTGTAGGCATTATTTGCTCGGTATTAATATTGTAGTACCGCGAAACCCTTCGTGTGCAAGCCTGACTCGCACTTGGCCTTTTTTTATAGTAACATGGGGACAATTTGTGCTCTAGATATAATTGTGCAACATTTACACAATTATACACATTAGAACCATCAACATAACTATCTAACTTGGAGAAGAGTTAAATTGTGCAATTTCAAGTTGTGATTTTACAACTTGATATTGTACCTTGTCTCTAAGTTAGAGAGCTATCATAATGGTTTAAAGCTAGAACTACATTAGACCGACGCATACGTGTAAATCGCCTGATTTGTACGTAGAACGACGTCGCGTGGCGTGGATCTAGTGTAGCTCTACAAGTCTAGTTGCCATATAAAATGTATGGAGACCGACGCGCCCAGATCGGTGTATGTGGCATACGTGTGCGCAGTGTAGTTCTTTCTACCTTTAAGGGGTAAAGTTGTGTAAATACATACATGCCGTGACCGCAATTATAATTTTAGTTACCAATTTACCATACTATCTGATAAGTAGGTAGGTTAAGCAATTGGCTGCTGCGCTGCGGATAGCGGGTTCGATTCCCGTGAAACAAATATATGTATGGCCTACAGATAGATGTTCTGGGTCTGGCTGCCTTTGTGTATGTGTTTACATGTTTATGAACACACCCACAATACAACAGTAGTTCCTAGTGTGGGGTCAAGTATTTTTTTTTTAATACTAAGCAGCAAATTGCAGGAAATATGTACGAAGATTTGAATTTCGCAGGCTACCCTGAAGCTTTCACTTTCACACTCAAAAACATAAATAATACACAGCAATAATACAGTTAATGTAAAAAGAGCTTAACTCTAAGTTGAGTTTTTTTAAAAGCAAGCCTCATCTATCTCGCCTATAGACCTATTTATTGTTGTAATTACTTCTTCAGTACGAAATAGTACAGAGATAGATGATGATTTATGGTCATCTCATTACACCACAAACAAACCGCTTGTCATTATTACCATTATTAGATACGTTAATAATTTCAATGCCTACCTCCCCACCTAAGAATAATAATATAAAGACATTTCTAAAGTAAATTCAAAAAAACAAACCCAAACAAAATTATAATGCCCAAAAAATTACCACTTCAAGTAACATCACGTAACTTCAAATACGTATAAACAAAAGCGAGCCGGCCGGCCAGCCAACCGATGACAGTCCCGCGAGACCTTTACAGACAAACATCTATAACGCCCCCCTCTTCATACCCCCTTTTGCCTCGTTGCCTCTTGCCTCATGCCTCTTGCTAGCCCCGGATGCTCGTCCCACTTGAGCTTTTCTCTTATTCCTTGCCTACTCTTATGTTTATTTTTGTTTTCCGTTAGCCGCCGGAAATAATAGCGTTAGGATATTGTGGATAGGGTGCTTGTTCGAAAGAGCTACCGCAGTCCTGGAACGCGAGGGCAACTGGAGAAACACAGGTGGGTTCTAGTCAGTAAGTCTGAAACTCGCTCTCGCTCCACTCAGAACGGGAGACGTTTTTTGAAGGTTTTCCCACCTAAAAACAAGGGTTTTCGTTTATCTATTACTTAGTTGGATAAAAATGCCCTCTCAAAATTATTTCACCCAAAAGAAGAAATTTCATTGTTTAGTGATTTTTTTTTCTAAATTAGTAAAATGGGCTTATTGATTTCATTATCAAGTTTGTTTCTGAATATTTTGTTCTGGTAAATTTATAAACTTATTTTGTTTACAAAACATTATTTAAATCTACCTTCCTATCTTTTTTTTCAATTCACTATATATTCATCATCTTATGACACGTAACGATGCAATTCGCACAAAGCTTGGCGTTTGAGCAACCGAATATCTGCAATACCTGTGTGTTTTCCTAGAATATGTTTTAGTGATAAATTACAAAATCATAATAATTAAGTTAAATGAATTTACTCGACATTCGTAAGGGATATAAACCGGAATCTGCAAAATAACTGCGAATCCTGTTTGAAGCTCCACGTTATTCTTTCGTATTCCCAAGATGACCTTTTGTAGGCGATAGAGTTGTGGAGTGGCGTCATTATTCTGTTCCCATTCAATTCTATGTTTTACCACATTTTATATTTAAAAGAAAACAAATGAGCATCGTGGTACGTTGAGAACAAACCAGCCTCATAGAATGTACCATTAATTAAGCGCTTTACTGTTTTCAATTACGCGTCTTTTTTTTTGCTTCGAGAATTCGTACATACGCATGTATTTTGAGATAGAAAGTGTACTTTATACGAATGAAGAGTACTTAATTAAGGTTTTATAGAAAATTGACGAAAGAAAAGAATTATGTCATTATTAAGGATCTCTGAATCAGTCAATTGCTATTGTTGACAATATTTACGTGATTGCCGCCAATTGACGCTAAAATTGATCATTTACTTTAAACGATTGAAATAATCGTCAATACATTTTCATTGTCATTAACGTTAATATTGTCAATCGCAATTGAGCATTTCGGGAATCCTTAATATACATCCGAGTCGGTCACCCTGTAGGTAAATACTGAAGAATTTCGAGTGGCTATCAGACCAATTTTCAAATTTGTCTAGTGGTTAGTGGCCCTGACTGCTATGCCGGAGGTCGTGGGTTCGATTCCCACCCAGGACAAATATTTGTATGATGAGCACGATCATTTGTTCTGTGTCTGGGTGTAATTTGTCTATAATATGTATGTATTTAGAAATATATATATGGGTGATGCGAAAGTGACCCCCGGGGCCCTGGAAAAAAAAATGGCAAAGAAGGAACAGGAGTGGGTTTTTAGTCAGTAAAAGTCTGACATTATCTCCCGCTCCGCCCAAGAGCGGGGGTTGTCATTAGATGATTTTCCATCCCGAAAAAAAAAAAAAACCCAGGACAAATGTTTTTGTCATGAGCACGATCATTTATTCTGTGTCTAATTTATCTATATATGTATATATTTAGAAATATATAAGTATGTCTATCAGTTGTCTAGTACCCATAACACAAACTCTGCTTAGCTTGGAACTAGACGGCATTGTGTGATAGTTGTGGAATATTATATTATAATTAGGTACATTAGACTAAATTAATTCTTGTAGCTTAGAGCGACCAAGAAATTGTTGCTAATCAGTACCAAACCTATAAAATACCACGTTTAGTTCTCGTTACGAATTAAACAGAAAACCCTCGTGATCCCACACTACCCCACCAAACCACACGACAGTGCAAATTGAAAATCATTGTGCACAATCTTTAACGGCTTAACAACTAAAGCATACCCCACTACACCTACTCAAAAGCTTTGTGCACATCAATGGCTGATGCCACAAAAGTGCGAAACCTTACCGCGGACCAGAGAAAAGATTAATAAAGCTTAGAACGCACTCAACACCTGTCCTTTGTCGCTAATGGACCGCCTCTAATCTCCAGGGAAATAGTGGACGAGGAAAAAATAAGAAAATATTATTTTCTTTTTATGTTATGATTATGTTGGTACAACGTGTGTTTATATTGTTCTAGTGCCGTTTTGTTTCTATTCATTAATAACATTTATGTAATAGGTAATCACACTTATAATGGCGTAAGTTTGTGTGGGCGTGTGTGTTTTGTAACTTGTTCACACTCGAACGGCTAAACGGATTTAGACGAAATTTGGCTCACCGCTAGACCATGACCTGGAATAGCACATAGAATACTTTTTTTTATTCCGGGAATATATTCTCTTGGGACTATTTTCTACTTTTACGCAGGCGAAGCCGCTAGCAGCAACTAGTTTTTCGAGAAACAAAAGGAACTAGGATTTTTAACGTATTACACATGCATAGCTGCATAAACCTAATCCTTGTCTATTTTCCTCAGCTGAAAAACTTCTACGGCTAACCAATTTAGATATTTTTCAAAAGTTCCATCCACATAACGTCATAGAAAATTTTTGTTTATGCTACTAAAAGCATCTATCATAAATAAATCTAATCTAACTTTAGTAGCCACAAACTCAAGGAGCTAGCCCTCTCCAGACTTGCCAAACAAGAAGCATCCAAAAATTAAAAGTTACATTCCGGTTCCAACCGGTTTGAGCTGGATATAATTGGAGGAGACTCGAGCTAACCACCCGGATGGGGGTAACAAGCGAGTTATCCGGGTAAAAAGGCAAGACCGGGTAACAAGCCGGGCGAAATGCAGTAACGAGGATGCAACCGAGCTTCTCTCAAGAAGTATGGCTTTGTGGCGTCAAATATTGGCGGGAGTGTTGGGTCAAAAGTTGGCTGCTGGCTTTATGTTTGTGCAAAGATACGTAAGTAGGGAATTCGAATAGTATTTTGCAAAAATATTTAATTTTTTTACTATAATTTATCAATTCTTGTAAGTTTAATGTGTTTCAAGATAAGATGAGACCAGTACCTCTCTTGATAGGAGTGTAGTGGGATTCGAATTTGATTCGAAAATCCGATGTTACTGATACTACATACCTACTACACCGTTACCTACTAATTACAAATACGTATAATACTCAATGTAAACAAACATAACACAAACACAAACAACAAACACACACACAACACACACACAACACACACACACACACACATAACATTTGTAAACATAACTTCATCAAAGCCAAGCAACAGATATATAGTAATTAGTCTTCATATTTTAGGTACGAAACTGTGAAGACAGAATTATTATTTTCGTGATCACTTTTTATTTAGTCAGCATAATGCTTTTATTTAAGTGGGAAACCATCTTATGACTTTTCTTGTTCTAGGGTGGCGTGAGAGCGTGTGACTATAAGATTTTAACTGAATAAAACCACACCTGTGTACTCCAAGTTCCCTATGCTTTCTAGGACCACGGGTTTTCTTTTCAGAAATTTCCTTTAGACGTAGTGGGCATCTGTCCTGCTTTCTTTGAGACGCGCGTGGCTACTCAACGAATATGTATAATAATGCTGTAGGAAAGTTAGAACGCAAAGGCCAAATGAAGGAATCTAGGTTGTTTTTTTTTTTAAATCTGACTCCCTAGAGCGACAGAAGTCATTGATGATTTCCCACTTCAAAAAAAAAAAAAAAAACATGTAAGATATAATATTGTAATTATTTCTCATCAACAACTAGTTACTACTTCATAAAAATAACACAGTCGTCCGTTCTACATACAAAATTCTAAGAAGTTGAGTACATCAAAAAATACTTCATCTCTGTATACATACAATTAATCATGAACATTTCAGAAAAAAATATTATTACCAACATAATTATAACACTTGTTTGAAAGAACAAGGCGGAACTATTTCTAAGAATTTATCTTATACGAAGTGTATACTGTACATTTTATGAAATTAACGTTCCCTGTAATATCAAATATTTGAGTCTTCACGACTCCCGTTTACTCCCGTTCTAATTAGAGAAAAATATAGATCTAAAGCAGTTTACTCTGATTGAAAACTGAAGTTTTTGTTACACAATTGCTAATCAAAAGTTTTTTATATATGGGAAATCATCACAGACCGACGCACACGTGTAACAAGCCAGATTTGTACGTAGAACAGTGGAGACCGACGCGCCCAGATCAGTGTGTGTGGCACACGTGTGAGCAGTGTAGTTCTGCCTTTAGTCAGTAAAAGTCTCACACTACCTCTCGCTCCGTCCAGTGCCAGAGGAGTAAAGCTAGAACTAGACTGCACACACGTATGCCACACACGCCGACCTGGGCGCGTTGGTTTCCATACATTTTACATGGAAACTAGACTTGTAGAGCTACACTAGATCCACGCCACGCGACGTCGTTCTACGTACAAATCAGGCGATTTACACGTATGCGTCGGTCTAATATAGTTCTAGCTTTACTGTGGCCCTTAAACGTAAAGGGCTGTCGAAGGGTACAGGTGGGTTTTAGCACGTAAAAGCTGGTGGAGAGGAATAGAAAGAAGAGGAGGAAAAATCATTTTGAGGTGTGATGATTTCACAACTCAAAAAAAGAATGCACCTGAAACATTTCATCATGTCTATATATTTCATGTCATATACAAACTAAGTAACTAAACATCTACACATAAACAAAACAATACAAAAATGTAAATGCGTTTAATAAATGTCGGGTGTTTTATCCGCGCCCCGCTGACTGACATAAACACAATGATTCGTCAAACCCGTCAGTTTGACGACCGTCACTCTGCGAGCGTGCGTCACTCTTTTATTTATTGTTTATCAAAACGATTATAATGGCTTCGATGATTGCCACGCTGCCCCTTAGACTAGCAATAGCTTACTTTGTAATTTTAGATGAGAAACGGTAGTTGCTAATTTGTTGGGGAAAAGATGAATAGGTGTAGAAAAAAATATACAAAGAAAACCTAATTTTGAAAAACCAGTAAAAGGCTTATACTTTGAAAGAATAACTTCCAAAGTATGAGCTAGTAAAAAAATAGTTTTAAAGCTACAAAAATAGTAACACCTAGCTAAGTCAAATCGTAAAATATCCCATAAATATAAAAAGTACATAATTATGCACGATTTGACTGACAAAAAATTATTGTTTAATCTTAAATGACTAACAGTTCCTAATAAGGAAGCTTTAAACTTTCTATGCTTTTCTCTTTTCAAGGACGGACCGGAAAATTCTTTACTTTTTTTTGCATTTTGCAAGTCAGTGTCAGGTTCTATATAATTTAAACTATGATTAGCAACTGTAACAACAAGGTTCGAGTTATAATCTTTTAAATCATTAATACAACCCTCAAGACTCGGCCCTGGTACGAAAGGCAACGAAGGAACAGGAGTAGGTTTTTAGTCAGTAATAGTCTGACACTATCCTCCCGCTCCGCCCAAGATCGCGGGATGTCACAAGATGATTTTTCCACCAAAAAAAAAACAACCCTCAGTTCAGTTAATCCTATTGAATGACGTTTTCATGAAATATCCATACAATAGGATTAGACGAACGCACTTTCACCTTGAGAACGCCTGCTTCAGTAAACTGAAAACGGAATATGAACTACAGTGCCAGTTCCGAGCCAAAAGTAAAATGTCTAATAATAAAATTATTATAATTCAATCTTCGCTATCGATCGGCACGTGCCTCTATTTATAAAGATATTAACCTTTTCCCGTCAACAATATGCGGTGAAATGTAAATATTTATTTTTATACAATCCCACCGTAGCCGGAGGTGCTCCGGCCACGCCACTAACAGTTTAAGAATAGGCCACGAATAAAATTTAGGAAACGTACACAGTAAGCCGCCACTTGCCTTTAGGATAAACATGGTGGTCTTTGTGATCTACTGACGGGCATTACAATAAATGTACCGAGGAACGAACACTTCATAAAATAACAAACACCGATCGCTGCTCAGTGTAACTAGCAGACGGATCTAAATACTTCTTTCTATCTAAACACTCAGCTTTTGTCTATCCAACAGTGCGAGAGGCGATAAAACACAATGATGTATCTGTGGAATGATTTCATACCTGGAGAGTGCGTGGTTTAATGAAACATTGTTGGAACTGAACAGATCGAACGTTTGTCAAAACAAACCGAAAAACACCTGTGTTTCACCCAGCTTCAGCTGGATGGAAGAATAACACGGAATGTATGATCTGCTTATTTTCTCTTACCAGTTGTAAAATTCATTGAGGAAAAAAACGGCTTTGTGCCATTTATTTCTAGGCTACGAGCTAGCAGGCTACTATTGTATAATGCGGCACATAAACTACGCCACACCATCCATAAACTCGTTGGTTTTACTGTATACGTTCTCAAGAGATGCGTTTGAGATCTTAGCGGCATACCATATCGGACAAAATGTGCCATAAAATATTTCATAATGCCATAATTTGTACTTAAGTGACAAGTCCAATTATACACCAATTGCTGAAACCAATTGTAATAAAATAATGTCCAGTTAATAAAGGGATTCTTGTATTCTGAATTTAATTACCATTACTTTGGTGCGTCAGGAACAATTGCCTTATAACGTGAAAAAATAATCGTTAACTGACCGTGCCGATGAATCCGAATTTAAATCTCAATAAAGTTTCAGATTTGTCGGCCATCTTAATAATGCGCGGTATCGCACAAAATGGCTGGTGTCATTTTAAGCCCCCCTTTCTTCCGTCCGCAACGATTTTAATAACAACATCTCCGCTTTCTTTATTCGTTCTTTTGAAATCTCTTTTAAGCTGAAGTAAGTTTATTACTAGTCAGATCAGGAATTTCAATCTCACATCCTGAGTGAGGCGTCTTTGATGTAACCGGTGTGAATTGATGGAGAGATAACAATCTTAATTGTTAGAGACATAGGATTGAGTTTAGTGTGGCTGAGAGATTTCATTGATGGTTCTTCTAAAAGTGAATTTGCACTCATTAATACTATGAAACTCATTCATTGTGATAGTGTTCGCAGAAGAGGTGTTGACGTCGCGTTATATATTGAGATTACGTACGACATGAAAATTCTATATTAAACTGGTATTTATTGTCACTTAGATCAAATAACAGTACATAATTTACTATGTGGAATGTGTGCTTTGAATAACTATTTTAGTTTGTGGATGTATTACATACACATAAGACAGAATTGTCCAACTGTGTTTGGTTATCGAACCGGCTTTCATTTTCAATTTTGGGGACAATTAGGTGTACAATCAGTGCAAACTGACTTATACTACCGAACCACCTCAGCTTCTCAAAGGTGTTACCAATCTTTAAAATTCTCAGTTTTTCTCTACTATACTATGTATTTATTATACACCTGAACTTTCCTCAAGAATCACTTTAGCTATCGGCGAACACCGCGTTAAAAATTGCTAAGTCGTTTTTGAGTTTATTGCAAACAGGCAGACAGACGTGATAGGTGGACTTTGTTTTGTAATATGTAAGAATATTAAATCAGCGTTATAGCAAAGATTACGTAACATTTTTGTTGGAGAACCAAAGGCTTTTATGATTTCCTATAAGTTTCCAAACATGGTTCTTCTCTTTTACAAGTTACTAGTTTCAAAAACTACGGAAGCCTATACATTAAAACAATTCATCATATCAAAATTCCTATGAAACATTTACAATATCACACAATCCTAACTACCAAAGAAGTTCCGATTAATACGAATACTAACAAAAACCTAATTAAAATAGGAAATAGAATATAAAATATAATATATCATCTCGCTCGTATAGAATATCAAAGAAATATAATGTCATTATCTTAAAACTTGGTAGATCAAAGAAACAACGTCAATACGGAATGAGCGATCTTCATAATAACACTCATAATGGGGGCTCTTGTAAAAAAAAAGTCTAAATTAATTTCCCCGATCCGTTTCTTGGTACAAAAGGGGCTATCTCTTTGAAAGACTTTCTTGTACAGTCGCAGTCGTTGGCGGTATGCAAATGACACGGGGTTAGTTTTTTTTTCTTGTAGTAGGAAGGAAGAATGTTGTTAGCTATGTTCTTGAGATTTCTTTGGGATTAATCATTTTTGTGTGTTGTTTTATTATGAGGAAAACTTAAGAATGTGATTTGTTTTTTTTTTGTATCGCCCTAGATTATCACGACAAATTTCAGGTACCTCTCAGGTACCTATACCAACGCTGCATCATTTATTGTGTTTAAATATCGCAGCATAATTACGCTGTTAGGCGCCTTTTTGGATTCCTATAGATATTTTCTGTTTCTTGTGTGAGGCACAAATAAACACTTCTTTTTTAATCTTTCCATCTAAATTTTATAAGCATATCCTAAATCAAAATTTCCGTTGATTCAGACACATTAAATATTTGCAAAATAAAGTAACTGATGGCCCTGACTGTACATAATAATTTATGCAAGTGGTCAGCGATTGCTGAATAGGAGCCTTTTAATCATAAAATGATTTTCCCCATACAAATAGATCCTTTATGAATAGCTGGGGTCCCTTAAGAAAATGTTAAGTGCATTACATTTCTATTTAGAATAAAATCAATTATCTTTATGACGGACTTTTTTGGAGCGGAACGCAAAAGGAATTAAAAAAAAGAATTTTCGTTTATTGAAAAGTAATTATGGAGTGTATAGTAATCAGTGGTATTCTATAGTAGCAGGTTGTAGGGTAGAAGTTGGATGGTATTATATAGGTATTTACGACTTTGTCTGTCTCGTGATTAACTGTTAATCACATCAATGTAATAAATATACCTAAATAAAATCAAACAACTTGACGTCGTTTTATTTATAGCTTCACGCTTGTTTCCTTTTAAGCAGAAAATAATATCCATCTATTATTTAATTGCTGTTTTGATATCTGATTAGTATTATAACCAGAGGTCGGAATTAGGTAGAATTATTCATGTACTTGCATCGAAATGTTGATATTGATATGAATCTTCCTGGGATTTCTAATGAAAAATCCCGTGCGGCCAACAATATTTACAAATAAATAATAATACAAACCTCAGAAATAGATAAGATAAATAAAACAAAGATGATAAACATACAATTTTTCTTAGTATTTTCCATTGAAAAAGAAAAAACTGTACGTCAACTGAGGTGAGGTTAACAACTCCTCCTCGTTCCTGCATTAATGAAATGCAGGAAGAATATTTCTGATAGTGTAATAAAAAAAATATGTTCCTTAAAATTAATCTCGAGATTTGAGGCCTACCTACTTTATTCTTTCGCTGTATGAAATTGGCAAAAGTACTTAAATAACTCTACCTAATTCCGACCTCTGATTATAACTTTAACTTTATTTAAACAATAAATAATGGGTAAGTACCTTTCTATAATTTTATTGTCTTTTTGTACGTATTTTTTAAGCTTGAAAAATATATTAGGACGTACTTATAGGTACTTCAATTTCTTAATTTTTAAGTATCATAGTTACAAGTAAATATGGGCATACTTGCTGAATGGATATGATCGCTAATAACAAAAAACAAACATCGCTTAATTTGCTAAAGCTCTTACGAGTACAAAATCATCAGAATTCGAAATTCGAACGCCTTTGATTTCAGAACGATTATGTGTACCGAACGCTAATAAAGTCACCATTTTATTCTGATCCCTCCTCTTCCCCGCCCGCTTTCTTCGCCAGGGCCACAGAGGGGTAAGCAAATGAAAACCCACGGCCTAACTTAAATAAGCATCTTATTCAATACAGAGAAATGTAAACAGACAATCAGTTATTTTAAAGATAGAATTTGAATTCGCGAATAAGGGGTGGGCGGGCCGCGGCTACGGGGAAAGGGAGGGGGAGGGGGATACGTAATTTGACAAACGCTTTGAAACGACTTCGATAAGCTAAAGACTTCGTGTTTGAATTTTGAATGTTAATTTCATCGACGGAAAATGTATGAATTGCTTAATTTAGTAGTCTTGGATATACCTAACAATTAAAATTGAGACATTATTGGTTAGAATTGCATTCACCGGATATCTTAATGATAATAATTATGAATGTTTTGTCAAAAATTGCATATCAATTTAATTAAAAATCTAGTTAATAAAATTATAATGTTTCATGTATTAATTAGGTCTTATTAAAAAGTGTCAGAATTAATAACAGAAGGCCAACAAAATATAAAATATTGGAATAGAATGTCTGCTAGGTTCATTAACATAATACCTGTGCCGCAAGAAAAATACGAGAGAATCTATGATTTTTATT
Source organism: Mythimna pallens (assembly GCA_961205895.1). Lineage (NCBI taxonomy): Eukaryota > Metazoa > Arthropoda > Insecta > Lepidoptera > Noctuidae > Mythimna > Mythimna pallens. The sequence continues at coordinate 6,798,692 of OY540839.1, forward strand.
TTATCTGTGACATTAATCTTCCCGCCAATTCCGACGAGGTGTTTTATAGGGTTACGCTTTCCAGTCTCGCGGTTCTGTAAATGGAAAGAATCGTCAGCAAACAACACGCCCCGGCCTCTTTGTAACTGTCGAATGTAATCTGTTTTGTTAATTTTCAACGTCGTCTGTCGGTGTTTTTCATCTAAGCGCTGGCAAAGGAAAGGTTGGCTTTTATTTGCTTTACCCTGCGAATGATTACAGAGCGTTTGTTTCAGCGCCATAAATAAATAAATGGAAAACATTTTTTATATTTAACTTTTGATTCGATTTTTTAGAATGGGGTTTATTTTGTGACAGCTAACGTTTTTACTCGCATATTAGGTGTGATTTAAAATGTCAAAATAGAATCTACCTACCGCAAAATTCCCTAAGATGTCGGAAGCATCATGACGATTTCTTTGTACCATAAATCAACGAAGAACAATATCACATTCACCCACTTAATTAAAATATCACTAGCTATACAAGCGTAAGACGGAATATTAAACCATTATGTATCAAGGGACTCCAAATTTGAATAAGCACAAATTGTCAAAGAGATTTTATCTAGTTAAACAAAGATGCTCCTTCTGTTAGCTTTTGCCCCTGTTCAGGGGTGCCTATTTAATGGGATCGGGTAATACGGTTGATGATGCCTACGATTTCGTTAAACCCCTTGTTAATAGGGGTTGTTTTGTTTCGCCGATCCGTTACGGGAAGATAAGGACGGGAGATACGATTATGAAAATGCGGTCATACGAGATTGTAAGCAGCTTATTTGTTGTTATTGTTGTTGTTACGCTTAATAGAGATTAAGTGATTATTGCGTACGGATTTAAGTGACTGTTCGGACGACAAGTGAGTTTTATTGATTGGTTTTGATGTTATTTCACTTTTTTTTAAATTATTCTCCATGATGCTCATACTACATTTTATCGTGATAATTTATAGAAGTAACCCTATATTTAAATTTAAAAATGAATCCCACAGAAATTAAATCACTTTTCATTAATAGATATTTTAACACAGATTAAGAAGTCAGAATTACTAGCAGCTGTGAGCACTGTTTTGATTCCATTTACTTAACTCTCATCAAACAGAAACAGCTCCTTCGGGAAATTAAAACTAACAAATAACAGCTAGCATTACGAAAAACACTGACAGGTAATTTAAGACTACACGTGTTACAATCTAAAAACGCTTGCATCTAAAAATAAGCGAACTATCAACACTAATCACACTCAAAATACTCCGCGTTTGAACCGCAAACAAAAATAGTTTCCCCCTTAAAAACATTTCAAAATCACGGACAATCATCAATTCCAATTACGAACATCCCAACGTGAGAAAAATCCGACAAAACACCCAATCACGTTACCCACAAAGGCCGCTTTACACCCCTCCTTCTTTTTTGAAATCATCTGTCCCCACCGTCATCGTGACGAAAGATAGCAGTGACGTCATTAGCGCCTGCCGCGTCATCCTGACACGATTTGTCGGCGTTTATCGCGCGATTTTTTGCCGCGAACGCGTGCTATCGCCACACGCACAATATGCGTAAATTTTTCGCTAGCTAATGTGTTGGAAGTAACTTTTGCGAGATAAGCGATGAAAGCGAACGCTGAGCGCGATTTTTTGTTCGGTAATTTTGTGTAGGAAAACGTTTATGATGCGTTAATTTGTAAAGTAAGGAAAATGTTTCAGGATTTATGAAATGATGTGAACGGAAAATTGCGTTGGTGTTCTAATTGAAATTTTCATTTCTTTTTAAGAATAAAATATAACAAGTACCTTGGATATAACAGCAGAATACAAAAAAAATATTAGTCATCCAACCAGTTATATAATTACAACACAATCCCGCAGGAACCAGCAAAATGGTAAATAAATACCAAAAAAGGAAGGCTCGAATCTTTTTTCTCTCCCAAAATACTAACCCTTGCCAGTATAATGCGAAAATAAAAACATGACTTCAAATACCATTATTTTCGCGGCACAAAGTTCGTTCGGATACGAGCATGAGGAGGGGTAAACGCGGGCACTAAAAAGCACAAGAGCGCTTCAAATGGCACGCGTCACGGACCACAACAAACGAACGCGGCGGATAGAAACGACAATCGGTATAATTTTAATTAGAGAAAAATTGCCGCGGCAAAATGCGCAAGTACCATGTGTACCGTCAGGCCGCGTAGTCTATGCCTCATTCGAGAGAAATAAATTGACACATGACAGTTGTGAATAAAAGTGTCGATTTATTGAAAGTTTCGGAGCTGTCATAGTAATAAATGGCTTTTCTTGAAATGTTTTTTCTTTTTTATTTCAAAGTTCTGTCTTTTCAATTTAAGTGAAAACTTTGATTTAGGTACTGCTGATTGATTGAATTCAGTTCACATTAATCAGAGCTGAATGCTCAGCAAAAAAGTTCTCTTCACTTAATACAGAAGCTTTTATTTCTTTAAATAGTTAAAAAAATAATTTACAACTATCATGCCGACGGTAAAAACTCATCGAAACAATAATCGAGGAACCCTTTCTGCAAACAATTAACGCACAAGTGCACTCGGAACAACGGCAATAGAGCGTCCCTCTGCGGTTAGAGTGGTGCTAAAGCTTCCGACTGGCTGCAAGCCATCGTGCCTTTGCCTTTGCATCCTCGGTCGCCGCCCGTGGCTCAACAGCGCGTGCACATTGCCAGCCGCTTTTGTTTTTAATCTGTGGGAAGCCATGGAAAGGTTGACGTTTCAAAAAAAGTATCTTGTTTTTTTTAATGTTTGTTGTCAGCTTGGATTAATGTTAATTTTAATGATTGTTCTAACTTGTCATAACTATCACCTATGTTTACGAATAAATGATTCTGATTCTATAACCGACTTCAAAAAGAAGGAGGTTCTATGTTCGGCTGAATGCATTTTTTTATATGCAAATAAAGAACTGTTTATTTAAACCTAGCGGCTCATTATTTTACTTTTAAATCAGCAATATTAGTAAAAAAATAAAATAAAGCTCTATCATCTTTATGTTCTCCCAGTACTTTTTGAATGAAATTGAACAAAACATTGTGACATCAATATTAGAAATAGGTTTTCTGAAGTGGGCGGCAATTGTATGTATTGGCAGGTCGTTACTTCATTGTCAGCTGCTATCGTAGAGTGTTATCAACTCCTTGCTATTTTCGAGACACCAGCAGATAAGAAACAGGCACTAGATAATACGCCTGCGCACTTTGTTTTAGATCAATATCGTTAACCGAGAAATGGTCTTAGTCTTCTATTAATAACTGACTAAGAAATGTATCAGTTACATAAATGATTGATCTAGTGGCTGAAGGAAAACACACTAAACACAGGAAAAAAGGAGAATGCGCGAATCTGCATATTATTTCCGAGTTGATAGTTTTATTTGTATGTAATAGTAGGTAGTCAGAAAGTATTGTAGTTATACTTAATTGATAGGTACTTACCTTGTTTATGATACTTGAGAACACTTCCTTATAAGTATGACTAGATGCAGTATCCATTATCCACCATTGTACAAAAGTAATTTATTTGACAGCAATAAAGCATTTACTTAGTTGTGCTACCGTTATAATGTCTTTCTCTTGATTGTAATCATAACTCCAGCATCTTATTCTATTCCCCATATATATTTCCTTTATGAGGAACAAATAGACATTTTCTCCGAGTAGCAAACACGATGTAAGCTTAGAATAAAGCAATAAAAACAAAACAGATCGAATAACTCGACTTATCTGGATAACAAAACGAAATCCTTACCTATTACTAAAACCGACGAACATTCCTCAATCTCTGATAAGAATAGATAATAACAAAACATATGTAAGTATTTTATGTTAACGACAATGATGTACTGTTAATTAACATTAAGTTTGTTAGCCAGAAACATGTAGCGTGATTCTGAGAATTGTTATCTTACTAATGTTACATTAACTACAAAATGTTAGGAAATAATTCGTTAAATTATGAGAATAAACCACCGCTCAAAGAACCCGAGATTAAAAAATTAAAAAAACCAGTTCTGATTGGTCAGCATTGTTCGTTTTTTAAAAGATGTTCTTACTTTAAATTTATAGAATGCGTTGGTTAAGATGGTATCGGAATATTTAATTTTTGGCTTTGTCTAATGAGTTTTTATGTAATTTGATATTCAAATGTTAATGATTTTTTAACCATTTATATGAGCATTCGTTGCTGATGCTCGTTAAGGCTAAACGCAGAGTTTAATTATTACTTTTGAATAATACGAATCCTAAATCATATTCCTAGATTGAATACATTAAAACTAATATGGTTAGATTTAATTATAATAGACTGCTTTCAGTATTCAGTAGGAGGCCTAAATGGTGTCAAATGTCAAGTATTTCATAAAACAATGTTGATATAACAGAACATAGGCCAACTACAAACAATACTACCAGTTAATTTCAAAATAATAATAAACTGCTTATAACCTACTTAAGTAACAAAGCCATGAAATATACTAAGTAGTTTTGTATAATTAATTCCACAATGCCTTTAAAGCCTCTCTGAATGTCTGAATCCTCAGTACATTGTAATTATTGGATGAAAGTAACCTGCCTGTATGATAAATGAGGCAAAGACGACCCGTCATTGTTCCACCAATGAAAGAGCTTTTGTCTATGGGCCGAGACAAAACCCTCGCTCGTTGTCTATGCCCCGCTCGGTTCACTCCTTTGTCGACCGTCGCGGTGTATTGTCGTGCGATGCGTCGGCGGAATCATTAAATGTGTTTAAAAAGAACAAAGAAAAGCTTTGCAAATATTTGCGAAATTCTCACGGCATGAAATACTGTGCTTACAATATTAAAATGAGTCGCGGTATCTCCGTCACATTATTATTATGATGATGGTTTACCAACTTTGCATAAACGTGGTTTTTATTGACGGAGAGAACGACAGGAAATACATATTTTATAACAATTTTATACTAATTCGAAACATAAAAAAATTGATCAGATTAGATGTGGATTTTTATTGGCCTGAATTTATTAAATGTGATAAGTTTGCTCTCGATTATGAAAAATATTGCTAATCTTAGAACGAACCTGTTGACCTGTATGCGGAAGGCCATTGATTGACAGACAACTTTTAATTGTTTAAAAGTTAATTAATTCAACAATGCAAGATCAGTAACACACTAGAATACTAAGAAACATGAAAACAATAGTTAAGCGGCCATATTGTGGAGATGCGAGCGCAAGCACAAAACGTCATTGTGCGCCCATATGGGAATATATCGCTTGTTTTGTCATCCTCATTGTTGCTGACAGACAGACGGACAACTGAAAAGACGGCCTTTGAATAGTTATGTAAGCAGGAAGGCACTTTGTGAATACTCTTAGTTACGAGGTTAAATATTCTATGCGCGTTTGTTTAATGTTTCCGTTGTTTCAGCTCGGTTTTAAACAAGATTTTATAGAGAAATCTAATATATTTTCGTATTTTTTTTTTAAATAAAATCTTTGTATTGCATAAGAAGACTTTAGGTTTGTCATTTTTTTATGATTTTTTTTTAGGTGTGAAATCATCAAATGACATCCCGAACGAGGGCAGAGCGAGGGGGCGTGTCAGACTTTTACTGACTAAAATCACACCTATGTTCCTTCTTTGCCCTTTGCGTTCCAGGATCACGGGTTTCGGTTTCAGAAGTAAGCCCATGGTCTCAGTAGGCTTTGGCCCTGCTGGGCCCCACGGTTTTGATGACATCTCTTGGAGTCGCGCGTGGCACTCTACGCTCGGTCTAGCTGGTTACCGGACGGCAGGACAGCGATCTACCCATATTGTTTTTTTTTTTATAATTTTGATTACTGTCAGTGCTGGAAACCAAGCAGGCCCTGGAGGAGCGCATTTTTTTTATATCTAGTCCTTTTGTTAATATTGTACTTTTTTCTAGGAGCGTAGTTATAGAAACTCGCATCGGGCGTTTTTATGGCTAGTTACGGCACTGGGCGTATTGAGAATTTCTAAAAGGTGCGTTGTTTGTTCTTACTTTCTTTCTATCTTAGAAAGAACAAACAACACACATTCAAGGCCTTATTATTTAAAATGAATCCGGGGCCCTGGAACGCAAGGCAAAGATTTTTTTTTGATATAAACTAGTGCTTGACTACGATCCTATCTGATGGTAAGCAGCGATGCAATCATTGATGGTGAGGCGCACTAGTTTATTAAGAGCCTATTCACTCTAGCCTTGAAAACAAACGAGTGGGTTTTACCTCGGCGTTGAAATGAATGAAAGAAACCACAAGAAGCAGATGTTTCATCTACTTTCCTAACACCGCTCCAACCATATCCATGCTAATCGTCCAATTTATCACAAAGCCGCTATCCACCGCTACTTTTAACACGGAAATCTTTTCCCTTCGCCTATCAACCGAGCAGCAACTACTTAGAGCCACCATCCATTTTGTTTTGGAAACAAGTTAGCCGCGATCATTAACGTAGCAACGAATTGTGAATAAATCATATTAATATTATGTTATTTGTGTCGCTCCATTACGAGACTTTTGAGGTTTTAGTAAGAAATCTGATTAATTGTGACTGCGTGGCTATTTAGCTGATTCTTATTGAAAAAGCTGCGGTGTGATCTACAGTCGAAAAAAGTTGGTCTGGGTTATAAAGGGATCGAGATGCAGCGACAGAAGCAAGAATTTGGAGGAATATTTATTGCAGTCACTGAAAGCGAAAGTCCATATCCTGAGCTTATGCCTTTTAAAGGTCTTTGTGTGAACTAGGTAGAGAATAGGATAGAATAGAATAAACACTATCGCATTAGGTTAAAGCCTGTAAAGATAGTTGTCCAAGGATGAATAAATATGGTTCATGGAAAATATGTGCATGGTAATCTACTGCAAAAGGTGGTCAGAGTATCTGAGTTGAGGTAATAGGTAGGGATAGAAAAGTTTAGGATAAATATTGGATAGAAAGATGAAATGAGAAAGATAGAAAACGAAGTAGACAATTACAAATGTGTGTTCAATCAACACCTAAGTAATAAAGATTCGATTCCGGTGCTTCATCCTGCAGGCGCCGCTGCCGATATGCAGCCAGCCTTATCTCATTACATCGTTTGTCAAGTGGGCTGAGAACATGATGGTTTTGTCCAATCCATCGAGCGTGGGACTGGACATCACCATGGTGTGAACTAGCTATCACCATTATTTATATTTTTATTTGATTTTTTTATTGAACACTCCAAACAGACGACATATTAAATCCGACCTTGTGACACGACACATAAAGTTTAATTTGAAACAGTAATCGCGGGGGAGTATTATCGAAACTAATCTTTTACGACTGCTTTGTCACACCAGTAGGTCCCACTTTATTGCAAGATAAATTCCCAAATCTATTTCGGAAGGTACGCTTTTGACATATATATGATAATGTGTTTGTTGAAACTGAAGCCGTGAAATTAAAAACCATTGCCATAAGACAATATTGTGTTGTATTAATTCACGAATTTTTAAAATACGTTCGTTTTTGAATATTTTGAGAACCGTTTTATTGCTCACAGTAAAATAAACACATATTCAAGTGAGTATTAAGATTCGTATATGTTCCCAGTTACTGGTTATCGAAGTATTATTTAAATAAAAGCTATAAATATTGACAAAAAACTATTAAAGAGAATGTGTTTAATAGTCATATTTATGTATGAGCTAGGTTTAAGTTTAGCAGCCAATGGTTTTTACTTGTTTTAGAATATTTTATAAGCTCATAATTTAAAAAGTGACAATGATCTTAGCCCGTCAAGCATTAAGTATTATAGATAAAACAATAAACTTTGATATTTAAGGTAGATTATCTAAAAGTCAATTAATTATTATTCTAACTTCCATTGTAGGAATCATATTGTCAATTACCGGCCAGTATTTACATATCATTTATGTTTCAGTGTCAAAAGTACATTCCAATAGATTAATACAGCTCTTATTATATAATCTATAATCTTTGTATATAACTATATCTGATATAATCTATCTATCTATGGGTACAGTCGTGGAATGCATTTATTCCTGGGTTGACAAGAAGCCAACAAGTGCTATGGTAAAATTAACTAACAACCTAATAAAACCTTTAACCCCAGAAGCACTAAAAAGGTTGTTACCACTTCATTAACGCTAAAATGATGTTGTTCAAAAAATTAAACAATGTTCCAACGTCAAGAAAAAGTCATATTTCTTATTAATGTAGACAGCATACATTACCAGATCACTTAGAACACTAGTTTGTGTACAACATACAAAAGAAGCAATGTATTTTAAACGTTAAACTTAGGTCAACACAAGTTGTTGTGTTTTGACAACTGTACCTACAAATTAACTCTGTGTTGCCAGCCTAATGGTCGCGAGGGCAATTAAAGACACAGATTAAATGTAAAAACGTTGTGATCTCGAGTTTCTCGGTACATTTGTGGGAACTTTCATTGTTAATTACTTCAGAACCGCGGTGTTATATGACTTTATCAGATCTCCACTAGTTAGTTGATGAGTTGAATTGTTTAGAAGAATTTAAACGGCGAAGCTTCCTTTCGTTTGTATCAAGATTAATTTCAATAGTTAGGGCCAATTATGGTTTCGATGATGTGGGAAAATAAAATGTATCGATAAGAGAGTGAAGTTCCCAGTAAAATAAAGTCGTAAACTTATCCTAAATAATATTCTTACCAACAAGCTGACTTCATGAGTTCGAACTTACCTGAAAATAAATAAAACAATCATTAATAATATGAATATAAACATCTATATATATAAAAAGTAAAGACCTGACTCACTGACACATCAACATCCAGCGCGCTGAAATTTTACCCTGAGGTTCCTTTTACGATGTATACAAAAAATAAGAAAGGATTTTCCAAAATTCACCTCCTAAGGGAATGAAAGGGGGTCCAAAATTTCTTTGGAGAAACCTTTCACGCGGGAGAAGCCAGTGGCAGAAACTAGTAAAGAATAAATATTTAAAAAAAAGAAGTTATATCTACCCTTTTTTTATCCATGGGTAATCCGAAAAGGAACCCTGGGGTCCTGAAACGCAAGGCAAAGGTGGAGTTTTAGTCAGTAAAAGTCTGACACGCCCTTGCGCTTCGCCCTAGAGCAGGAGAAGTTATTGAATGAATTCCACCTTAAAAACCCTTTTTATCAGTGAGAAATCATCAGTGAATCCTCCTGTTAGGAGTGGAGAGAGAGGGAGGGTCAGATTTTTACTGACTAACACCCACCTGTCTTCGTTATAGTCGCCCTTGGCGTCCCAGGGCCACTAAAATCTTTTTACATCTATATTTTTATTGGTGATTTACCAACCCTGAGGAAAGTGGTTACCTGTTTGTACCACCAAGAAATACATAAGGGAGGGATGCATTGCCACGATTGACTTACAAGCCCTTTACCACCCATTGTGTTTTACATAATACCATTTAATTGTTATTTACCTTTACAAAATCTGTAAAGTCTGTTCTCAAGATCCGAGCTGGTGAAATAGCGACCCACTAATGAGCATAATATTCATAATATTGTGCGGCTCAAAAGACTCTTGTTAGGTCCACACACGGGTGTCGACAAAGTGGGACTCTATTAAATTCTAACGCCTTGGTGCACAATATAAGCTGAAGCGTTTTGATAAGCGACGGCAGCGACGTTAACATAAAGTTTTTTTTTAATGATATAAACTAGTACTTGACTGCAATCGCACCTGATGGTAAGCAGTGATGCAATCGTTAATGGTCACGCGCACTAGTTTATCAAAAGATTATTCACTCTAGCTTTGAAGACACCTAAATTATAATCGGACGAATTGTTGACAAATTGTTACAGTCCTTCGATTTACGCGGTATAAACGACGAGGCGAAACTCTTAGTTCGGACCATAGAGGTGTGGAGTTCCATTTGAGTTTTTTTTTCTCACGGGTAGTTAGGTAGGTATTGCTTATGATCTATGCTTATTTTATCTATATCTGAAATATAATTAAGTTAAGCTTAATATTTCAATATGAATGTTTGGATAGGTGATTAATAGGTTTGTAAATTAATAAATATGGCTAGGCTATTATGACACAGCAAATCTATCACAAACTTGGTTAGATGCATTCTCAGCATGTTAACAGTTACACAACTAAAAAGTTTACAAAAATAATAACACTTTTAACAAAAGTCGCGTCAAATGTTCGTTCTTCCCCAGTGTGCACCGCTACTTCTCGCTCCTTGCGCCACCCATCTCAGTGTTCGCACATTACCCCGCAAAGCCTCCACACACACGCCCTCAATGCACAAAGACATATAATAACATAAGGCGGCTCGCAATTAAAAAATTTAAGGCACTTTGTCGTGGCTCCAGCCTTTAACTTCCACTTCCTAATGTAAACGCCAACGGTGGGTAGTTTCATAAAGATTTTATAGTTAGTGCAGTTTCCATTACGTACATTTTGTCTTTAAACATATGAAACGGTTTTAATGATGATGTCATTAATTTAATATTTTCATGAAATGGTTTAAAAGTTTGTTTGAATACGATGGGTGGGGTTTCTGGCGTCAGTGTACCTATTACAAGATTCATTAAAATAATCCAATTCGTTCCTTGTTAGTCAGTTTAAAAAAAATAATGAATAAATGACGGGTCGTGGGGCTGTTTGGACCGGAGCCGCGGTCCCAATTACCAATAAAAAAAAAAATTTTTTTTTAGTAACATTTTGGGACCACAAGGAAATAGGTATAAAGTATAGTTACCAAAGAACTGCATTTATTTTATTTGTGGTCCCAAAATACTACAAAAAAAAAAAATTATAGGTGGAAGTTATTCACATTCGAGTTGTAACACAATTCATTCACTTATGCCATAACAAAATTGACACACACAGAATTATTTTGGTTACAAACACTTCGGGCGTTACCTTCAAATCACTAATAAAATGCATCCATTCGACGTGTAGAACAAAAATAAAAGTTAATTTATCGCCTATTTCCCTTATTAAAATGTGAGAATTCACATTATTCGTGTGTTTCATTCCGTTACCGATGTTGATTAATGTTAATAATTTACTGGACGTGCGGGACACATTAATGTTGGCCCTTGCTTAATTTCCCTCAGTTTATCGCGGCCCTGCTGACAACTGAAATGGCGATGACAACCCGCCGTACGACACACGACGACAGATTTGTGCGCAAACCTATTTAGGGTGACATCGAAATCTATGATCACAAATTTCTAGTTTTTTTTACAACAAAAAGGTGTAACTGATTGTGAAAGATTCTGGGCTCCAGAATCCAAGGTTTTTGTATGACAAGTATTCATCCGGATATTGTGTTGAAATTAGCTTGTTATGATACTTTCAACTAATTTTAATAATAGAGAATTTTAACACGTCTCTCAAGCTGTACTACTGTCAAAACTGCTCTCGAACGATGTTTGGGCGTGTCACCGTCACGATAAAAAATGGGTTAAACTAGAAGCACAAGATAATGAGCCATAAAAAATATTGTCGCATATTTTCGTGCATTTTAAAGGATTTCATGTAGGCGGTCCAGGCATTCTCATAGGTAAATTATGTCTGGTAATAAAAGCCAACAGTAAATTACCGTCCAACTGTCTAGTTAGTAAAACTATCAATATTGTCACATCATTAAAATCAACTTGATTGCACACCTTGAGCACATCTTAGATTAAATTTCATAGGTCTCCATAAAAGTCGTGTCAATCGAGACAGCGCGTCAAATATTTAAATTAAAAAAAATAACACTTTTCAAATTCAAACATTCTATCAAAGAATGAAACTGGCTCAGATAAACACAGATTAATAAACAACAACAGAAGTGTCAGTTCGCGGAATCGTTGATGAGAATAAAGCGATAGCATTTCGCAATGGATAGAGCGTTACTCGGAAATACGTTACGATCTCGTAGCTAGACGGATGCGATGCCTCTCTCTTTATTATTCCAATAACAATCCGTAATGAGTGCTCTGGTCAAACGTAAATAGCAACTTCATACATTTGAATGATGCCAATGTAAACTCTGTTCTATGGACTACTCTGTGCCGTTTAGGGTTATCGCTCCATTTTATTATTCGTGAAATCGTAACATCTTGAGCCGAATGAATCAGAAACCAGATTTTCATTTTAAAATATTCAGATCATCTCTAAAATCAGATCGTTTTAATATTTGATTGCAAAGTAATCAAACGATATGTTATGGATCTGAGTCGACTTCATCGTGCTCACGAGTTCATTTTATTTACACTAAGTTTTTGTATTCAATTATTAACTTACATCAAAATAATTAATGTCCTTTTTTCTGAAGATTGGCCATTAAAATATAGTCTTCTACTTTTTGTTTCGCTACATTACGTATATTCAATTAAAACAGGGCGGTATTCAGTTCTTACGCATTAAATAGTTAATCAATTTGTAACCCAAGATATTAAAGTTGTACGGAGGCCACACAGTATGATTCAATTGTAAATTTTTATTACCTAGAAAAGACATTGTTTTGTTTTATGGTCGTAGGTACAACCCTAACGCTGCAACCGGCGTACATCAAAGGCACACCTCACACTGCCAGTTTACATTGTAACCCAGCGGGAATGTTTACACTGACATTAGACTACTGACCTCTTATGACACTCGGCGTGTCGAACTTTCGACGCCGGAAGTCAATTGTGTGACATTGAGGACACTTGACATGACCCTGCGTAAAATCACGCGCGTAGGGTGACCATGTACGAAAAGAAAACATGATAGCATAGCATAAACAGCTGTTTGGTTTTTTTCAAGTTTTTTGTGTGTATTGAATATTGCTTAAATTTCTAACTTTACGAATATGTTTTTGAAATTAATTTTACAAAAATATTTATTTATTTTAATATTTATGTACATACAAAAACAAAAAAATATATAATAGACATTAGTACAAAGGCACTGCTTGTTTCTAAAGACATTTCTTCCAGCAGACCTGCGAAAGGAGAGACTAAAAGAAATGTAGACAATAGTCTGTAGTAAGCAAGAGAAGAAATCTGAAATCTTAATCTAAAATCATTATAATTTGAAAAGTAATTGTTATTGTGGTCATAAGCCCAACTCTATAAAATATTCGTATGTACAAGGTTCGCTGCTATGTGTGTAGGTCATCATTATCGTTTTAGCCGAAACTCGCCCACTGTTGGACAAGGGGGCCTCCCTTTAAGTGCTGCCACAATGAGAGGAGGAGAGGCCTGCTCATTTCGCATCCATCGGATTCCCGCGACTCCTACTAGGTAAAGAAAAATATGTAGGTTTGCAAGTATTTAACAGCAAAAAACTCTTCAATGAAAACACGATAGTGTTTCGGAATTTTGTAATTAAAGCACACTCTGTAAACTAGAACAAATCCGAGCAAACAAGCGGATGTTTCCCCTAAATACCGCTCTATATTAATGAACCTCCTTGTTTCTAGGTTAAAATGCGGTGGGCGTGTGCATACTAACAATATTCACAATAATAGGATTGCGCCTTTGATCTGTCACATCGTCAAACGAAACGAAATTATGACAGGATATTTAATTTAGTTCAGCGCTGACAATGTTGACGGTTCGATCTGTCACTGATATTCATTAGGAAAAAATGAACGAAGAATTTATGCCAGAGTCCGTGATTTATTTGCGATCAATATATTATTTTCAGTGGGCTGTCTGCAAATGTATTTCGCTACTGTTGTGCCATTTGCGAGCCGAAGAGTGAGCAATTTTATTTTTTATTCGTACTGTTACTAATTGTAGATCATAACTCTTATTATAAGAACGACCTGTCATAATTCAGTCTACGATTTTTTGTTACCATTTTTAATACTTCAAGAGATTTAAGTCCCGTTGATTTAATTCTAATAATAAATTTAAACGCTTGAACAGAAAATCAGTTCATCACAAAACAGGTAATAAAGTCAAAAGAAACCAAAATTAAGAAATCCTAATGTAAAACCAGATTTCAATCAACATTCCCGATGTAATCAAAGCGAAAAAAACTTTTAAAGGCAGCCAATAAAAACGTTAGTACAGAATAGTAACCGTCCGATGTTAAGATTGAGATAACAGAAATCCAAGTAGGTAACAGAATACATTTCTTTAATGCTCTGTTCTTACTTTACACAAACTGTACGTTTAATGAACTTTGTCCCGTGTCTTGAAAATATGTGGTCATAAGATAATGAAAAATTGCGTCTTGATTACTAAACGGTAAAAAGTTTTGTTACGCAGTTACACTTGTATTGCTACTTGACAATGGCGGTGATTTTTTTTTAAATTAAGTGTCGATTAACATCTTTTCTTATGACATCAATCATATTTTTTGAACATTTAAATTACATATAAAAAATAAACAAATTGGTGTGCCTATTTATGCCTTTCAAAATTCAACAAATCATTTAAAGCACCTTTTTCTTTCTAGATAAATTTAGCCTAAGAAATCGTAAAGATATCTTTAATATCAGATTATTTAACCTGCTAAACTAACCATAAAAATCATCTAAAAGTCAGAGACTGTCAGAGGAAGAACAATTTATAAAACATAAAAAAAGGAATGTGCCAATATCAATCTGAGCAATTTCGTTTACCACGTGTGTTGACTCACGGTTTTCCCTACGTATTTTTAAAACGATATATTTTAAAGAAAAACAAATGGAAAACTGGATAATAATGTGATGTTTAGTCACAATGGAGGGGAGTGCTCGTAAATCCGTCTGGCTGGGCCGAATTAAAGTCTATTCGAGTGTGGAATATAGAGGTAAATGACGCGTGAACAGACAAATGTCATATTATTTTGACGGGAGTCAAGATGTTGCATATAAAAACAATATTATTTGAGGTAAACTGTACTACAATGTTCTATTTAATAAGACAACTTACTTGTTGCTCACGGCTCCATCCCAGTGAAATTAGTATTTTTTACCTTTTAAAGAAAGAAAGAAATAAAGAAAAAACGTTTATTCTTTTAAAGACGATTCCAATATAAAACAAAAAAATAAAACAGTTTTATGGGTTTTTCTTGATAGTTTCTTTTTTTTAAAGCGCTCCTGTATTAGAATGAAAAAAAAAAACAAAAAAAAAAACAAATTGGTTAAGCCGTTTTATAGTTTTAGCGAGATTAACGAATAGCCTTTGATTTTTTTTTACTATAATATGCTCGTATCACAAACCTAAACCTTCCTCATGAATCGCTTTGTTTACCTATTGGTGAAAACCGCATTAAAATTTGTTCAGTAGTTTATTGCGGACAGACAGACAGAGGTGACGGGGGGGCTTTGTGCCCATGCAAATGTGTTTATATTTATGTAATTGTGTATGTAAAGATTAGAAAATTTATTTTATAAAAATACATTTGGTATTGTAAAAAAGTTTTTCTCTTGGACGTTTCAGTTTGTTAAGCCTCTCCTTGTCGATTGTGAATAAAGTTGTCACAATTTTTTGTTTGCAGAAGCATTTTTAATTAAATAAAATTTAATTGATCTGTTAACTTATTTACAATTATTATGCCATTCATTTGTAGAGTTATTTCAAAATACAGAACAGGAAGTAGTTGGCTATATTTTCGTATTATTATACTTACAACTTTGTGAAATATTTATTGTTGTCATTATTAAACGATAAACATATGTTATTTAGAATTATAGTACCGTCGACCGCACGTCATTAGTAATTCGTCGAGTTTTAATAAAATTGGAGACCAGATTATACAGGTTTTGTTATAACTGAGGTAGGTACGGGTTTTATAACCATTGATGTGTACCTACTTTTTACTCCGATATTTTTTGTGCTGGAAATCTAAATTTCTCTGATTGAACGAAGTGTCGTTAATAAGGAGTCATTTTGCCGTGACCTTCGTATCAAAAAAAAATTATTGTAACACGTTTTTGCTTTCTCCGAGATTTTTAATCTTGAAGATTAAGTAGCCATCGTTAATATATCTGTACGGAATCCGAGATGTGCAATAAAAGAGATTTATTAACATTCCTTCTGTAAACAATGCGCGGCAGATTTTGGCCGCATTCTTCTTCTCGTAAAAACTGTGAACAACGACACATTACAGTAAAATTACAATATTTTGCCCATAATTTTCTAAACTTTATGTCAACGCATTTAGCATTGACGATAGGTTAACGACTTTGCAGGTCGACCACTCTGAAGATTGATATCCTAATTTATTGCACATTAAATTCTTACATTCAACACCACGAGTATGTACCTAAAATTTATGTTTCCATGTCTTTTCTTCACATAAAAATAATGCAATTTATTATGTCAGCTCACTGAAACAATAATTATGGTACTTGTCTTCTTTAAACTCAGTAAATTATAAAGATCTATTTCTGTGGGGATAAAGGATAATCCCGAACACGATGGAACGTTGGCATTCCCATACGCACACCGACCACCAACAATGGAGGGCAATTAATAAAAACGGCTTTTTTAAAAAAGGAACCGGGACGAAACGCGCTACTCCCGCGCACCTTACTTTAGTCTAGGGTTACCAGTTATTGATCTGCTCAACATTTTGAATTATCCAAAAACTAATTCATTAAAAAAGTAAATAAAACATTTATTTATTTACCAAATTCGATGGGTACCAAAAAATTGAATGCATTAAACCTTTATACAATAACATTATTTTAAATCACTGGTAATTCCTGTCAAAATACTGGCCCAGCCAAAACTTCTTTCTGTAAACTACTCATTTAGTATATTTTTGTCGAGTTTAGCAGCCCTGTAAGTAACGCATCACGAAATATACGTTCATCCGCGCACTTCGCACGAGATCACGTTCCGCGCATTATTTTGATGAATTCCAATTTTGAGCGCATCTACGCCATTTTGTTTTCTTTTCTTTACGGCCTTTTGTTGTAGGGAAATCGTTAAAAGGGCATTATATATTTAGAACAACAGAATATAGGGTTTAGAAAAATGTATTCTGTTTTATTTTAATGAACTTTTCGCATTAAACAAGCCAATTGTTACCTTAACTCTACAATTTCTAAGCAAATGACCTTAAAAGCACTTAAATTCGCATTCCAAGACCATAATGGCCACTAACACCGGTGTAAAACCATCTTACCACTATTAAAATACTAAGATAAGTGGAAACAATAAAAGTAAAACAAAGCAATTAAAAATTCATCAAGTGTACAATTGAGAGAGATATAAACAACAGTTTATTACTACTATTAATCATACAGTTAAAATCTCGCGTCACTTTTGTAGGTGGCTATTGTGCGGTGTTCCTTTCATGCGCAGTGTGACAACCTGTAATAAATCGCGAGTGTTGCCATCAGTATAAATGTTACAAGAATTACAAGTCGGGCTTTTTAACTTTCAACCAATTATTAACAACTTACCTGGTTTTTGTTTTAAAAATTTTGGCGTGGGTAAATGTTGATGTTTCGCTAAAGATAATATTATTTTAAGTTACGTTGGAAGAAATAAAGTCTATACATTTTTTGTTCGTGTCGATGCCGTAGGCTTGGCATTAGGTAATTAAATCAAAATTTATTTTCTAAGACCTATTTAGAAATCATCATGCAATAATGAGTAGGTACCTATGTCTATTTCTTTTGATATGATTCTGAAAATTTTCATTGTCGACACGATAAGAAAACGCGTTTTCATAATTTTCATAGAACCTCTACTAATTAGCACGATACAACCAACTGTCACAAAAGAGAAAAAAAAAATTAATAAATGTAAAGCTTCTGTTTCCTTTCAAAAACAAAATACTGAAGATTATTTTTGTGTTGAAAGAGAAAAAAAAAATAAGAAAGAAAAATGGAAAGTCCGATTCATCCGGAGCTCGTTGCTCGGTGCTCTATTCAGAAACAACTTATTAAATAAATTAACCGCAAGTTGGTGGAAAAGGAAAACTAAGGAAGTGCACGTAGCCGCGGAGGCGGAGCGGGAGCGATTGTGTAAATATATCAATAGTAGCTACCTACTATGTGCTGTGCTCGGAGTTTCCTTGCGTGATCACATCAAACTTAAGTGGCAGTAGGCAGGGCACATTGCTTGCAGAACAGATGGTCGATGGGGAAGAAAGGCTCTGGATTGGCGACCTGGAAGACTCAGCGTTGGAAGGCTACCCAAAAGGTGAACCGATAATCAAGTGAGGGTCGCGGGAATCCGTTGGAGGCGAGACGCACAGGACCAGTCGTTATGTAGGTTATGTATAGGCGACACATGAGGGAGGCCTTTCTCCAACAGTGGTCGTCTTTTGGCTGAAATGATGATGATGATAATGGGGTACCTACTGTGCTTTTCAAGAATATTCTGAATATTATCAGCATTTTCATAAACAGAGGAGAGGTGACAGGTTCAAAGACTCTTCACGAAGTAAATAACATTATGTACTTGTTAACTTAAAATAATTTTGAAACATCACAGTAAATGCCATCATCATCATCATTTCAGCCTAAAGTCGTCGTCGTGGCGTATTTCCATTGTATACAAGGCCAGAACGCAGCCATAGGAAACTGCTCGCGTATACTTTGTATTGCTATTTTTAAATATTACAATGTATACACGAATTCTGCGCAATGGTCTTGAATAGTTTGTAACGAGTACGCACGCGTCCAGGTTTCAAACTATACTACAGTTAACATCACTTAGCCTGACAAAAACAGCGATATAGTTTAATAAAATCATCTATTCATATAATGGAATGATTTTTAAATATTATTAATGTTAAATTGGATAAATATTCACTAACATTAAAAGGGGATCTGGCGCTAGGCGGCCGCTGCCACGACGCATTCGCTTCGCCCGCTCGCCTTTAATGGTTACTGTTCTAACCTAACCTAACCCTCATGATCGCTTCGCTCGCTCGCCATCGTGTTCTAATGGTTACTATTCCAACATGCGCGATTATTCCGATCTACGCACGATTATTCCATATTCGTACTGGCACTGTATATTATGGAATAAGGTTAGGTAGTTAGGTCACTACGAAGTATACGCGAGTATTTGCGTACTACTCTTGTATATATTGAAAGACCTTGATTAAAAAGTGATTTCCAATCTATAGGCGATTAGTTTTTATGAAACTGTTCATACAAAAAAGTCATATGTTGATAATGTTGTGAGTACATAAGTTTATAATAAAAATATATTTTAGCCTCAGAAAGTCACTGTTTTGTGACACTGCGGGTGCATGGGCCTTAAGAGCTCTGTACCGTAAAAGGTGCAAAAAAAAAACCATTTTAGTTTATATTGACATTTTCTATTCTCAAATCGCCATCGCCCCGCTAATCAATATGGCCACCGAAGCAGCAGCTCGGCTTGGCCGGGACAAAGCTGTTAATTCTTTAAAACCCGACTCCATTCTGTTCTCTTTCAATGCGGACTGTAGTCTGTGGCGAAGAAAGACCGCAAAAATAATTGGAAAGTGACGTGAATAACTACGGTTTATTATGGGAGATGAAATTCGATGTTGTTGGCTAATTATTTAGATTGAAGTGGGCGACAGTGGTTTCAGTATGATAGTAACAAAAGGAAAAAGTTTTTCTTCAGTCTTCATCAATCAATCTCAGTTTCTTTCATGACCAAATACCATGAGGAAAACAATTGGGCCACAATTATGGCAGTAAGCCCCCTCTTTGAGGAGTGGCTGGAAAGACAACACGGCGTCTTTAACTTCCGCATGGCGCATGTCCTCATCGGAAATGGTAAGTTCGGGAGATTCCTGCACCGGATTCGTGCGGAAGAAACGCTCGGGTGTCACCATTGTGTGCCCCGCCTGGGCAGAGCACCACTGTTTCCTCGTGGGGGCGCTCGGCGGTAGCGATCTCTCGCGCCGGGCCTTGGGCCTTGGGCCATGGTCCGGAGCGAGGAGGAGTGGCAGGCGGTTGCTTCCTTCAGCGAAGCAGTAATGCTAGCAAAGGAGGCGGCCGCACGCGCGAGGCAATGGCTCTCAGGCCTCAGCCGCCGGGATTCCGATTTCTGGCCCCCGTAGGCGCTGGCTTGCGGAAGGCGAGCTATCGGTAGCTCGCAGTCCGACCGTTCAGTAACCGTCCAGACTGAGCCCAAGTCGTCAACGGCGCGTAGTGTGCCACAAAGAGTTGT
The DNA here is from genome assembly GCA_961205895.1 of Mythimna pallens. Lineage (NCBI taxonomy): Eukaryota > Metazoa > Arthropoda > Insecta > Lepidoptera > Noctuidae > Mythimna > Mythimna pallens. Next base: position 6,818,810 of record OY540839.1, read on the forward strand.
CAGCAACCGTAGGGGCCCAGCAGGCTCGAAGCCTGCTGGGACCATGGGGTGATGCGAAAGAGAACCCCGGGGCCCTGGAACGAAGGCAAAGAAAGAAACAGAAGTGGATTTTAGTCAGTAAAAGTCTGCCACGCCCTTCCGCCCCGCCCAAGGGCGGGATATGTCATTGGATGATTTAACAATTTAAAAAAAATTAGGAAAACAATATCTACGAAACTGCAAAAGCACATAGATGTTTGGTAAAAATGTCGTATCCAATAAGTGCAGATAAAACGAGATATTCACTGAACTCAATTCTAAAACCCACTATAAAACCCACCAGCTTTTCTTTCCATGCACACAATTTTCTTTTCAGCGCATTTATCGATAAAGTACACAAGGATGTTCGCGTCCCTACGGCGCTGCGGGAACGCGGCCCAGATTCCCAACTTTTCATCACTCTCCTTGCCTTCCCGGCTCATTGTGTCCGTGGGAACCTTTATTGCCCCCATAGAAAACCGTGAATACCGACCAAGAAAAGCATTTGTGTACTGAATACATACAAAGAAGCATGTTTCAGTTGATTCCGTACCTGTTTCAGACGTCTTTTCATTTCGGTTTTCACCGATTGGGGCAGCTCTATTGGCTATGGTCTTGTTTTGTATCGTAAATGAGTTTCGTACTGCAGAAAGGTAAAGGGAAATTTACTTTTCAGTACCGTTTTGTTCGTGAGCGTAGGAGGTCCTATTTCGGTGGATATTGTACGGCTTTTGATTGTAGTAAGTACCCTACATTTATTAACGCTTTTGTTAGGTTTTATTTGAACTGTTTTCCTCAAAGTCTTATTTCCCTAATGAGAAAATTAATAGTAATAATACAAGTAATTTATTTATTAATTATTAATCAATATTACGGAATGTATTAAATCTTTCAATTCATACTCGGACGTCAAAACTTATTATATATGCTCTGTACATATAAATAAAATTGACGTATCTATTTGTAATATTAAATTAACAATGTTTTACAAAATGCATATTAAGAAGTAATATACTTCATATTATGCATTGCGATACCTGTAATTTCCTGATTATTCCGGCTAATCTCCAAAAATGCTAGAGCGATTTTGAGGGGACTTTTACTAGAAGATAGTTGAAGTTATGAGAAGTAAATTTGGCTATTTTATTTTAGCAAAATAAATAGGGTCCCACGCAAAAAAGACTGTGGAATAGTGACTAAATACTCACGCGGTCGTGGGTTTGACGCAGACAAAGTCGCAGGCACCAGCTAGTCAAAAATAAATTTGTTTAGACAAGCTTTCTCTTATCATCATCATCATTTCAGCCGAAAGACGTCCACTGTTGGACATATACCTTCCCCAAGTGTCGCCACAATGAACGGTCCTGTGCGTCTCGCATCCATCGGATTCCCGTAACCGTCACCAGGTCATCAGTCCACCTTGAAGGAGGCCTTCCAACGCTACGTCTTCCGGTACGTGGTCGCCAGAATCTTTCGGCTCCAACGGCCATCCGTTCTGCGAGCAATGTGTCCTACTCATTGCCACTTAAGTTTGGCGATTCTTCCTTTCTCTTATAAATATACATAGGTAACTAGCTTCAGCTTTAAACAAACCACGAAAACTTCACGATTTTCAAGTCAGAAGCCTTCCCATAACCAATGAAAAAAAAAGGTACGAAGCAAAAGACATCTCAAGGACACTTATTTGAAAATGCCATTCAGGGTTTTTCCTCGTGAAACTTTTCCAGCTTCTTCGGGTAACTAAGCGTTCACTACTTAATTACGAGACAAGCCCCTTTTCAACCTCGCGCATTTTCTTACTTCGTCAAAAGGGTATAGACAATTTTCTTTTTTTTCCTTTTTCTTTTTACACAATAAGACTGCTTTATGCTTCATGTCAAAGTGATTTAGCAGACTGCAGAATGATTAAAATTAAATTGGTTGCGGAATGAGGGAAGATATAATTATCTCCATATATAAAAATGAATCTCTATTTCTCTTGAAAACGACTATATTGGTTTCATTAATCTTTTTAGGTTTTCGTACCTAAAGGGTAAAAGCCGGACCTTATTGCTATCACTCCGCTGTTCATCTATCTGTTAACAGGATGTATCTCATAAACCGTGGTAGCTAAACAGTTAAAATATTCATAGACGATGTATTTCTGTGTATCATCATCATTATTTCAGCCGAAAGACGTCCACTGTTGGACATAGGCCTCCCCCAAATGCCGCCACAATGACCGGTCCTGTACGTCTCGTATCCATTGGATTCCCGCGACCGTCACCAGGTCATCGGTCCACCTTGAGGGAGGCCTTCCAACACTTCGTCTTCCGGTACGTGGTCGCCATTCCAGAACCTTTCGTCCCCATCGACCATCTGTTCTGCGAGCAATGTGCCCTGCCCACTGCCACTTAAGTTTGGCAATTCTTCGGGCTATGTCTGTAACCTTGGTTCTCCTGCGGATATCTTCATTTCTGACGCAATCACGCAAGAAAACTCCGAGCACAGCCCTTTCCATTGCCCTTTGAGTGACTTTAAGCCTTCTGATGAGGCCCATTGTAAGCGACCATGTTTCGGAGCCATATGTCATCACTGTTGCCGCTATAAAAACAAATACTAAAAACAGAATAAAGTAAATATTTATTGGGACTCCCATACAGCAAACGTTTGCTAAAAGGATTTAGATTAATTAAACTTTGGTACACGGGTAGACCATTTCTTGGAATGAGAATAGAGTACCTACTTTTTATTCCAAGAGTGTGTTTCCTGAAGAAGCCGCTGGTACAAAAGACTAGGTTAGTCTTTTCATAGGTAAAAACATTTTAACAGATTTTTTTTTCAGATAGATAGATATATTCTTTATTGTAACACCAATAATATAATAACAATAGGAACTTAAAATTAATACAGTATCACAATGGGCGGTCTTATCGCTAAGAGCTATTTTTTACAGACAACCTTTGGATGGATTTGTCAGAGAAGGAGACTTTTTCTCCTTCTTTGATATATAATATAGTATATACGCAGGTAGTGTGTGGTGTACTATTTATATATGTATATACATACAATACATAACTAATAAAATACATATGATACCAACAATATAAAAAAACAGGAGGTTTTAAGGTGGGGGAATCATCTAATGACATCTCCTGCTCTAGTGTCCGGAGCTAGAGACCGTATCAGATTTTTATTGACTAAAACCACACCATCCTTCTTCTTCTTCATCCTTTGGCGTTCTAGAACCACGAGCATCCTATGATTTTATTAGATAGCAGCATCATCTTCCTGCCCTTGTCCCGTGTTATTTGGGGTCGGCGCAACATGTTTTTTTCTTCCATTCTGCCCTGTCACTCGTCATGCTATCACTAACTTCCTTTTCTTTCATATTACACTTCACACAATCTATCTATCTATTTTAATAGATAGTAGCAAATACTAAAAATGTAAAAAACAGTATTCTTATCAACAGCAATGAACTTACAAAGTTATTAAAATGTATGTAAAGGAAATGTACGGTATATTTGATGGGCCTCTGCAGATTAATACTGCCATTACGGGCGAGCAGTCAGCTACAGAGGTGAAATCGTGCTACTGTGAATGTTACAAGATTATCCTATCTTGTTGTAAATAACATTGTAAATTGTGTTATGGCTTTTAATATGTATGCTAATATTAAGAGGGCCCTTCCCGACCCGTCTATCGTCAACCTGAGCATGGTTTAAAAGCGTGTTGATTCATTCAACGCATAGCATAGCATGGCATAGCATAGTCGGCATTATAACGTTCCCTCTGTTAGGACTTAGGCCTCCTCTCTAGGAGAGAGAATGGGCCGTAATCCACCACGCGGGTCCAGTTCGGGTTGGTGGATGTCACATGTCTTCGAATTTTTTGCTCTAGGACATGCCAGTTTCCTCCTTGCGTTTCATCCAACGCAATATTTGAGAAAGAGGCAACGCGAAAAAAGTAAGATAACACCTGAACGTTTTCTTGGCATTCGGTAATTTTGTCATTCACTAAAATATTTCACAAAACTCGTTTAAAAAAATACATGTTTTTTTTTTTTATTTGAAAGGTTTTTAGAAAAAAAATACGTCATTCTAATCTTGACTAATTGTAGGTACAAGGTATCCATATTTTTTTTTTACTTTTTAATTTACGAATACATTATGAAGGGCCAAAGTTCAAAGTTCATATAAAATAGCATATTTTCAGAGGTCTTTACCGGATTAGTTTTACACAACTGATTTGATTTTAATAGAAACCTAGATATTATCCACAAGATATCTGTGTTTCCAAAATATCTAGCGAAAGATGTGTAATAACGTCTTAATCAAGTAGAAGCGGTTGTATGAAAAATAATGATAACGCATCTCAGGTTGGACGCTCTTAAGCGGGAGGTATCGGAGCTTCGAATATTGTCTGGATAGCGAAATGTGTTGGATTTAAATGAAGCTACCGATAAAATGCATTCGTGGTATTGTGAACAGCTGCCCGCCGATATTCTAATGCGTTTGCCGTTAGTTGGCGAGTCAGTAAGTTAATTAGTTGGAGTTCTGTAATGTATGAGTTCATTTTCACGCCTATTTTGGCTGAAATGATGTACAGACACGAAGCAGCAAAAAGCATTTATTTTTAGTTAATGTACTTACCCTATAATTTGTTTTATTTACCTACTATTGAAGGACGGAAGAAGGAAAATATACCTTTATTACTTTTTATTTGTTGTCTTGTTGTCAAGATTTGTATGTACACTATAATGTACTATAAATGCATACTGTGTATGAATTTATTGTTTCTTTCCTTGGGGACCGGCACTGTACTTCTTAACACAGTTTATCTATAAACCAGCTAGGAATATAGCACCTCACACACCAATTTATTGTAGTCTTTGTACATGGTAAACTATTCTGTAAATTTTCATCACGTATTACAATATTTTTAACGAATAAAGAGACAAGAAAAGCATTTAGTAACTCATCGAAGTGTGTCCCAAATTCAAAACTAAAGTTCGTCTCGACTTTGCAACGCCCTAAATATCTAACGAGTACGTAAATTATAGCTAAACCAACACTATGTACAACAAACAATGTGTTTCCCCAGATTTTTACAACCGCTAACGTTGCTCGGTATAAAACGGCTTATGAAAAACCAAACATCGTAAATGTCTGCACTGAAACGACGCCAGTAAACGTCTTGTGCAAACCATAAACTTTCTATGTATAGCTACGCTCACCCATTGTTTTCTCAGTGACGACTAGCGAATCAAATTATTGGCTACACCACACCATAGGAAAATCGTCCGTATTTACCAGACTAGTGAGCTAAAATCGCGTGAAAAACACATAGAGCCGCGCCAAAGTGGGGGTAACAATTGTCTATTGTGTTGGCTATCTCTTTTGCGCATCGCGGCGGCGACTTTGTGTGAGCAGGACAGGTGTATACTGCTGTTGTTTTCTCTCACAATGCGCTGTGGAAATGGGCACCGCCTTTGTAGTGAGGATTTTCTTCTATTCGTCCATTTACACGGGTTTAGCGGTGTGTTATAACGTTCTGTGCGCATGTCTATTTGGTTATGATTTCACGGTGTAATGCTGAAGGTTTCCGATTCGTGATTGTGGGCGGGTTAAGATTAGCTTAGGTATTAGATATAGGATTATATGAAGTTGTATTATAATAGTGAGTCAATAGGTGGACATAGATCCCTGAAAAATATGAAAAAATGGTGTGCGGCACAGCGCTGAGGCCTTGACTAATTCAAAGGGTAATTTTTAAATAAAGTTTGCTCTAAATATTCTTGTCAGTTAAGGTTTAATTCTACTACGGTATTTTTTTGTTATCAGAGACATGCAGTCTTGCTACCTATAATTATTTATTAAACTATGCCCACTAAGAATTCTAGATAACGACAAAGCAAAAACCCGACGACTGAAGATCGTAAAAATGCACAGGTTTTTATGTTGTTGACAAACTATTAAATTGCTGCAATAAATCGATTAAAACCACAAAGTACTTACGTTTAGTAATTTTAGTGCCAGCGTTAGGCAACCTAAGCTATTAAAATTCTACTCAAGATAACTAAGTCGTGTTTCTAATTTGTGTGAAACATGTAAGCAGTTAAAATACTTAAATAGTGTAAAACGTGATGTATGGTGCGGTTCATAGGAACAAATAGGGGTGATGGCGGATGCCAATCATAAATCGTTTCTCGATGACTAATCGTTCTGTCAGTAAACTAATCGATAAACTGTACATCGTGGATGTTCGACGTTTCGAAATGTTAAAACTGGCTGTTGAAGTGGCGCTCTTTAAATAAAATATAAAACGAATAATTTTTTAAAACACTTACTCGAATACCGGCTGTTTTCCCGCCGCTTTTAGGCACGCAATAGAATATTTTCCGTACTAGTGCGGAAAATAGTGCCACAATAACCACAATGTTATTATATGTATGGTAACAGACTGTCCGCGCTTCGACCCCCACAAGTCAATCCCGTTTATGCATTTCTTCGTAAGTTTATTTAAAAAAGTCGTTTAATACACGTGCAATTCCGCCTCGGTGGCTATGACAAACTTTCTGCACTTGTATCAAAATGTACTATTATTGATAAAAAAAGAATGACGAAATTTTGAAAATACAATTCATCTATAACGTTGGTAAAAGATTTTGGCGGAATTTTTTTCGAGTATCTGTTTGAGTCACAAATTGATTCCTGGAAGACATAGTGAGATAAAATTGGTGTAGTTTTGTATCTCAAGTGTCTGCGCAACTGAACAATATATAGACAATTTAAACAGGAGCGATCTCGCTAAATTGGTGCTAAGAATGTTATTGTAGTAGGTACTGATTACTTCTGCGAAGCTTACTGAGAAGGTTGATTCGATATATTTGCTGCCAAATACCTGCAAAAACATTAGAATGTGTTACATTCATATTTTAATAAAGCTCAAAGTACGTAAATAAAATAGAGAGTGTAAAAACTAAAACTTTTTAAACTTGATAGTGGCTAAATGTAAAAACTGAAAAAAAAACTGGTTGCTTTATTTTCAAATTTTATTTTTATTTGCAGAATTGTTGTAAATATATAGGCATCCTAAAAAAGGCTCAAACACTATTCGTCATAAAAGTACCTAAATAAGAAATAAAATAAACCATTTCGCTTCGGTTGTCGGTTAAAAAGTCCCACCACTAACCACGCTAAAGAGCGAGTTACCACCAACTTTTAATATTATCTTTTTAAAGTTTTTAATCAAAAACGTTGTCAACACATGTCTGTCCGTCACTCCAGTAGTTTTCTTTCAGGAACTAATTGGTCTGACACGGTTTAACCCCTCGAATGTGAGGGATATATATATTTTTTAATTTAAAATATTTTTTTAAAGAGCAACTTGTTGACTCGCTTTACCAGTCGTAGTTGACGGTTAATGGGAAATGACACCTTTTAAAAATGTTCCATTTTTAGTTTCGATGCGACAGTTATTTCTTTTAAATTATTAAAAATAATAGAAACTTTTATAATTTTGATTTTATATGACGTTGTTACCTGTGGTCGAACTTTACGTATTTTCTGTAACCACTTGTTACTGGTGATAACATTTCTGGATTTCTATGTGGTCTGTGACTTATAGGTACCTACTTTGCCCACATAATATTGCTATAGTAATAATTAGTCACAGTAGAACAACACGATTACCTCATTATTAAAACTTTTATAGGTATCGAGGGAAGACCCTACTTGCGTACCTACCAAACTCAACGTACAATAATTACGACATTTTTTTTTCCAGTTAAACATAATTTAAGTAGCTCCTTTTCATCAGCCCTCATCCCTCCATCACTGGCAACCGTCACAACACAAATAACGGACATACAAATATGGCCACCCTACTAATTTATTTGTTTTTAATTTTTAAAAACAGAACGAGGAAGCGGACCAATGAGACGCGTCCTCCGACTGATTGTCAATTAGCGACATCAAACGGGCTTTTTGCGAATTAAGCGGTCGTTTGTGTTCATTTTTTGTCCGCTAGCCGTCGCGCACTGGCGCTTGATGCGTTTTTCCGTTTATACGTTTCATTTTCATATTTCCGTTTGTCTGGCCCTATGGGGAGGGCACAATAGGGTGTCTGCATACATATGCCGCCGATGCTTTCCATTTATTTCGGTGATATTTTAATTCGAGTGAGTGCCCTCGTCGAGACGGATTAAATTTTTTGATGTTTGTTATTTTTTTACCTGATTGGTAGCGGGATATTACCTGTTAGTGTAGATTTGCTTGCGAAATACGACTAAGGAAAACCTGATGAGGTAATTTAGCACGTCACGCATTTATTTCTCAAAACAATGCAGACATACCACATGCCCATATCAATCAGTAGGTATGCAGGCCATTTAGGTATTAAAAAAAAACAGGTTAGCCTCGTTACAATGGAAATAATTAAATTAAGGAAAAATCAATTAACTCTGAAGTGATGACTATATTATTATTTAAACCTATTGAATATTTGCATATTTTTGTGAATTTAATTTACCTGAAGTCCGAACCGTGATAATTGGCACGTATTTAACTTTGACCGTTATTATATTTATGATTTTCCATCTTATTATTCTGAAGTCATACTGCACCGATATTATATACTATACGACAAGCATTTTCCCATTTTCAGCAAATGAGTGTTGTAATGTCGGCCGGGCCATCCGTTAAAATGTAACACCAACAGACCGAACAAAACAGTCTGGCGTTGTAAAGACAAAACATAAAAAAAGTCCGTGAATCGAACGCGCCCGCCGTATCGAACGCTATACCGAATGCTGCAGCACAGTCAACAAAGGGACGTTCTGAAAAAAACGCGCGAATACGAACGGCCCACCATTAGCCGCTCCCATTTGCACCGCTATACAAGTATAGATGGGCCTCTTCAATCTATACCGTCAACAATTGTAGGGCTGCTGTCAGTGTTAGGGCGGAATTCACTAATAAAACTAATCGCGTTTTAACGTTTGTCCGCTATCTCTATTTTTCTTAGGGTTTAGCGCCCACACGGATGATATCTTTCAGTTTGATCTCAAGACTTTTTCGGGGAAAAATTACACAAGACAACTGGTTCTACAGTGTAGTAAAAACTGGGTTAGCGATAGTGATAACTCACAACCGCTCTATCTTATCTATCTTCTTCTAATATATATAAAAGTATCGTGTCATAGTGTTTGTTATCGAACTCCTTCGAAACAGCTTGACCAATTTTTATGAAATTTTTTTGTGTATACCTACAACCTGTTCTCAGGTCTACCAAATCTACATTTGGTCTACACCTGAGAATAGGTTGTAAGTTATTTTCTACCCCCATCTTTTTCCTTGATATTTTTATGGCAGAACAACGTTTTCCGGGTCAGCTAGTTATTTGATATAATTTCTTGAGTGCAAACATATTCTAGACTATTTTGCCTTCTTTTACTAGAAACTGAATCTAATAGATAACATTTCCAATCATAAAAGTACAACTGAAATCTCCTATGCCATCTGGACCTCTCTATATACAGAAGTTAAAAAAAAAAACATTTTTTTTATGGCAACCCTGTTCAGAGGGCATGTGATCGAGTGTTGTTCGAGTTTTTATCGCTGATTCATTAGTATGAGAGTGTCTTTGTTGCTGACTGCACGGGCGCCGCCGCTCAGCACAATATGCATTCAACATGAAAATTGATTCGAAATGAAAGGATACACGCCATTGTATGCATTGCTAATTGAAAATGAATGCGAGCCCAGTAATTAGGGGATATGTGATCTATCTATTGTTGCAGTCTTTGTGACGTTTCGTTTGATAAATACTGGAATTAATGTCAAACAAAACGATTATTTTGATTTGTAAATTGATAGGGGAAATAATTTAGAATTGAATTGCGGTGGAAACATTATAATTATTATAAAGCTGATTCAACTTATTCATTATATTGGAAAAATATTAATATTCCACACAAATGAAAACTTTCACACACTTAGGTACATTTCCATAATAACAGATAGATACCTACCTACTTAGTAAAATTGAGTCTAAATACATAAAAACAAAAGGGACAATGCCACTTGACAGGCTCGTCTAAATAACAAAGTCTTTGAAAGAACCACGGCCCCGGAACAAACCTAATTTGTAAAAAGGGTAAACAAAAAGTGGAAGTTGAGGGAGGAATTACAATGAAAGAACCTGGTCCCTACATCGGGCCCTTTTAAGATTTAAAACCAGTTATCAAGTTTTCATTATAACCCTACTTTTGTCGTTTTTATTGGTTTTGGTAAAGGTTACAATATTGATAGCAGAATTTGATATATTTTGCAAAAATTAGCTATTAAATATACCTCCGTAGACCTTTCTAAGACTTGTGCTGTGTTTTGTTGAAGGATATTTCCTTATTGATTGCTTCCAAAATTGTTCTCGTCAAAATCTGAATTCCACGCCTCTTAGACCAACCACCAAGCTTAGATACTGACGTGACCACAGTTTTACATTTCACATAATTAACTACAAAGGACCGTGCTTAAGGAACTACGATGCATCATCCATACATTACGTTTAACTACGCAAAAAGACAAAACGACTTCATTGGAAAGAAATTCCGCAATATCCCATAACAATTATCAATAGCATTGTAGAAAATTCATGTTATGATGTACAGTTGGAGTCTTGTAAGTAAAACGACCATTTAAACGACACCGTGGAGCTGTCAACTCCATAAATGCGCATGAAATGGAACAATAACCACAAGTTTACGAACTGAACGTAAAGCTCCAAAACAGGAATAAACCTCCATTCCTTAGCCCTTTTCAATTCGTGACCTAGCATGCAAAACAGATGTCTGGAGCCAGATAAAAGCCTTTGAAAACAAAGTATTACCACTCGTTCCTAAGTGGGGTGGAGAGGTCAAACACAATCGAGGACCTCTATTTTAGTATACTTGCTATTCCAATTAGTGAATAATGTGATTAGTTTTGCTTTGCTTTCGGTCTTTATAAAAATATAGCGCTTAGTTCGGACATCAACAGTCTATCTCAGTTATTACGTGTTTGTTTCTGTCTAAAGTAACTTGAATTTATGATTTATGTACTACAAGATATTTGTGAAAAAATGCCGCCTAATTACTATTAGGTACTACTTGCAGAAATCCCAATCAATGTTTAACTGGACTTAAGAGTATTACGTTTAATAGCCAACCAATTATATATTGATTGCATATTTTTCACACATTTTATAAATTAGTACTAGTTTGGTATTAGAAAAAGTTTAATTTGAATCGTATGTACTTAAACTGTGTGTACACTTTTTTGCGTAACAAGTAAGTCAGGTGACTCTTAAATCAAAAGAACAAAAAATGCATAGACATAACATACGCCCACTAAATAAGGTGTGAAGAGCGAACCGGGCGGGTAAGATTGGCAAAGAAAATCCCTATGCCGTGGAAACAGAAGAAGACAGAATAATCCTGGACCTATTTATCTCTAGCGATGTTAATCCGACAAACTTCAATACAACAAGTTGGCAGCTGCAAACGAGGTCATCTATGTACTTTATTTTTAATACAAAATATGAAATCGGATAGTATTGAAGACGTGACAAAAATTGGTATCAGCCATTTTTCTAGGAGATCAAACGCGTCAACTGTATTCAGATCAATTTTTAATTCGTAAGCTGAAACTGATGTGATATGTCTGATTGTTATTAATATCAGAAATTATTGGGTCACCTAAAATTATAAATGTGTTGAAATGTAGCAAATTCCTAGACTCGAAGTCAGCTTTTTCATTCTTCATATTCTTTTTTATTTAGCTTCTTTTCCGTTGGTTTTGGCAAAATGCTATCGATCAGCTTCCGTTCCTCAGTATTGATCCTTAGTATTTCTCGTATAATTTTTTGACTACCGTTGGCATTTAATGCTGAATTTATATCTGCCCTTCTTTGTGCCATGCTACCCTGGTTCGTATAAATCTCAACTAGTAGACTTTTGCCTCTCAAAAAAGAATTATCTACTATCCTTACCTTAGCGTGTTCCTGCTGCGCCAGTAGCTGCTCCCTCACCATCTGCAGCTGCAAAATCATCTCGGACAGCTGCCGCTCCTTCTCCAGGACACTCTCACCAGCCAGCGCCTGCAAGGCTGCTGCGTCCAGTACTGCTCGTCGCTCGCTGTGAATAGGGAGGTGGGATTAGTTGGTTTATATTTCTTTTAGTTTCAGTTAGAAGATGTGCTGAATTTTATCTTGGTATTTAGTATTTACCATCAGCTTTCTTTAATAAAAGTTTACTACTACGTTGGCAAATATTAGCCTTGCAACTCAAATGGTATCAGAATACTGATAATAAAAAAAAAATGAATATTATTCATATGATATTAAAAATATTGACGAAATTAGAAAAGAGTCAATGTTTTTAAGTTAATTTTTACTAAGGTCAAAGTTTGCATATGTATGTTTGTACTCCTACACGCTCAACAGATTTGAATGAAAGACACACGGATAGACTACGTTCCGAAATAACACATAGGGCACTCTTACTGCGGAAGTTTCCCTTGGAATAATTTTCAATTTTGACACGAGCCGCAGGCGAAAGCTAGTCTATACATATTTTCAATAAGCACTCGCCATAAGATCAACAGCCCAAGTACATAGGTACAATTCTTAAATTAGAATGGCGAGCAAAAACTCGCATAAACAAGCATTTGATGATCCTGGCACATAAAGTTTAATGCAATTTCCTAAACTAACATGGCGTGTTAATATGACGGTTTGGAATAGAAAATGTGTAACATTATGTAACTTTGTATCGCAGACGAATTCGCGTGAATAATTCATGGTGGCGTTACGAAGCTGGTGCTGTACGATATCAACAACAAAGATTGTGTGAAGCCACGATCGTGTGCTGCTACTTTTAGAACTCGATCTATGATGAAAATATTTTTTGAATTTAGAAACACCAGACTGATCAGACGTACGGCGATGCGCCATCAGTACAGGGTGGACATCCAACCCTTACGCACAAAACGTTTTGGAAACACATTCATTGTGCGTATAGCTAAGGAGTGGAATTACCTACCGGAGTCTGTGTTTCTTGATAGCTACAACCTAGGGATCTTTAAGTCAAGAGCGAATAGGTTACTTCTAGACGAGTGTGCTTCATTGTCGACCACATCGTCGCTTTCTATCAGGTGAGATATTGCGAGCATATCAACGTGTTAAGTTGTTTTTGTAACAGAAGGTAAAATATATTTCTTCCTTTTTTGTTTCTAAGGCCTAATAGTAGAAAGTGTTGTTATATTAGCAGTAATTTTATCGAATATATATCAACCAAATACAATCTAATTTAACTGTTATTAGTGTCACAGTCTTAAAGCCAAGTTACTTCTGAATTGTTTTCTCTCGAACCAATACGTTTCAAAGTTTCAAGTCTTCCTCGCTTCCATTTGAGTTCCGTAGTAGAGGCACGTCACTCCGGGACGCAAACAAATGCATCAGAGGACTCCTCTGAATTATTAATGCTGCGGTCTGAACCTCCTGGCTCCACTCTTTCAAGAGGTTATGATGTAACCTCTTAGTCTTCCGCTATGAATTCTATTGGCTTACATTTTTTAACATTTATTTAAGACTGTAATGTAGGACTTTAAAGTTTTGTTTAGTAGGGGATGAGTTTGGTTAGATGAAGATTCATTTTAGTATAAAAAAATATTCATTTAAAAAGTAATCCTTCAAAACTTCGAAATAAATTAAGTTAATGCTTACTTTTATAAGGATAAATGAATTCAAATTGATTCATGATCAAGCAAATATCACAAAGAAGCTTTATTTTAACTGATTCAGCAATATTGAGAAATGATCAGTTCAGCTCTCTTAATTGCAAAAACTTGAAGGTATACAATTGTTACTCGCTTGTCGGTATATTTCGCAACCTCTTTTATTTTTCACGATACAAAAGATTGGACCACTTTCTTTGAGAAAGGGCTCATTGTGGAACCAGTTCGTTGAAATAATAAATTAACGGTACCTAATTAAAGATCTTATTTTTTACTATGAAACAATTTATAATTCTTGAGAAATGTGTTTAAGCGATTTTTTTGTGTATACAGTGAAAATTGGGATACAAAATAAAAAAAAAGTCGCGTTTATAGAGTAATCGATCAAATGAAAATTTAATCGAACGGTCGTTAGACGTTTTTTAGCTACATTAATACAGACTTTAATGAAAACTTTGATGCCAATCAGCTATAAAGTAACCCATAAACAATTATAATACTCGTGACCAAAGCATTTGAAAATGATCTACTTATCTATATACTCGTACATTATATATAAAAGCGAAATACCACTCACTGATTAATCACGTAATCTCAGAAACTATAACACCTACAAACTTAAAATTTGGCAGGTAAGTTCCTTATAGAGTGTAGACATCCGCTAAGAATGTCGGATTTTATGAAACTCCGCCCCCAAGGGGGTAAAACGGAGATTGGAAGTTTGTATAGAGAAACCTACTTTTACGCGGGCGAAGCCACTGGCAGAATCTAGTTTTGTATATTAACAGCTTATTACTGAAGACATATTTTTTTTTTTATTATTGATAGACTCGCGAGTGGTAAAACACCACTATCACACCTGATGGTAAGCGATGATGTGGTCTACGACAGAGCACGCTTGCCTAGAAGTCACCTATTCACTATTGACTTAAAAACCCCTAAGGGTGTTTTTGATATCTTGCGGTTTTGATCACGCATGCGGGATAGCCCCGCACGCGTAACCCCCGCAAATGTCAATTTCATACAAGTATTTATTGTGATGCGTGGAATACGCACGCGGGACACGTTTTATTTATGCATTTTGAAATTTTTTGCATGCGGGACAAACACGCAAAATTTTTTTACCTTTTCAAATGGAGTACGCTTTAAAAACATGAGACAGATAGCAGCATGACGTATATTATTTCTTGTTCTATTTGAAAAGCCGGAGTATTATGAAAAGCAACAAAAAGTCGTATAAAGTAAGAGCAGTATCGATCACACGATTCCATTCCTGTCACTCAATTCATAGAAATGCGTTTTATTTTCCTGCTCAGTGGAATGCCACTTATGATTTATTGTGTTTTGCTCTCCACTTGTAACCCCATAGGAATCAAACTAGATATATTTGTGGGAAAAACAACGTGTGAGAGGGAGGGTAACGGATTAGGTTTTTAATTGTTTCTTCTTCTTTTGGGCCCTACCAGAACGCCAGCGTTTTTTTTAAGGTGTGATATCATCTATGACTTCTGCGTGATCGAATCAGAAATGAAGATATTCGCAGTTTAACCAAGGTTATCGACATAGCACGAAGAATCGCCAAATTTAAGTGGCAATGGGCAGGGCACATTGCTCGCAGAACAGATGGCCGTTGGGGCCGAAAGGTTCTGTAGTGGCGTTGGAAGGCCCCCTACAAGGTGGACCGATGACCTGGTGAAGGTTGCGGGAATCCGATGGATACGAGACGCACAGGACCGTTCATTGTGGCGACATTTCGGGGAGACGTATGTCCAGCAATGGACGTCTATCGGCTGAAATGATGATGATGATGACTTCTGCCGCTCTAGGGTGTGTCAGACTTTTATCGAATAAAACCACAACTTTGTTTCTTCAGTTGCCTCGTGTTTAAGGACCACGGGTTACCCTTTCAGAATTCAATCCAAGACCCGTGGCATCAGTAGAATTCGGCCCTGCTCCTAAGGTCTTACTGACATCTCGTAGAGGCGCGCGTGGAATACTACGCGCCGTCGATAACTCGGACTTAGTCTGGACCTTTTCCTTTCTTTTTCTTATTTCTGTCAGCAATTTTCAACCTGGGAAGTTCTTTCGATCATGAAATGAGGATTCATTTGGTGCCCAATTTTATGGGAGTTAATTTTAAAAATTCGTTATCTATGTGATCTGTAAACTCTGTATCTGATGAATATGTATGTTTTTTCTCATAATTTTAAGAGGCCAGGATAGTTTTGTATGAGTTCTCTGCCTGGCGTTGGACCGCAAAGGGCAACTGAAGGAATACAGATGGGTTTTAGTCGATAAAAGTCTGACACACCCTCTCGCGCCATCCACAGAGTATGAGGAACCTTTTCGACGGGTCCAAAGTAAAAAGAGTTATCTGCAATTTTGCGATTTTCTGATTCTTAGTAATAATAAGTGAATAATAAGCAGTTTTTAATAAAAATTTTTTTCGTAATCATTATTGAAAAATAAATGAGACGATTTGCCGTGCCTTAGAATATGAATTTTTAGTAAGTTACTACACAAATTCACAAAATTGCAGATAACTTTTTTTACTTTGCACCCGTCGATCTGATGATTTGACATGTAAGAAAAAATACAGTCCTTTATTCTTCTAGTGGATATTAATAAACACAGTTTCTGTCCAAAAAGATGTATAATATAATCAGCCTTGTAATATTCCCACTGCAGGGACTCAGGCTTCAAAGAGAGGGCATAGGCCGTAATCCACCATTTGTGTTGGTGGATGTCACATATTTTCGAATTATTGTTTTTAAGACCACCGTTCATTGTTTTGAGAGCTAGACTAGGTCACACTGATCTCTAGAGAGAGAAAAAAGAGACGACTCCAGGTAAATTACTTAAAAAAAAAAACTAGATCAACGTACACTAAAAGCCAAAAACAATACACTTAGCAGTAACTACATTAGAGAGGGGACTCGTAACTAAACTAGGGTGAACTAATAGACCAATTCACTACCACTCGGTGTTTCGTTCGATAGAATCGATTCGATTATTCCGACTCGCGGCGCACTGCCTACGTTAATTTACTGTTTATCAACATTTGTTTTTGGGCAGCTCTATTTTTTCTCTTTTTGCTTATAATTGTCGTGATATTTTTTTTTAATTTTTCTTATTTTTAAATGCAAAAAAATTACAACTCCCTAATTGACAGTCGAAAGAAAAAAGGGAATGGATAAAAACCAGTTTTTCTTTAGTAAAGTCTTGTTATCCTACATATCTTCAGATTAAATAACCAAGAAAAAAATACTAACTAATCATTAATGTAGTCCACATTTCCTCTCATTCTGGGACATGGTTTAACAGACAACATGACGCGACGGTGGGTTAATAGCTTTGTTTGTAACAAAACAAAAGGTAAAGAGGTGTCTTGAAAATCTCAAGGGTTGCGCCGGGAGCTGGGGTGACGTCATTAAAATGGATGCAAAGGGGACCCACGCTATGAATTTTGACATTCTACAGTGGGCTCCTTTTATGTTTACTTGTTACATTTTTGACGTACTACCATTCTGTGGATAGTAAAGCGATTAACTTCTGACAATGGGCAGTTGTATTTGTACCTTTCCAATTCTTTTTTGCTTGGAACTGCTAACTTATTTTAACCTTTTTTTAAATTAAATGAATTCAAACAAGCTATTATTCGAAAGCTTATATTTCCCATTTACTCAATGAATATTCCAGAATCTCATTAAAATAGAAGATCACTTTTGACCTTTAAAAAACTTTGCCAATTACAGGCAAAGGAAATCGGAGCACTCTATATAATCGAAGTCGGACTTTTAAAAGAAAGTCGTTAAAAAGCCGATCCAATATTACGGCTTGTCACTCCCACCTGTCGATGACGTGATTGTAAAAATATTGTTTCTGTACAAGAATAAAGTCGTAAGTGGCCGTTTTAATGTTGTATTTAAAATTTGGAAAATGCAGCTGTTTTTTGAGGTAAAACGGTAGCGTTTTATTTAAATTAAGAAAAAATGTAAATAATAAAATTAAGTAGATTGATTAATTGATTCAGATAGTAGTATTCCTGGACGTGTCCAGGACTCCAGAATAAGGAACTTTTCTAGAGCCCTGACCGCCGGTAGCTTGGACCCTGTTCCCGATACTGGTAGTATACAATTTTTTATATTTTTGAATGTTTATTTCTATTGTTTCTTTTTTTAAGAAATATTTAAAAATGTATTTAATAAGGTAAATTGACCAATAAAGAAATTAAGTAGCAAAATAATGTTAGTTTTTTTTTGTAGTATTGTGATTTGAAATGCACAATTCCGTATTCATAACAAAAATGGCGTAAGTGGTAGTTAACTTACGCCATTTTTCTAATCAGTACAGATACATTTTTATAAAAATCATTCTTTTAAAATTTTTCTTTGATTTCCCTCCCTTGGCATGGATTTCGATCAAAATTCTCAGCATCAAAGCTGCGAGAAAAGGAAGCAAATGAGACAGTAATTGCTTTCCGTATTATTTGCAGACGTTTCCTTTTGACTTGAAACCGTATCTGTGCGATAATAGTACATTAATTAGCTATCGATTTGAGGGTATTTGAATTCTTTTTTTGTAATATTTTGGGGATCGTCCTAATTAAATATAGAATTAACCTGATTTTTTTTTCTTAATGCCCTTTTAGGGTCAGTTTTGAATAGAAAATATTGAATTAAATGAATGTTGCATTCATGTAATTGTTTATTTATGCAAAAGTGTGAATTCTGAAATTCATGAAATGAAATTATGTTTGTTTTCATATAGTTAGGTTCATATTTTTTACACAATAATTGGATTGGTTTTTGGTAAATGTTTTGTTTTTTTAGTGGATTGATAATCATCAGGAGTTAATTAATTATTATCCACTAAAAAATTCACAAAAATTATACAGGATACACGCGATTTTTTTTTAAACTTTATAAGGTTTGGAAAAAAAAAAGATTCGTCATTAAATCTTGATTAAATGTGCAAGATTTGAATAGTTTTTTTATTTGTTTTTAATTTTATGAGGTAGGTACATTACGTACATTGTGAAGGGCCATTTTCAGATTTACTGGGTTAATTTTACACATATTTCTGATTTGATTTTAATAGGAACCTAGATAATAATAATAATAAATCATAATCACAAAATATCTGTTTCCAAAATATCTAGAGAAAAATGTGTAATAACGTCATTTTAACGTTAGAGAGGTTGTATGAAAAATAATGAAAATGTGTCTCGGGTGGCTGCTCTTAATATGCAACGACTGATCACCACAAATTCCTAGACAAAGAGGCTTTCCAGTTCCATCTCACCATAAAACGCGATTCATTTGTTTTTCCCCGCCAGTCAACGCAGGCATAAAGTATGCATCGCTAGGGTTGACGCGGACAGTTTGCGGCAACAATAAAAAATCCCTTAACGCGAGACAACGGCGTCGTAGGGTTATCCGTCTTGTTTGCCCCTCGCGACAGACACGCCGGATTTGTGTAGATGTGACTTTAGAGTTAGTTACAGTTTCTGTATAGTAGGGGATAGGATGGGCAGTTAAAAAGCGTGATGATCAGTACTCGTTCCTGTTCGTTTGTAGGTAAGTAGCTTAACTTTTTTTGGTGGGAAATCATAAAATGGTCCGGCTCTGGGTGGAGCAATAGGGAGTGTCAGTGAATAAAAATCACATTTTTTTAAGATATAAACCAGTCCTTGACTGCGATCCCATCTGATGGTGCAGTCATGTAATCGTTGATGTTTAATCGTACTAGTTTAAGAGCTTACACACTGTAACCTTAAAGACACTTAAATTACAATCGGACGGGAAGACCGCAGCAGGCAAATTGTTCCATTCCTTCGATGTGTTCTACCTGTGTTTCTTCAGTTACCCTTTGCGATCAGAGCCACGGTTACTCGTTCGAACAATCCAGCAAGAAGCAGGAAGAGGCTTCGCTTTTAAGTTGGGAGGAGTCTATACATTGATATTATATGGTAAGGACATTTAAGAAATTTTTTTTAACCGACTTCAAAAAAGGAGGTTCTCTATTTGCATTTTTCTTTTATATAGTTTAGTACGTCATTTTAGGGTCTGTGGCTTTTACTTATCTTGAAAAATAAGAGGCAACTGTTATACTATTCTTCTTTCTTTCTTTTTCTTTCTTTTTTTTCTAGCTCTGACAACTAATTAGACTGGCCTGTTGGTCTAGTGGTTAGTGGCCCTGACTGCTATGCCGGAGGTCGTGGGTTCGATTCCCACCCAGGACAAATGTTTGTGTGATGAGCACGATCATTTGTTCTGTGTCTGGGTGTAATTTATCAATAATATGTATGTATTAAGAAATATATAAGTATGGTTATCAGTTGTCTAGTACTCATAACACAAGCTCTGCTTAGCTTGGGACTAGACGGCGTTGTGTGATAGTTGTGGAATATTATTATTATTATTAAATTAAGAGTGATTTCAGCAGTTGCCTTCTTTATTTGCCCAAAAGCATCTACGTGACATCGAAGCAACTACGAATCATATCCCATAACATCCTTCTGCTATCTAAACCAACCGTATCCATCCTAATCTCTCCCCCAACAATACACTCATTACGAATTTAACAACCTGCTACCGACATACTCAGTCATGTAGCCCGTTTTTATTGAGTTCGTCACTCCTCAGCGGCGCTCGGCAATGTTCGGCCATCCTCGGCGCGGTACGGCACCGACAAGGGGGACTGATAGCATTTTAAATCAGGTTAAGGTCAACAACAGCATCAGGTACGAACGCTCCGCACTTTGATTCGTAAAAAACTGTCGAAAGCGGGCACTTTTAGATTCAGACCTTGTTTAGATGTCAAAGTTAGGCTATGGAAGTGGGTATGCATGGCGGGGAAGCTCGGAAACTGTTTAATTTCCTGCGAGGATCATTTTCTCACAAAGCTGGACTGCTATCGGCTAGGATGGTCGTGAGGAGAATGTATTTGTTATTCGAGTACTTATATATAAAAAAGAAGTGGTGCAGAAGAAAAGTACCGGCTGATTATTGAAAAATAATAATAATAATTAGACAACTAGATGTCTGCCAGTGGGTTCGCCCGCGTAAAAGTAGAAAATATGCAGCTTATGTCACTCACAGAGACATATAAATTTATTTATTGTCAACTTAGACTTTTTTTTTCCTTGGCCCCAGTAGGCTTCAACCCTGCTGGGCCCCTACAGTTGCTGACATCTCCCTGAGGCGCGCGTGGAACAGTACGCGCCGTGGACAACTTGGGCTCGGTCCGGACGGCTTACAGTTTACACCACACATATATAATAGGCACACATTAATTAACAGAGACTAGACCAAAACACTTAAAAAAATATATAATAAAAAATACATTCAGCCCAACATAAAACCTCCCCTCCTTTTTGAAATCGGTAATTAATAATGAAATTAACGTCAAAAAATATTTAATAATAATAATCAAAATATATCAAAATGAAAGATTAATAATAATGAAAAATTATGTAAAAAATAAAATTCTATTGGTGAAGGAATACTTAAAGTCGGTCAAGTAGTTTTTGTGTTCATTCATTACAAAGAAAAATACAATTCTTTTCTCATTTTCTTAAGAGTGTAGATAATATAGTAGGTAAATTAATTTAAAAAAAAATATTTAATAATTATTAAAAAAATATATATTTTTATTTTTGGTAAAGGTAAATTAAAGAATATATCTATCAATAAATGAAAAGTCAAACCCCCGACGATGTAAAAGACTTAGAAAAGCACAAGCTATTGACTTTCTGGTTTGTCGATCAGCGCCCCAAGTCAGGAGACAATTTAATACGTAATAAGCAACAAATCATCAAGACTTGAGATAGAAATCAATAAATCAAAGCAATGCTTTACAAATAAAAGACCCAATTACGTATGATAGCGATCATCAAATTACCTCTCGATTGTAAATTGAAATAATGTTGTTCTTCGATAATTTCTGTAAAACCGGAATGGGTACCGTTTAGTTTATTGATCCTGGTGCTAATTACGGTAGTTAGATAATTGCAGAGACTAATGTTAAATGATAGAGGTTTTTATTTATTACATTAAGTTGTAATGACGTTTGTGATATATGGTGTGGTTGGTAATAGTGAGAATAAGTCCACCATAGATAAATTTTAGAAATCAAATGAGTATGTACACTTCAATAGTGTTTATTCTCTAAAATATTTTTAAAAGTTCATTTTTAAAATATTTTTTTAGGGATCTTAATTTAGATGAATTTAAAACGCATAGTATTGTTTATGCATTTAGGTATGAATTTATTTTCCCATATGGACAATTTTTCCAATTACTTTATAATAAGTGATAAGTAGGTAGGTACTGTCGTTACATTAATCAACAGCAATTTTAAAGAAAACAAATTAATACTAGTGCTTATCAACTTTAAACGTCGGTTTCCCTCCGCTTACCTCTTTTTATAAATACCTATTTGATTCAGACCTTTCCTGTTCTGATCATTGCTTTCACCAATTTACGATAATGCTACCGTCCAACAAAAACGGTCAGCTATTTTTCTATCCCCTCATACAAAACAGTTTTATTTTACGAAATAGTTTCGCCAAAATCACTGCATAAACCACCGCTCAAATAAATAAAATGGACCGAACCTGTCCGATTCCGCGTCAATAAAAACACATCCCAAATGTAAACGAGAACGATGCATGAATTCTTCATTTCAAATTGTATGGCCATGTTAGGGCATTATCATTTTTAGTGCTTGCCACACTGGTATATTCAGATGGAATTTTTGATGCACTGGCGACACAGCCGTGCTGCGATTGGCCGCCCTGAATATTGTATGAACCAATCACCGCGTTGCGCTTAACGTTGCATTCCAATTTGAAATCGTGAAGGCGGGAAACAGCGACAAAGTTGTGTGTTTTGCAATGGCGTGCAATAGGCATAATTTGTTGTTACACAATCAAATTGGTTTTCCGAACAGGTATGTGGTGGCATAGCGCAGGACATAATTGGAAGGCCGATTATTAGGACGCGGTAGGAGAATTTCCTGCGTTTTATTAGTATTGTGAGTACATTCATGTCTTCTAACCAGTCAGTGCCTTGGCTAATAGCAAATTGGGTGAAATCTTAATAATTATCAATCACAAAACTCATTTCTCTGTATCATATAATCGTGTATGCATGTATTTAAAACTAAACAGAACATTAATTCCACTTAAAGATTCTAAAATGATGATTCGTTTCTAACTGATGCTAACAATAGGAACTGGTAACAATACTGGCGTCAATTCAAAGGAACCCGGAGTTTCATCAGTTTTAAAATTTTGCGCAAAGCCTTGCCGCAACGCAGCATATTCAGATCTCAAGGCCAGAAAATCGTTAAACGAAACGAGTGTTTTCTTACAGTACAACTCGATATTGTAGATAACAAAATTCACTGAGAAGAAATCCCCATTTTTTTCCAGTAACTATGTTATTGTTATAATTAATAATATCTCTCGAACAGTGCACTAATTGTTGTGTTATTTATTAGCGGGCCAGTCGGCAAGATAACCTCTGCCTCAACCGAAATTATTGTTCCTATGTTTTGTGAATCGCTATCTGTTATATTGTTATTGTCTTTATTCGTAATTGGGGCGTGTGCCCGGTGGGAAGTTATTAAAAAGTAGTCCTTTTTAGCTTAAGATTATATGTTCAACGGTCATTGGGAGATAAGATGATGACATGATTATGAGATAGAGGCGCCACTTACCTATTCGAAATCTTTCCTTTCCCGAGTTCGTTTTTGTTAACGATTTTCTCTGAACACATGAGTTCGGAGAAAGTCGTACAAAATTTATGGATGATATTTCGTTCCTTCAGAATTTAATTAACCTAATTATAATATTTTTGTCTAACATTTACCTACGTTTAGCAATTTCAATCATACTAATAAAAAAATAATAATAAAAAGGTGAAAGTTTGCGACTGAGTGTGACTGTTTGTTATTTTTTACGCTCAAATGTCTGAACGAATTTAGATAAAACTTGGTACACGTGTAGACCGTGTCCTGGAATAGTACATAGGATACTTCTTATCCCGGGAGTTTGTCCCCATGGGATAGTTTTCTACTATACTATCACGCGGGCGAAGTCGCTGAAAGCAGCTAGCATCAGAATAAATGCAAAAAGCAATAATGGGTAATTTGTTTCTGTGTGTGTAAGTTGTTTCTGTATGTGCAATGTTTTATGGACTCTGAATGTCCGAAATAAAAATATATTATTATTAAAACCAGAAAAGGGTTTATTGTACCTACTGTACTCATCATTATGAACAGATTTTACAATGAAAGCAACCCTGATGTCGCGAAAAAAACATTTAATTTTAAGGAAAAATACATTTAGAGTTATAACAAAACAATTATGATGTAATCGTTATGTGTAAATTGTTTTTGTCATTTTTGGGACACAAAACACAATCGCTGACACAGTGAACTGCCTATCAAAGTAAATAAAAATTGAGTGGTCTGGTAACATTCCAAGACTAAACTTGGATCAATTATTTCTATTAATAGATAACTGCTCTCTAATGTAGAATTTAGATCAGGAAGTGAAGATAGCAAGAGCACAAAACAATATAACTGATACAAATGATACAGTATTACTCTAAAAGTCGATTTAGCAATCACACGCGTTGGGCATGTTATTTTAAAAATAGACATGACATTCCTAACAAATTGTCGCACAAAACATTAAGATTACCAACATTCCAACAGTGAAAACAATTTCAATTTGCACAATTGCGGTGTTCATGTAACAAACAAACAATTCACTGAACAACGTAAGTTCTGTGTTTCTATGTGTGGGGCAAATCTTTGCAGAAGGCGACTTTGTGAATACCATAAAGAGTTATTGTGGTACACAAAGGAGTATTGTCCTAGCCTTGTTGATTGTCTCTGGTCTTGTGACAGAGACATGTTAGGTGTAGTTTACCTTGAAATCTGTTTTGTACAAGTATTGATTTGTTTGAGTGATGTGATGTTTAGATAGTGCGAAGTAATGGTGAAAAATTTAGAAACTGATCGATACTTGTGACTTTCTGTAAAGAACGAAAAAAGACGATTTATCAACTAATCGTTACTGTGCCTCTATCTAGTCTAGTTTTGAAGATTTTAAATGAATTACACCTGTATCATCTATGTAATTCCTATATTAGCTTCAACGAATTTAAGCGTCGATACGTTAATCCTATGACTTTTGACTATTAAGGTATTCCAAATTACCTTCAAAGCATCAACTCAGAAATAAAATTAAAACACCATAAAACACATAACTTATTGTGTCATTCTCATCATTATTCGTGTGTTAAAACATTTCTCATGGTAAAAGAACAAAAACGCTTGGAACGCCCCCAGGCCTCCATCATCGGTTTTATAAATAAGATATTAATATTAACTAATGTTACGTCTTCTGTAATCTGTAACATTATATTGTGCTTTCTGGTTATATATCACTGTACAAATTATGACTTAGTCTATTGTTAACATTTTGTTGACTGATGTGGCACAAGTTGTGAGCTTCAAGCAGAAATGTAAGTACATATATTGAAATTGTGAGATATCATATAAAATCTAAATTACATTATTGTGTACCTGAAAAGCGTAACTTTGAACACATACAAGAAATACGAGTAACTATGTTAACTCTATACGTGAAACACTGTAGTAGCCATCACAGTATTTTTATTTATGTGTTTAATGACATTTTGTAGAAAATGCAATATCTTTCGTAAGTGCTAGCGCTTTTAACTCTTTTTCTTTTTTCTTGGTTCAACTTTCTGAGTAATTTTTAACTGATTGTCTATACTAATAAGATTTGTCTTTTTGTTTTTAATTAATAAACTCGCTAACCGAAAATTAATGGACTAATTTAATAAAATCCTGTACTATGCTGTTTTATCACTGAGTGCCATAACCATAGGTATATTTTCCACTTTCACGCAGGTGCCGCTAGTAGAATATAGTTTTATATATTTTAACAAAATTTTGTAAATAATAACTAGCATAACTTTCATTTATGCTTATACTTTTTACCTTTTTCCTCTTTTCTTGTTCTAACCTTCTGACTTACTGAAAACTTTATTTGACGATCCTCGCTCTTTTTCATTCAGCATATACTTATACAAGGCACTTTACTAAAACAATCTCTATTACCCACATTACCACACCCGCTCATTTCTCCAACCTTGCTCCACCATTCGAACCCAAAGCCAGCATAACGGAGATGGATTGTAGCGCATTACGGGCTCACGTCTTAATCTCGTCCGCGGCTATTACGGCGTGTTTAATTAGTGCGCACAATAGCCCGCGCCGGCCTTAATAATACGCCAAACGTACCCTTATTGTCTCTGCTATGACTTATTTATGTGTTTGGATCACAATTGTTTCACTCGTTCTATAATTGACGGTGAAATAATAATTATTGTTGCTGCAATGATGTATGCTGATTAATTGATTACTTGTTTTGTTACAGTTGTTTCTTGTTTGAATTTAGCTATCTTGTGCTTACTTGTATCTGACTCACCTTTACTGATTAGAATGTGATAGTTTTGTTTCTATGTATTATCTCGTGAGGTCAGTTTTCTAGCTATTAATCGCAAGAGTAAGTGTGTTTTCTGTATTACACGCAGAGATTATTTCATCAGCTGCTTTTTTGTCTATGTGATGACATTTCATCTTCGAAACTTTTGCATCATGACATTTCATTAAAGATTTCATTCAGTATTTTTCTTTTCTTTATTACAAATGTTTACATGTCAATTGAAAACGTACTTACGACAATGTTTCTCCTGGCAACGGACAACAACATATCCGCGACTACAATCAGAGTTATCAACAAAAGCTATTTATTACAGATAACGCCACTGATAAAGTTGGCACGTAAATATTGACATAGATCACGCTTGACACCGCCTTAACCTTTGTTATAATTATCTTCTATTATTGAACATAATCTATAACTACTTAAATCTGTTAGTAATTTGTGCATCGTTCTATCGTCATTTTATCTGGCCGTAAACGCCAATGGACGAGCTTTTTATCCATGTCAGTAGTCATTTGTTTGAGAGAAAATTACCTTTATAAAATTTAGTTGGCCAAGGCATTAGAGATCGTGCCTGCCATAGCTACAAGATTGTTCGAAAGAGTCATCATGGCCTTGGAACACAAAAGGCAACTGAAGAACCATAGCTGGGATTTAGTTATTTGATGATACTTCACTTAGAGCTGGAAAACTTGTTAGATGAATGATATGATGATGAATAGAGTACATTATCTTGGGTAATATGCCTATACAAACCTATATGCGATGTATTGATTCTACTTGTAAAGCGAGCGTGGCGTAAGACATAGTACAGACACTTTAAGCTATATCAGGTGCAGGGAAGATAGTTTTCTTCAACCACTAAGCATTCGTTCGGTCAACATTTGTTGTGTTATTATTCTTGATAATAATGGATCTTTGACCAGATGAAAATCTTCAATTGCAAAAATAATAAGTCTTATCACAAAGATGTCTTGATGTTATCCTACCAGACAAGTCAATTCAGATTGCATATTTATCGAACTTTGTTGCTAAGGAACATATGATAGACGATTTACATTTAATTGCCCAAGATTGCTAAAAAGGATGCGGGCAAATCTAGTCTGTATTAGATTTCACTGCAGAACCTACCTGGAACCCTATTAGTTCTGCAATTACCTTCTATAATAGTTCTATTTATACTGGCACGTCTAATGTCTCTGAACTATTGATTAATCTACGGACTTTGATACCATGTTGAATTCCGGGCAGGTTTATCATACGACTAATTACACACACTAATAATAGAAGATAGAAAGGCCAATAAAAAACTAGTTTCCGATCGTTATCCAGACGTTTCATCTCAATTATACTTCGGCTTATGAAGCTTTGATAATAAAATCAAAATAGTGAGTCGACCAGAACTCGGAGTTATTCAATAAAATTGGAACAAAACATGGCGGATTAAATGGCGCTGTTTTCTGCAGCATTTATAATTTAGATGTCAATATTGAATTTGATAAAACCATTATTGATATTGATGATGACAGATATAATAATAGGGTATTTGATAAAGTTGTTTCGACCATTAGATTAGGCGAATATAGCTTTATAATGTAAAAGTGTGTAGGCATGTCCAGAGATTTAGTAAGAACTTTATTTAAATTACTAGAATATTTTAACAATAACTACCTACTCTGAAGAGACTAAAACGTCGTAATTTTGATCCTATTTAACTTTTACGTAAACATTTTTAAAGTAAGTTTATATCTGTTAATTTTATTTTACGGATATATAATGGTTGGTTAAAAGTCCTTAAGATGTGACTATCAGACTGAAGACCGATTTCAATAATAAATGCAAGAATAATAACGTGATGTGCACCATTGTGTTGAAGTTCTTTCTCATCTTATAAAAGATGAAATAGCAAATCAGTCTCAACAGTAAAGTAATTTGAATGCTAAAGATAAATTTTTGATTACGAACCCGGATAATCCTAAAGTTCTCGAACACAACAAAGCCACGCAAATTCTCAAAGCGAACAATAACTACTTAAAAAAGACTAAAACAAAACGGTTGACAAGCATTTAACTGCAAACGAGCATAATTAGTCCAGCGATAATCTCACGCTTAGCCGTTGTCTTAACGCATTAGCATCTTGCCGACAATAAACGGTAGAATTGTCGCTTTACACATTCGTTGAGCGCTAAATGACGACTTCCATGGAAATGTGGCACATATAGCCGCAGGTTAGGATTATTAAATCTAGCGTTACATCGTTATTATCTACATCTTCTGTTAAACCTGAGTCTACCCGAGTATACGATTATTTTTTTTATATTAACTCTTATATTAGTAATCTTTTCATGACAGTATCCCCAGGCAAGACTTAATTGAAACAAACTGGTCCTATTTCACTTAATCACGATCACACTTAATAATGTTAGCATATTCAAAAATTACGATAATGTTTTTCTTACTTCAATGAAACTGTTAACCGAACAATTCATATTCATATTTATGGTCGAACGCATCATATTTTATAAGTCCTTTATCGTCTTTAGCAAGAATATTTAAACTTAAACATATTGGTTTAATTACTAGTTATTCTCCATTAATGTTATAGGCTGTAAATAATTCAGTGACCACTTAAACTGGCGTAAAATTATAATGGTATTAACTTTGAAACTGGTAGGCAAACGTGATGTAGTTTTATAAATAACACGTTTCAGATGACCTTTTTATGGTGGCTGTTGAACTATGTCATGATGGTACTAAAAGGGTAACTGTTGTTTACAAGAAAATTGTTTTCGTGAAGCTTCGTTCACGATATTTTGTTCAGGTGTATTAGTAAACTGATTGGCTAGGATAGACGAACATATTGGATTGTATTTGAGAGAAAATCTTTTGTATTCACAAAAGATTTTTTTGTGACTGATAGTGACAGTGTTATTTACAATAATAAAAGTACCATTATTGCAAACTCTCTCAAATATGTTGGAGCTTGTTTTAAACTTGTCCAGTACAACTTTCTTTTTTCGTCAATTTTTAATATTCATAATTCGTCATCTCTCAAGTATATTAATAATTTATCAAAATCTGAAAACTCCACAAGCAAACCCCCAGAGCGCAACATACTAACTAACTCCTTTACGATTTCCGTCACCCGAACTCAGTGGACATACTTGAACGTCGGAATATCTATAAAAGCCTAGTAAAACGTGCGTTTAACGCTTTTATAGTAAACTTGCGGTGGTCCTAACATTGTTTTTAATGTGCAGTAATATGGCTAATTAAATTCTGGTAAACGACTAACTTGAAATGGTGTAAGTGTCTCCGTTTTATTTTAGTGGTCGGCGGCAATGCTTGCTCGAGTCATGAAAATGGGAGTGTTGCGTCACTGCTTTGTAGACGAAACAAAGGAGATAGTGAAATAGGCGTAATGAGTCTTTACAAGATTGATGAAACTATTGTATTCAATATAGTTTATTCTATTCCAGCGAAAGCTAAGGGCACAGGACAGAAGATCGCTGAAAACGCTATTTTAATTTGGCTCAAGTTCAGACCAACATTCTGCAGTCTTTGCCACCACACCTCCAATCTGCTCTGGACTTCAAGGATTGGCCTTGAAGTCCGTCACTGCAATCAGTGTACACCAGGGAGCCTTTTCCTGAATGTCTGACGTAAACAGTAAAGAAACTATAACATTCCTAATTGACTTTCTCCAATAAGATTATTTATTTGGGATACTACAAATACAAACCTGCAACCTCTGTAGTAGGTTGCATGAAAGTACCTGCATGCAGCATGCATGACGTGAAAACTCCTTTCGGTAATGAGTACAAAAAATAAAAAGTTTATGAGATAAATATAACACATAATTTGTTCAAGCAAATAAATCATTTGTTATGTGTATATCAGCTAGTTCATATAATAGCTGAATAATAGGGAAAAATCAATTACGCAATGGAAAGCATACCGGACCTAGCGCACGAACCCTAATTTCACATAAACACGTTATCACTAACGAGATAAATAATAAATTATCGTCTAATAATGATTTCCGTATCTCTTTATAAACATACTGTAACAAAACATTTGATAAATGTTGATGCAGGAAACTATATTATCGACTGCAAAGGGAAGGTGACAAGATCAATTAACTAATAGTAATGTGATGTCTGTCTTGTTAATGAGGTAGTGAACAATGATAGACAGAGGACAAGCAATTGTTACGTGTGCGTCTATAAATGTAATTGATAGGCAATGATGCGACTAATTTATTGCTGTTTTGTTGAAGCCAAAGAGAATCATTCTCACTTAATCTAGTTATTTTCACTGGTAATTATATGTTGTTGAGAAAATGGTGTTAAATTGTATTTCAATAACTTATTAATTTTCCAATCGGGAAAATTCACAGCACATTTAAATTAAAAAAAGTAGAGTAAATAAATTGTCATCATTGGAGTCTCGATATGTCAAAAATATATGTATGTCAAACAGCGCTATGATAAAAATTCACTTACTTGTTCTTATTGACAGGCGTGGTCGACGGGGTTGGCCTTTTCTCCTCCTTAATCGTGCTATTGTTCATTTTCGACGTTAGCCTCTTCAAGACGTCATCCATAGAACGCTTGTGAGGATTACTCAACGACAGAGCGCTGTTGTGGTTCAGCAGTGAGTTGTTGTTGTTACACAGTCCCAAAACCTTCGCCTCAGCCCCAGGACTACTGCATTCTGACGAGCCTCGCCTGCGTGCTTGCAGGTCGTTCACTTGATGAAGACTTAAGAAAGATGATGGGACTAGAAGATTATTTGTCATGTCTAATGTTTGCTCGAATCGTTGCTTCTTTGATGGTCGCTCGTCTTCGTAATTCGTATCCTCACTTATAGAACTCCTTGTGGAGCAACTGGGTGAGAACTTGTAGTAGCTGTGCTGTTCGTTGTCATCAGACTCCTGGTGGTCAGGGAAGTCCAGGTTGGCTGGGCCGGCTTCCTGCTTCTCTGTGTCGGCTGCACCTTCTTGCAATTTCGACGGTGGTGACTTTCGTTTAGATGACATGTTTCTGGAAAAGAAAGAGATTATTAGCTACAGAGTTATGTTGAAGACCAATCAAAGACTAACGGGAAACATGTGACATATATTAAGTCTCTATTAAGACATACTAAGTGCTGTCAAGACTCAGGACTGGTTAATAGCGAGTAGTGACGTCAAGCCTGGAGATGTCCTAATTATCCAGCTGTATTCGTTAGCATGACTGTGCTCGTACTTGCTAAATGCAAAATACAAACATGGTTTACAAACAGTACCACTGTTTGATCGAGATCTCGGGTCAGACGTCAAACGTAGTATTTGTCACCCAAACTCCCCCGACTAGTTACGAAACTCGCTTCGTTAAAGCACCTAATTGGGCTCTACTAATTGTACTAATTGCAGTTACTGCCTCCTTTGGACTTAAGGTGTCCGTCGGTTCATGTAATACCAACCACTTGAGATAGATCCTTAGATACGACTTCATTTTCGTGTGTAGCATCTATTTTGCTAGGGAATTAGAAGGGCGGGGAGAGTCTTCGCAAATTAGCTGATTTTGTATATGTGTGGGTGTTAGGTTATATTGGATTGGCCGATATCGGGATGGTACTCTAAATATTGCGCGTGTGTGTACGATTATAGACTAACATGTGTACTTTGATGCTGATTTGAGTTGGGAACGTCTTCATTGATTGTGTTAACAAACAGTTCCTTTGCGCATAGTGTCTGGCGCTCTGCTTTGATGTTTGTCTACATATCTGCTGTAAGTATTGATGTGATTATTTTGAAACGTTTACGCGGTGTCATCCTTTTGCCGGAATGTTTCATCCTTTGAACTTCAGTGACAAATGAGATAAACAGATTTAGAGGATATCCATCGTTAGCCGTCGAGATGTTGGGACTATTTTGGCATGGTCGCTAACTCTTTGTTAAAATGCCAGACTACCTTCTAACGGTTGAGGATAATCTGTTCATTAACATCTGTTACTGAACCATTATTACTGGTGTTATAACCAATATGCTTTTGCTATTCTGAATAACAAACTCAATTATATACTGCAGACTTCACGAAATCGAAGTCTACCTGGATACTATTTGAGTAGTTACATTTAAAGATGATATGACCTAAAGTCCTTTAACATTAAATACTAAGAAACTAGACTTAATCCATTTACAATTATTTACATACAGAACATTGTTTGTTCTCACAAGTTTGCTCAAAGTCTGCAAAGTTGGGACAGAACTCAGAAGTAAATGCAGAATCAACATTAAAATTATACGAAGTGTTTATTTCAGTAAAATTATAATTTAAAATAGTTTTGATTGATGAAGTTTTGTAATTTAAATATTGTTAGGTGCTTTAATAGATTCGGTAGGTATTAGCTTTTATAAGTGAAAACTGAAAAATTTAAAATCAATCACTGTTATTTTAAAACAAAAGAAAAAATTTGTTTTATTTTTATTTCTTAAATATTATAAAACAAAGAACTACTGATCGAATTTTCATGCAGCTTTCAGCAATAGACAGAGTGCTTCATGACGAAGGTTTAGGTATAAATGCATACATCATTGTAGAGAGGGAAAATCAAGAATTTCAAAGATTTCTAACATTCGTGCGAAGCTGGGGCTGGTCGCTAGTCCAAAATTAAGACAATATTCACAATACGGAACCAATACACCCACGTACGATGCTGACATTATCGATTTATGAACTAAAAGGTGTCAAATCGATATTGTCGTTGAAAGGCCTGTTAGCACACTGGCACAACAAATTGTGTTAGTGCCCTTGAGACAAAAGGGGGTGATGGTGGAACGCGAAGCTACGAACTAAATGCGAGAAGGTATATCCATAAAATGAAAAAAAAAAATGTGTAAAAGAGTCGATACATCTTTAATTCATCACCCTATGAGACTTACTTTACAGCAACACACCACATAACAAAAGCTTCAGAGATGTTTTTCTATATTTTGTAACTTACGTTTTAATATGGCAGCAACGTTTATATAAGTAAAGAATTTGTGTAAAATAAAAGGGAGTTGTAGACGAATGACAATTGGGCTGCAGAATTGTTCGAAGTAGTCAACGCAGCCCTGGAAAGCAAGAAAAGACACTCCCACTAAATGTGGAGTGAGAGGGATAAATTATTCGATGATTACCCGGTCAAAAAAAAAGAAAAGTGACAATCAATAGTGATTTGATCAATAGTCATTGTTACACCTACAACTCCTTTTCATTAAAATTAAACATCACCTTGAATCAACGAGTTTGTTCTTAGCTTAGGGGCAGTAATTTTATTTGATACGGCTGCGCTCTGATGCGCCTGTTACGATAAAATGCAACAATCAACTTAGTTTTCCACAATAACCCTGCTGTTTTTCTCTAACGTATGCAAACAACGGAAACATATTGTGTTCTTTCCGTTCTTCGCAAATGTCTTTTCAGTTTTATATCTTCATTCTTATTGGTTTGAAGAAAACGAAGAAATAATCGTCACAATTTGTCAACAGTATGTTGGTACAGACAGCAATATCAATCAGCGTTTGCTTGACAATCGATCATTACAATCTAATTTCCGACTAACCCCAACACTATTATTGAATAGTTCCACTCTTTACAAAGTTATATTTTTCTCTGTCAATGCAATACTAGTTTTATTCTCATCTACAGAAGATTCATCACAAAAGAATTGAGTAAATATGTCAATTGTAAATACTAATTTCCTTTTCTTTCTACTGTCATTGACGTCACGTCGTGGCGCGAACAATATGGCGAATTGGCGGGAAATTTGACAGGTCAATATTACGTTCGGAAATGTTTATTTCTCCATTTCATTTTCGCGTTTATGATAATGTTTGTCATAATTTTTGGTGATTGACATTTACAAATATGTGTAATATAGGTAGCAGGAAATTCGCGTCAAATTAAATGCACATTATTTTTTAAATAATGTCGATGCTCATAACATTGATCATGCTGTAATGTAATGTTGACTGAAATATATTTGCTAACGAATTTGCGCTCGTGTTTAATTTTTTAAATTTATTTGTTTGTAGAAAGTAAGGACTTTATTATCACCATCAATTCAAACATTTTAGTTATGTTTTAGAGAGTAATCAGAGATTGCCATTGTTACTGATAATAAGAAGTACAATCAGAAACAACAACTCGTAGCTACAATGGTGCAACTCAATTTCAATTTGCAGGGGTGTGACGTCACAATGACTTCATAAAATTGCTAGCAAATTGTTTTTGTAAACGCTTCCCCTTGTTAAATGGTTTACAAGCGGTAATAAAAGGGTTATCTTTTATTAAGTGTTTTTTTTTACGTTTTTTTTTTATAATTGATTGACGGTCATAGATTTGTGCAGCAGGTAAACAATAGTTGTAGCTATTGAAAAGTAACTTGGTTGGCCCTAAATACTTAATTATGTAAATAATTGCACTTGAGAGTAGGTGAAGTTCTTTGATATACTGAATCCTTATTTTTCAAAACAACTGTAACAAGGAAATAGGAAAATTATTGCGGTTACATGCTATAATCTAAATCACTCAAAAGGCATAGTAAAGAATGCAGGCCCTTCCGTTCAGATACCATTTGACAGTTCACAGATTCCTCTGCTGTAACCTACACCAACTACCATTGCATCATCATCACCCACCTAAACTGTGTTTCTACCATTCTACGGCATTCCACCACTTCGCCCATCTCTAGCACAAAAAGTCGCGCCAACATGTCACACGTGGAGTCCGACTTCTAATTTATACTAGATATTAACATGTGCATCCGTTTAGAAATTAATCAGTGAACGTTGGACGAACGGACGGACAGTTAAGTAAAGGTAACTACTGCCAAGCCTCCAATCTATCTGACGAAGGAAATTGCCGACCCCGTCTTAGATAAATGGCTACGCTAAGGTTTCCTACCCGGCCTGTGTATGTACCTATTAGAGTGTCATCTGAGTAACTAAGTTGTTGGAACTCGCTCTTAAATCTTGTAGATTTGTTGATTGATTTAGTGGATTGCTTCTGCTTGTGTGGAAAGGTTAGATGAGGTGAGAAAAGCAGGGCCGATGTTTTGTTTGCGGGCGACATAATTATAATCGTCTATAAAAACAAAAAGGATTGTTGTTTCTTTAAACGCACTAATCTCTGAAACTGCCAGTCGGATTGGGATTTTTTTTTATGTTTAGGATAGCCAGATTCATGAAAAATACTTAATATAGGCTATATGGTATCACGCTGCGTCCCACGGCAGCGGAAAAGCAACTAAAGACGCGGGTGAAATCGCAAAAGACAGTAAGTTTGATAATGTGCTAATTATAAACAGAAAACAGTTTTTTTTTATTATTAATAGGCTCGCCTTTGACCACTATCTCACCTAATGGTAAGCGATGATGTGGCCGACGATGGAGCACGCTTGCCTCGATGTAACCTATTCACTCTTGACCTAAAGACCCCTTGGTTGTAGTTATCAGGAAACACAGTCTCCGGCAGGGAATTCTACTCCTTAGCTGTACGCATTATGAATGTGTTCCCAAAACGCTTTGTACGTATGGGTGGGATGTCCACCATGTACCGACAGCGCAACGCCGTACGTCTAGTGGTCCGATGATGGAACGGACTTGAATTAAATTGCAACAGATGTTAAAATACCATTAAATCTTTTTACCGTTTAAAAGAAAATTGACAGCAACACAGCTAATGGAAACATTTGGAAAAGAGACATCATAATAAACAGTTCAAATCAAATAAGCGAATAAAGTCCCCGAGAGTCGGCCGAGTACAATAAAAATAAAAATTAAATAGAAAAATATTGTGAAGCGCCAGTAATTGAATGAGGAACGAGAAACATTTTCTTTCCCTTTGGTGAGAAAAGAAAAAAAAATCGTCGGCAAGAAATCTTCTCGTAACAGAATTATTCCTATTCTATAATAAGTTTATTCACAATAAGGCGGCATAAAATGTTTGTAGCGTTCCGTCAAATTAGGTTTCGATGTGCCCATTTTCTTATTTGTTCGTTAGCATTCTAATTTGTTCTCTTTCATTGATTGTTAAGTGTTTTGATCATTATTTATATTAATAGAATACGTATAGGACTTCTGGCAAAATCTATAACAACCAACTAGGGCGATAGTTCTCAATGAACCTGTATCATGAAACTTTTGAATCCACGTGTATCCGTTATAGACATACATTTCCCTAATGTCTCACATCGGTTTTCTTAGAAAAATCAAACCTAATTTAATATTTTCTCAATAGCAACCCCGATGAATGATAATAATTTGCCAGGAAAAGTTATTTCAAAGAAAAACACAAAATGACATGTCAAAACAAGCGCTGCATCGCACAATTGGCTTCTATTGAGTGAAGCGAAGGGAGGTGGAATTATCGGCGGCAAATTACAAGAAAACTCCCTCGTACAGAAACCCGAACAAAATGTAGTCACAAGTGTAACTGCCGACAAGCGATAACGTAACTAGATGTGGCTTCATCTTTCGGGAAAAAACAAAAAAAAAATCAAATGATTTTCATAGTGACACGTTGAATATTGTTTGGGTTTGTGAATCACGTTTCAAAAGAGGAAACCATTTCTTTTATCACATCCTGAAATAACCATGACCTGAACTGTCAACTGGAAAGCAATAAACTCCGAAGAAACACTTTTTATTTTATATACTATTTCCGGACAATCAATAACAATTGAATATTGTTTAGTTTTTCTAACCGCAAATAAAGAAGAAAAACCATCAGCTAAGCCAAAAGTCGTTAAATCTTAGTTTATAACATGTTTGAAAAGGTTCCAGAAAGCACGCATAAATAATATAATTAAAAAAAATATAAGTGTAAATAGTGGATAAACATGTGGACGAAGTCAAAACATCCATTCCATTCTGAAATGCTTATATAATTTGTCATATGTAATATCCAGAAACCAAAACTATGTCTATATTTTGTAACACACCACTTACTGAAACCTTTTGATCTCCAATAAACTTCTTTTCGAAATCGAAATACTGCTTCGTACTAAATTGTTTCTATAAAACGATTACTGAAAGGAAAATTGAAATAATACTTATACCTACTAAGTTAATTTACGTTCCCTAGCTAATAGAATAATAATATAATATTTTTGTGGAGAAAAATGCAACAATTCAGTTTTATTGGTACTTTTCTCCACACCTACATACTGCTATTATTTAATACTTTCTTTGTTGCCAATATGAACAGGTGTACCGTGTATTGTATGAAATATAACGTACTCAAATTCTTTGGAATTTTTGTGAATCTTGCAAAAAATATTTTATTGTAGTTTGTTTTTTTCTTATTTATTTTTGGGTCAGTAGGTGATGTCGCTTCTAGTGAGATACAGATTGTTGTGAACATTTTCTTGCGCCTGACAATGGGGGAAATTACCCATCGGGTGCGCGACAACGCGAGCCGAGTGGGCGAGCCGGCTCGCTAGTGTGGAGTCCACTCATTTATATTTAAATGTGATCGTTTATGTGTTTTGTATTATGGCTGTTGAGCCGTTAATGTACATATTATGATATTGTAATACAATCTCCGTATTAAATATGGAACTTATGTTTTTTTTACCGGATGCCACAAAAGCATTAATTTTTCAATAGAATGAGTGTGTCCCATCATTTTTTAGTATCGTCCATTAGCAATTTAATCAGTTCGGAGCTTTGTAGAAATATCTAGCTTTTTTTAAACTGTGATCTGAACTCATAAGTCGAAATTAAAGATACCTGTTTAGTATTGAGGCCATAATTTTTAACACTTCCAACTGAAGTATTTTTCTTTATAGTGCAAGTCTCTAGCAGAATCCGTCTCCCCAGTAACTGGCGACCCTCGGCGGGCACTGAGACGCTGTATGATTACTGGGTGACAAACAATGCAGTTAATACGACACAATGCCCAATCACCGGCCGCCATTGTTCAGCGGGTCGCTACTTTGTGCCTTTAATTACGGCTTAAGCATTTTTCATGGCAATTGATTTTGGGAAGAGAAAAGCCTCTCGTTCTGTTAAGGAGGGATTGTGAATCAAAATATACTTGCAGTTCATACAATTTCAGATGCTGTCAATACAGACATGAACATTGTACATATATGGAGTTTCTTGCACGTTCTTTTCCATAGATATTTATGCTGTGGAATGTGTAATTAGCTTCACTTGTCTGACTGACCGACTTTTTGTCAATTCTAAAGTCCCTGTAAATGATTTATCTATCTATATATATATAAGGAGAAACTGACTGACTGACATATCAACACGCAGCCGAAACTACTGGGACTAGGAGCGTGAAATTTTGCACCGTAAAGTTAACCTACCTTTTATAACGTTTGCTAGCACTAAGAAAGGATTTCACCCCCTAAGGGGTTGAAACAGGCGTTCAAAGTTTGTATGGAGAAAGCGACTTTCACGCGGGCGAAGCCACTGGCAGAAGCTAGTTTGAAATAAATGTTTTGATTTGATTTGAATACTTGGTATATTGCACAAAGCAAATATAAAAGGCCAAACGAGAATGTACTTTTCTAGATCATCATGATTGAGCCAAAAGACGTTTACAGCTGGACATAAGCCTCCCGCAAGTGTAGCCACGGTCCTATGCGTCTCGCATTTCTTTTTATTTATCAAGAACAATTTACATTGTGTTTGATACATAACATATAAGTACATAATTATTAATAGTATTAATATGAATTCTAAAAGTCAATATGCAATATTTTAACAAAAAAAAACATGATTAGGTGCTAAAACGATAAAAATACAAATATAAAATTGCATATATAAAATAGAAAATTGGAAATAATATTAAATCATGAATTGTCTTGTGAGTACGAGCTTTCCTCTAGTAGAAATGTTTTGAGCTTGAGATCTTAAAAGAGCTAGTGTACAACATTTTTTTATAATCCGCTGGCAGTTCATTTATTTATATTTAGGGTTCCGTACCTCAAAAGGAAAACACAGAACCCTTATAGGATCACTTTGTTGTCCGTCCGTCTGTCTGTCTGTTTGTCAAGACCCTTTATCTCGGAAAAGCGTGGAGGTATCGAGTTGAAATTAAAACCATACTCAGGTCTGCAGTCCCTTGAAGCTGTGAAAAAATCAAACTTGTAAGTTAACGAAAAAATAAGATACGGCCGTTTATGTTGCAAAAAACGTATATTTCGACACTCTCAAAGGAATCAAAATTCATAGGGTACTTCCCGTTATCCTAGAATCCTGAAATTTGGCATGAAGCAAAGTCTCATAGCATAAGTATAGGAAAATATCTGAACACTGTAAATTTGTAGTTACGTCACGAAAATAAAACTTTTTTGCGATTCATAAAAATCTTTGAGACTCGATTCAGAAATTGAACTGTTTTTATAGGTAATTTTGTACGGAATCCTCAGTGCGCGAGTCCGACTCACACTTGCCCGGTTTTTCATCCATGTGAATCCCGCGACCTTACCAGATCATCGGTCCACTTTTTGGGATATACAGACATACACATGAACTTTCGCCTTTATAATATTAGTGAAATAATATCAACAATTAAGGCGCACATAGACGGCACGACACGACGGCGATTTTCCCTAAACAAGCCCGGCTGACGAGACATTGTTACTTAGGTCACTGAAATGAATTGCTAGCGAAACGAACGAAACGAGAGTGAACTGAAACTAAACGCTATTCAACTCGCTCGCTTGGTTGTTTTTTTGCAGTTTTTTCATAGTGTTGGTTGTCTTTTCATGTTACGTCACTTTAAAAGCATGGATTTGAAGGAAGGATTATAAAGCGACAATGCTTTCATTAATCTGGTGTAAGTGAACTCATTTTTTTAATGATATAAACTAGAGCTTGACTACGATCCCACCTGATGGTAAGCAGGTGAAGCGCACTAGTTTATTAAGAGAATATTCACTCTAGCCTTCTTCGCTACACTTCTAAAATAGTATCCGAAACATCGGTTCATAATAATTGGTGGAGCCGCTCAGAGTATTTTTTTAAACTATTATTGATAGGCTTGCGTTTGAACACTATCTCTTCTGATGAAAAGCCACGATTTGTCCGAAGGTGGACCACGCTTGCTTAGAAGTAACCTATTCAGTTTTGACTAAATGATTCCCACTGGGATTCACACAAATGGGAATTCCACTCCTTAGCATTATGCATGGGGCCATGTCCTTATGCTGAGGCTGTCTTGCGTTCATATAACGCATATTTTTACTATAGAATGGGGTCGTGGGGCTCCTTGGACTGGGACCGTGGTCTCAACTTTCACCTTTAAAATATTTTTTTTAGTTGTGTTTTGGGACCATAATGAAAAAGACATTTAAATTCAAAGCATTTTATTCCATATAAACCATTTACAGGCACTTTTGAAATGTCAACAAGACAGTCAGTCAGAAAAAATGATGCTAATTACACATTCCAAAGCGTAGATCTCTATGGAGATGAATGTGCAAGAAACTCTATCCAACACTCGACATGACGCGAATATTAGCACCACTCTGCTCAACCATTTTGAAGGGAACCGTATGATACAACACACGCGCCACCATCAGTGAGACATTAAAGTATGGTTACCAAAAAAATTGTATTTATCTCATTTGTTTGGAAGTTGGGACCGCGGTTCTGATCCAAAGAGCCCCCACGACCCATAGAATGATTGTGATTGGATTGAGTCATTTCGCGTAAATAAATTGTTTTTCTTTCTTTCCTTTCGGAAGAAATTGCGAAAATAAAAAATGTCGGAGATATTTACAGCAGCAAGGAATAATTAAAAAAAAATAATCAGTTATAGTTTATGTTAATAGTTTAAAATTTAATACATTGCAATAATTTAATAACCTCATTAAAACCAGCTCTAAAGCTAAAGTTTGAAGTACAAGCTTTGAAATCCATCACTTTTACATAATGTACAAACACACAGACTTTTCATACACCAGCTAATTACACACATTACCTCCAAATCGATGAAAACTAAAACCATTTTCCATCAACTTGAACACAAAAGCTACAGTAAAAGGGAACAGTGGATACAGAATGGGGAAGTAGAGGAATAGTTGAACATAAATGAGTGGTGCTTTCGAGTCAAGATGTACTCCAGAGTTTTGCAAAGGAACGCTCACAACTGAGGAATTCGGTTTGCGAGAATTACTTCAGGCTCCCTGATCCTTTGTGCAGATGAATAAGTTTGATTGTTTGGGTATGTGGTTGAAGTTGGGGAAATAAGAGGTTTGGTGGAGGCGCACTTTGCATATAAAGGATTCATGGAAATGTCAATTTAAGTTCGGTGGTTATGATGCATGGTTTGCTGCCCTGAAGTGCAAGCATTCAGTTGTACATCCCTATGATTGGAGACACAAACCTACATAGTGGACATCCCACCCATACGAACAAAACGTTTTGGGAAAACATTAATTGTGAGTGCTGCTAAGGAGTGAGTGGAGTTTCCTGTCGGAGTTTGTGTTTCCTGATAGCTACAACCTGGGGATATTTAAGTCAAGAGTGAATAGGTTACTTCTAGACAATTCATCAGATAAGATAGTGGTGGAAAAAGATCAGTGATGACGGTGAAGTAAAACATCGTGAAGATTCGTACAGATGTGGACAATGTCCTTCTGATGAATGACGTCTATATGCAGTGCGCAGGCAACAATGGTTCCTCCATCAATGATGACATTACAGCCTGGTGTTATGATAATAATAACTGTTATGTTTTACAAAAATAACATTAGTATCCATTTTAAAAAGTCATTGCCCGACCAAAAAATAATGACAAGCAAGTCACCGATTGTCATTCAGCTACTTTAAACATCACGATGTTTATCCTACGTCTCATCTCCCTCCCCTTCGGATAAAATAAACAAGTGCACATCCTTTGACAGTGCAACACAAACAATTGTCCAAATCATAAACAATGGTTCACATCGCAAATATAACCCGAGTCCCGCACAAAGTATCCCTATGTATAATGAACCATTCATTCTACCAAACAAACTCCAACCAACCATATGCAATAATTCCATACAGGACCAGCCAATACGATAAAGCTGTAACCCCCTATCATGTTACAAAGGATTCTAAATCGAAAATAGATGGCAGTAAAACCGAGAATTAAATGACTAACGTAATAGATGTAAATCCTTGGTTCGCTGACAAAGAACAGAAGCGATTTCACGACATCAAAGTGGAACACGACATATTACGCTACAAAATAAACACCAGAATAAATACATCGAAATGTTTGTTCGGAAATATTCGGCGACGGGGTGATCATATTCTAAATTATCTGTTAACAGAGGGTAGTTTCAGAACCCTTTTGACGGCAGGATTAATTTGCTGTTTGTGTGTATACTGTTGTCTCTGTGAATGGATTTGCAATTAATAAGACTACCTATATGAACCCACATTTGTGTTCATTTATCTATACCTATACCTTCCTACGGGAGGTGTACACACATTTCTGTCTGCAAACATGAGCACACAATAATAGCAGTATTAAAACTTTTCTAACGAACCCAGATTGTTCGCGGCGCGTCTGAGTTGAAATACGAGTAAACTCAAAAATGGTAGGCTATAATTTGCACATAAAACGTATCCTAATGGCACCGTACGTGATCACTTATTCGGTGGACTCACAAAGCAGGCCATCTTCATCTGAAAGCAGACTCTGATTTAAATACATTATTCTTGTAATAACAGTCGAGCACCGGACGGAGGGAGACCCATTGAAGTCGTAGAATACATTATTTTAATTTGTACCACCTCTTTGTGACCCCATCAGGGAATTAATGGATTCAAAGCCTTCTCTTCCGTTCGACAAAGAATAATTTACTAAGTAAATGAACGGACAGACAATCGCGTTAGAACCCGAGTTTTGTTTCGATTGTAGATTAAAGAGTGGCGAATCTGTGAAAGGGGCACCTTTCAGTCTGTGCCTTTGTGAACGTTATCTCTGTTAATTTTGGAAGGTCAATGAATAAAATACACAGTGGGATTTCATTATTCATCTTCGAGCTTTGATTACGTTTAACATTCAGTAAATAAAGGTTATTTTTTCGTATGTGAGCGTTTCAATAAATACTGATTGAAGTTTGTGTGGGGTTCTATTACGATATTGCATCGCGAACACTGAATGGCAAAGCAATAATCTAAATTGAAATAGCTTGTGTCTAAGATGTACTGGAGTTGGTCTCAATTCGGTATTCATTGGGAGCGGTAGAATAGAGGAGCTATAGAGAATTATTGTCAAATCTCAAGGGTAATGCGACCGGGTCGGCGAGAGCGGGAAGGGGCACTATTGATGTTTTAGAATAGTGGCATTTGCTTAAGTGCAATAGTTTTACACATCTCCGAGGAATTTGACCTGATGGCTTCTACGTTAGTAACAGACTGTTTTGTTTTTTTCACATTATTTCGGTCATTACTA
Organism: Mythimna pallens; assembly: GCA_961205895.1. Lineage (NCBI taxonomy): Eukaryota > Metazoa > Arthropoda > Insecta > Lepidoptera > Noctuidae > Mythimna > Mythimna pallens. The sequence continues at coordinate 6,862,579 of OY540839.1, forward strand.
AAAAAAAAGGTAGCAATAGTAAAGGTAGTACAATAACTGCTTTTATGACAACTCCAAATTATACCTAGCTATATCTCTCTGAAATATCTTCTATTTGATAGGTACCTCGATATATACTGCGGTATAACTTGAAGCTATACTTGATCAATCTGCTTATATAAAACTTACTATAATTATCGTAAATCTCACTATTTATTTTTAATTAAACTTTTCATCCTAAGACGACTCCACCCCTTTCCTGTAAACCGCGAGACCTCGTCTAAGGACTAAGGGGTAGCTCAGACGATCGGGTTAACCCCTGGGGTCAGTTATTGTGTCATCACAGTCTGACATCTTGCCTTACTGATACTTAAACTGAATAATATATATATAGTAGGTAATAATACTATTGATTAGGTTATTTATTTATTATATATACTTTATTGCATACCAAGATTACACATTTAACTGATATTATAATACAAAAAAAAACATACAATTGGCGGCCTTATCGCACTCGGCGATTTCTTCCAGGCAACCCAGAATGGACAGGAATTATATTGTTTAAATAAAAAGTAACTTTTCAGGTCTAATCAAAATAAGTTATTTAATTTTCAATATTGAATAATTTTTCGCAGTCATTAAACATAAGGTGATAAGTTTCAGGTGAGCTAAGAAGTAAAATATGTCATGAATCATTTATTTAATATTTTAACCACAAATATTAATTAAAAATAATTTATTTATATAAAGCTTAACGGTTTGAAACTGACTGAAACGTCAGATTGTTTTAATTTTACATTAAAATTGATTTATTAAAATATGATATAAATACTTGTTACATTGATACAATGTATATGATTTCGATTTCAAGAAAATTTATGTTGAAAGCAGTTTTTCGTGGTAATCACAACGAATGACTGTACTTCGGGGACTATTGTGATTGATACCAATGCAGTTTTTTTACCGAAGTTGAGTAGAAATAATTTATGAATATATAGTACCACTAGATGCTGCGAGCATCTTCCCAGGATAAAAAGTTTTATAATAATAATAATAATAAATTTTTACTGCAGACAATTTCATCCATATTTGTTACAAATTATATGCATATCTATTATCTAAACAATTTGGCCATAATTGCACAATTTGGATTTTGTGTGCCAAATTTCATCCAAATCAATCAATCCCTTCAGCAGTTTCAGCGCGAAGGAGTACCAAACATACTTACAAGCTTACACACTCACCAAATTTCGCCTTTATAATATTATAAAGTGTGATTCACATGCAATGATATACATTACAGAAACTGTCGGACTGTTCGAAAGAGTTACTGCGGCCCTGGAACGTACAGGACAACTAAAGGAACACGGGTGAGTTTTAGCCAGGATAAGTCTGACACTCCCTCACGTTCTACTCAGAGAGGGAGAAGTTAATTGATAATATTCCGTCCTCAAAAAAAAATGCTAACATAACAGAGTGCCCAGTAACATAAAATAAATAAAAAAACCCTCCTCCAAAAACCACAAAATTCTGTTTATTACGAAAACTTATAGGGAGACGTGGAAAGTTTGCATCAAATAATATCGAATGATTTATATATTATTCATCCGCTTGCTTTGGGGAAGCCACTGCCTAAACCTTTGTGAATAATTTAGTTCTCAGACACATATTATTTTTGCAAGGGCCGGTCGCCGGCGTTTGTCCTATAAAATATTATCATTTGAGGACAAGAGGGGGGATGAAATCGTTGAGGTTAATCTATGAAGGACAAGATGGGGGCGGATGTGTGGCTTAGCAAAATATGATTAAATGTTATTTTACTTTTGTGGGTTGCAAAAAGAATTTTCTGTTTTTTAAGGAATCCGTACCCAAAGGATAAAAACGGGAGCCTTTTAGAAAGATTCCACTGTCCGTCTATCTGTCGGCTGTATCTCATAAACCGTTATAGCTAGACAGTTGAAATTTTCACAGATGACTTATTTCAGTTGCTGCTATAAACCGAATAAAATAAATATTTAGATGGGGCTCCCATATAGCAAACGTGTTTTTGGCCGTTTTTTTTTTTTCTATGGATGGTACGGAACCCTTCGTGTGCGAGTCTGGCTCGCACTTGACCGGTTTTTTTTTTTAAAGAAAGGAACGGATTTACGTCATAAAAACCGAGTAGACCTCAGAAGGAAATTTACTATTAGAGACGGATCAAAGATTTGGCTTCGTTTTCGGCAAAAACTGAAAGATGAACTGCAAATCGTGTTTTAGTCGGTGTTTACTGTTTATAGGTGCTTTAGTAGCCTTATAATGTTCCCGCTGTTGAGACCCTGGGAGTCAGGCCTCTCTAGGAGAAGGAATGGGACGTAATCTACCACGCGGGCCCCACGGTTGGTAAATGTCACTTGTCTTTGAATGTTTGGTTCTAGAACGTCCCAGTTTCCTCACAATGTTTTCCTTCACTGTGGTGATGAGATAAATTACACAAAGTAATGCGCCTAGCTAGGTTTGAACCACTGTCCTCGTGCTTCAGTAAAGCATTATTAATTTTCTAACTCGATTCTGGTTTCAGCTCCATAACAGTGCACTCAACAAGTAATTAATAACTAAACAATAGACCAAACTAACTGTTTGTTTGATACAGACTCAAACTACACGGTACACGTCCAAATGACATGGAATCAATCTGCGCACACAATGGCTCAATCTGCAGACGCTCTAACCGAATTACTTGAGAAACCTACGAGTTACGACTTACGACTAAACCATTATTAACCCCTTTCAAGTCACAATCGCAATTTGCGGTTATTTGTCAACCCGTTAATGCAAAGTAAACGAATTTGTTTAATATTTCGGGGCTTTATTTTGTAACTTAACGTTACGGTTAACGTTTAGTTGCGGTCATGATTACTTGAAAACTGCTTGTTTGCGGTTAAAGTATATTGTGATGGGGTTTTTATGTTGTTGTAATGTTAGTAAGTGTGAAATGAGCGGTTGTTTTGACGAACTTGTGTGCAATGTTTTGTAATGGAATGTCTGAATGCACTTTAATTTGCTGTCGAAAGTCTAGACGTGAGGAATAAAGAGAAGATGAAGAAAAAGAAATATCATGTTTGAATTTTCAACTTTAAAAAAATCTTACGTCGATATATTATTATAAAGAGGTAATATTTGTAAGTTTGTATGTAGGGTAGGGGGTAATCTCTGTAATTCCTAAACCGTTTCTGATTTCTTTTTCACTAATAAATAGCTGGGGACTATCCCTAAGTGCTATAGTCATGAGTTTTGCTGGCGAAATTGCTAGCAGATGCAAACATCTATTATATTGATAGAAAGAAAATAACATATAAGGAATTTCAGAAATTTTGCGTTGAGTTATTATAGAAATATCAAAACAACAACATTCATATACAGGACTATTCCACCACAAAGTTTAGAGCAGCTTGCCGTAATGAGCGGCGCATACTAATGAATTAGTCCCTACGCACGTCACCGGCAAACTGTCACTAACATTAACCATTGTATGGAACAATACGCTTTCGCTGAACTTAGAACAATAACACTACATTATTGAAATGAATAGAGCCACACAATATGTTGAAACGAAGCGAAACTGCACGAGCTGAGGAATTCTCTAGAGAAGGCAGGCTAGAAATTCTAAGGTTATATTCAATAGTTAGGGCGGGATATGGAGAATCAGCGCCTGCTTCTGAAGAATTGTAATGAACCGAGTTAACTGATTATACTGGAGAAGATACTTAAAAGTCTTATCCCAATGTTAAAGATGTAAAGGGTGCTTAAAGAAATATTTAGTTTGAATACTCGATATAAAAAAATAGGAAAAGGATGCTGATGACTGTACACGATTTATAAGAGATGACTAATAATAAATAGAAAAACAGTAAAAAAGGCCCAATAAAGTAAACTCATAATGAATTTAATTAAACGTGAAATGACACTAAAATCCTTAAAATCATAGAATCTACACTAGGTAATATTATAAAGACGTAAGCTTTGTTTTTAGGGGGTAATCTCTAAAAGTATGTACTGGTCCGATTGCTAAAATTTTTTCACCGATTAAAAGCTGCTTTAATCTTGAGTGACATATTTTACGTAAACACAACTCTAGTAAGCAAAAAACAAAAGCTAGTAAATTATACAACAAGACAGAAAGCATTCCTGCAAAGTCAAATCTTATAATTATATAATTATCTTGATAATCGTGCGACCAATGCCTTTGCAATAGACTTGTTTGAACCCAATAAGTGTGAGATGAAGTGGAATAATCGATCCGACAAACAAGAGGGCTCCGTGGTGCGTCGATACATCGGTATACGATTCGATACAGACGTTCGAATTAGAATCGATTTCCGTGATGTGTTCACTGTTGCCTTGTTATGTTGTTAGGAAGAAAGGCTGTCGTTGTAGTTTGTTTTTATAACATGGGATCGGAATGTAATAAAGTATGCCTAGTTGATGTCAATTGAGTAAGTGAAGTCTGCTGTTTGGAGATTCTTGCGGTTTAGCATAGGGAAGAAGGAAGTAGTAAAAATGTAGATATAACAACTATATTTCTGCTTATAGGTAACTGACTCTCATTTAAACAATATAATCTGACCAATTCAAACAAAATATTAACACAAAACCTCAACCTAAAAATGATATGACTAACAAAAAAAAATTATGTGGTCGGTGTAAGAATAACAATGACATAGTTTTCGGTGAAACTGTTTTTGCTAATGAGCGTATATGTTGTAAGAGTGGTTGTAACAGTCGCTTGAAAGATAAATAAATCATTGTAATTCTTGAAGTCACTCCCATGTGTTAAAGTGCACATTAGAGAAAGAACAGTTATTATGTTTGTCCTATGTCCGCAATAAAATCCAGCATTGATTGTTAACATTTACAATCTTGACACAAAAATTTTGTTTCCCGAGCGGAACGCTGTTAGATACAATTTTTTATATCTTCCTTTAGATTTTTATTAAAATTTCTGACAATATCAACATCCAATGTCTGGGAAACATTATGACTTCCATCGGCTTTCAAACATCAAAAAGAATGTTTCTATCGATAACCATTGATTAGTCCCTCTTGTCACATCAAAGACGAGAGGTTCTATTGTATGACCTCCAATAATATTTCCAACAATTTTTCTTAGAGAATTTCTATAGTATGTTTCTTGTACAATAATAGGATCAAACACTCAAAGCTTTCTGATTGTAATTGAATGGACAACTCGTAATGATATTGACGTGAAGAGTGATAACATGTTTAATGATGACTTTGACGATCTGGTGATAAATGATGAGAAATTGTTGGACACATACCAAGTGTTACAGCCTGTTAAAATTATATACGATATACAAAGTAACTTTTGTAATACCACCGGACACATAAGTAATGCTGACGAATTTTAAAAAAAGGTCAAGATTGCCATAATAAACATTAATTCTTTGCTAATGGCACATTAACGTATTATGTATTGTCATTTATATTCTTTGCGAAGTGAATAATACTCCTGAAAATTGTTTGATTTCGTTTGAAGTCACGTAGCATGATGCTGGACAGATCGGCAGTTTATTGCACCTGCCAATGTTCAATGTTTTATGAACCTTGTATCTTTAAGCCGATTTCGGTGATGATATTTTAGAAACTAATAGTTTTGATGGAAACAAAAAGGAAAGACGTGACTATTTCATCAGGTAGCAGTTCGATCTGTTATTATAAGCGCTATTGTTTTTGGCACGTTTGCCATGTCATCACCGGTCACTTGTCACGTTGTTCATACTAATAAATATCCTTCACTCCTAAATGGCTTCGAAGAAAATAATAAATAATTATCATTGACTTTCGCAGTTTTTTACAAATTTTATGTTTTAGACATCAAAGGGGTCTGAGTGGTGTGAGCAATAATTGGTCAATGTTAGGAGGCAACGACGCATGCCCTGCGCACACGCAGTGCCAAATTGAAAATGGTGACAAAAAGAACATTGTTTATGTGACGCCTTATTAACGAGAGATTTATCGCTGACGTTCCTCTCTTAAAAGTTTTCTGTTGTTATTTTTTGAAGTTTTCATTGTGAACCAGATGCTATCTTTGAGCGTTTGGTTAGTTATGAAAAAAATAAGAATCATATTTTAGAGAAATATATTTTAAATTTCTTAAGTGAAATATTAAAGAATTCCAGAGTTTATTATAATGAGCTCAGCAGACCGTTCTGAACAAAATGGTCAATGTTTCAGATACAATTTTTTGCTTTGACAAATTAAAATTACCCAAACAACATTGCATGCGACTTTTACAATGACACATGAGTCATGCAACGGACTAGCTGTCACTTCCACAAATATTAAGAGCCCCCTAAAATACAAAATGTGTCTATATTAACTGGACAATTTGACAGCAATAGAATTACGAGCAAAAAAGCAATTTTTATTTCAATAAGTCGATATATCACGCAAGATATTCACGAACAAATAGAATGTGATGTTGGCACAAACCTCACACAACAAAGAGAGTGATATATAAAATTATATTACGCTGACAAGGATGTCGGTAACACGAACATTATTTGACACAATCTTCAAATTATTATTGTAACACCTTTGCGGATTTTTTCCCTGGAACTAAACAATAGGCAATATGTTGCTCGCATTTTTTTTAATTGCTATTCTAATTTTTTTTTTTAATAAATAAATACGAAAGAATTTTTGAAATATCTTCATCAAAACAGACGTCATAAAGCTTCAAAGCTGCTAATAAACAAGAAAGAGAAGTCCGACGTGGTCCTCGACGTCAAAGTTCGTCACGCACATAAGCCCACCAAAGAAAACGGCGTTTTGACGAAAGACATACATATTTATTTAAAATTGTTACATCTCCTATGTTTTCCTATCTGTTAATATTCTATTATTGTATATTTACTGATAAACTGGTGGTTGGTATTCCCTGTTATGATATCAGCAGCTCCTTATTAGGGGTTGTAAGATATAATTTTGTTTGAGTTGCTCCCTAAATTAAAATAATTATTAATATTGATTTGTCTAGTTCAAATGATGCAATTTTGGTCAAAAAAACTCGAAGAGAATGAGGAAATTTTGCTGCATATTTATAATATATTGACAGGTAGATACCATAAAGTACTGAAACATTTTCGGTGTTAAGGATAGCAGCATATGGGTCCTACAATAAATAATTAAAAAAAAAAGCAAGTGCAAGTATATTTAGCATTGAACTCTAAGTCGGGCGCTGGTCATAAACACAAGTTAACAATATTATAGCTACATTTAACAATGACTCGGAAGGCGTATTGTGGCTATCTTTACACTAAAATTGTCAAGAATTGGAAATTTTTCTTAAGCGTCTCACTTGTAATAATCAATAAATTTAGTCTGTGCCAACCCTATACGGGTAACAACTGACATTTTCTCAAACATTGTATGAATATCGGTGCCACATGCACTTGCCTAATACCACGATCGTCCATTGATATAGTTAGTCCTTTTAGTATGGCGATAATTAACATATTACCCGCTTCTGAGATATAACATGACTTGCTCAGTAATAATACTGGCTATGCGCGTGATTTCATAGTAAAATAGCAAGAATGAGATCATTGTGTGTGTGTATGTAGATCAATTATTGTAATTGATTATTATTTCTCGGAGAACATTGGTAGACTTCGCATTCCAATTCCAATTCAGTTTATCGTTTAGTTTTGAAAATACAGTTCAACATTGGAAAATGCTAACATGTGCATTTTACACCAGACTTTTCTAGAGATTTTGGAAGTCTAAGTATAATAAAAGTTGGTCTCTGAAAGTAACATGAGCTAAAGAATGGGCTCAACAAAGTAAAGATGTGAACCATCTTTGACTAAACCTGACGTTTGATTAAATTGAAAGAAATCTTGTTAGTCATACAGATAAATATATTACTGACAAGTTTCTGTTATTAAAAATAACAAAAAAAGCATATAGGAAACGGATGTTGTAATATTTGACTTTGTGTCTGCATATCTGTTTAGTTTTCAATAAAAAAAAAACACCAGACGTTTTCAAAAATAATATTCTACTGTTCGAATAAATTAAATCGTAAAACTGTTAGTTGTAGGATTTTATTAATATCTGTTGATTTTAAAATTAGATGTACGTATGTATTATTGGTTCCCTGAATCAACTTCTGTGGGTAGTTTAATTAGTTTTTCAAATATAAGTAAATGAAAAGCATTATATTCATTTTGTAAGTCTCCAGCATTTAGTAATAGTAGGTAGTCTTTATTGTCGAAATTGTGAGATATTAACAGTTATAATCAGAGGTCGGAATTAGGTAGAAGTAAACATTTACTTACTTACAGCGAAAGAATAAAGCGAATATGCCTCAAATCTCAAGATTAATTTTAAAGAGCAGATTTTTTGATGACACTATCAGAAATATAGCAGAAAAAATTCTTCTTGCATTAATGACGAAGAGGAGGAAGTGTATAAATTTGTAAACCTTATCTCAGTTGACGTAGAGAGATCTTTTTCAATAAAAAAACTAATAAAAATTGTATTTTAATTATGTTCGTAATCTCGTCCTCATTATGTAATAATCAACAGATAATCCACAGATTACTGAATATTTAAGAATGCTTTCTTCTTTTAAAAATGTGATACAGTGTGTTGTGCAAAGTGCAAACTACATATTGCATAATGAGGATGAGATTACAAACATAATTGAGGATCGGACGTCATTAGGTAAATTAGTCCGAGTTGTTTAAATATTTTGTTTTCTTTGTTTTACGTATCTCAGAAATTTTTAATGTTATTTGTTTATAATATTGTTGCACACACGGGATTTTTCGTTAGAAATCCTGGGAAGATCCATATTAATATCAACATTTCGATGCAAGTACATGAATAACTCTACCTAATTCCGACGCCGCTTATAATTATTATCATTATTGGGAGACTTTCTTTTTAAGGAGGGAAATCATCCAATGACATCTCAGACCCTGGGCGGGGCTGGAGGGCGTGTCAGACTTTTACTGACTAAAATCTACTTCTATTCCTTCTTTGCCTTCGTTCCAGGGCTCTGGGTTTCTCTTTCGCATCACCCATGGCCCCAGTAGGCTTAGACCCTGCTGGAACCCTACGTTTGCTGACATCTCCTTGAGGCGCGCGTGGAACACTACGTGCCGTCAGTTACTAGGAACCGCGAAAATTGATGCAAACAATTGTGCTTTTCCAGGAAAAGAGGTAAAACCACATAAATATGAATATAATGATGATGCACAAACTATTAAGTAAATTTAAATTTCTAAACATAATAATATGAAAATTCCAGGAGAAATACAAAAACAACATAATAAATACAAATCAATTATGTAATAATGGTAATACTGAACAAATAGTTACAATACACCATACATACCAATAACCTTACAAGCTGTTTTAGGGCAAAAAGGAAAATTACGCACTCTTAGATAACATACCTACAAAGGTAACACTGGTTATATTGTTCCGTTTTAAAACTGACGTCGGTCATGGCTTTGAACAACAGGACAAGTCAACATATTGTTGTTGCAAATTTTAGTATTATAAATCGTGAATCACCACTTAAATATATCTTTAAATCATAATAGGCCCATATGTAAATAAAAATGAATAATTACATCATGATCTTCACGCCCCAGATAACCCAAAAAATTAAAATCAGGTCCATTAAGGAGGTGACAATGTATACAGATTTCCTTACCAACCATTTAATTATAACAATTATTATAGCTTTTAATTAGATATCAGTATATCTACTAACCTAAATTGACAGCAGTTTAATTGATAAACAAGACGAAATGGGAAACAATAAAACACTTTTAACTATAAAAAACATAATTATCTTTGGGTCACCGATCGGCTGACCCATTTTTTGAACATTTTGTAGACACCAAAACTTTAGATATGGATTCTTTCATAATAATTTACGAGTATTATTGCAACTGTTTAGTCTCGCCTGAGCTGCGCCAAATGAAAATAAAATACTGCAGAATATCTTTGATTTTAGAATTTTTATGCATATGAGCTCAAAATATTATCTAAAGGTCTTTTAGATAATAAGTAAAGATTGATTGCGGTTGGTAAGAGCCGCGAATTTAGAGCTAAATTAACCTTGAACCTAACAAAAGCTGGCTTAGTTCATAAACCAGTGTTGCTGGGCCTGATTTTACCTTAGGAAATACCCGCCAAACTACCCAGGTACATAAAGAAACATCTACTGAGATTAATTATTCAATTGAATCAGACAAGCAACAACACAACGGAATGGACAAACGGAATGTTCCAACGATACAGCTCACGTAAAAGAATTTAACAAAACCAAATCGTCAACTTGAACTTGCCCAGCAGTGGACCAACAAAAACATTGTGAGGAAGATGTAGCATTAGCTTTTGTTCACACCCCAGCACGTGTGATCCGACTACCGTCCCTCAAAACGTCATTATTTGCATACCAACTGGTTCCGTCTATACGATATTCATCAAAGGTTTTATTAGTGAACATCAAAGAATAAGCACAATGCTAAGATCTCTTATAAGGTACCCTCAATACTATTGTAACTTTTGTCTGAGGTTGATTTATGAGCGGCCACTGTTGTTGGCCCAACGTATTGTGATGTCAGTTTTTGTTCGCCCGCCGACATTGTACTACCCCTTCGACGGTCCAGCGCGGATGCCTTTATTCAGGTTGATCTCACTTTGATGCTTCTAACTCGGTACAATGCCCCGTGTGAGTCATAACAGATTTTACATGTATGGAATTTGCATAATTCAAGATGTCCATGCTCGCATCCATAGCAACCACTCTAATCGATTTATTTTTGCTTTTGACGAAATGGTTTATTAGAACCACAATGCTTTTGATAATATTGATTAGATTTTTCTTTCGGGAACAACTTTTTCTGTCTTTTTAACAGTATTAACACAAATTAAAAATCGCACTTATTAAAAGTCTTCTAAATCATTAAGCAAATCAGTATTTTAACATTTACGAAATCACATTATCAAAAATTTACGAATCGAAATTTACCTTGCCATCTTATAACCCTTTGTCCTTCATCAAGTCCTTGACCGTCCATTGTGAGCATTGTGCAACACAAAAGAGCGGCTGCGATTGAGCCCCGCATGTTATTTTCATGGTTGGCTCCTCACATTCACGCTTCTACATCCACTCGCTTCCAAATCATTACGTTCCTTACCTTTGTGTCTGCCTTCCCCGTCTTTATTACGCGGTAATACTTCATTGTACACATCTTATTCTTTATTAGACATAGCATTGTGAGCACTCTCTTGATTGGCCCTCAGTTTTTTTCAACACTGTTTTGAGTAATGTTTGCGTCATCAATACTAATGATTGCAACCGGTAGCACAATACTTATTGTTGTGCCGGTTTTTATTTTGTCTGTACAACTTTTTTCTTCATCTTCAGAATTTACATCGTCATTATATTTAGTTGGTTTTTTATTACTATAGTTAGTAACAATAAAATATTGTTGGGATCAAACAAGAGTTGGGTTGTTGCGAAGCTTACGGACTGATCAATAAATATGTCAAACTGATAAAACGTTTGCATAGATTATGATATCCCAATTATACGACGTGATTTATTCGTGAGTATTGACTACATTATGTAATCTATTCTAATTTTGGTGATAGCTTGTGAATACGAGAATTCTCTTAACGGGAGTATATTAATCTACACATACAATGTTCTTGGTAAGTACAAGTTGTGTTAAACAAGGAAAAAAATTTGTGACGATGGCTACCTTCAATTAACTACCAATACACACAGCTGTATATGTAAATAAAACACGAAAGTATGCTAACATAGATATACATTTATAAAAAAATAAACTATCAATACAATAGATAAAATTTTATGGCTCAAACTATATAAAATCTATATAAACTTGTAAAAGATCTTTGTCCGGGCAAAGTTTTGTTCATAACGAAAATTGAAGTCATAAAAGTTTCATTATAATCTCAGAGATAGCAGAGCAGTCGTATGATTGAACACCGTGCAAGAAGTGCGCACGACCATCTTCGAACGTAAGGGGGGCTACACACACGCGGACTGTCGCGCGACTCAACAGCTGTTTGACTGGACAAATATAAATGTCCTTGATACATGAAATTTTGTAGGCCAGATGTTTGTGACATATGATAATATAAATAGAAAGTATTTAAATAAAACTTATGATTAGTTAAGATGGTATTTACTTACGGTATCGTTATTAGGTTTATTATCATTAAATAAATTAATAAAATAATTTCAAATTTAAACAGAAGATTTATATAATCCTTTATAATAACAGAAATTATTATCTTATACTGATTTCCATAATTACTAATTTACAGTAAATAAGGCTTTATGTTTGATCTATCCATGTATTAGATTTAATAACAATTATCATTAATAAAGTCTATAAGTTTAAGTAACGCTTATTGAAAGGTATCACCGTGAAATTGAAATATTGTGAATTAGAATAATGATAATCCTCTTTACCTTTTTACGTGTTTTAGGGTTGTAGCTATAGATTTGTTTTATAGTAATAATTACTACTGACTTAGCATTAATGATAGACTAATTTACATAGTAGATTAGATTTATCTCAACATCCTCCTGTTCTTATCCTTACATCATCATTTTCTTTCATTCACTTCTAACAACTTGGTATTTGTCCTTCCGAGCGCTATGAATATGAGTTTTGACAAAACAGTTTTCCTTATTAAATTTTTATAGAAACGCAGCGACAAAATCAATCACCGTGTGTAGAGTCTTAACAATCTAAATCTGTACACAATCCAGTCATAAAATATGGCTCCAACAATAAAACAGAAGTGGTCCATACTACTTCAACACTGGCAAAAGTGCTCTATATTCTGAGCAGGATGAACTTTTTATTACCATGCACTGTTTAATTTCTTCTAATCCAACAGATTATGGTGTATTTTTGTACGACGTTTATTTCTACAATGTTTTTGTTTAACATTTTATTCGTTCTATATTTTATAGTGTTTTCTTTCTGATCATTAATATGCGTAGTAATAACTTTGACTGTTTTTGGTGTTTTTATATTTATTATAATTTTTGTTCTAGATTACGGGGCGTTTGTTTTTGCAGTTTTTATAAGAAAATAGAAGATTGGGAACAAGATAGTAGTTCTTTGATTATATTATTGTCGTAGTGTGTTAGCCAGACGAAAAAAATATTCTAGAATGAGTAAATCTCTCTCACGTATTCTTACTTGTACAAAAAATTTCTTCTGCACGTGTCTACATGAAAAACTGCCGGTATACCTAAAACTAAATTTGAACAACAAAGCACCCAGATAAATACATAAAAAATATATAAGCATCTTCCATTTAACCGAGAACAAAGTGCTACGTCACAGCTGCCAGCCACTAAATAAATCAGACGAGAACAATATTACCCCTTTAATATTGTTTTTTATGAATTATCGCCTACATCTGATCTCTTTTTATTTTCTTTTGTGTAGCCAACGGTAGCATTCATCATGTTAGCATGTTATTGTTACACGCTTTGTAGTGACGCCCCTAGATGTGACTCGCTTTATTTTTGGGTTACTGTTGTATCGATATTTTCAGTTGTTTCAGTCTAAATATCTCCATATTCTTCAGGTAGATTCGGATGTTTTTCATTCAAGTTGTTTTAGGTTAAGTTAAAACATCTCAAGTATAGTTAGGTCTTTATTTTAAAACTCTGTTCTTTTCGTGACTGTTACTTGAAATGAAAACTATTTATGGAATAGTACATGGAGGATGGGGTTTCGGAAGTCTGAATAATGAAGGAGAGACGTTGCTGCAATCTTCTACCGCCTTTGACCTAGCTGCAGTCAATACTTGGTTTCAAAAAAGTGATCACGTACGTAATATGGGATAAGGGCAGGAAGAAGAAGACTTTTGTTGTCTTTTTGTGAGAATCACAGCTTCATTTTTCCCACTTCATAATTAAATTGTGATTTTTTCTAAAATCGAGTCCAAATATCGAATACTTTCATCTCTATTGAATATGAAGAGAGCCTTGCCTATAACAAAACGAATTCCTTCGACTGTCGTTTTGTTCACTGATACAGCTCATTTGTGCGGATTAAGGCGCCCTTGATAATATCCAAGATGGATTCTGGATTCCAACACATTCTTTCTATATCCTAAAGATTTGTCAGATCTTAGAGTATTAGGATGCAAAGTATCTTGTTATGTGAAGCAATGCAAATTAATGTCAACAATATTGTTAATGTGTGTCATTTGTTTCTCGTTTTTTTAAATATGTGAAGTGTCTATTTGTTGTTCATCAGTTTAGTATCTTTATTGAATTCCATAGATTCCACTCTTACACATATCTTTATTTTATTTAAATAACAAAAAATATATTTAACTTTAATTTTAGCAATATCTATATCTAACACAAATCAAATTCTCATCGTTTTCTGAACCTCGACCCCAGCATCCAACAATTATAATCACAATAATTAACAACCATTAAGATGACGAAATGAATTTCTCCGACATAAAAAATAATAATTTTACACTTCTCCGAGCAAAGCTATGAAACAACCAGTTTGTTTATTACGAAACAGTTTCATAAAGTGTTAATAACAACAAACTAGTAGTTAGAGTTAAAGTAATTAACGCTAACCTTACATTATCTGCTATTAACAATAAACGTGGACATGCTGTTAACACACATATTGAGGACGCCAGTGTTATGGATTTTCTAATAGCAGCTGTGAGCGTATGAATCCAATTATAATCTATAGTTGAATTTCCTGTACGAACTAAATCACAGAAAGTAGTTCACAAAGGTGGTCAAGATAATGTAATTAATGCTAAATTTCCATTAGTAGATTCTTTAATTCGTAGAGTTACTGTATCGACTAATAAAGTTATCGAAGGTAAGACGTGTATTTTTTTCCTTCCCAAAGATCTTATAACTGTTGGCAACACTGAAATCGTCCACACAGTCATGAATGAACGTTTATAATATGTTATATTCGCGTTCACAAACTGAAATAAACGAGCGAACGGAAACGGCCGTAATATTATTAGATACGACAATTCTATTATTTTTATTCGTAACATATCTTGGTAGATTTATTCGTGAATCTGGCTCGGCTCGGTATGGTAATGATTCCTAGAAGCCATGCCGTTTTACACCTAATTGAAATTCTTTAATGAGATAATTCATGGAATATATTTTGTGGGATATGACTATGAACTCGGTTAGGAAATCTGGATGTATGTCGTCAGTAAGAACTATTTTAGATGGCCTATTTTTTCTGCTTCTGATGCCTATATTTATTTATTTGTAAAACGTTAATAACAAAAGTTAATCTTGAAATCTATAAATATATATCTATATTTCATAGCCGAAACTCCTTACCCGTCAAAAACACTTTTAACTGAAAAAAGAGGTAAGAATTACTTTTAACTTCACTGGTTTGTTAATAGCAGTTTTGCTTGAACATTGTGGTCAAAAGTGGTTTTGACTGACGCTTGACTAGAAGTCAAAACTACTTTTAACTGCTAGAATTGGTCAGAAGTTTTGATCAGTTAAAATTACTTAAAATTTTCTTTTAATTTTTAACTTTAACTCTTAAGTCTGTTGGTTGCTAGGTTTTTTTGGGACCATTATAAAACCAGTTTTTGTAGTAATTTTAGTTAACAAACAAGAATTTTAGTTAAGACAACTAAAACAATTGTATTATTTAGAAGCCAGTCAAAACCACTTTTGACCAAATTCATTGATGTTCGAGTAATAAGTATTTCAGTCAAAAGTAAGCACTATTTTTTAAAACCTACGGTCAAAAGTATTTTTGACTGATTTTTACCAATTATAAGTATAAATTGTTGATCGGTTAAGATTATTGACTGTAATATACCTATTATACATATTGATTATAATGCTTAGTCATCGCCGTCAATTAGATATACACATTACAAAGTGCTAATCCGCACAGTTTTTTTTTATCATTTCTCTGCCCGCAAGCAAACTTTTTATAAATAGTACACGAAAATAAAAACTCTTGCAATTATAGGTGCCATTAACTTTAAAAATAAATACTGCGCTCCAAGGTCTTCCAGTTTCAAATATTTTGGCGCCGAAAAAAAATGACACGGCGTATGCCGGTAGAATTTATTGAAAAGAAGTCTTGTATCGCTTTGAACTATATGTAAATCATAATAAGAACCTATGGATCCCTGAATATCATCAAACATGTAGAGGAAAATAATTTATAGGTGATAGGAACATTTGTGTTCTTATTTTTGGTCGAAAAATGTCGTATGTATGACTGGGAGCATCTTTCATGTGGATCGCTACGCATTATTTATAAGAAACACTGTTCTGTTCATTGTTTCATAATAAAACATTAATTTTGTCAACGGCCACGGCTGGACGCACCGCGACAATATTAGAACTTCCGCTCGAAAGAAAAAATGGTCGAGATTCGATAAAATGTGAGCGAATGTGACCGCTGAAGTATTTTATTATCATACTGAATTGTTCTATCATACAGAAATATGTGATTATGTCTGTACGGTTAAATTATGTTTATTTTTCAAGCTCACATTGAGGAACATAAACTTACGAATAATCCTGACAGAAAAGACGGATATTTCCGTCCAGATATTGCTCTTTCTGCTTTTTTTTTCAATTCGAAATAATAAAATTCTACAGAAAATAAATCTTTTAACAATAAAAATATAGAAAGGCCACTTATATGCTCCCAAGCCTATGGTCTCACTTGAAAATTCGATGGGAACCGACACAAACGTCGTGTTCGATTCAAAGTCACCCGAACGGTTTCGCACACATGCAAATCTTGTACAACTCCCAACAAAAACAAAAAGCTCTTCAGAGGGACTCCGACAAAAACAAAACTACACGTGCAACTAAAATGGAAGCAAAAAAGGTCAACAATATGCCTAATCTACAATCCGTGTCACAGGCTAAAGGTTACGGAAGGTTGCACAAAAAACCACCACAAAACGAACAGTGTTCCAACGAAATCGACCGTAAGGCACTCATCAGAAATTCGATTTTATATTCTATTTCATCTGTTTTAGGGTTTAAATTAATTATGGTTTCAGAGACAGGATCTGAGTGGTATTGTTCGTACCTTAGGGAGTAGTGACAACAGATTTTTGTCTTTTTTCACTCATTTCACATGTGGCTTGGCAATCCTGGACGATGTGTGACACATGTGGTGGTTTTAAGTTACTTCACAATAATGACTGGCTCTTTAGTTTCTCATGACTTGGCGTCCATTACGAGATTTCGGTTGAGTCTAATTCCAAACTGGTGTCAATGCACCTTTCTTTTTGATGTTCACCTATTCCAGTTTTTAGTGGAATATGATAGCTCTGGTCATCAGTCAACAGGTGATATTTGTGACAATTCGTAGGTATTCTATACAGAATCGTGTAATGCGTTGGCAGGTCTACCAGTAGAGATATTGTTTCTGTCTGCTCTATAACAAATAAATATTTATAATTGTCTGCTTCTTATGGTAGAGAATCAAGCATATCGTGCTCTTAAATAATAATTTCTTTAACGTCGTTACAGTTTTTTCCAATAAAAAGAGTTAACTAAGCTGTAACTGAAACTCAAAATGGCTGCCAAAATAGCCGGCGCACTCCCTACGCTACATCATCTCAATATTTTAACGACACAAAACAAAACATATAAATATCCATTGCACAGTAGTATCAACTACATAACGTATCTGGACAATAAATTCAGATGCAGCCATAAATAGACCAATAAAAATTATTTTACGATACACGAGCGAGTTACATTAAGACAATGTTGAGGGTACATTACACAATGAAAACATTATGGTTTAATTGATTTGGCCACAATGCTCTTTATGTGAAGACTGTGCGTAACAAAGATGTTATTGTCTATCAAGCAGACGTCTGGAAATACTTGACCGAAGACAAAATGGCTTTGTACCGATGGCAGGCGCCAACGGTAATTTAATATGGATTCTAATTAATCAGGTTTGATTCTGGTGTTGTGTTTGGGCAGCGTGGGATGCTTTAAGGGTTTTAATTATTTTATTAAGTAGTCGTTTAAGTCTTACACAGTGATGTTTGTAGAAAATGTTTTGAATTATCAAATATTATAGTTTTTGTGGCAGTGGTAGTAACAGTCTCGACTTACAAGTCGTATGTAGGTTGCGGGTTCAAACCCAGCCTTATTACTTTGTGTAATTTATTTCATCACCACTGCTCTCAAATCGGTGAAGAAAAACAATCGTAAGGAAACCGGCATGACTTAAAACCGAAAATTCGAAGACATGTAACATCCACCAATCCGTACTCGTGTGTATTACGGGAATTACGGCCCATTCCCTCTCTTGGAGAGGAGGCCTGAGTCCCAGCAGTACGAACATTGTAAAGTCGATTATGCTATGCATAGTTTTTTTTTGAGCTTACACGCCACGACTAAGGTCCAAGGACAAGGTCCCATTTTCCCCGTTTATTGTTTTCGTGAATCAATACGTTGAGAGACGTGTTGTTTGCTGTTAATTGGACCCATCACAATAATCACAGTTCTGTATAAGTAGCGAACCTACATAATTATATTATAGTGGGAAAGAAATAGTAAACACCCACTCACCTGTAGGTATCAGCTAATTCTAGCAAATACTTAATACAATCATGAGGATGTTTGTTTACCTGAAACAACAAAACAACATTTTAGTAAAAAAAAAAAACAGAATACTTACTAAACTAATATTTACTAGTTTAGGGTATTAGGTAATACAGTTTTATTAATGAAAACCTGAAGAGTCACTCGTCCAAGGGTATGGTGAAGTAAACCGAGACGTAACACATCGCTGCATCGGATGGATGAAATGGTGACAGTTCACGGCAATAACTTGTGACTCTCGGATGCCCTTCAAGTTGAAGGGTAGAATTTACAAGTCCGTGATTTACATGACCTGTGATGCTGTATGAATCAGAATGTTCGGCTGTGGAAAAGATTGCTTAAAGCGGAGATGAGAATGTTGAGATGGATGTGTGGTGTGACGAGAATGGATAAAGTGAGAAATGAGTATATTAGAGGAAGTTTTGAAAGTGGCGCCAGTGACTGAAAAGTTGAAGGGGAATCGTTCGTCTTGGTATGGTCATATAAGGAGGAGAGGTGAAACGGATGTTACTAAAAGATTTATGAGTATACATGTGGATGGGTGGAGAGGGAGAGGGAGGCCAAAGAAAAGATGGATTGTGTGAGGAGTAATATGAAAGAAAAGGAAGCTAGTAATAGCATGACGGGTGACAGGATAGAATGGAAGAATAAAATGTGTTGCGCCGACCCCAAATAAGACGGGACTAGGGCAGGAAGATGATGATTACCTGCATTTTTATAGCTACGCATGATATGGTTTTTAGACATTCTGTATTTGGGCTACTTTTAACAATAGCGTCGAAGCTTACTGGGGCCAAGGGTCCGCTTCTGAAAGGAAGACTCGGCCCTGGTATGAAAGGCAATGACGGAACAGTAGTGGGTTTTAGTCAGTAAAAGTCTAACACACCCTCCTGCTCCGCCCAAGAGCGGGGGATATCATTGGATTATGTTCCCAGCGAAAAAAAAAATTGTTAACATGTTGTTGTTGTTAGCCTGTTATGTCCTACTGCTGGGCGAAGGCCTCTAGCTTCCTTTTCCGCGCACGTTTGCCCTCCATTGTGGGCTAGTCCTTCCGGTATTTGTCACGCTCATCTCTCCACCTTCGCCTTGGTCTGTTGCGATGTCGCCTTGCTTTTAATGGGACCCAATAAGTGGCTCTTCTAACCCACAGCTCATCTGACATGCTATACCGATTTTACATTTTACGTTGAATATGATATACCGATTTTATTCTAACCGATCTTACTACCACGACGCCTAAAAAAGTCAATATACATTAACTCAATAAAATCTTAAATAAATTGACAAAACACCCACGTGGGTATCATAAAAAATGGCAAGCACAGGATTCGAATAGAAATTTGATATTATTTTTTTCCCAATACGCGATGCGCCCAGATGTGTTAATGCATTACATGTGTTCGCTTTATCTCCAGCACAATACGCCTGGATGAGGCGCTGCTGCCTTGTCTTGCTCGAATTATTTATAGACACCAAACCATCTTTTGTTTAATTATAATATGAATCAATTTTTTTCATTGGCTCCGTAGACTGATTTGCTTCTAGAACAGCTATTGATGACTCACTGTGTTCATAGTATTTTTGTAGGTTTATTTTCGAAGCTATTGACGTAGAACGATGGTGAATATCAGCCTTTTCTTATATTATTATCTATGAGTTATATTGACATTTTCCTTAAGGCTTCTTTAAGGTTAACTTATTACGTATTGTTTTTAAACAACATATCAAAACAATGAGTAAATTGTTTATTCAAAAATGTACAAATATGTAGGTTTAAACAGACTATGATTGTAACATGTACTAAAGTAGGACCGAATGATAATCTAGGCTTATAGGACTCATCATCATTTCAGCCGTAAGACGTTTACTGTGGCATAGGCCGCCCCCAAGCGTCGCCACAGCGACCGATCCTGTGCGTCTCGCATCCACCACATTCCCGCGACTCTCACTAGGTCGTCGGTCCACCTTATGGGAGGCCTTTCAACGTTGCGTTGTCCGGTGCGCGGAATGGGTCTTATCAGAAGTCTTACAATTACCCAAAGGGCACTGGAAAGGCCTATGCTCGGAGTTTCCTGCGTGATCGCATCAGGAATGAAGATATCCGCTGGATAACCAGGATCGCCAAACTAAAGTGGCAGTGGGCAGGGCACATTGCTCGTAGAACGGATGGTCGATGGGGACGAAAGGTTCTAGAGTGGACGAAAGGACTAGTAGGTGGAAAATCATTAAATGACATCTTCTGCTCCGGGTGGAGCGAGAGGGAGTATCAGACTTTTACTGACTAAAACTCACAAGTGTTCCAGGTTCCGTTCTAAGCCTTATCAAGCATCAAGGCCAGGCAAGAACTAGGTACAGAACTTAACACTTACAATATAATTTCTAAAGGTTACGCTCCCTAAACAGTCCCCCTTAATGGCTTTAATACAAACATCATTAGTCAGCCCTTACTGCATCTCCATCTTAAATCAGTTGATGTCAATGATCAACGTCGTTAAGTAACTTGTACAACTACATATGTAGCATTACAGTTCCAATATAAACTGACCTGACTTTCTATAGACTATCCGTGAAATGAGAGGTCAGCCTACTACTGGATAATTTGTATACCCAAAGACACATTCTAAACAATAGTTTTAGTGAGTTTAAAATGAGCTGATACTTGATAGTTTCTGTAGAGCCCATAAAATCTGTCAGTAGTGCCATAAAAGGGACGAGCCGTGTGGAGGGAATTATGTTCAGGAAATAAAGGAAAAGGGCTCTTTATGAAGTTAGCTGATGTTTAAGTGACCGACATTGAAGCGTTCTTCGGCCTATAAGTACCTAAGCAGCCAAATAAGGGAACATGCAATCAAGAAATGTTCTCATTAATAATTGTCTTGGGCTTCAGACAGCCAAGAAAAAAATGTTTAAAATACAGTGAAAAAACTAGAAGTAGATTCACTTAAAGACGAAGATTATGAAATATATAAAATAAAAACTAGTGCGCTAGGCATAGCTCCTATTAAAACAGAATTTGCAGTTTCTGAAGAGAATGCGACGTTCAAAACCCCGTCAGACGTAAGTCTGTGAACGGAAGTCTTATAACAAACGCGTTGGATTATTATGATAACATTTTTGACCATAAAATTGGAACTATTACGTACATAGACGCATAATAAAGAGTTTTACGAGCTAACATCGAACGCAAACTAAATATCTTACAGGATGCAGGATTATCAAACAATGTATGGCTTTAATCTAAGAAGCAGTTAAAATATTATAGCGTTTTTATTATGATCGATTTTTTAAAGAACTGATATCAAGGTTCCTCAAAGATGAAATGACCAGGGGAACCTTGGAGATCACATCAGTGTACAGCACAAATTTTTATAAAACATCATTTTTTGGCAGACAAGTAGGTCTGGTCATCCCACTGATGATGAAGGGAGCCTTTAGCTTAGCGGTGGGATGTAACAGATTAGAGATGCCTGCCAACCTGCTTGAAAGTAGTAGGCAACTGAAAGAACACGGATAGGTGTTAGTTAGTAATATTTCAACACTTAAAGCAAGAGAAGTTTTTTTAATTATTTCATACCCAAAAAGAAGGCAGAGAGAGTAAAAAACTACTCGATGTGGCAGTATCTATATATTTTCCTAATAATAATATTGAATTAGATGTAAGCACAAGGTAGTACTAGCTTCCCCCAAAATATTAATAAATTCATTTTTATGTTTTGACTCACTCAAAACGTGAATATTAAAATCACCACATAATATATTACAGCAGTTTTCTTTGTCACATATCCTATCTCTAATTTCTTGAAAAATATGTTTATGTCCGAATTTGGTGTTAAATGAAATTTGGTGTTACTCGAAGTCGTGTTGATTTGTTACCATACATTATTTATGCATTTGAATAATTAATTAAACAAAATATGATAAACTTAAACTAATTAAAACTAACAAAATAAAAATTAAAGCCCGAAAAGGTAAGTATGGGATATGAAATATTTATCTAGATTGAACATGAAATCTAGCTACTATGTTTTTTTTACCGATCGCGATTGGATATGCGGCGGTCGTTCAAGCTCATAAAATGATTATAATTTATGTCACTTAATTGGCTCTTAAACACTGCTCTTAAGTGCAGATCAGTATGCAAATTAAATTATAGGGTAATAAATAACTACCCCCTGTTCAGAAAAACACGATTTCGTTCATAAATCTTGGTTGTTAATGCCGTTTTCTTTCAAACAAAGGAGATTGGTATCGTTTCAGGGTGTAGAAACACTATCTTAGATAGCTTCATCATCATTATTTCAGCCGAATGACTGCTGCTGTGTCGCCACAACGACCAGTCCTGTGTATCTCACATCCATCGCATCTACAACCCTCACTACGTCATCGGTACACCTTCTGGAAGGCCTTGTAACGCTACGTCTTCCAGTACGCGATCGGTACTCCAAAACCTTTCGGCCTCATCGACCAAATATTCTGCGAGTCGGTAAACTTGGTTCTCCTGTCTTCTAATTTTATGTTTTATCATCATGATCCAGTTATTATTTATGAACGGCTTTTATTTAAATACGTATCTACCTATAATTATTTTTCTCCATTCCATTATTTTTTCCATCATCTACATGTATCAATTATAACAGAGTTGTTTGTTTGTTTGTTTCCTTAACCATAATTATCTTCACACGCTATATTCTCGCCAGGCAGACTGACCTCAGCAAAAATACTAACAGTTCTTCGAAAAAACTATTTATAAATCTTACCTACACTGAAGTCAATAATCATAAAGTCATAATTTCCCATCTGTCCAACAATATTTTCATAATGGGCAAAACTGATTAAACCTTTTTACTAAACAAACATATGCAGGCGGATTTTCTCCTACTTTTTCCACAGCCAACGATATAATTATTCGGTTCTAAATCAATCTCTATACAATACACGAGCAATATGTCAATCGATTTTGTTCCGACAGGCATTTTTCTCTCGTTCAAACAAACAGACGTCCGTTGGATAGTAACATGTTTACTTTCAAACGTCACTTTGCTATAAATTATAAGGAAATCACATTAATCTCTGATTGGCTCAATTTTGGAGCGATTCGGACTATCGTGCGTAATACTGGGAAGTTTTAGAATGACAATACTAAAATATTATGAGGATTTTCTTGGAACGCGTAGGATTGAAGTTATATCATCGAGTTATATGCAGCTCTTTAATAATAGAAGATTATAATTAACTCGATGATGCTGATTTTATCCTGTTTTCTTGTTAGTTAGACGTTCATTGTTTAGTCACAGTTATAGGTAGTCAGACGCCAGAAAGTCTGATCGTCAGTCTATCCAAGGAGTACCGTGTTCCCCGGTAACAGGATTGCGGAGGTGATAGGCAGTCGCTCTATGTAAAACACAGGTATTCAGTCGCAACCGGTTAGAGTAATAGTCGAACCCAAGCTAGCCTTTTCCAAATTTGCTAGGGATCTACTAAAATTTGTGAGGGTGACTAAACACTGTTAAACTTACCAAAATCTGATGATGAATTTAAGAGGTTCCTTTTCCACTCGCCTGTTGCCAACGTCGAGCATGGATTAAAAGATTGCTGAGAAAACTCTATAATAAGGTAATATCGTGATTTACTCGAATACTTCAGAAAACTTGTTCCAGGAATTACGTGTTTTTTTTAAATCCTTAATAGTTTTTTTTTTTAAATTGTCGTCATTCAGATTCTCGATTAAATGTGCAAGGCACCTATAAATGTACTTTTTTATATTTTTAATATATGAGTAGATTATGAAGGGCCAAAGTTCACGTAAAATAGCAGATTTTCAGAAGTCTTTACTGAATTAGTATTACACAAATTTATGTTTTGATTTCTATAAAAGCCTAGATAATATCCACAAGATATCTGTGTAGGTATCTAAAATATCTGAAGAAAGATGTGTAATAACATCATAATCAGGTAAGAGCAGTTGTATGAAAATGTACCTCGAGTTGCTCGCTCTTAATTGTGTTTTGCCGCAAAAAGATGTCAGGGTAACTGACAGAAAAGTTGTAGGATCAGTCGAATAGCTTTCTAATTCATAGATATTGATCCCAAAAATACAAGATCCCATCAATAATAAGATCAAAATTAACTCGATCACGACCCTGTTTCACACGTGTCCCTCAGCAAAGGTATTTCTTTAGAACAGGGTCGAATGTCCCCCGACAATTGTACAGGAAACTCTTTATTTTCTATATCCACACAGGAGAAGAGACGGCACGTAGACGACTTCCATTGTGAGCTCACTGTGGGGATGCACAATGGAAATTATATGGTTCGTGTTGATAAGACTGCTCCAGTAGAGGTAGATATATATAAATTGGACAAAATTATTATTAAAAGTGGTGATAGTAGAGATTTAGTAATAGTAGTAATATTTCATCGCTTTCCATCAGCTGAGATACTGTCAAACGAGAGCATATACATAAAAAAGTAGTACTTAATAGTATTAATATTTAGTAATAGTATTAATATTCAGTATCAGTAGTAATATTTAGTAACAGTAGTAATACTTAGTAACAGTAGTAATATTTAGTAATAGTAGAAATATTTAGTATCTAATGGTTTGGAAAGATTTTATAGATAAGGCTGTGGATGGTGTGAATGAGTCGCTCTCTTCTCTTCTCACACTTCACCACTTTTTCGAGTCATTAAATGCATGAGCACCCATGAGGTTTTCTAAAAGCCGGCGCCCCTGCAACCAATAGACTAACAAGGTAGTTCTATATTCTAAATTTTCTAGTAATATTTCGACTTGTATTGAAACATTTTTATTATTTGGCAGTCACCCCGTCGCTGTTATTCGACCAGTCTTCGGGTATTATTTCAACGCGTGCGATATGCTGACAGGCAGCTGAGATGGATATAATATGTATATACAAGGAAATCGTAATTAGTTTCTCGTTCATTGAACCTTTCAAAACATGTCCATATCTACAAGCGAATATAATTTTCTTGAATTAGTAGATTTTACGAATTAGTCACGTGTATCATGTACCTACTAACATAATGCAGCAAAAATCCCATTCTAGTTGTTTCCTTCATTCTTTATTTTCTTAAGCCTAGTACTAGGAATAATTCTTGTATCATAGTTGCGTTCATAAACATGTATAATCACATAAACAAGACACCCAGACACGGAACAGATTTTAGGGCATACAAATTTTTATTCGCTGCGGGGATCGAATCTGCGACACGCAGCGCATTAGCCTATCGTTTAGCTAGTGCACCAACCATGATATCAAAAACGTAAATTTATACACCACTAATTTTTAATTAGTACAAATACTTAAATGGGTTATACGAAAAGGTCTTGTTATTATTTAGGTGAAGTATCAATAAATAATATTCATAAACAGCAAAGTTATTAGCGTTTGTTTATATCCCAAAATATCACTCAATTTATAGAAATATTGTACAGGCTATTTAATGATTATGAATTAATAAATGACGATCAGAATGGAAAAAACTGCACGTAGTACCTATATTCTAGTAGAATTTGTTATAAATGATTGATTCTATTATGAATTTACCAATTATGACAAATTTTTGTGGTCAATTTTGGGATTTCGTTTTTTTTACTTTTGACTACAAAAATATGATTAGTAACGGGTACGGACAGTCCCAATTTTTTTTTACTTATTAAAAATGGGGGGTGAATCCTAAAATATCAACAACAACAATACCAATATCAACATTTTATACTAAAAGTGGGAGGCATTATTAAGCAAATAATTAATTTATAGGACATAGCAGTATTTGATAGAAAAATCTAGTGCGGCCCTAGAACGCAAGGGCATCAGCTCTGGGTACGCCACAATTATGGCGGCAAGTCCCCTCTTTGAGGCGTGGTTGGAAAAATCTCACGGCGTCCTCACCTTCCGCCTGACGCAGGTTCTCACCGAACATGGTAAGTTCGGAAAGTTCCTGCACCGGATTCGTGCGGAAGACACGCCCGGGTGTCGCCACTGTGTGGAACGCCTGGAGGACACGGTGGAGCACACGGTGGAGGTGTGCCCCGCTTGGGCAGAGCAACGCCGTTTCCTCGTGGGGGCGATTGGCGGCGGCGATCTCCGTCCGATCGTCTGGTAACCATCCAGACCGAGCCCAAGTCGTCGACGGCGCGTGCTGTTCCACGCGCGCCTTAAGGAGATGTCAGCAAATCGTAGGGGCCCAGCAGCGTCGAAGCCTACTGGGGCCATGGGTAGTGTGAAAACGAAACCCGGGGCCCTGGGACGAAGGCAAAGAAGGAACAAGAGTGGGTTTTTAGTCAGTAAAAGTCTGACACTATCTCGTGCTCCACCCAAGAGCGCGATTTGTCATAAGATGATTTTCTCAACTAAAAAAAAAAATGATTGTGAAAACCAGGGACATAATATTTACGTGGAAAATGACACGTGAACTTTTTTTCTTGTGAGATTTCTAGAATCTAGAGCAAGTGTACAAGCTTTAGATAGTAAAATATATCTATTGGTAGTTTTTTTTTGGGTTGGAAAATCATCGAATAAGATCCCTCGCTCTTGGGTGAAGCGAGAGATAGTGTCAGACTTTTACTGACACTTTCTCTCTTCTCTCTTTTACACAGTCCTGTTTCTTCGTTGCCTTTCGTACCAGGATCGAGTCTTCCTTTCTTTTGGCCCCAGTAGGCAAGAAGACACGATGCTCTGCCCAGGAGGGGCACACCTCCACCATGTGCTCCACCGTGTTCTCCGGGCGGTCCACAGAATGGTGACACCCGGGCATTTCTTCCACACAAATCCGGTGCAGGAACTTCCCGAACTTACCATGTCTGGTGAGGACCTGCGTTATGCGGAAGGTAAGGACGCCGTGAGGTCTTTCCAGCCACGCCTCAAAGAGGGGACTTAAGAAAAACATTATATCAAAGGACAACATACTACTTATTCTCCAGGACAAACATGTGGGAATCAACCAAGCTTACAGAATTGCCTGCCACAACAAGCACTCCACTTGGCAGCGTCAATTTTTTTCCCATCAACAATAGCACTTCCTTAGCATTCTACCCTCCCATAATTGCGCAATAACTACACAATAAAACACGTGCTACCAAACAGAAGGGTTCCGTACTACAAATAATAGGGACACCTAAACTGTACACCTATTGGGGATTCTTTCGTTTGACTGGGGATGGTGCAAGTTGGCGGCTGAAGCGGGATTGTGTTAAAAAAGTATAAAAAAAGAATGTATACCGTCAATCGTCGCATATCTCTAAAATTTAAGCAGGTAGGTATTTGCAATAACAATAATTATAAAATCATTTTATGATTTATAAATTAATTTATTATAAGAATATTTAATATGATTACTGTATTTCTTGTTAATGTAATGATTTTATATATTTTTGAAATTTTAAATTAATGTAGTTTTACGAAGAATATGCATAATTATTAATTATCGATCTGTTTGAAACAATTATGAATATTGTTATGAATAAAGATACTACTACGACTAATATCTTAGAACAAAATATCTCTGCTATGAGTTCATCAGCATCAAAATTTCAAATTAATACTTTAACCAAATCAATACTAATATTATGAAGCTGAAGAGTTCGTTTGTTTGTTTGAACGTGCTAATCTCAGAAACTACTGGCACGAATTGGATAATTCTTTTATTGTTGGATAGCCCATTTATCGTGAAAGCCAAGTAACCATAGACGCGGAACAGCAACTTTTATCAATTACTCTTAAAACCCGATTACATTATTAATTGGACTAATCAATTATTAATCCGTTTATTAGAATGTTTACTTATTTATCTGAAGAATGCTTTAGCAACTCTATAGCATGCAATTGTTTTTGTCCCTAATAAAAAAAAACTGCATGCTAGCCATTGCAGAGAATGGAATACCTCTAAATTCATTTACCTTAATACCTGGTTTTTCACTTGTGTCGATACAAATTCAGTGAAGTACAATAGACTGTCTAATTCATTGCGCAAACTTTTTTTAAGTCTTTTGACAACGTCTGAAATGTCATTGCACTTTGTCTCCTGGCCAAAAAATTATTTTTCCTATTACATTTCCTATTCCTATTTCTGATGCTAGCGCTGTTTGGTGTCATCGACAGTGCGTACTATATTCCACGCGCGCCTCAAGGAGATGTCAGCAAACCGTAGGGGGCCCTGCAGGGTCGAAGCCTACTGGAGCCAAGGGTTGGTTTCTGAAAGGAAAACTCGGCCCTGGTATGAAAGGCAACGAAGGAACAAGAGTGGGTTTTTAGTCAGTAAAAATATGACATACCCTCTCGCCCCGCCCAAGAGCGCGAGATGTCTTTAGATGATTTTCCCACCTAAAAAAAAGCTGTTTGGTGGGAAATTATCAGATAACTTTTCCTGCTCTGAGTAGAGCGAGAGGAAATGTTTGAATTTTACTGTTTAACACCCACTTGTGTTCCTTCAGTTATCCTTTGCGTTCCTGGATCACGGTAATTCCTTCAAACAATCCCGTTACCCTTTCTCAGCCATTCTGTAGTTAGGATTCCACGACCATAGGCTCCACGACCTTTTAACGCGATCCATTTTACGACCTAAAATTAACTGTTAATGTCAGTCGTGCGAGTGAGAAAGAGAGATGGGTAGCTCCATCCCTTTTTCTCGCTCGCTCGACTGACATTTTAACTGGTCCTGCCCCCCTAGCCAAGTTACAACCGTTTCGTTTCGATTCTCTTTCCGTCGATCACCTCGAGTTGGCCACGCCTCCGATTCCTTTGTTTTGACGTCATCTCAACGCTCAGTCACGTGGTCAGAACAAAGGCATAGGAGGCGTAGTCGACTCGAGGCGATCAACGAAAAGAGAATCGAAACGAAACGGTTGTAACTTGGCTAGGGGGGCTGGTAAGGCCCCAAGTTTTCTATTCTAACATCACGAGGTCGTAAGTATATTGGTTATGACCAGTTTTATCTAAATCGCGAGGCGTTTATAACTTCTAAACCCCTCTTTGTTCATTTCTAAGACTCAATGAAAGAAACGGAAGGCGTTGTCTACGAGAGTCGTGGATTATTTGAGGGTTAAGTCGAAAGGGCGCCATCCATTGTGGGCCCGTCAATGAAGTTTATTTAGCATAAAATTCTGTTCAAATAAATTTTAAAGAGGTGTTAATGCTTTTCGTGAAGTAGGTACAGAGTGTTTCATTTGTTGTTGTGAAGGACAAGTTGTGAAATAAAAACATTTTTTCATAACAAACTATATCAGAGCTCTCATCAATACTATTCCAAAGAGCTTAAACACGATTTTTTTTTAGGTACGAAAGTCATCCAATTACATCTTGCACTCTTGGGCGGAACACAAGGGTGTGTCAGACTTTTACTGACTAAAAACCAACTCTTGTTCCTTCTTTGCCATTCATACTAGGGCCGGGTTATCCTTTCAGAAGCGAAACCTTTGCCCCAGTAGGCTTCGACCCTGCTGGGCCCCTACGGTTTGCTGACATCTCCTTGGGAGCTTAAACAAGATGGGGTTAACTTGTTGCGCTTAGTAGTTCCTATGGTCATTATCCGACACCATCATCAGACCAGCTCCACAAATTTTCTGTTTCCAGATTTATTTCTTTATCTATACTATATGACCTTGCTTTATGCCAAATTTCAGGATTCTGGGTTAACGAGAAGTAACCCTATGAATTTTGATTCATTTGAGTGTCGTAATGTACGTTTTTTACGACATAAATGGTCGTATCTTGTTTTTTCGTTAACTTATAAGTTTGATCTTTTCACAGCTTCAAGGGACCGCAATCTTGGTGTATGATTTTAGTTTTACATCGATACCTCCACGCGTTTCCGAGATAAAGGGTCTTGACAGACAGACAGACGGACGGATGGAAAACAATGTGATCCTATAAGGGTTCCGTTTTTTTTTTCCTTTTGAGGTACGAAACCCTAAAAATGTAATAAATCGCTGTTAACAGTGACGTTACTTGTGTCATTTCTATAAAGTAGGTAAAATTGAACCTATGGAGTTCAGAGGACGAGGATTGGAAAATAAAATTTGAAAAACAAAAAGGTTGAAGAACTTTAAATGCCATTTTTCAGTTTCAACATGAGTCAGTGTCTTTACTGACTGTTTTACTCATAACTAAAAGTAAGTACTTCTCACCATAATACATCTCTTCAATGACTACCTAAAAGGTACCTCAAAGGCTTCAGACCTTATACCTACCTAAATGTGTTATTCACACCGCACAGTGATCAAAATCGACAAAGCTGAGGACAAAATACGAAAATCCCATTCAATAAGCATACTGCGTATTTCTATTACACATGCTATTCACAATGGGACGAACAAAGCGGAGACGTGGCAGGAATTAATAAAAAAAAAAAAGCAGGGCAAAGGTAGGGTGGCGGTAATGCTGCCAGTTTGAGTCAACGTCGTGTCACAATGGTGACGTGGGACGTGACCTACCTATGTGATTTGGTCGGGTTGTCCCGAGTATTTGTCTTGTAAATCGGATGGGTGTGTCGGATAAGAATCATAATAATAGGCTTACGATATCGTCTTTTTCTTTCAGATTTTTCAGCTGAGAAAATCCTTCAAGTTGATTTCTTTGGATTCATTAAACAGTTTTGAACTAAGTTTTATATTATTTATGAACTAGGAGGAAGGTATCATAAAAAAAAATACGTAGGAATCATGAAAGTACTTCTCCCGCTCTGGGTGGAGCGAGAGAATGTCAGACTTTTACTGACTGTAACTCCTGTGTTCCTTGTGTGTCGTGATGGCCCAGTGGTTAAGACACCCGTCTCTCATGCATGAGGTTGCGGGTTCGAAACCGGGTAATGAGAATTTTTCAATTCATATGTACTTTTTCTAGGTGTATCTAGGATATTACCGACACCCTCGTGCCTCGGAAAGTATGTAAAGCCGTTGGTACCGGTTGTCATTCGTAGAAAGGCGTTACAGGTAGTCAAATACCAGAAGGTCTGACCATTAGTCTATACAAGGAGCATCGTGTTGCACAGTAACTGGGTTGCGGAGGTCTGACCGGCAGTCGCTCCATGTACAACACAGGTATTCAGCCGAATCCGGTTGGACTGGAATCTGAACCCAAGATAGTTGGGAAAAGGCTAAGGAGATGACTCACTGAACTCACCTGTGTTCCTTCCTGCGGTTCTGGAACGCAAACTCCTTTTTCGTTCCAGGACCACAGTACCTCTTTCGAATAATCGTTTAACCTATGATATCATCCGTAGGGGCCCAACAGGGTCGAAGCCTACTGGGGCCATGGGTGATGCGAAAGAGATCCCGGGGGCCCTGGAAAACAATTGTCAAAGAAGGAACAGGAGTGGGTTTTTAGTCAGTAAAAGTCTGACACTATCTCGCGCTCCGCCCAAGAGCGGGGGATGTCATGAGATGATTTTCCCACCCGAAAAAAAAAACCTGAGATATCGTACCATGAAAAGCGGCAATCTCTTGGCCACAAATAGAAAAAAAACGTACGTAAGGACACGTATGGATTGGATCTTATATAACCTGCTTCAAAAAAAAAACGTGCAAGTGCGAGTCGGACTCGCGCACTGAGGGTTTCGTATAATCCTTACCTATGAAAACAGTGTAATACCTGAATTGAGTGACAAAGTGTTTCTTCAAAAATTTTTCTGAATCATGAAAAAAGTTTTTTTTTGTGAAATCACTACAAATTTACAGTTTTCAGATTTGTGCCTATACTTGTGCTATGAGACCTTGCTTCATACCGAATTTCAAGATTCTAGGTCAACAGAAAGCACCCTATGAATTTTGATTTCCTTGAGAAAGTCGATATATACGATTTTTGATACATATACGGCCGTATCTTTTTTTTTAGTTAACTCAGAAGTTTGTTTTTTTCACAGCAGGTTCCCGAGATAAAGGGTCTTGAAAGACAGACGGACGGACAACAAGAAGTGATACTATAAGGGCTCCGTTTTTTCCTTTTGAGGTACGGAACCCTAAAAAAAGTAATATTTACATATATATTTCTTTAATTACCTTATGCCCATACCGGTTGTGTAATCAAAATCTCACACAGAATCAACACGATAAGTAGGTACCTATTAAAGTGATCATTAGTGAATATTAGCCAATTTGTTTCAATGTAACAAATGTATTTAAATTAAACATGATTGCTTGAGATGACGACACAGCTTCTTAGAAATTATTTAATAAACCTACTAACCCATTGAGAAGTGTTACCATACGTATTGTAGACTGTTATGTCTGAATAAATACCGTTTTATCCTTAACTGAAGTGATTTATTTTCTTATTTATCTTTATACAATCGACGTATGTTAAAGTATTAGTAGCAAAACAAGGGTTATTGTAAACTCGTCACAGTTTGATTTGCCAAATATTGGTAAAATTAAAATTCCATAAATTCATTTTAAATTCTGTGACGAGTTTACAATAACCCCAAAACGGGTTATTGTAAACTCGTCACAGTTTGCCACATAGGTATTGGTAAATTCCATAAATTCATTTTAAATTTTGTGGCGAGTTTACTATAACCCCAAAATAGGTTATTATTTGCCACGTATTGGTAAATTCCATAAATTCATTTTAAATTCTGTGACGAGTTTACAAGCTGCCGAAGTTGGTATTTCCTGGTAGCTACCGCCTGAGGGTGTTTAAATCAAGAGACAATAAGTTATTTCTAGGCAAGCATGCTCCATCGTCATTTACGTTACCTCTTACCATCAGGTGAGATATATAGTGGTCAAGTGCGAGCCTGTAAATAATGTAAAATAGTAAGGAAAATGATTCAAATTGACAGAGACGTGGATGGATTTTTTGATGATGCCCAATGATTTTTTTTTTTTATACGCGTTTGCACATAATCTTGTTTCTAATTTGTAGGTATATAAGAATATGTGCCTAATAAGTTACCTATTTATTAGTTAAATTGTTTATAAATATAATATAATTAGTTAAATATATTACAAGTTCGTAAATAGAGGCCATTCATTGCGATGTATATTAATGAATATTAATCCCAAAAAGCTAAATAATGTTGCTTGCCTATTATTTTTACAAATAAAACACAATATGTGATATAAACATAAAACACAATAGGACCGATGCCTGCTAAGGCTGTGGGATTATTGAAAAAGAGTTACCTTAGCGTTGGACACAAAAGGCAACTGAAGGAACACAAGTGGGTTTTAGTCAGTAAAATCCTAATACTCTCTCGCTTTGCGTAGACCGGGTGGGCCTTATTTAAAGATATTTATATCCCACTTAAAAAGTATGAACGTAAGAACATCAAACAAAAATTATTAGGTTTCAAGAACATGTAACAAAATCAAAACCTATTTCACAACCAATTCGGTCAAAACCAAAAGCTGTTTATTAAAATTTATATAAAAAATTACCCACTCAGAAACACATTACAGGCACCACCCGTTAACTTTGAAAAGTCATAAACATTAAAAGTCGCATCGTGACCACAGTGTTTGATTTAAAACATCTGAGGACAAAAACCACATCCTATATGAGTAGTATATTATTGGGTTCTCTGGATCAACGGAAATCAATAAGTCCAGTTATATAGAACTAATACCATTCACCCACAATCTATTCAAATAGATGAAAACAGGGGTTATTGAAAAAGAGTAACATCGAATTAAAAATCTTCAGATTTTGAAAAGTAGATATACCTTCGCAGAGAAGCGCAGGTAAACTTTTCAAAATCTGAAGATTTTTAATTCGATGTTACTCTTTTTTCAATAACCCCTATTTTCATCTATTTGAATAGATTGTGGGTGAATGGTATTAGTTCTAAATAACTGGACTTATTGATTTCCGTTGATCCAGAGAACCCAATAATATACAGTTGAAAACTTAACGCACTATACTTCTTGTTACTAATTTAATGTCAGGCGGAGCATTTGATGACCTTACAGCCGATTTTTCAGGACCAGGATGTAGGTACTTTGCCAACTCGAACAAAAGTAAGAGTAAGGATCTCATTGTGACCATTCTTGAGTGTGAGATATCGTGTATTTTCGAAGGAGGATTTTTCTGAGTTTTGCTGTGTCTCGTTTGTATTGTCCTGAAGTTTTGATGAACTGGTGTTCATTATTTTCTGGTTAGTCAGGTCTTGAGTAAATATAATCTCGCCACTAGCATTCTTGAAAATAAATTTAGAATTGCCTTCCAAACCAAATTTCGATGAATGAAGCATTCTGTCAATTTTAATTTAATTTATTTAATACATTCTCTCTCTCTCTTGTTGAAGCAAGCATTGATTAAAATTGAACCATCACACTACAATGCTGAGAGTTTAATGCTGAGATGGAGATATGTGTATTTAATTATATATTCTTTTCCTTTCACAGCGTTCAAGTAAAAACACTCAGGATAATGTATAGCATGCTGCATCCAAGGATCATCATAAATCTCCCAATCTTTGATAACACCTCCACATGAGAAACATGCTGCAATATCATTTATACCATTTCCATAATAAAAGAATCCCGCGTCAGCCATTTCCCTCACTAATCTTTTCTTTTGATTAAACGTCCTCCAGTAATAATTAAATGAAAATTCACGCATTTTGAACATGTTATACATGTCATATCGAGGTTTGTATTCATTTTGAGACATGTTCTATTAACTTTCTAGTTCAATTATAAACGTTCAATGGTATCGTCCAGCGTTTGTCAATAACTTATAAAGACCGGACAGAGGTGGGCGGAGGGGAATAGAAAACTTTAAGATGCGTTTTACCTAACTATAGAAATAAAACAAGAAACTATTTATTTTAGAATTTTATTATCAAAGCACCACTTATTTAAACACAATACATTTTTTAAAGCACATACAGAGTCATGATAAATACAGTTATATAAATCTTGAGAATACTTATATAGATCGTATAAACTTATCAAACTAGAACATCCTTTATCTTCTAAATTGAATATATTAGAATTACTGTTTTCTAAAATATGCTTTAACCACAACACTTTTTCTGAACCTTTAACGTAGATACATTTATCTCTTAAAATATCTATAACTAAATTCTGATAATTAGGGTAGGGTACAAATCCTTCACGCCAATGTATCTTTCTGTTACGTTCAATCCAACAAACATGTTTTTTTTCATGTTTCGTTAATTTTGAAAATGGAAATGGTGGCTTAATTAAAAACACTTGTAATGTTTTATTATACAATATAGCGATTTCTTTTATTATAAATTCATTTGTTTCTGTTTTAAAGCCTTGAATATCCACAATAGCTATCATGACAATCTGCGCACAATGTTGCTGAGAGGTTTGTATTCTATGAGTCGATCGTTTATAATCAAACAATATGCAGTCGTCTTATCTGGTAATGCTGTGGAACATTCAATTTCCAACCTCACGTCCACTGGACCTGTTTTCAGGCTATCGTTTTGTCTTGAGCAGTCTAAGATAAAAAGAGGGGCTTTTTCTTTGAACTCCTTTAGGTCAAGCAACGGGTCTACTGGACAGTTGTAATACGACTGACGAAATTTCACAAACATTTCATATAATATACTATATTTGTTCTCAGAAAACTTTAAACCTAAAGGTTCATATGGATAATATTGTGAATTCAAAAAGAGTGTAACGTTTGTTACTTCACAATGATCGAATAGTGAACTGTCTTTAGTTTTATTATTTTTTCGATTTGTTTGTAAACAAAAAATTACATATCTGGGTTTTTCCAATTGTGAAGCAGTTTTAACTGACCAAGAATGCTTTGTGGTTTTAGGTAGTAACGGATATTCATATAAATCCCAATTTCTAAACGCCATCTGAATAGGTTTATCTCTTTCTAAATGTTTTAAAAGTGACAGTCTTTCTCGGTCTGATACTTTTATGTGTGGCACCCTCCACTGAACTCTTTGCACGTCTATTTGAAAATTAACAATATCATCAGAAAGGATAACGCTATTTAAGTTAGTATTGCTTCTGTTCAATATAAGTTCATGTTTACAATTTATCACTATTTTATTGTAATCCTCTGCAAAACCTAAAACCTTATTTAATGGGATAACAGCACTAAAATGCCCATCACTTTGAAATCCCTCTAAATTCCAACCCCATAGAGCAGCAACTTTATTTTCTGCTTCATTTAATGAGATGTATGATTTTATTGTTGATGTTATTCCAGAATTTTTTATGCGGTCTATTTCAATACCATTCATTTCGTATCTGATGTCTTGAAACAAATACATAACAGGGTTATTAGTGAATGAAAAAGTTTTCTTGATTGGATTCCCATCTTTACCGAAGAGCTTCGCTTGTCCTTCGATGTAAATTGAACTGGCTGATGGTAGCACGTATATGTCTTGCTGGTGGATGGGAATTCTGATTTCATCGTTTTCTCTAAAGCTGCTATTGTAGGGATTGTATGAATGGACTTCATAACTTTCGATCGAAGTGTCGAAGTGCGGTAATTCAGTAATCTGTAGTATATTCATACTTTGAACCCTAGGGCTTTAAGAAAATCTTTATTTGCTTTAGTCAGTTCTTAACGTATTTCTTGCGTCTTTGCACTTTAGCAATCGCAGAAGGACTAAGACATTTTTCATTCGCTTGGGTGTTTTTATAATATACTATCATTTTGTTTTTCTTAAATGAAGACGTAACTGAACTTGTTCCTCTCCAAAGTTAATACAGTGACCAAATTGATCTACAATCTTAACAGATACCGATGAAATTATATTTTTGTTTACTGGAAAGTAAATAACATGTAGTGGTATTTCCATGCACTGATGACCTGGAGTAGTATCAGACACAAACTCATGAATAAAATGAGTTGGTAACCCGTTGCAGTACGAACCGTTAACAAGATCACATTCGATTCTGATTACAGACAGACCTCTGTTAATAATGGGAATATTTGGTCTTGATTTTAATACTGAAAAGTATACCAAACCGCACTCATATTGATCTGACAAATGCAATGGTGGTTGAAAGTATGAAACCAATTCCGATTTATTCCCAGAGATGGTAACCGTAGTAGACATGCTTCTATACTGACCTCTTTCGAAAGATCATGTTTATTTTATTCCTTCACTACACCAAAAATTCTTCAAAAAGTTTAAACAAAGATGTCCACAATTAAAAGGGTGATCACGCTGAATATTATCATAATTATAGTGAATTTTGGAGCCCAAGTATTTTATAAATTCCTTTGGAGGCTTAAGATTTCCATAACTATCAAAATACTCAATATAATCGTTGTATTTTGCATAGGCTACCCAATGAGAACCAGGATTTTTAGAGCTATCTAAATTTATTACTCCACATTCTTTTTTAAAAGGGTGTTTAGGTAGCTTATCTCTCATAAAGACACCTCTGAAATAGGGAATATTATTTCCATGCTTCAAAATGTCTAAATTACTCAAGGCTCGTTTGGGTAGCCGATATCTTAGTTTTTTTCTTTCGATACAAAAATGCCGAGTCCATCTTTATGTGGTTTAAGGTGTAGTCCTTTTCCGATGCAGAGAGCTTCCATCTTTTCATTGTGTCTCTTCGATTCAGTCAATAACTTTTTCGCAATACATAATATTTGTTAGAACATAAATAACAAATTTTGAAACTGATGAAAAAGATAAACTATTCTGAAAAGTTATTACATTTGAAAAGCTTGATACTCACTTTGTATTGTTAAGAAGACTAGTTGTCCGAAACCTGCATATGGGACACGCACTACACACACTTATAAACACTTTTATCACTTGTAGCACCTCAGAAAGAAAATTTTGTAGTGGCTCATTGTTTCACGGTCATTTAAATAAATATGAAAAACATCAATGTGTGCATGCAGATTTTACACTAGTGTTATGCAGAAAACAGTTTGTCAGCAAATTAAATACACTAGCTGTATCCAACGGCTTCACTTCTTTTAATTTACTCCTCAGGTAACCAATCAGTCTTAATAAAGGTACTATAAGTGTGAATTAGTCTAAAATAAACAGACAAACTTCTTCATTTTTATTATATGTTTATAAGGGTACAATATAGTAACATAACATATTCCGTAACCAAAATACGACGTTACTGCTGCGTATTATGAGATAAAATAGTAGGCGTCAACATTGACGCCTAGGATATTATTATATTTCTCACTGTAAACATAGACAGATCATCTGTCTCCAGGCGCCAGTCTTATTGTACTCATTTCCATTTAAGGAAACGTGGCATGTGTTCAAATTAATTAACGATTTTAAACCTTAATAGCATACTAAAATCACATATAAAGAATCATTTACTTAAATTTCCAACATCATTATTTCTCTGATTTTTATCAACACCGGAGCAGCTTTGAACATCTAACATGTCGGTAAGTTATTGAAAAACATTTTTATTTTTATTTAAAAAAAATATTTATTTTTTTCGTTGATCGAATAATGGATTAAGTATATAAACAATGTTTTCAAGATGAATACTTAACGGGTTCGACGTCAACAGTTTTGTCATAGTTCAATTTTTTTTTAAATAGAATAAACAATGTAAATACATAAATTAAATATAAAATATGCGTTGACTTGAGAACTTTCCTTCTTCATTGAAGTCGGTTGATTAACTCGATGTTTGTTTCAGGAATCTGGTGAGGATCTATTCAACTTCTTGCCGAACAATCAAGACAAATCAAAAAAGAGAGCATATCAAGACAAAGAGACTTATATCTGTATAAAAAAACCATCAAGGGGAACGAAAATGATACGAATTGAGTTATATGATGTGGAAAATCTACCTGCAGAATTGTTAAATTGCAAGTGTCATTCCGAATTATGTGTGCAATATATTGTCAAAAACATGTTTATGGACGATGTTTATAAATCATATAGAGACATAGTGTTATTAATAAAAGACAAAATTAATGATTAGCAATTGTTGTTTTTTTTTTCCCCCTTTTTAGAGATAAGAAGTAATTAAGTTTTCAACTGTATATTATTGGGTTCTCTGGATCAACGGAAATCAATAAGTCCAGTTATTTAGAACTAATACCATTCACCCACAATCTATTTAAATAGATGAAAACAGGGGTTATTGAAAAAAGAGTAACATCGAATTAAAAATCTTCAGATTTTGAAAAGTTTACCTGCGCTTCTCTGCGAAGGTATATCTACTTTTCAAAATCTGAAGATTTTTAATTCGATGTTACTCTTTTTTCAATAACACCTGTTTTCATCTATTTGAATAGATTGTGGGTGAATGGTATTAGTTCTATATAACTGGACTTATTGATTTCCGTTGATCCAGAGAACCCAATAATATACTACTTATATGTTTTATTTAAAACTAATAAATCGGTTATTAAAATCGACCACAACTTCGATTTACGAACTGTTCGACGTTGCTTGCCTATTTAGTGCATCTGGTTAAATAGATCTATGGTTACTTACTTTTTTTTTAATATTCCTCGCATCCGGTGCATGCAAAGGTTTATATTCGATTGGATTTACGACTGTTTTCATTGCGCGGTGTTTTAATATAAATACGTTGCCCGTTTCCTGTTGGTTAATAACAAAAATAATATTTATTAAAAACAATTGGTGTAGTTATCCTAGTTGCTGGAACTGGTCCGCGTTTATTATTGTAATGTTTTAGGTTTGTGGGTAGTCTTCCTGATTAGATTTAACGGTTGTAGCTTCCAATAGCTGTAAAAACGGTAGGGAAGTTAAGAAATTGAAAAAGTCATATAATAGGATAAGACAAACTTAATTTGGTTGTATTAATGATTTTAATGGTTATGATTTCGTAAGATATATTATGTATTTCGGTCGCCAATTATATTTTTATCAACATATAACTGCCTTGCAAAATGTAAAAAAGTTAAGAAAATTTGAATTATTGAATTGACTTTGGAGCATCCCCTTTAAATCTACAATTCTTAAGAACAAATGCCAAAAGAAAAAATCTCATAATTTATTGTCAAATTCACAATCAAAGTGATTAAAACAGTTACTAAATCAACATCCCAAATAAATTTCTGCTTAATTTTGAACTCTAAAAGTGGAAACAAAAAGAAGACATGTTTTTCTTCAATTCCTTTCTTTTATCTATTTTTATATTTATTGAGTGTTGATAGTAGCCATCATATTTCAATGTTTTACCTACATTCACTGAAGTATAACACTATCATTAAACTTTACAACCCATTTCCGAAACAGAAAAATGTCAATAAAAAAAAAGTAGTACACGATCTGTCATTGACGCTACCAATTTCATTTAAGCTGTACAAAGTGTAAAAATTACAGGTCAAAGAAAAAATATGTTTCAGCAGAATGTAAATTGAACGTCGGGTATGTATGTTTGTCTGTGTGACTCGTAAAACGGAGGCGCTAATTGATGAGAGTCGTGGCGAGCGGTGATACGCCCTGCGTTTGACAGCCCGACAACTAAACGAATTTCCTATATTAATGCTGGACACAGAAATAGCTTAGAACATTCCTAGCACTCATTACCATCAAAAATATACGATACGAACGTGGGTATTGCAAAATAGTTATTGACATTTTTTCTAAGCACAGTGGTTAAATTTGAGTGTATCTTATCTTTAAAATCTTTTCTTTTTAAAATCTTATCTTTAAAAAAAAATCTGCTGTGGTTTATGTTTATAACTTTTACTTCCTTTTAAGTTCAATTTTTTATCTCATATTATCGCATTGTTCTTTATTTTTATTGATATACCTAAACTAGTGCTTGACTGCAATCCCACCCAAGCAGTGATGATTTCCTAGAAATTTTGAATAATATTTATTTTTTAATTATTATTATAGTTAGCCTTAGGCTCGCGTTTGACTATTATCTCACCTGGCGGTGAGCGATGATGTGGTCAACGATGGAGCATGTTTGCTTTGAAGTAACCTATTTACTCCTGTCCTAAAAAATCCTATTGAAATGACCAATATATATAGACCGATTTTTTTTTTTAAATTGGGAAATCATTCGCTGGTTTCTCCCGCTCTAGGTGGAGTAGGAGGGCTTTACTGACTAAGACCACACCTATGTCCTACTGTCTATGTATTACCCTTATCATGATTGTAATTACCCTTTCCGTTCTTGGACCACCAACCCTTTCAGAAATTCTCCGTGGGTCTACCGGGTATCGGCGCTGCTGAGTCCCTTATACATCTTAACCCTTTAGTAGTTAACTTATGGAACAAAATAAGAATAATCAATTCGAAGATAGCAATAAGTTATGCCTTTTGTTTATAATTTGTCAGACAGCTTCATCCAAACCACTAAATTAGCGTTGATACGATTTTCGGCATGCGAGCTTAGCATTACACTGTGAAATTTGTACTCAGTAAAATCACAGGTCAATTAAAGCATTTCCTGTAGTCAATTGTTTAAAATACAGTCTGCCCAAATAAAAGCAGCGTACGTACAGAGTACAATAAATTAATTTCTCAAACATTCCCTCATTAAGAAGACAAAACCTCCCAATTAAATAGTCTCGATTGCGTGCGTACTTTATTTCAAGCGACCAATCGTATTTCTTGAAACCTCACTGTCGTTAACAATTTGACACGTTTTTATTACTAAAAAACTGGGGATCATTAAATGAAATTTAAGAACGGAATAAACAGTGTGTTGAACGCCGGCCGATTTCGACAAACAACAGATCAATTCCCGTTAATTTACCGCCTACTTAATTTTTAAATTTAATTGCGGTAATTTCGAAGTCAATTTACCTCACCAACAATGCCGAGGCAGTAAATTTTTACCATTGTGACGGTCATTGTAAAGTTTTACCGTTTGTTACCGTCTCTTACGTAAATACCTACACTGGCAATTAAGGCATGTCACTTGAAATTAGTCGTAAATGAGACTGAGACCCAAGTGAATAATCAGGCCCTTATTTATCTCAACAACACTGTCAGGGCACCTGAAATATCCCCGTAACAGGTGTTGGTGAATTATAAAATTAATAAATAAGAAGTTTTATTAAAATATTCGTAATAAAATAGTTTTGAAGACGTGTAATTAAGGTGATAATGAAGCTCAATTACGTATTTTACCGAAGGTATATTATTTCAAAAGGTAACCTCTCTTAGTAGGTACCTGATATTATATAAGTATGTAGTATGTAGGTACTATTTATTTTTTATTATGTATATTAAAAGAACACTTGGTTATTTAGACACGAATTGTTCAGTACCTATTATTCACGGATATCTATAGTATTGTTTATATAATCTCTTTTTTTGCTTAAATAAGTAGGTACCTAATAGTTTCATGATTTTACGTAAAGTCTAATTAGGTAAATTACGAAGATGTAGGTAGTTGCTAACCTGCTATTACTTAGCTGAGTTAAATTAATTTTAAAACAAAATAAATGCAAACGAAAATTACTATACGCCTAATATTATCATTAAAAAAAGCTATTACCGACAGCGCTCTAATTTTTAATTACGAGCAAAATAAAAAGTGAAAAAAAAATATTATAAAAATTTAAGCAAGCGAAGATCCTATTGTATCTAACTTAAATAAACACATTCGAATATGACATATGTCGTAAATGTCTTGACCAGTAACACAAACAGGTTTCTATACAAATGTACACAGTAGTATTGCACAGTATGCTATTATGTTTATGAAACATGTTACCGCATGAAGATTTCTTACAATGGATTAAAAGATTTAAAAAATTCTAACGCTTTTTTTGTCCACAATTATTGACCGTTGGCGCACTGTGCAAGTAGCAACTTGCAAAAATGTTGTAAAATATTATGCAACTGTATATTTTTGGTATTTATTAAGTTTTGATTACTTAATAAATTCTTATAAGATTATGTGTTTCTTTAAATAACTGATGCAAAATTTTATTTTTATAAAACTACCTGTATTAGATAAATCTATACAAACACGAGTTTTTTTCCAAGACTAACCCTATTTATAGTAGCTACAGTAGCAAAAAAATAGTAGCAAGAAAATATAACTACAAACTAAACTTCAATACACTTAACGTTTAAAATAATAAACAAGTTATTTACCTTCAGGTGCGTTACCATCGTTTCTCTTGCTTTTCGAGACATCAGAAAAAACCAAAGTGCGACGAAAACTTATAGAAATAAAAAATAAAATGTAACAAAACTAATACAACACGTTAAATTGTCCAATCACACCGTTTCTTTGGCATTATTTTCACAATCATAATTCTAGTTCTAACTGTAAAAGTCACAAACTAAAAAATAACACTGAAGCAAAAAAGTAACACAAAATAAAAACAATAGTCCAACACAAAATATTCGCAGTAACGTTCGAATAAGAGTTCGTGCGAGCGCTCCGCGATCGAACGCGTTCGGCAATTTCAAATAGGAACGTGATACACGTCTTGTGAACGCGCGGCGCCGATACACAATGCTGGCAGATCGAAGCGGGGCGACAATACGCGCGCGCTACAATACCGCCCCCCGCCCCCCGCCCCGCTCCCACGTGCGACAAGGACGCACCGACCTAATGTCACTGCCCTATGAACAATGCCGTCCTTCGGAGCCCTGTTCTCTCTGAAAATGAATTGAACATTATATTCTGACCATTGAATCTACATGAACACACTACGATCTATCAGCGTACCCGAAAATTCGGTGCAGTTCTATTCATGAGAACGGTTACAATCAATTGTCTATGCGGAATAACAGCTTTCATCCCGCGGAATCTATACAAAGCCGTTCAGCCCATCCTTTTCTAGCGTCCAATGTGTGCGTGTCGGACGCGTTCTCCGGTCGCTCGCGCGCGCCTCGCTAGGCCAGCTTGCGTCTCGCTCTAAGCTCCGCCCTGCGAACGTCTTTGAGTGCGGCGATCCCCGCACAGTGTGCGTACGCCGGTGAATAGCCGGGCATTGTGAAACCATTTTCGCACACTACAATGAAACT
This sequence comes from Mythimna pallens, assembly GCA_961205895.1. Taxonomy (NCBI): domain Eukaryota; kingdom Metazoa; phylum Arthropoda; class Insecta; order Lepidoptera; family Noctuidae; genus Mythimna; species Mythimna pallens. Next base: position 6,907,148 of record OY540839.1, read on the forward strand.
CAGGTGGGTGTGCGCTCTATGAGGGCGTTTTAAAAAGTCAATACAATCTTCGTTACGTTTGTATTTGTGGAGAAAATTTTCTTTATTCACGAATGTCGGAGGATCTAACTGGGCGTGTTATTGTGCCATTGTGTCGTGAGGCGTGGCCACAGGAAAACGTTCTATTGTGTGCTGCTCCGATTGTGCCATTGGCGAGCTCTATTGTTGTGAGAGACAACGGTTTCCCACCAAACCTGTAATGTGACGCCGGCATCAGCGGAATATTTTGATGTCACCGACTCTTTTGATATTTGCATACGTAGCCATTAATCAACAACGATTTCATTCAGCCAGTATTGAATTACAATGAAGTAACGATGCGTGAAAGAAAAAAGAAAAAAAAAAAGGAAAAATGTAAATTCATTTTGAATGTCAATGTCGAAACTTCTATTTATATCCGAGTACGATTTTAGAGTAACTGTAACTGGGACATAGTACGACGTAATCCCTGAAGATTTCGTCCAATTCACGGTTTCTAAACAATTTTAAACAAGCATTAAATTGCTCTGCTGATTTGGTTGATTTTATGAACGGAATCGAATGAAAATCAACAGAATTTCTTACTACTGTGTCAGAATCGTGCTCACAATTACTGTTAAATTGTTTAATTATAGAAAATATTGATATAGACAGTTATTTCATGGGAACCTTTTCTAACTATTAATCTTGAACCATTACCTACATACATGTCAATAAGACAGTTACTCGTGGTACCTTAGAATCATGAATATTCAGCCATAAACTTGATAGTATAATTTCTCTCAGGTGCGGCGTTTCCACGTGCAACTTATGAAACGTTATCAGTTAAATTATCACTTTTTATACCTAATTAACTCTTTATTTTAGTTCAAACACAGTAGAGTCACTTTACGACACATAGTTTTTTTATTATATGATTTAAATGACATAAACTAAAGATTAGTACGATAAAATGTAAGCAAGTCGTCAAAAAGCAAGTTATTTTTGTAAATAATATGAATATGTTATAAATTAATGAATCGGTGTGTATGTTTAGCTAATTAGTGTGTTAATTGACATATTCCCATGATTTTTTAAATGAAAATTCAAATGTTTATTGAATTAATGAAATTCTTCAGTAATTTTGTTTTTTTTTTTATCCACGTTGTACCGTATTTATACCAGTGTGTCTGTTTTTATTTGCCTTTTCGTTTTAATATTCCGGTAAAACCAAGTAAATATTGGTTTGCGTTCGTGAATTTCCAACGTAAAAATACATAATTATATAACAAAAATAAATCTTTTAAAATCGGTTGGGCACCTCATGTGAGTAATTACATAGTTAGATACAAGTATGACTGGCAAACAGGGGTCGTGGTTTCGATGCTCAAGTTGGAACAGTTAGTATCAAAGTTCTCTGCTATTCGTCATTTCACAGTCTTACTTATAGGTAAAAAATTAAACGGTATACCTTTCAAAATATATACCTACATTACCTATATGCTCCCAAGCTAAATATTTACCTAATAAGACCTTTTCCAAAAACATACATAACGTCTAATATCCCCCCTTTGTACAAAAGGACACGAAACGTTCCTTTAAGGACAATGTGACCCACATAGACGCGCACGCGTGCAAGAATGTGTGTCTCGGGGGTCACTCCCGACCCCCCACCCCCCGGGGGTCTTATCTACCGGGGTGGGGGGCCCTGGCTGTGTTCCAAGCTTTTATTAGCCCCCACACGGGGGTAAATTACTTTTTGTTTGATGGTTTGTGATGAGTATTTGTATGTTGGGGGTTAAATTGTTTGTAGATTATTATGTATGATTGTGTATTGATGAGTTTACTTAGGGATTCGTTGGTTTACAAAGGCTTGTGAAGAAGTACCGACTTACGAGTTGTAGGTCGCGGGTTCAAACCTAGCCAAGTAGGTACCATTACTTTGAGTAATTTATTTCATCGTCACTGCACTAAAAATGGTGAAGAAAAACATCGTGAGGAAAGTGGCAAGTCCTAGAACTAAAAATTCGAAAACATGTGACATCCACCAACCCGCACTAGGCCCGCATGGTGGTTTACGGCCCATTCCCTCTCCTAGAGAGGAGGCCTGAGTCCCAACAATAGGAATATTAAAAGGCTGATTATGCTTATGCTTGTAGCTTTCTAAGTGCTTTAGTTTTAGTCAAGAGTGAATATGTTACTTCTAGGCAAAAGTGCTCTACTGTCGACCACATCGTCGCTTTTCATCAGCTGAGATAGGTAGGTAGTGGTTAAGCCTGAGCCTATCAATAGTAAAAAAAATCTTTCATACAATACTCAGGTTGCTATGTTGTTTCTCGTATAAAATTTACCTACGTCCCGCGGCGGATTAGCCATATAGCAAGAGTAGGAAGTATTACAGGCCCCGCGCAATCGAGGGCCCCGCGTGTTCGAGGGTCCCGCGTGTTCGAGGGTCCCGCGTGTTCGAGGGCCCCGCGTGTTCGAGGGTCCCGCGTGTTCGAGGGTCCCGCGTGTTCGAGGATCCTGCACTTGAACGCCAAAAATTCTAATCTATATACCTAAACATATCGAAAACCGAATATTGCTGATTATTATTTTATTGAATGTGATAGTCAATCTCTTAGATATCCCTCATTACCGTACTTTCCACGTACCTTACCCAATCTTAAAAACCACGGGGTTATTGGTGATTGAGATAAGAATGAGAAGTATTGAATAGGTCTACTCAGGGGCCCTTTGGTCGAATTTACTACAGGCCCCTCGCTGGGTTAATCCGCCTAACTAGTTTTATAAAGAGGTCAAATATGTTTTTTTTTTGTTTTTTTTTTTGTTTGTAGGAGGTAATCTCTGAAAGTACGTCTGGTCCGATTGCGAAATTTTTCTCACCGATAGAAAGCTGCTTTATTGCTGAATGACATAGGCTTTATTTTATTTACCTACGCGGGCGAAGCTGCGGGTAAAAGTTAGTTAGTTAGCTGGTTAGCTTGGTTGGTGGTTTTAACTTTGATTTACCTAAAAGCTGAGCGATAAGACAACATTTCACTAAAATTACCTAACCCATTGTTACTTCCCATTAGTCATTTGGTACCCATAGTCATATTGCTTTCTAGACCTAAGTAACTACGTACCTTCATAGGTATAACTGATTAGTCAGTACTTGAGTTTGTCAAGTTCTCACGCAAAACCACAGACAACGATATACCACAAAGCCACAAACTTAACGACTTATATTACCTACCTCTACCTTATATTATTTCAAAAAAAATATCTCAATTAATAAAATAAACACAAGAATTTATTAGACAACACCCCAAATTCCAGGTAATTTTCCCCCTTTGTCCTTCTAATGAAGAATATCGACTAAGGAAGCAACCGAAACCGGGGCCAAGGCAATTACTTGATTGGTTTCTGGTGTTTTGTTTATCCCCCTTCTCCCCCAGATGAGAGTGGGTCTGTTTGAGCCAACCCTACTCCTTTATAAGTTCGTCAGTTTCCAAGATTATTTGCCCGTAAAGAGATTTCTGAATTTTGATAATGTTTTCTTTACCTGCCTCTGTTTTGATTACCTATGGACGTTTTAATTATTTTGTTTGCCGATAAAATTGGGATTATTTTGTGGTTTTAGATTATGAACCGGTTTTAGTCTTATTTATTGGTCTATAATTATTTTATAGATTAGAGAGAATTATGGAGAAATGCATGTCCATAAAACGTAGGTATTCAGTTTTAAATGTTTTGATATTTTTAATTGTAATTAGGTAGTAATCTACTTATATAGAAAAATGCAATATCCATTAAGTTTTTAAGACCAAATAAAATACTCGTAAAATTAGAGCAGTTGAATTATAATACGATAAAAATAAATTTATCAAACAATCTATCGAATAACTGAAATGAATGAAATATCAAATGCAATTTAATTTATTTAAAATTATTTAATCGTATATACATAATATATGCATCTAACCGGAAATTGTGGTATGCAATCGTCTTTAAATCAAGTTGTTATTTATTTTCATAGATAACTCATCAAATGTTTTTTTTTTGTCACACAATTTTCCTTAAAAAATACTTTTATAAATCAGAATACGGTATGCAACATTTTTTATACAAAGAAAACATATCGTTTTTATTTCAAATTTCGAATTCTTCGGTGCAATTCCCGAAGTTACCCGAACACCGAAAATTTAAAACTGGAAGCCGCTTCACCTTAACCGGTGTCAAGAGAGGGCGCGCTGGCTAATTGGCGTCACTTAGCGCGTCCGCGGCCTATCTATTTAAAGATCTTTGCCTCGCTTTGAATCTAATCCGCGCGAGTCCATGTCTCATTGTGGCATTTCCGCCTCTGTTGCGCTCAATGGTGGCTGTTTTTTTGTTTAATTAGGACTTGAGACTGGTAGCTGATTTAAAGGTATTGTCTGTTTTTAGTCAGGTAATTCTGTTGGATCTTTACTTGTATGGTTATCTTTAGAACTGGCAGTGTTTGTTCTTAATTTTAATTATTGAAGATGTAAATTCACTGTTGGACGTAAGATTTTTTTCTTTTGTATTTGTACTGGTTTTATACTTAATCTCCAGTAGCTATACCTATCATAGTTTTTAGAAACGTTAGATACCTTTTCCAAGTAAACCTTACAACACATAATAACAGGTCTACACAATTTAGTACTCATATACGAGAATAACATGTAATATAATTACGTTGTACGGCAGTATCTAATCTTAGAAAGTTAAGTCATGTTGGTAATTTAACTAGTCGTACTTATAAACAGGTACCAAGGTAAGTATTTGCCGTATCTATAATTAGTAGACTTATGTGTTAAGTGTCTAAAAGATAAGTTAATTTTATTAATTAAAACGGTAACTTATTTATAAATGAGATTTCATTATCGAGAGACAGTAGAATACTTTTCATAGTAGACTTTATCTTGGAATAATATTTCTTGTTCTGTCTTACTTGTATCTTGGTATATTATAAATGTTTAATTCACCCCTTTCCTTCAAATCATACACAACACATCAGTTGATATTATCCCCCTCCTTATTTTCCACATAACGAGTTCATTTTCACCCCTCTCGTTTTCGTCCCCATAACATAAAGTTAGTTTGATGAGAAACTTACTCCTCAGTGAAGGGTTTTCCATGCGGTTTACTTTCATGATGGTATTAAGTAAGGAATTAGATGAATTGTGCCCGGATTTATTATCACCTTTTTGAACTTGGGGGTGTACTTAATGTGTCTCGATTAGATACTTACAATTTTAGAGCCATTATATTGTGAAACTATTAAATCAACAATAATTCTTGGTAGTTTTTCATTGTTATTTTGAACTTCGATAAGATTTGGTTTAACAAATATGCTTGGAATTCTAACTAATTTCGTTTTAAAGAAAGCTGTTGATTCTAAATTACCTAATTTAATTCGTAACTTGTTGGAAAAGGGTTTGACAAATTCTCTCAATGATTCAAATAAGAGACGATGAGATACATAATGAACATAGCTATCTTTACTACACACACATTGACGAATAAGTAAGTATGCCTACATGAAAACATATAATATGAAGAACCTTTTATGAAACATAACGCTTTGATGTTTCACTGCCGCCTTTATAATTAGCTCGTTATTGAATTCCTTGAAAGATTGTTTATCTATGTATTTGATACTTAGATAATACGTGATGTTGCTATATATTTTAGTAATTAGAAGTCTAGTAGAGGGTTGTCAAGAGACATGTCATTAAAATATAGGGTAAAAAAACAAATCAATTTGTATTAAGGCGCTATCTGGCTAATGACACATGAGTTTAATTTAAATTTTAAGGAAAGAAAGAATTTCAAGAAAATTTCTTGAAGTGTTAGTTATCTAAGTTCTGTTCAGTGCTGTTACAATGTCTAAAATCTTCTAATACTACGTATCTTATCATTTCTGCTGAAAGACGTCTACTACTTGACATAGGCCTCCCCTAAGTGTAGCTCACTACATCGTCCAGTCCTCTAGGTGTCTATAATATCTAAATTGCCATTTTAACATACTTCTGATTTTAACTTATAGAACGTTAAAATCAGCAATTGATATATTCCAACACTGTATCGAAAACCAAATAGGTACGTTGATCGAATTGAGCCAACATCACAAACCAATATTGGCCCAACATTTGCATCTGTTTAACCGCAAGCAAATGGTTAATTAGGTACCGCGTGTCCACTTTATTAATTATCTTATCTGTCATCAAACACCAACCAGGCATCGTTGACCTCTGTCGTCTATTCATTACTTCGGTTAGAAAGACCTATACTATTGGTTCCCATGACCCGGTATTGACCTTACAAAACGTTTAGTTAATTTATTGAAAAATTAACACTGTTTCTAGTAAAATGAAAGCAGATGTTTATTTTATTGTTTTCAGTAGTGAAAGTTATAAAAGTTGTTCTCTTTTTACCGACAATCCCTTGTCGCTTCACAGTTATTTACTTTCCTCTACTTTAAGGGCCTATTACACTACTCAGATATTCAGACAGTCTTAGTCGATGTCACGTAGTTTAATAAGGGTTAGACCGGTCTTACTCGGAACAAAGAATAAGTCTGAATATCGTGTGCTGAATATCGCGTAGTGTAATAGGCCCTTTTCTATAATTCAAGAACTTTAAATTGATTAATAATTTTACTTTTTTTTTGTGTGACAGAGTGGATGAAATACACCTCTGTCACACTTTATATACTGATCGATTATCCAATATACCTACATCTAGTTTTGTCTTATGGAAAATATCATTGTGTTTACCCCTTGCCTTGACTTAACCTCTTGCCCCAGTGTACCAAATTTGGTACACCTCAGTACCAGCTAATGTAACCTTATTTTTACGCAATAAGGTTTAAGTTAGCTGGTATGAGGTGTACCGTTACCACAATATTATTTTCCATAAGACAAAACTTACTACCGTATAAGTCCTTAACCTAGACTAGTGTACCGAATATGGTACACCTCATACCAGTTAACTTAAACCTTACCTTTAACCTTAGTTATACTGAGTAACAGGTATTGTGGTTGTAATAAATAATATCTATTACTCGGTATAACTACAGAGTAACAGAGGTACCTGTTTTACTGTAAATTTATTCTGTACCTGCGTGATACGATATTCAGTCAATTTTATTTTTAATTGACACATCTTCTTTAAGATTATATTTTTTCTACTCTACTACTGAAAGTTCAAAATGGAATGGCGTTCCGAAAATAAAACACTATGTGATGTGCTAAAGAATTAAATCACTTTAAAAAACTTTTCAGGCTCAAAATAAAAGAAACACTCAAAACATCCTCGATTTTGAGCGACGATAATAGATTATCACATGAAGTTCAAACCAAAACAATATCAACAGAATAAATCTATTGAAAGCTTACATCAATCCCCGAACGTTTTACGTACATTTGACGTAAACATATCGGGTGGTAAGTACTAACACGTCGAAATGGCGCCATTAGCCGTACTAATCTCTATTTGTGGACCCTCTGCAACATTACCGCTGTTTCGGTCAACGTTTTGCCTAAATCCGGGGTTCCGTAGGATTTTTCTTCTACTTCAATGATTGTGAACTATGTTATGTTCCACGAACATTGATGAAACAAGACACATATACACATATATTACACACACATACACTACACACATACATTATACATTTACTTGATTCGGTGGACCTTAATTAATTTTGATATCTGCAATCATTTCAACACAAAAATATTTCTGTAGCTGATATGAGAACAGAACTTTGACTGGGATTCCACCTTTTATTAAGTGTTTAAGATCCCATAGATTGCACCGGAAGGATCCGGCGCGACGTATGGTGTAACAAAAGATAAACACAAAAGAATTTTTGATATCCCTGTAGAATAGTAAACCAGTCTTCAGCTGTACAGAACCACACCCCTTGTGACCGACACACAGCTGACCAAGTTTTAAACGATGCTTTTACAGAAAAAATAAGTAGCTGCCATTTCCATTTGGGGCGCCTAAGTGGGCGCGATCTTTTTTTAATTTATTACCAGTTTACTTTCTGTTTTAATGTGTTTTTGGCTTTTAAAAATCGTCTCTTTCCCGATTTGATTTTGTTATATGTTTACTATTAAAATTGTATTTCCCGATGCTCATATCTCTCTTTGAGATTTAATGTTTACGTTTTTTGTTGATTAACTATAAAAAATTGGATGAGTTTACCGAAAAAGCTTTCGATTTTTTTATAATCAATTAATGCTTGATTTTGAGAACCTAACTGTCACAATTTATTGACTGTCAAAATTGAAAATATAGACTAAACAGAGATTTCGTAAGGAGTTATGTATCGTCTAAAACCCCAAATAAAATCTAATGTTCTATAAAAAAATATGAGAGCGGCTGGGCGGTGCGTGTCGGCACGACAATAGGGCATTGTGTGGTGGGCGTGGCCCATTGTGCCAGCCAGCCAATCAGGGCATCGTGTTCAACAATAGCGCACCGAATTGGAATGCCGCGTCACTTCTATTGTCGGATTGGCGATGTGCGGGTATTGTTGCGCGGTAAAATTTTTTGATTTGGCATTTACCGCGTTCTATTTCTGTGTAGTTGTTTTGTCTGTAAATTGAGAATCGTTTGGTTTGATTTTAGATATTTTGGGACGATTCAAGGAATAGTTTATTGGTCTGTAATTAGGTAAGTATTCATTGAAATGAATTAGGCCTAACTTAAATTATCGTAGAAGTATTTCAGAGGGTTGGATGAAACCTAAGTAGGTTATGTAAGTACCTACCAATACGTAGTTAGGAGTTTAATTTTTTACCTACTTATTCTTGATAGTCAACTTTTCAAGGTAAGAAAAAAATTCAAGGTAAGCTCTATGGGTAGGTAGGTATCCATAGAGCTACCTATCCTTTGGGATTTGGGATAGGTAGCTACACAACAGGTGACATTTGTGTCACCTGTTGTGTAGGTAAGTGTTAACACTTATTAACTCATTATCGTCATTTCAGCTGAAAGATGTCCACTGTTGAACATAAGGCTTCCCCAAATGTACATTTACATACCAATAGGACATCCGCATCAGAAATGAAGATATCCGCAGGAGAACCAAGGTTGCCGACATAGCACGAAGAATCGCCAAACTAAAGTGGCAATGGGCAGGGCACATTGCTCGCAGAACGGATGGCCGTTGGGGCTGAAAGGTTCTGGAGTGGCGACCGCGTACCGGAAGACGCAGTGTTGGAAGGCCCCCTACAAGGTGGACCGATGACCTGGTGAAGGTTGGTTAGGTCGGGAATCCGATGGATGCGAGACGCACAGGATCGTTCGTTGTGGCGACATTTGGGGGAGGCCTATATCCAGCAGTGGACGTCTATCGGCTGAAATTATGATGATGATGATGAGGACACCCGCAACCCTCATCAGATCAGCTGCAGGTTCATGAGATACTGCCTAGTGACAGACGGACAGACAGCGGAGTTATAGTAATAGGGTCCCGTTTTACCCTTTGATAGAAAAAAGCAAAATGAGAATCGTTTCTACGTCATTCAAGTACCACAAATTTTTCACAAACTAGAAACACATTAACAGCAAAAAAATCAACAGAATAATAGCGCTTAACGCCTGTACTTTAACTAGTTTAAAATAGAACCTCTATTTATAGACTCTACATAGAAACATAACTAATATATTTATGTTCGCAGCTTTACAAGACAATAACCCGGAGTTAACGCGTTTAAGTTACGTCATCTTAGAATTTTTTGTTTAAACCTAGTCTTAACGTGACCATTGTACTAACTTAAATAAAGACTCATCGTTAAATCGTGATCAATTCTTTAGTTCTTTCCCAAATAAAACTAAAACGCGCATCAAGTTGTTAAAGTTACACAGCTAAGTAATTCGTATCACAAAACGAACTAAAACGCAAACGATAAAAGCTAAACGCAAAACGGACTTCGAAAATCGAGCTCGGTTGAGTGCGTTAACGTTACGTGATCGAACGATTTTCCTCACAGGCTGAACTTAAACGCGTCAGTTGGAGCATATTGCCGCCCGTAGTAACGAGAGCACTCATTAAGAAGTGCAATAGGCATAGTATCTGTGACCGGATGTTCGGAACAGGTGTCGCTGACTGCCCCTCCCTGTACCATGAGAGCGAGCGATGGGCGATCGAAGGAATATCTCGTAGTGAAATAATTAAAGTTTGATGTTGTGGTACCGGGTCAGTGTTATTTCGCGATGTTTATGAACTGTCTAGTTTCATTGTAAAATTGTAAGTTTACTTTGCTTGACTGAGGGTCAAGGGTCTTCAAGTAAGTACTCTCACGATATAACGATTGCACTTGAAGATCTTTAGATAAATTCATCAATGATGTAGGTAATTGCTTAAGTAGATTTGATTTAAGCTTTATTTTAATGTTTAGCATTTCAGTTCAGCTATTTCAGTTTTTTCAAGGCCTGTTTTTGTATCAGTTCCTGGTATAAATTGAACTCTTTTTCGGGTACCGTACTCAAAAGGAAGAAACGAAACCCTTATAGGATCACTTTGTTGTCCGTTTGTCTGTCTGTCAAGACTCTTTATCTCGGGAACGCGTATCGAGTTGAAGTTAAAACCATATACTCAGGTCTGTCCCTTGAAGCTGTGAAAAAATCAAACTTCTGAATTATCAAAAAAAGTTACGGCAGTTTATGTCGCAAAAAACGTGTATTTCGACACTCAGGGAATCAAAATGCATAGGGTACTTCACGTTGACATAGAATCCTGAAATTTGGCATGAAGCAAGGTCTCAAAGCACAAGTACAGGAAAAAATCTGAAAACTGTAAATTTGTGGTTACGTCACAATTTTTATTTTGTGATTCGGAAAAATCTTCATAACAAAATTCGGGAAATTGAACTGTTTTCATAGGTAAGTTTGTACGGAACCCTCAGTGCGCGAGTCCGACTCGCACTTGCCAGGTTTTTTTTTAAGCAGGTACCGGCGATATATGGAAAATATCCAATCCATATCTAATAATCAAATCTATATAATATAATATAATCTATATAATCTTACGTAGAAAACGTTTTGCGAACATATTCACTGTGCGTACAGCTAAAGAGCAGAATTCCCTGCCGAAGTCTGTGTTTTCTGACAAAAGTGTATAGGTTACTACTAGGTAAAAGAGCTACTAGAGCAGTGGTGGCCGAGTGGTAATGGCTCCGACTTACGGAGTTGTAGGTCGCGGGTTCAAACCCAGCCAGCAAAGTAATGCGCCTTTACTTTGTGTAATTTATTTCATCACCACTGCTCTCAAAACGGTGAAGGAAAACATGGTGAGGAAACCGGCATGTCCTAGAACCAAAAATTCGAAGACATGTGACATCCACCAACCCGCACTGGGCACGTGTGGTGGATTACGGCCCATTCCCTCTCCTAGAGAGGAGGCCTGAGTCCCAACAGTGGGAACATGATAAGGCCGACTATGCTATGCTATATGCTAAACGTGCTACTGTCTTCTTTGGTGAAATAGTGGTCAAAAGCGAACCTAACAATTTAAAAAAAAAGTAGGGTGTAATCATCAGATGGGTGTAGCGAGAGGAAACTACCTATCAGACTTTTACTGACTTAAACCCACCTGTGATCCTTCAGTTGCTCTTTGTGTTTCAAGGCTATGGTAACTATAGGTAAATTGTTGTTATTGTTGTTTGTTGTTGTTGTTGTTTGTTGTTGTTGTTGTTGTTGTTGTTGTTGTTTTGTTGTTGTTGTTTTTTATTTTTTAATTTTGCTCCCAATGTATTCTACTGTTTTTTAATTTTACTGTATGAGTGAGGTACGAATAAACGTTTTTTCTTTCTTTCTTTCTTTCTTTATTGTATTCTAGCCTGTATTTCGTCATTGACAATTTTTTTGTTAATCTATTGCTATTCATTGCAACAGCCATCTTTTTCTAATGCATACTCCTATTCCGCCTGATGTTATCTTCTAGTCACGTTCTGTATTAGCTTCAGGAAGTATAGGGGTGGTCAAATCTTTTCCAGAAACCACATAGACGGAGAAACTATTACTTTAAACATCCTTCTAACGTAGTTATGTCTTGTCGTTTATACCGCGTACATCGAAGGACTGGAACAATTTGCCTGCTGCGGTATTCCCGTCCAACTATAATTTAGGTGACTTCAAGGCTAGAGTGAACAGAACTAATGCGTTTCAGCACCAACGATTGCATCATTGCTTTCCTTGATTCATTTATTGCGATTCCACCTGATGGTAGGTTTTTTTTTTTCGGTGGGATAATCATCTTATGACATCCCCCGCTCTTGGTCGGGGCGGGAGATAGTGTCAGACTTTTACCAACTAAAAACCCACTCCTGTTCCTTCGTTGCCTTTCGTACCAGGGCCGAGTCTTCCTTTCAGAATCAGACCCTTGGCCCCAGTAGGCTTCGACCCTGCTGGGCCCCTACAGTTGACCTGATGGTAGGTGGGATTGCAATCAAGCACTTGGTTTATATAATTGAAAAAAAAAATACAAATTTCTATACATAATTGAAAAGATCATAGCAGGTGGCGATCAGTAGTTCATGCTTACCTCGACGGATAAAAGGCGGGAGATTATTTAGGTATGTAAGTATGTGTAAACGCCGTTACTTTATAATTGGTCGCGCAAAATTGTAAACTTTTTATTTTTAATTTGACTTGGATACATTGTATACGTATTTATCGTGTTTGGATATTGTATTTGAAAGAATCTGTTCGTAATATATTAGCATTCTCATAAGAGTTGCCTAGTTACTCATTTTTTTTTAAAGTATTTGTATCAAAAAGTAACTATATAAAACCGGCAACCGAAAGAATTTTCTAAATTCATTCAAAACCTTTCAAATTTAGTAGAAGGGAAAACTATCAAGTAATAGAATAAGGATGCATACATTGAAATGTGACGTCACCGCCATTAAGTTAATTGTGTACAAACGAGATGTTCCCACCACGCTCCCACTCTTCCTCATACCTGGAATGCTTGAAATAATAATTACTGCTTCATTTAATAACCGATTTATGTTGCTATTTAAATAAAAAAAATACTGGGCAAGTGTCGAACTCGCGCACTGAGGGCTCCGTACAAACTTACTGTAGATAGTTCAATTCCCGAATGGAGTCTGGAAGATTTTCCGAATTACAGTTCTTTTTTTGTCACGTAACTACAAAACTGTTTACAGATTTATTCCTATACCTGTGCTATGAGACCTTGTTTCATACCAAATTTAAGGATTCTAGGTCAACGGGAAGTACCCTATGCATTGATCCTTGAGAGTGTGGAAATACCCGTTTTTTGCGACATAAACTGCCTTAACTTTTTTTTTCGTTGACTCAGAAGTTTGAAGTTTTTACAGTTTCAAGGGACCGCATACCTCAGTATATGGTTTTAATTTCAACTCGATACCTCTACGCATTTCCAAGATAAAAGGTCTTTACAGATGACAGACAGACGGACAACAAAGTGATCCTGTATGGGTTCCGTTCCTTTTGGGGTACGGAACCCTAAAAAGATTTCTTTGTAGTGTGTTATATGTTGTTTAGTACAAAAAATAACAAAGGGTAGTGACCAATTATAATCTGACGGCGCTTTCAATTATCCAGTGATGACAACATAATGTAGGTATGTATGATTTAGTTTCTTGTAATCTGCTACTTATTTATTAGTAAACACTAAACACATTACGGTTTACTTCTAAGTAAAACGTCAAGAAAATATCATAAATATTTCAAAAGCAACTTCACCAGAATTCCTTTAGATTGTGTAGTTTTCAGAACAGCTAGAATACCGCATACAAAGAAGAATACATTCCTTCTGTATTCTACAGCTTGCTTCATTTCAAATAAACGACTCCACACACACAAGCAACTGTTAGAAACCTTATTAACCAGTTACATTCGGGCTCCCACCTCCTCTGATACTACACTTAAAATGGGAAAAAGCGGGGTAAAGTAATGTATTTTCACGGCTCACGCTTAAATGGTCATTGTGTTCTGAAATACCAACTTAACTTTACTGCTCTTCTCAGTCTTATTTCCGCGTACTAAGGCTGATTTTCATTTGTGTATTTTCTAAGATAACTTTGTGTTTTGTTCGGTGGTACATGTGCCACCTTCCCATACTCCTGGGCAGGGTGGCCACCCCCAAAGCAACGTCTTGGAAATGTGTAGTCTTGCCTCCATACACGTTTTGTTTGCCTTTTATTCTCCATCTCCTTTATGTGGGAACAGATAGATAGCCACGTTTTGTGTGGCTGTGTCAACTTTCTGAACGTTTTGTTCAGAAAGGTTCTGGGTAAGCTTTTCAGATGTTTCTGTTTGGGAACGTTGGGAGAATTATTACTGAGATTTGGTGGTAAAGAAAGTTAGGACAAGGAAAGGAAGAGAGTGTCAAGGAAAATTAGTATGTTAAGGAAAACTTACTCTTTAGTAACACGGAGGGATTTGTTTTTATCGTCACGTAATCATCCACAAACGAATTGTTTGGCATAGAAAATTATGTGTTGTAAATTTTCCTTAACATACATACATTCTCGAAACATACTTAATCTCGAAAATTGTAACAAAAAAAAGCCCTTTCTTGATAATACTTATATTGATGACGGCATGGTTAGCGCGGCGGTTGGGTGACTGGCTGTTGCGATCTATGTTGCGGATTCGATTCCCGAACGGAACAAATTACAGATATACTTTTTTCGGGTTTAGATGTTTTGTGTATATGAGTTACATGTTTGTAAACGCAGTCACGATACAGATGTAATTTCAAGTGTGAAGCAAAGCATAAAAAAATATTTTTTCAAATTTAATACTGTTGAATAAGTAGCGCCACTTATCTACATTGGTAGGAACTACAAAAATAGGAGCGCAGCGTTGGAAGGCCTCCTACAAGGTGAACCGATGACTTGGTAACGGTTGCGGGAGTCCGATGGATGCGAGATGCAGGACCGTTCATTGTGGCGACGCTTAGGGGAGGCCTATGTCCAGCAGTGGACGTCTTTCGGTTGAAATGATGATGACAAAAATAGGACGAAGAAATATTCATCTTTATGATTATAAAGCTACTTATATAAAAAAATACTAGCTGTTTTTCAGTATTATCTTACAAATAAAAAATCTTTAAGTCTTCTAGGACGAGAAGCCCTCAAAAACCCTTAACTCCTTTCTTTAATTTTATTTAAAAGAAATCCTAAATAAAATACTAATTAAACACGGGCCTTAATCTGTAAAATTGCCGCTAACATAACACAAAAATAGAAACAAATGTTAGTAAATAAGGGAAAAAGGACAAAAATTCCATCGCATGGTTGGACATAGGACAGAGGACGTGGGGGAGGCAAGAGGGACCAAAAAGTAAAAAGTGGAAGGAAGAAGTGGAAAAGAGCAGCCGCGCTTTTGTGTGGCACCCTCCCAGGGTAGCGTTAGCAAAGAAAGTATAGTGAAATGTTTTATTAATGGATAGATTTATTATTATCTCAATATCGAGTTGTGGATCGCCACAACCTTGAACAGCTCATCGTAACTGGCATGGTTGTTGGCAAAAGAGGCTGCAGCCCAAAAAGATGAGTAGATCAGGTCCGCTCCACACTGGAAGCCCAATTGCACGTCGCACTTCATGACGCCAAGAACCGTGACAGATGGCGAGATACAATCAATAAGAAGGTAATCCAGTGGGAATCTCACGACCCTCATTAATGAGGAATACGACTCGAGGAGGAGGAGAAGGAGGAGTCTCCTGATGGCCCAATGGTTAAAGTACCCGTCTCTCATGCATGAGGTTGATTTTGATTTTTTTTTTTAAAGATGTTCATTACGGCCTGTTCAAACTGTATATTCATAAGCTCAGAACATAAAGAGATAAAACCCGTGGTCCTAGTCGAAACCCATGGTTCTAGACCGCAATCGTAGGTGGGTTTTAGTCAGTAAAAGCCTGAAAAGCCCTCTCGCCCCACCCTAAAGCGAGAGATACCATAAAGAGATGTCGCTGCTGTCTTAAACCTCAATTCTATTACTTTTTGATAAATAAGTATAAGTACATCTTAAATCTGATCTGCTTATATAATAAAAGTTAGAGATCGATCAAGAAATGATGGTCCCATGTTTTATTTTTACAATTCTAATTAAGTTAACAAGATTTTATTATCACTTCCATTAGCAATTAAGTAAAATGTTTTACCGTTATACCAATTTTCCCGTTGTAAAATAAGGAAAACAAAGTATCTACAAAAATAAATTGAATAAACTATGTATGTTTATTAAATTGAACACGTCGTAACGTGTTTTTTCCCACTTATGTCAATATTACAACTATTTAGAAATTATGTAAAATAAATTGATTTAATTGAGAAAAGTGATTAATAATTGTGCTGAATGCCTCAATCGTATGGGGCGTTAATTATTTTATGGTAAAACAAAATTGCTTAATGCCAGAAATGACCGGTTTTTATTGAATATAAAGAGTTATTTACAATCGTTTTCACGCTGGGAAGGTGGTGATAATTTGCAGGTAACGTTTTATTTATGCGTACTTTTTATAGTGTTTACGTTCCGTGTTTACTTATTACGGCGTAAGTGAGAAGGTTTTTATTTTGTGTAAAACAGAAGAGGAATACAGAAGCTGCGAAGAAAATAATAAGTGCTGGAAGTAGAAAAATACCTACATGTGTCGGCCATTTGTTTATTGATGTCCATTAAACATATTATACTTTTTACAGTAGATGAAATAAATGAAATAGGTAGCTCTAAAAATTCTCAAAAAAATAAAAATATTTAGACTTTTTCTGCTATCGCTACATCACAGATACAACTTTGTAAAGCCCGACAGTGGGGACGTGAAATTAAGAGACACTTTGTGTAGATTCATGAATGAATGTTTATATGCATACCTACATATAGACATAATTAACTTTCTAATTATACTTATGTATAGCCAGCTCGTTTTCAAGTGGCTTGCTTTCTTCGAAAATGTAGCGGATTTTTGAGAATTTCGGTTTCAGGAAACTTGCATAATAGTTTAGTTCTGCCTTAATTAGTAAGTATTCGTAACCTAATTGACTTCTTTTCTGGTTGTAGAGGTTAACTGATATTTGTTATCGATGTTATTGTAGTTAAAAAATAAAGTAACAACATCATATACAATTCAGTGCTGGATGGTTACATTTATCAACTGCAAAAATTATTTTAAAATTTGGTGCCTTTTTAATTTCGCTAGTACATTTTTTTTGTCGTGCTTCACTGCGATCCCACCCGATGGTTAGCGGTGATGCAATCGTTGATGATGAATCGCACTAGTTTATAAGAGCCTATTCACTCTAGCCTTGAAGATATCTAAACTATAATCGGACGGGAAGACTGCAGTAGGTAAATTGATCCAGTATTTCGATGAAGCGGTATAAACGACGAAGCGAAATGCTTAATCCGGACTGTAGAAGTTTTAATAACGTAAGGGTGGATATTCGCCCTCGCCGTACGTCGTATTGTCCGATGATAGAAAGGAGATGGCAGAATCAAGTCATGCAATTCCCATGCACACACTCCAAAATGCATACTGTAAAATGCATTCATACTCAAATTCAATTCTATTACATTGGGATTTTTAAGTTTACTAATAGTGTTATCTCACGCTCGAACATACTATCCGAAACCATCACCAGCTCCATGGTACTATATTAATGTATCGTCATCAATATTACATAGGTATACCAAATTTCAGCGCAATCGGTTAGGGTTAACTGATTCAAAATCCATTTGTAAGATTCGCCCCAAACAAACATACACATAAACATTAGAATCGGACTCGTGCGCGATGGGTTCCGTACCAAAAAAATCTGTAGCAAAAAAAAAACGGCAAAAAAATTACGTTTATTGTATGGGAGCCCCACTTGAATATTTATTTCATTCTTTTTTTATTGGCAACAGATATACATCATCTGTGAAAATTTCAACTGTCTAGCTATAACGGTTCATGAAATAAGACCTTGTGACAGATGGAACGACAGACAGACAGACGGACTGACAGCGGAGTCTTAGTAATAGGGTCCCGTTTACCTTTTGGGAACGGAACCCTAAAAACCGTCTTTTCACTATAATAAAGCTCATTACATTAGCAAATCTTTCCTGCAAATTACCACCTTCGAGAAATCACGGAGGCCGCCAAACTAAATAGAAGAGTGATGATAAATGTGAAGGCGGCCACAGTGACGTGATTTGACTGTACATTATAATATCATTGGCAGCCGCGTTTAATGTGCGCCTAATCTATTGTTATTTATAGAAAAAGGGTTTTAGTATATGAAAAAGTTCGAGAAGCAAAAAGAAGGAAAGAAAAAGAGAAGAAAAAATCAGGAAATAAGAAGAATAAAAAAACGTTCTTGTTTTTCAACTGACTGATTTAAAAAATCAAATGTAATTAATATTATTGTATGGCCGCACTGATAACGGCCTATTCCTTCTCAAAGAGAAGGAGGAAGGAGGCCGTATGTATGCAATGCTGCTGTACTTATGAAGGTAATTAATTTATTATTTATGAATGCACGGGTACGAGCGTAAGAAAAGATATAATTTTATTTAAATCCTAGGTTAAGAAAATAACTCTAATTACATTCCTTTTCCAGATGATATTGTAGTAGAACACTAAGTTAAATTCTGTCACAACTGACGTACAAGAAATTCTGTTATCATGTGGTGTAAATAAGTTAATTCGAAAACCTATGGCTCCAGTAGACTTCGACCCTGCTGGGCCCCTACGGTTCGCTGACATTTCTTTGAGGCACACGTGGAACACTACGTGCCGTCGACAAATCGAGCTCGGTCCGAACGGTTACCGGATTGCCGGACGGCGAGCTACCCATTACTCGCCATCCGCAAGCCCACGCCTACGGTAGTTGGAAATCGGGGTCGAGATCCCAGGGGGCGTGAGAGCCGTTTCCTCATGCGTGCGGCCGCCTCCTTCACTAGCATTATTGCTTCGCAGAAAGAGGCGACCACCTGCCAATCCTCCTCGCTCCGGACCATGGACAGTACCAGAGCCCGGTGTATCTCTCAGCTAGATTTTTTCTCACAGTCGTTTTGATTTCACCAATTTTCTACTCTTTCATTTATCATAATTATTTAGGATAGCATAGTCGGCCTTATAATGTTCCCACTGTTGGGGCTCAGGCCTCCTCTCTAGGAGAGGGAATAGGCTGTAATCCACCACGCGGGCCTAGCGCGAGTTGGTGGATGTCTCATGTCTTTGAATTTTTGGTTCTCGGACATGCCGATTCCCTCACGATGTTTTCCTTCACCGTTTTGAGAGCAGTGGTGATGAAATAAATTACACAAAGTACATAATTATTTAATTTATCATAAATAATTCATCTGAGAACTTTCAGTATACTACACGGTACGTTCGAAGACAAAACGTGGTCACTTATGAATGAAACAAAAGTGTTCCGGTCCGTCGCAAAATGTCACGGCGAGCTTCAGGAATATATTATTATGAGCAATAATAACGGGAGCGCTAATATTTATTGTTAGTTTCGCCATTATTTTATTTCAATTGTATAATAGACATCGGCTGGTATTATAATTGGGATGGAAATAGGTCCAGCTGGATCCGAGAGGATGGGTCGATTTGGCGACGTTTGGAAGGGGACTGTGTTCGACACTGGATGACTGTCAGCTGAAATATTAATGGTGATTTTTGTGAAAATTTGTATCCCTTAGCTAGAGGTATTGAAAAAAAACCGTAGAGAAATGAAAAGACTATAACCGTAATAGAATATTGAGGAAGTCCATAGTAATGTTTTTACCTTCGTCTTGAGAACTAGGCTTTTACCAAGCTGTGGATTGGTGCGTTTTTAAGGTTTTTAAACACAATCATTGTAAGACTTAGTAAAGAATATACAAAGAAAGTTAATCACTTGATTAGTGAGCTGTAAAGTACAGTTAATATATCCCACAATATAAAGCAACCGAAACACAAGAATAACTATAGTTTTACGATTACATTTTAACGACACAAGTCATAATTTTATTATCATAATTGTCACAGCACATAGCATTGTTTATTACAAAAACAATAATTATTAAATTAATAATGGCGTTTAAAATAAAATTCGAAGTTTATGATTAAACATAAATGTGTAATTATGGAAAAAATATGTTTCTTTAATAAATCTTTAGTACAATAATAATATAAATATACGGTGGCCAAAATACATGTGGCATTAACATTTGACACCGCAGTTTAAGTGCGTCTTCGTCGCCTAATTGGTCATAAATTATTATAATTTGCTCTGCTGCCCACCCCGGGGAGTTTAGTGCGCCGTGAATATGAATATTAGATGGGCTAGCGAAAAAATATATGTATGATTTATAGACTATAGTTTATAGTGTTTATTTATTTTGAATTAGAGGATTTCCTGGTTATAACCATTAAAAAAAAGTTATTCGTAAAGATGTTACGCCTAGTTTATTTTGAATAAAGTAAAGTTAGACAGCAGGCAAATTTTACTCCCAGATTCAGGTCAGGATTAATTTAAATGTATAGGAAGAGTATACTATTTAGCTAGCATCATAACATACATTGTTTTGTAATGCACCCGTTGCATCCACGATCTAAAACAATAAATATCAGCTCCATTATGCACAGTAATAATAGAAGACAATACAAATACCGACCACGTGAATGCAATAATTAATACCTGCCCTAGAATCTTAAAGCACTCTAATAATAAACTCTGGTGTTATTTCAATAAATACAACTGATGCCAACAATGAGCAGTGCCCTGACAGCGGCATCCGTTTCATCTGTGACTTACGGTCGCCAAGTCAATTGTCTCTGCTAAATCTGGGTTCAAATAAAACTATATACTTTGGTCTTACATTGTAAGGGAAGCGAAGCGAGTAATATTGTTATGGGGAAGTGTGAGTCATGGCTGCTAGCGGTGAAGTGGTCTACAGGTTTTATTGGAGCCATGCAGTATATAATTTTTTATATATCATCGCATGGTATAACTCAGCTGCCTGTAATAATAATTCGATCACGGTGACTAATTTTAACAAAGTACGCAGGAGATAATAAAAAGTGCGTGCGCAAACACAGGTGTTCTCATAGTCCAATAGAGCAGCAATTCGACACGACCGGAAAGAGATGAGGCGCAGGACCTATAACTGCTTCTCGAGGCACGGGGTTAACAACTGTCACATCACCAATTTCCAAACTTCAGCCTACTACAAATCCGACCCAAAAAACCAAATATGATTGACTGAACATTATACGAGACAACCAAGATTACGTGCTGTCATCTACTTGTCAGAATTTTCCAAATCTAAATGACTTATGCTGTTTCACTTGTCTTATCTTATAGATACTATTCAAAGATGCTAACTCGTTTGATGTTCAAATCATACGCACAGTCCTATGTTCTGTGCGTTTTGACATCATTGTTTCTTACATCAAGTTACGGGTTTCTATGAAAGTGTGTAATAGACAAAAACCGTGGTCGTGGGCATCCTCCCTTATAAACCCGTAGTAGATCAGAAATAATAATAGGATCACACTTTCCTGCAAGCAGATAGGGTTAAGTTCTCTAATGACAAATATTGTAACTATATTTTCTATAGCATCTAGATTGCTGTGTCACAAATCTTTGAACACAGCTTAGTTCAAGGTAGGACACTTGTTTTATTCATTACACATTGTCGTTTTTGGTTGACACCAGTTGACAGACCAGTAGGGGTTTATGTGCGTCGGTGAAACGGTTAGTAAACATTCAGTCGAGTAAGTCATAAGTGAAGACTTTTTAGTTCTTGTTGAAGAATAATGTGGAGGTTAAAATGGATTTGATTCTGTTGAGAATAATAATGAAGGTGGTTAATATATTTCGGATAGGATAAATGACGATGATGATTCTGATAGCTATGAAGAGCGGCTAGAAACTGCATATATTCATACAAAAAATCTAAAAAGAATCTTATAAGAAATAAACAATAATAGATAGATGAAGGTTATTGAATACGGAAAGGAAGACCTTACATTAGTGATTAGGAGATAATTTAGCTTGTTACGATTACATATTTCACGTATAAAGTTACAAATACAATAGAATAATCTAGCTTATCACCTGCAAGTCAACAACAACAACAATAATTAACAACTCCATACTTGCAGAGCTTATCGACATGAAGAAAAACAAAAGCCCGGTCCACCTAAAATAGTCATAACAAGTATTGTAAGGCGTACGACACAGCATCGACATCCGTGTTTATTACTGACCATCATTCTGAGAACCAGACGTGCGACAACAATGCGACCCTGTTTGACGACTTGTCGCACCGCTTTTATTGGACTCTCCACTGTTTGAACTCTTCTCCTGTTACTGTCTTACTACCATGTCTTATGTCTCACTGATGTTTTCATTTGCAGTCTTTTTTGATTTCTTAGTAAGACCGTAAAATCATTTTAGTCTTTTAGGACATTTTACAATGCTATTGTATCTTTGATGAGATAATAAAATTTATCAGGACAATGGTTTTCTTATAAAGACTGTATGGTTCAACCACTGAAATGCTTATGTTCCCATGAAAAGCTTCGGACTTTTTCTTGCGGTAGGTGACAGCGTCCTCGTTTCCACTTGTAACTTAATAGTACCATCATTGATAAATTTATCTTGCCTTGTGAATATAATGTGAGAATCTTCTTCTACTAGTACTAGTAATTTTACTAGTACTTGATAGGCTGGTAGTAGATGATCTTAATTCAAAAATATTTGAATTCTTATTTCTAATATTAGGATGTAACGTTTTGATACCTTTGCTTGTCCTGCAAAAAATCTAGCGCTTAACCTTTGTTAAGCGCGAGATTTTTTTTTATTAAATAAATATTATTAACTAACTTATTCATTTGTGAAAAAAATGACAAATTTAAGATATGAAAAGAATTGCCACCAGAAATTGTGATTGAGGTAAAAAAAAACTTCTGATAGCCTGCAGCCATCTAAATCAAAACTAAAATGTATGGCAATTTTGGAAAATTTTCTTCAGTACAAAATTAACAAAAATGCGCCGTAATTTTCAGAGATAGTATTTCTTCGTAAGTGTATTGAAAAAGGTCGTTTGATACATGTGGAGACTTGTCACTGCAGCACTCGGCTCCTTAACTCTCGGGTAAATTTCGCCTCGGTTGCAATGACAAACTTTCTCTCTCCTATTCTATCAAACTGTACTATATCTATGTATGTATCTTTTGAGAAACATTTTACTCCGCAGTCGATACTATCTTCGATATTACCAATATTGTCTTTTTGTAAACTTATGCTGTATTTCGAATGTGTGAACCTTTGACTTAGGTCTGTAGTACCTATAGTTTACAATGCTTTTAATCTTAACAGTTTTCCCTTTTAACAAATTTTCATTGTAGTGTATGAGCAGGCCACCAAGACTTTATCAGCTGTTAAGGATAACTATAAACGTTTCACTTACAATACATTCGTCGTTGTCCAGGTCCATATATAGTTTAGCTAGTGGAGCATACGCCTGAGTCCTGCGCGCGCATCGTTTCCGCTTATTATTGCAGCTCACCGCCGCGCGCTGCTTTGTTTGAATATCATACTCTTGCTGCTGTGGATTGGCTAGTTTACTATATTAATTTATTTGGTAGATTGGTTTCCTTTTTGTTAGGGCTGCTTTCGTTTCTTCACAGAAAACTCTTATGTCAGACGAATTATGAAAATAATTCTTTAAACACATGTGAAGACAGACTTGTCGCATGCTTGCCTTACACGTCCAAAGTTGTTTAATTTAATAAAAATAATAATATTCCACAACTTTCACACAACGCTATCTAGTTCCAAACTAAGCAGAGCTTGTGCTGTGTGTACTAGACAAATGATAAACACACTCATATATTTCTAATTTCAGACGAAACACGTCCACTGTTGGACATAGGCCTCCCCCAAATGTCGCCATAATGACCGGTCCTGTGCGTCTCGCATCCATCGGAATCCCGCGACCCTCACCAGGTCATCGGTCCACCTTATGGGAGGCCTTCCAACGCTGCGTCTTCCGGTACAAGGCCGCCACTCCAAAACCTTTCGTCCCCATCGACCATCTGTTTTACGAGCAATGTGCCCTGCTCACTGCCACTTAAGTTTGGTGATTTTTCTGGCTATGTCTGTAACCTTGGTTCTCCTGCGGATATCTTAATACATACATATTAGGGATATATTACACCCAGACACAAAACAAATGATCGTGCTCGTCACGTAAACATTTGTCGTGGGTGGGAATCGAACCCACGATCTCCGGCATAGCAGTCAAAGGCACTAACCACTAGACCAACAAAGGCAGTCAAAGTAGTATAGTTTCGCATATTGGAACGTCCTAATTTGCGAAATATTCACCATAGATTATATTATTATTATCTTTTGCATTATACAAAGACTTCACTTTATAAGATCGATAACTGGGAATGCAGCCTATACCTATGTAGTATTGAAGCTGTTCGAAATTCATGCTGAGTTTAATAAAACAATCTCGAGCAAAATCAAATAAAACCACCAACTGAACCACAGTTAATACAGCTTATATTCCTTTGCACTCCAAATTCGCCAACCCTACACACCCAATAAGATTCTCATACGTTGTCATACCAATATGACCGATCAATGCTACAGTATTATCGCCGCTTGCGCATAACATTTATGAATTATTGTGCTCTATTTCTGGGCTTGTGCGCGCTTAAGAATGGACGGTGCGTTCGTTCAGATCGTCTCTTGTTTTGTGAAGACCAAGTGTATTGACACTGCTCTGGTTTGTTATGATTTAATTTACTTATTTTTTTCCTTTAATATTTCAGTTGTACTGGTTTTAACTTTATGTTTTTTTTTTCTGCTTGAATTGTAATTCTATTTCAAGATATTTACGATGTTGATCAGTCTTTATACTCATATATGTTATACTGATTTATCTTTGCAGTGATATCTTTTTTGTTAAATTTTAAAAAAAATATCAGAGGTCAAACTATTATCCGTTCACTTGTCAGAAATATTGAGTATACAAGATATGCAAATACAGATACTTGCAGAATGTTATAGCTGCAAAAAGTACAAAAATAAATAAATAAAGTTTCCATAAAATAACCATAAAACAATACAAACAAACTCGTCGGTACTTATTCAAGCCGACTGAATGGACATTTCATTTTAATATCAATCAGCGGGCAGTCCTACCGCCATAATTCATGCGCCACATGCAATATTTTTTCAGCACTAATGGCGGATGTTTTGGCGCGAACCGTCCGCGCTTCCGCTGCGTCGCAACTCGCGCGCACAATCACCGCATCCTGCGTATGCGCAGGTTACGTGTCGCTTCTTTTAACAGCTCGTTTAATCTTCATTTGTTTTCGTGATGCAGTGAAATCTGTAATTTATTTGCAGTTTGGAAGGGTTAATAAGAGGATATGTTTAGAGATCAGATTCGTGATTTGCCCTACGCAAATGCGCTTTTGTGTGAACATTAATTGAACGGATTTTCTTTATTTTTAGAGATATTTTCCGTGAAGAAGCTCTCAGTTTCTCACGATATGAAATGTTGACAGTTGCAGCGATTACAATTTAAAACACATTTTAAAATCGAGCATATTACATATCCATTCGATATGTAATATGCTCGATTTTAAAATGTGTAACGTGATTTTGTGTAAACAGTTATTAATTAGACTTACTTTGTTTTATCAGTTTCTGTTTTATGTCCCTTTGAAAAATTAAATGGCTTAATATTCCCAGCGACTGCTCCAGTCTTTGTTATGACGAAAATTTCAAAGAGAGTTAAATATAATCACACTGATATTGTTAAGGCATTTATTACTCCTTTAAGCTCAAACGATAGAACGGATTTGGATGTAATTTGAAACATTGGTAGATCACATCCTGGAATAGTACGTAGAATACTTAACTCGGGTGTATGTTCTTTGGGTATAATTTGCTACTTTCAGGCTACTAACAGTAGCTAGTTAATCATATTCATTATTTAATTGTGATATTTGTCATTGACCAATTAAATTCTTATCATATGTTTTCCATTTTTAATTTATTTATTTTTTGTAATTGTATGAATTTGTTGACAAAACTGTAATAACAATATAGGGAATAATACACTGGCTCCTGTAATACAGTTCCTAATTAGCTCAGGAGCCAGGAAATTATGTCAATAAATAATTTATTATTACATTATTGCACAGCTTAATTTTTTTTATTGATGTAAATTAGTGCTTGACAGAGATCCCACTTGATGATAAGCAGTGATGCAGTTATGGTGGTGAATTGCACTAGTTTATTAAGAACCTATTCACTCTAGCCTTGAAGGCACATAAATTATAATTGGACGGGAAGACCGCTGCAGGCAAGTTGTTCTAGTCCTTCTATCTACGCGATATAAACGAGGAGGCAAAACGCTTAGTCCGGACCGTAGAGGTTTCAACAACGTAAGGGATGATACTCGCCGCTCGTCGGGTTGTCCGATGGTAGAAATGCGATTGTGGAATCATGTCATACAATTCCCGCGCACACTCTTCAAAACGCATCCTGTAAAACACCTGAGATCCCACTTGATGGTAAGCAGTGATGCAGTCGTTGATGGTGAATCACACTAGTTTATTAAGAGCCTATTTACTCTAGCCTTGAAGACACCTAAATTATAATCGGACGGGAACACCGCTGCAGATAAATTGTTTCAATCCTTCGATATACGCACTGCTTAATTCATGTGATGCTTCCAATTTTTTTTATTACATCATCGAACCAAAGGCAGAAGCCTTTGGTTCGATTTCCTCTTCCATTATTTCCTGTCAATTGTAACGCTATCACACACTCCCCTTTCATTAAGGTCATCTTATCATCTTTCTCTTGAACTTTCTCTCCTCATCTTCTTCTATGAGATCCTCAAGAGCAGAAACAATAAATCGATGTAAAGTGGCATTACCATAATCCCCCAGCTAACCTGTTGAGTCGTTGTATCTGCCACCGATCGACAAGACAAATGTTTGCGAATTCCAACCCCTATTATTTAGGGGTGTATTGTTTTTAGGGTTGAGAGTAGTTAGTAGAAACATTTTTTTTGGTTTTTTTTTCTAGTATTTCTTCCTAGCGTTTCGAAACAATTTTTTATATTGTTCATTTCGAAAATTTAAATAAATCCTACCCATTGGAATATAATCATCGTAAAGAATTTGTACTTATTTCGATTCGTCAAACGCAAAGAGTGGTATCCGTTTGAATTAGAACACAAATATAAGTTGAAACAAATACCAGTGGTATTAGTTGTTGGTATTAGAACGGAATTGATTGATTCAGCAGTGTAAATTTGATGAGTGTTGGAGCATATATAAAATATAAAATCGCTATTATAAAATATAAAATTGATTTGCCTACGTATTAATAGGTTTGTCTTGCAGCTATAAAATCTAAACTGTGTAATTATAGTGGTGCTATTTTTGAGCACTACACAGGATGAACTTCTCATACAGACAATATAATTTTTGACATTTGAAATAATCTACATATAGTTACTTATATAAGTTTATAATAATATTTAAATTACGAGTATATCAACGTATATCAACGTGTGAGCTTATTTAGTACTTTAGTTTAATGCTTCGGATATTCTTTTTCTTTTGTTTTTACACATTATCTTCTACATTTATTTTAATTTGTCCTTTCTCTGGTCTGCTGAAAGAAATTTCTAGTATATTAGATACTGTTTCCCTATATGTACAAAAATAATAAAATAAATAAATGAAACGTCACATAAAATAAAATAGGTTATCATACGGGTGGCAGCCCTAGCAACAAGCGATAACTTCCACTTGTTGCTCCCCCAACAATAAGTTAGGTCAGTTTAATGGCACTCAGGGCTGCCACATGTAACGTGGAGTTGTCACGCGGCTCCCAATGACGCCCTTACCTGCAACAAGGAAATTGTTTAATTAGATATTGCTAGTGCAGTGGGATTCGGAGTTGATTTAGAGACGATATTTGGTTATGTTTCTGTATTTAGTATATGTCTGTGTAGCAGGACAGAAATAGGTTACTGCTATGACTGCGGATGCTCTTTCAAATCATTTCAAAAGAGTGATCCATCCTTACGTTGTTGAAACCTAGTGTGATGAGCGCAAAGTTAGCGTATAGTAATTTCGTCACGTTTGTCATGACTTAGTCTCGCTCCTGAAGAAACGACCACCACCATGTAAATTTATTTCCTCAATAGGGACACCTTGGTCAGGTATAGGCAGGTTGTACTTAAACCTTAAATGTTTAATTTTTTTGGAATAGAAGTGCTTTGTAATCCTTCGCAATTCTATTCGTAGGGGCGTAGCTCATGTGGTGACCATAGAGGCCACACATATATTGCTGACTTGCATACTGACAGCATAGTTATACCTTTTCAGGTTTATGTAAAAAAAAAGCTTAGGTATTAAAATATTAATATATAAAAAATCTTAGGTATTAAAATATTAATATATAAAAAAGATAGGATGTCAAATAAGTAAAAAAACTAATCAAATGAAATATTTTATAAATAATATAACAAAAAGAGCTTCTAACGATATCATTCATCTTCCTGCCCTTGTCCCGTTTTATTTGGGGTCGGCGCAACACGTTCTTTTCTCCCATTCCGTCCTGTCACTCGTCACGCTATCACTAACTCTCTTTTCTTTCATATCACTTCTCATACAATTCATCCATCTTTTTTCATCCCTCCTCTTCACATGACCATACCAAGACAAACGATTCCCTTTCAAGTTTTCAGTCACTGGTGCCGCTTTCAATATACTAATTTCTCACTTTATCTATGCTCGTCAAACCACACATCCATCTCAACATACTCATCTCCGCTACGTGCAATCGTTTTTCATCAGTCTTTTTTCACAGCCCAACATTCTGATCCATACAGTATGACAGGCCTGTCCACGGACTGCATTTAACAATATAATAATACAAATTGAACTAGAAGCCTTTTCATATGCGTCTATACACTTCACAGTATTTATAAGTATTTTCAAGTATACTTATTTTTCCCTAAATGAATTATTATTAATTTTCTAATTAATAATAACATATACATATTAACTTTTATTTTTATTAAAATAAGATTAATTATATTATTTTTTTATATTTGTATTAGATATTTTGCTTTAATATTTAATTATTTAAAAATAAAATGATATAAAATCTTTATTAAAAATAATTACGTTTTGTTAATTATATTCTTATCGTTTATTTCTTTATCTGGAATAATTTTTAGACCTTTTTTTATTAAGGTTTTCAGTTAAATTAAACTAATAATCTTCAAAATTATTTATAATATTCTTTAAGCCTTAGTAAATAATTTTTACTCCTTAAAATTTGCAATTTTATATCATTTATGAATATAAAACCAAATATATAATAAAAGAGAATTGTTCTCGTAAATGAATTTACAATTTATCGTTTAAACTCAGCCATTTTATTTAGAAAAAATGACTTTATTCAACAAATCATAAAGACTGGTACATTATATTTTATTTTTGGAATTTGAGCTGGAATAGTTGGAACTTCATTAAGATTACTAATTCGGACTGAATTAGCAACCCCTGGATTTTTAATTGGAGAAGATCAAATTTATAACACTATTGTAACAGCCCATGCTTTTATTATATTTTTTTTATGGCTTGTTCCTTTAATATTAGGAGCCTCTGGTATAGCTTTCCCCCGAATTTTCAAGTATGCACAAGCCAGGAGATAACTAAAATATCCCATAAGTCCTACACTAAAGCTGAGAAAGTATCAACAACATTGTATTTAAACAATTTCTCACGCGAATATTCTAACTTAAGTCGCGTTAACTTTATCGCCGTGTTCGATAGGTATAATGCTGTGAACATATTTGGGAATACAATCTAGTTTACGATAACACGGAACATAACAAGGTTCGACAAGCGATTGAGTTGTTCCGCCCACGGTTCGCATTGTATTCTATGTTCAAACATGCTTCGAATAATGTTCCACGTGCATGCGAAAAATTATTCGAAGTGCATTTTATGAGCGGGTTTTAGAATGTCTAAAGAGAATATGTGAAATGTTTGAGAAATAGGGACATCTTTTCAGTACGCTTTTGTTGGCATTAAAAAATAAAATTACAAATCTTTTTGCTCTTGTAGAGTAAGTTTATTAAAATATGTTTTTTTTTTATTTTTATTCTTTACTTCTGTATTGTACACCACTACAACTTATAATATTAGAGGGTTTTTTTTTAGGTCGGAAAATCATCTTATGACAAATCCCGCTCTTGGGCGGAGCGAGAAATAGTGTCAGACTTTTACTGACTAAAAACCCACTCCCGTTCCTTCTTTGCCTTCGTCCCAGGGCCCCGGGTTTCACTTTCATACTACCCGTGGATAATATTAGAGGGTAACAAAGTTCATGTAGGTACATAGGCGAGCTTAACGTTGAGTTTTTTCACCGTAAACCATTGAGTGAACATTGACCACCAAGCGTGAGGGCGTGTGAAATTTGCTGACTAAAGCCCACTACTCCTTCTTTGCCTTAATTCCAGGGCCCCGGGGTTCTCTTTCGCACACCCTATGACCCCAGTAGGCTTCGGCGCTTCTGGCCCTCGACGGAGAGTTCATTCATTTAGATTTGCGATTATTATTATAGATTTTAACATACGTAAGTACCTATGTAACTTTTTCTGTCATCAAATTACTTCTCCCGCTTAAGACTGTCAGACTTTTACTGGCTTAAAGCCCACTGTGTAAATAAGTAGGTAGAAACCTACGATAATAATTACTACGTCGGGTCCTGGTTCGGGCTATGGTCCGAAGTGAGGAGGAAAGGCAGGCGGTGGCCTCCTTCTGCGAAGCCGTAATGCTAGCGAAGGAGGAGGCTGCATGCGTGAGGGAACGAATGTCCTCACGCCCCAGCCGCCGAGATTCGGACCCCGACTACCAGCCACGGTAGATGCGGGCTTGCGTACGTCGAGCAATGGGTAGCTTGCCATCCGGCCGTCCGGTAATTGACCGGACCGAGCCCAGTCGTCAACAGCGCGTAGTGATCCACGCGCTCCTCAAGGAGATGTCAACAAACCGTAGGGGCCCAGCAGGGCCGATGCCCGCTAGCTAGGACCGCGGGGAATTTCTGAAAAGGAAACCGTACTCCTTACTCCGTTCTCCGTAACGCAAAGGGCAACTGAAGGACACAGGTATATTTTTAGTCAGTAAAAGTCTGACACGCCCTCCCGCTCCGCCCAGAGCGCGAGAAGTCAGATGATTTTCATACAATAAAAAAAACTTAGGATAATAATTGGTCTGTTTTAATTTTTTGCCACAATTGTACCTCTTTTATATCTCTATGAATGACACTACCCTCCTACAGAAAAATATATCAGCATTTATTCAGACAAATTCACCGAAAAATCTGCATAATCTTTCGACTTTAACACCAAAGGGTCCTAAACCTCTCCGTGGGGCGGCCTGCTAAGATTTAATAGTTGTAACGATCGGCAATTGTCGTGTCAACTTCGGTCGAGATCGGCTTTACCAGGTTTTATGGTTGTCGTGCGCACGCGTCGCTTGCGTTTACTTGGGGATAATATAATTGTCTCTGTCCTTAGGTATTTATTAGATTGGCGTGCCGTGAACAGACTGTTTATGTGTCGATTAGTAAATACGATGTAATTAGACAAGGGGTAATTTATTTCTGTTATTGGGTGTTAACTTTGTTGAATGCAGGTATAACCGTATTTTAATTGGAAAAAGCGTGTGGTTAAGGTTGGCTATGCTTTAGGAGCCGTAGATTAATGTAATTAATCTACGGCTAAAAAAAACGGAACCCTTATAGGATCGCTTTGTTGTCCGTCTGTCTGTCGGTATGTCTGTCAAGACCCTTTATCTCAGGAATGCGTGGACGTATCGAGTTGAAATTAAAACCATATACTTAGGTGTGCGGTCCCTTAAAGCTGTAAAAAAAATCAAACTTCTAAGATAACGGAAAAAATAGATATGGCCGTTTATGTCGCAAAAAACTTATGTTTCGGCACTCAAGGGAACCAAAATTCTAGAGTACTTTCGGTTGACCCAGAATCCTGAAATTTTGCATAAAGCAAGGTCTTGAACTCTTTACAAGGTAAGTTTGTACGGAACCCTCAAGGCACAGTTACGACTAGCACTTGCCCAGTTTTTTTATTCCATTCGGTCCTGTCACCCGTCATACTATCACTAACTTCCTTTTCTTTCATATCACTCTTCACACAATCCATCCATCTTTTCTTTGGCCTTCCTCTCCCTCTCCATACATCTAAATGTATACTCATAACTCTTAACATATCAGACAAGCGGCATACATTATTACAATCTGCTAAAATTTGGAATATTTCCACTTTAGCTATATTCATTGTAGCTATATGTGATTATAGGAAAGAAAGAAAAACTTTTTATTTGCCGGAACAAGGCGCAAATTTAGAACTAACAGATTATAAGCATATTATGTGAAAGAAATATGCGCCACATCCTATTTATCTATATCATAGGATGCTACCTTAGGAACAATATGAAGCCAGATCCCATAAAGATATCTAAGCACTATCGATATCTCTTTCTCCAAGAATCTCAAAACTCCATACTCATTCTGACCACTCAAGAACTTAAAACATGGTCATAACACCATACCAGGCTACAACATGACGTGCAACATTTACTACAATAGTTCCCTCCACCACACGACAGCTAATGGCTCAATAAAGTAAAACAAACGTAAAACCTTGTATGGAGAATCTCTTCGCTAATCGTGATTGTTTATGGCCCAACTGTTTGCATACAGACTGACTTAACAATAAAAGTATTTATGTTGTTAACTTGTAAAGTTTCTTCATGCTTAGTGCAGAAAATTCTTAAGAGGACTATAGGAGCTTAACGCTAGTTTTATAATCTGCAAAAGTATATGATCTATTGCAGTAAACATAATCAGAAAAATATACATTACTTTTCAAGATAAATGTTAGATAGATAGTGTGTTTAAAACATGATACAGAAAATTTAGTACTATAGAAAAAATATCATGAAGATGCCACTAAAAATTTTTTTATCAATTAAAATCCGGGCTAATAAATAGCATGTTACTAAAAGAGTTATGAGTTTACATGTGGATGGATGGAGAGGGAGAGGGAGACCAAAGAAAAGATGGATGGATTGTGTGAAGAGTGATATGAAAGAAAAGGAAGTTAGTGATAGCATGACGAGTGACAGGGCAGAATGGAAGAAAAAAACGTGTTGCGCCGAGCCCAATTAACACGGGACAAGGGCAGGAAGATGATGACTAATAAACATGCAATAATTCTGATAGTTTGTCAGATTAATCTACAAGCAACGTTTTACCGTTATAGTGTTTTAATTTTATAATTAAATATATATTTTTAATAAATCGCTAAAGTGCATATTTTGCAAGCTTTGTGTCTTTGCGTATCTCTTTCTTTTGTATTTACTGACTGCGCTCTAGGTGCTGAAATCCTCTTAATACTTTTACGTAAGGGGTGGAGTAATTGCTTACTTGACTTATTTTTAAGGGTCGTACCTCAGTCGACGAAAATGGAACCATTATAGAATCACTTTGTTGTCCGTCTGTCAATACCCTTTCTCTCAGGAACGCGTGAAGGTCTGAAGCTGACATTAATGTCGAATACAAACTTCTAAGTAAACGCAATTCAAAGGTCGCGGTACTTTGTGTAATTTATTTCATCACCGCTGCTCTCAAAACGGTGAAGGAAAACAGCGTGAGGAAATCGGCATTTCCGAGACCCAAAAATTCGAAGACATGTGACATCCACCAACACGCACTGGGCCCGCAAGGTGGATTACGGCCCATTCCCTCTCCAAAAAGAGGAGGTTTGAGTCCCAGCAGTGGGAAAATTATAAAGCTGATTATGCTATGCTTATTATGCAGTCTTTATATCGTAGTGCAAGTTTCCTAATTTGCGAGATATATTTCCGAATTCTGATTTCTTTCCAGGTGTTGCGTAGGCCCGAGCTTGCACTCGATGTCCAGGGGCAAATTGTCTCAAGCCTGAGGAAACTTGTAAGTCAATATCACATCCCATTTTTTTCGGAAGGTTTTCTAATCATACCGTGTAACTTTTCCTAATTTCTTTTCCAAACATGAGAACAAACGGGGAAACACCAGAAGGGCCAGGGGTTGTTATACAATGACAAGTTGGATCAAACAAAACTGTTGCTCGGTTACGTAAAGAGGTATCGTCTCAAAACAGTACTTTTTATTATTTGTATTAAAAAGCGTATAAAAATCCCTTGAATTACTATTGGTCCGGTGGTCATCCTGATTTGTTAAATGCAAAATACTTAAGAAATTTTCAATGTTGCGGGCTACCTTAGAGGATCCCCCTTAAGGCGTATAGGCCCTTGAATATCTGACCGGAGTTAAATGCATTCACATTCGTACTGGCCGCCCGCGCCCGCGGAGAGCCCCGTTAACCTTTAAATCCATTTTCTTTGCGAAATATTGACTGATTTACATATGATTATAGATACATTCTGAAGAACACTTAACCAGCAAATTTTTTGTGTGAACATATTTATAAAGATCAAAGCAAGCGAGAAAATATCAGGGCGTTAAATTTTTTTTTTTGCAAAAGCATTAGACATACGAAAAAATCATGTTGATGATGATAAATATGTTAATAAATATTATTATTTTTTTCAAATCTATTAACCCAGCCGTTACTGAGGAGTAGGCTTCAGAAAGTCACTGTTTTATGGCACTGCTCGGGAGCAAGGGCCTTAACATATTTATAAATGTAAAAAATGCAATACATTGGTCACAATGTATTTTTGTATTCAAGATTGCATTCATGTATTTAAGATTGCATGTAGCGGAGATGAGAATGTTGAGATGGATGTGTGGTGTGACGAGAAAGGATAAAGTGAGAAATGAATATATTAGAGGAAGTTTGAAAGTGGCGCCAGTGACTGAAAAGTTGAAAGGAAAACGTTTTGTCTTGATATGGTTATGTGAAGAGGAGGGATGAAACGCATGTTACTAAAAGAGTTTTGAGTATACATATATGTGGATGGATGGATTGTAAGAGGAGTGATAGTGATATGAAAGAAAAAGGAGTTAGTGATAGTGTGACGGGTGACAGAACAGAATGGAAGAAAAAAAAACGTGTTGAGCCGACCCCCCGACTTACGAGTTGTAGGTCGCGGGTTCAAACCCAGCCAGGCGCATTAATTTGTGTAATTTATTTCATCTCCACTGCTCTCAAAACGGTGAAGGAAAACATCGTGAGGAAACCGGCATGTCCTAGAACCAAAAATTCGAAGACATGTGACAGCCACCAACCCGCACTGGGCCCGCGTGGTGGATTATGGCCCATTCCCTCTCCTAGAGAGGAGGCCTGAGTCCCAACAGTGGGAACATTATAAGGCCGACTATGACCCGATCCCAAGTAATATGGGATAAGAGCAGGAAGAAGAAAAATGTATTTATGTAATCCTAAATTCTGTCTTAACAAGATTCGAGGATTTTTTAATAAATTAAAAACAAACTTTTAGTAACAACCCAAAGTGTTTGTTAATACGCTTATTATCACGGTGGCGAAGGAGATGAGAGCGGCAGGATGACTGGACCAAAGTAACGTGGATATCTCAATGAATCGCACTTTCATTGATGGAGATCCAGAAATATACGGTGCGTGAGTCGGTGCCCGCTACTGGCTGTAGACTTAGAAAGGAGATAGAGAATTCCGAATAAAAATAATTATTTTAAACATTACCATTTTTTTTGTTTTCAAATCAATTTGAGTGAGTGAAGTCTAACGGTAGGCATGATACATTTTTAGGGTTCCGTAGCCAAATGGCAAAAAACGGAACCCTTATGGATTCGTCATGTGTCTGTCTGTCATTCCGTATGTCACAGCCACTTTTTTCGGAATCTATAAGAACTATACTATAAGTATTACGAACTTGGTAAGTAGATGTATTCTGTGAACCGCATTAAGATTGTCAAACATAAATAGAAAAAAAAAACAATAAATTTTGGGGGTTCCCCATACTTAGAACTATAACTAATTTGCGCGAGTCCAACTAGCATTTTTTTAGGACGGTGGAGTGGAGGTAAACCAAAGTTAACACATTTTAGCGGTTTATCCCAACTATATTGAATTAGTTTTTTCGTTGTTTTATAAAACTTCTAAGTAAGACCCAAGTAAATGGATATATCTGATAGAACATTAACGAAAAAAAAGTCATTCCCCAGTTAAGAAATACCTAAAGTATCCATCCTTATTGATATTAATAATATTTGTCTTCTTTTTAATCATCTTTAAAATTATTGTATTGCAAGATACGTATACGTGTATTTTCTTTGTTTTAATAATAAAACTTAGTCTTGATGGTACTTTTGCGTGTGTTCTGAAAAGTTTATGCAAACTTATTTAATGGTTTTGTTAGGAAAAATGTTAATCAGATTACCGATCATGATTGACGATTGAGACCAATTAGTCGTAATCGAAATGTTTTTGATTGTGATTATTAATTGTAATCATTAATTCACGATGAAAAATATGTTGTGTTGTCTGAACCGACCAACCGATTAAGGTAAAATAAAAGGAACAATTATTTTTAAAATACAGATTGTCAACTAATAGCTTTTGGAAGATAATTTTGTTTATAAAATAAGTTAAATTAGATTTCATAATTAGGTACTCTTTTCTCAAGTAAATCGTCCAAATTTTTTTGCGAACTAGGAACATTTAACATGGTGGCGCATATTTCCTTTAAAAAAATATATTTAATCAAATTAATTAATGATTATTTAATCACGATTAAATTTGACACTTTTTGATTTGTTTACCTAATGATAATTCACGTTGTATCTGCATTAAATAAACAAATATTGTATGGGGTTATTCTAACCCTTCCTAGGTCTACATTGTCGGAAGATGAAGTGCGATGATTATCTGAGGGCATTTCCTACCGAAGTCTTATTGTTCGTGTTTCAACAGTGCGTCGAACAGACAATGAATATTGTCTTTCGCTTTTGATTCATTTAAATGTTCCGTAAAACTAATCTTGTGATTCGACAACAATATTACTATTACAAAGAGAAAGCATTTGTATGTTTGTAATTAAACTCAAGAACTACAGGACCGATTTTCTATATTCTTTCACCGTAGGCGCAGGCTTGCGGACGGTGAGCAATGGGTAGCACGCCGGCCGGTCGTCCGGTAACCGTCCGG
Source organism: Mythimna pallens (assembly GCA_961205895.1). Classification (NCBI taxonomy): domain Eukaryota; kingdom Metazoa; phylum Arthropoda; class Insecta; order Lepidoptera; family Noctuidae; genus Mythimna; species Mythimna pallens. The sequence goes on from OY540839.1 coordinate 6,944,420, forward strand.
ACCAAGCCCAAGTCGTCGATGGCGCGTAGTGCTCCACGCGCGCCTCAAGGAGATGTCAGCAATTGCAGGGGCCCAGCAGGGTCGGAGCATACTGGGGCCACGGGTTAAGTGAAAATGAACCCCGTTGCTCTGAAACGCAAGGCAAAGAAGTAAAAAAACCAGTGAGTTTAAGTCAGTAAAAGTTTGACATGCTCTCTCGCTCCGCTCAAGGGCGCGAGATGTCATTACATGATTTCCCACCTAAAAAAAAACATAGGTTTTATAGTATCTATTTTCACGCAGGCAAAGCCGCTGGCAAAGGTTAGTTTTATTAAAAAAATGTACTTACGGATTAAAAAATAACAATATATGCTTAATTAATTTTGTTTTGAGACTTTGGAGAGTGCTTCTAAAGCATCGTTAGGCATTTTAACAGAGTCTAAGGCTAAACAACAATATTAACCTCAATTTATTAGCCTCCTAGAAAAATGGAAAAAAAACTCTCGAGTCGAGGACGTTAACGGTAATAAATAACAAGGTAAAACGTCTTCGACTCCACAGTTTTTTTCCATTGTTTCCTTCAAAAGAAAATCCCATCATCCTTACATGACATAAGACACTTTAAAGTTCATCTCTTTGAGATAAGGTTCATGTCAGTTCACGTCCTCTTGTTCATGTTAAAAGGTAGAAATACATTTCAATATACCCAATCATTCTTATGCAATAGCACTTCAGTGGACAAACTTACTCGTGCAACCCATTCTATTTTAATATAACAAACTATCAATTACTTAGTTATCCGCACTAAAGAACAGAAATGCAAATGGAAAGTCGTAACTGCGAAGTGACAATAACAGATATTGTTCTAGGAGATATTCCGGGTAGCTAACCATAGGCCATTCGAAGTGATCATGCATAAAATCCACAGTTTATTACTAGAGAAATTGTTTATTTTAATATCAGTTGTTGAAACTGTGCTTGGAGATGAGGAAGACATCTTTTGTTGGAAATGTCATACAACTAATAAAGTAATTGTGATTGTATGTTTGGATGTTTGTTCAGTCTACCCTAAGGTTGTCGTTGTCAGCAATTAGACCGCCATTGTACAAATAGATTTAATTTTAAAGGCTTTTGAGCCCCATCAGCAATGTTAATCGGATCTGTAACCTCGAAATGCGATTCGTAGATTATAGACACTCGACAAAAAAACAAATCACTGTGTGTTACCACTTCACTATAATCTTACTTTTAGCTCTCATAAAATAATCACCGTGGATAAATCACCACACAGTAATCATTACTACAAAATAGGCAACACAATAAGATACTCCACTAAACGCGTAGTGAACACATGTGTCTCCGGCCGAGGCTTAGTTAATCCTGCGCCTCCACCGTCGACCTACATCCCACCAGCACCCAGTGTTGTATCAGAGTGTCGTGGCCAATCACGTGACACACGTCACTCTAAACCACTAGCGCCATCTCTGATATCTTTTGAAAACTAAACGCGAAAGCGCCGTCATGTTTGTGGTTTTTGTTACTATTTTTGTTTAAAATAAAGTTTATTCTATTTAATTTTTCGCTGTAATGACTGAACGGCTTTAGAGATTTGGACTAAGGCTTAGTTTTGGCGTAAAGTATGTGTTTACGCAGGCGAAGCCACTGGCATAGACCAGCGCACGAATGATTTGTGAAGAAACCTATTTTTACAATGAACATTAAAATGAAGAAAATGTAACACGTAAAAGAAGAAAACAGCACAAATGATATAAATGACACGAAAAGATGATGAAGGATGACCACAGCAGCTGTACTGCCGCACCTGGCTTCAAGATATTTATGTATATAGTTCATCCCTGATTGATAGCTAAGAAAATGGGCCAAACGTTGACTGGCTTCTACTAAGTAACTTCCGTTGAGATTAAGAACCCTCATTACCACATACTTGGAGACTGACGAAATTATATTCACTCACTAGTTGGCCGAAGATACAACGGTATTGCAAAACGATGAAAAGGAGATTTCATTCAGGGAATTCTGTTCGAAAGACAGAGATGCAAATATGGATGATTGGCAAGAGAAAAAGGGAGAGTAAATGTCCTTAACTCGATTCTTGGCAATTGTCCACCGGAAGGCGGCTTTTAGCAATAAGACAGCTTTGAATATGAAACTGAAATACAAAGCCGGCCCATTCAGTTGGTTGACGAGCAGTGTATGTAATTGGCTCGGAAAGGTCAATCCATTGCTCTCAACGCAAGGGTTGATCTTTCTATTTGTGATTGTCCTATGGGACTACACGTAGTATCTAGTATGACTTGTTTGTAGTTTCTAGCTGGCTTGTTCTGTTAAGGTTTGAATGTAAATGAGAAATTTATCGTGTCTATTAACTGCTCTGTCTTTGTCTCAATTTAATTGTCTTTGTTACGTTCAGTACGTGTGTTTGCCACCTAACTCCTCCTAAACGGCTCGACCGATTTGGATGTAATTTTGTGTATATATTTGAGTGGCTCCCTGACTAGTTTGAAAATACAATTGAACCCTGTAGATGGCGCTGCAATCGGGTTTTCAATTTTCTAAAGTCTGTCGTGACCGCTTACATAATTATATATATATATTTCTATTACGTTGTTTTTGTGATGTTTTTTTTTTTATATTAGTTATTTAGCCACCTTAACTTCATTAGTGATTTATTATTCTAAACATCTCTTTTATTAATAAGTTTATTTTTTTACAGCCTCTTCTTTATAATATGAATGTGAGAACATTGTAGACACCACGGGTTTATAGAATACCAACTTTCTATTTCGATCCACTTTTTTATTAATTTTATTGTGCTTTTTGGTACAATATTGACTGGTCTACACTACCGTCTCATACTTATTAATATTGTAATATAGAAATATTGTGTAATCAATTTTTTTTTAAAGTGTAATCATGGAATTTCTGGCCGGTTCTTCTCCATAGGAAACGACCAATTAGAACTGTGCACTAGCTTCTGACGATTTATAAATGCCCGTGCACATAGCGCCAGATCTAAAAAATATATATTTTTAATATGAATTTGAAAACAAATTGGAAAACAAATACACTTCAGTCCACATTCCTCTGCCCACTGCAAATGCGAGAAGTCAAAAACTTGTGTGGCCAAAAGATTCATCAAAAGTCATCGTTTTTGTTTACGATTTAAAAATAATAAAAACGATGCAATATTGTTTTATTGTGAACTTGATTTATAACGAGCCAAAATGCTACTTTAAAGATTTTTTCACATCAAACGCTTATAATGTTGTTTTTATAACTTTGCGTGCTACTACCAAATACATTTTGAAGTCGCAATCAATCAGGCTTTGTCCGGCTCCTCTATGGAATTTTAAATTGGATTCCTGTTAACAATACAAGGATTAGTGAGAACGTACTTTTGTCCGCCAGTGTACTTCTAAATCCAATGTTACCCATGCGTGTTACACTACTATCGATTAGTTTGACAACCACTGCTGGTTCTATTTAAGCAATCATTTGACAATGTCAAAGAGAATAAGTAATGTAAGTTATGTTTATGAGGCTTACCGTTTTATATAGGGCGTTATAATACCAGAAACAGTATTTTACAGTGTCGAACGCTAGCTTCAATGGTGTTTAGGATTATATGTTATTTATGGGGATTTTGTAGATGAGTCGGTAACGTTTTGTAGTTTAAAACCTGTTCTTATGGGCGACAGATAAAGTTGGAACCATTTCGTTGACAGATTGATAATATAAATTGAATTTTGAAAGATACGTAAGTGTCTCCACTTTTATAGATGTGGTGCATCTAATTTAGGATTTATAGAGGAATTAGTGTAAGTAGAAGAAGTAGAAGATTTTTGTCAGTCAAAATAATGGAAAACAGCTGCAGAAGCTTTGGTTGGGGGAAAGTAAACGTGATTGCGCCAGTTTATTTATGATACACTAGCTTCTGCCAGCGGCTTCGCCCGCGTAAATGTCGGTTTCTCCATACAAACTTTGAACCCCCGTTCATCCCCTTAGAGGCTGAATTTCGGAAAATCCGTTCTTAGCGGAAGTCTACACCCTATAAAAAACCTACCTACCAAAGTTTAAATTACTAGTTGTTATAGTTTCTGAGATTTTGTGATTAATCAGTGAGTAGTATTTCACTTTTACCTAAGCAGTTTTTTTCTAAACACCACGTTGTTGAGAGTTGATTGTGTTTTAAAGGGTTTATATTTCACTATCTTTTGCCAGCGGTTTCGCTCGTGTGAAAGTAGAAAACAACATCTTAAGGAAACATACTCAGGGGATAAAAAGTATGCTATGTATTGCCAAATTTCTTCCAAATCAGGTCAGCTATTTGAGCGTGAAAAAGTAACAAATCAACACACACACACGTTCATACAAACTTTCGCTTTTATAAGTGTGATATTTACTAGTAAAAAAAAAAATTCCATCGCCCTGAGTCATCCGTCCAGGACATAGGACCCTTTTTAGACATCATCCATTTGGTCAAGAACTTTTTTATAGCCACCTTAAAAAACGTATAAATAAATTATTTATTAGCCTTGAGAACATCATGGCTCGACCTAGCTTACTCTAAACTCTTCCAGGCCAAAATAAAATTTCTAATTCCATCAAAACCCAATTCACCAGAAGGCCTCAAATTCAGTTTCTTGCTCATTGACATATCTATATAAAACATTCCGATACAGTGGCGTAGCTGGGTGCCAAACGGTCCTGAGGCAAAAAAAAAAACTGGGGCCCCTTATTTTTTTTTCGTGGGAAATGTTCTAATAACTTCTGCTGCTCAAAGTGGAGTGGGTGGAAGTATCAAACTTTTGCTGAGTAAAACGAGTTGCCATAATTAAAGTAGTGTTACAACCAGTTTTATCCTATTTTTTTAAATAAAATTATAAACCGTTTTTTAAATTATTAAAAAAAAAACTACTTTTTGATTTTATTTTTTAACATGGGAGAATTTTTCGCTAGTTCATTAAGAAGTTTGCTAATAAATCTTAGGAGGTCCCCGAATCTTAGAGGCCCCAGGCCACTGTCCTGCCCAATCCTTCGTTTACTACGCCAGTGTACCGATACGAAAAGTGAGCAATAACTAAAAAAGTAGCAACAGCAGAGGCTCCGCAAAAGCTTTTACCAAAGAAGTCGTAGTAAAATATTATGATGCACATAAAGCGTCCACAATAAGTTACAGCACTTGCGCGATTATCTCTTATTTGTTTTTGTTTTATAGCGGTACTACTCTCCGTTTTATAGCTTTTCGATATTATTTCACGTATTTTTTTTTTCCAATAGGCTACCGCGACGCTGTTCCTCTATAAGGACAGACTATCATGGATAAGATCCCGAGTAGCCAATAAAATGGACAATTTAACGTGGTTTTTTAGTACTATGTGACCGTTATGGATGAAGTTACTAGGTTTTGTCCAAAATGGAGGCGTTTATAGCTGTAAATGGTAGTGTAATGTTGCCGATATCGCACTTGTGTAATTGTTTATTGTCTGAATTTTATAGTGTCATATTATTGCATTGTTTATAGGTCTGTATGCAGCTTTAACTATACTAGTTTAGAGATGGTGAATAAAGTAAAAAAGAGCATTATTATTTCCTTTAATTTTAAAAAGGCCAATGGGAGAATGATCCTACCTTCGAAGATGACGTCACTCTTTCACTCAAGGGTTTGCTGGCAGAAAACTCATTTTTGAGTTAAATTCGCCTTTCTAAATCAAATCACTATGTACTATTATGTTATATATATATATATATATTAATATTAAGATTTTTGTGTACAATAAAGGGTTAACAATTAAAATGAAATGATAAGCTAGTCAACTGGGTTGTAATATCAATAATAATATCGGCGATCATTGTACCGAGGGATACTATTATTTTTTATCGTTTTTTAAGAAATATAATAAAACTTATTTAATAAGTTAAAATGACTAACACAGAAATAATAACAATAATATATTTTTTATATTTTTAAATGTTTTTTTTTTTATTATTTTTTTATTGAAATATTTAAAAATATAATATATATGTTATAATAATGAATAAACAAAATGATATTATTTGATAAGTTAAATAATATCCATTTTATAGATATTTGTACTAGCAAACCTTTTTGTAATCTAAAATCAATGCTTAATCTTAATTTTGTTAATAGCTGAACCTTTTTCATCTAAACTGTCACTTTTTTTTAAATAAGAATGTCGTATCTTTAATTTCCAAACGTCACAACGCACTGTCCTCTCCACAATACCACTTGAGCCTATCGGGCATTTGAAAAAAAAATTGTAAAATCACCCCTCGACCATAGAGTGCCATAAACTAGTCGGGCTCGCGCGCCAATTAAATATGAATGTGGCCGGCTCACTCTCATTACCACGTAAAATTTTTAGTTGAATCTACCCTCTTTTTGATATTGTGTGTTATACGATATTGGATAGGTCAGTTGTGTAAATTATTGAGTTGAGATATTGGTGGAATAACGATGTAATGTGAGTAGAATGGGATTGAAAGAAAGAATTGGTCTTTTATGCTGTTACATGAGGGTAGTTTGAAGAAATAAAAGGAAATGGGTTTGTTTGGCACAAACATAACAAGGTAAAATAGTGTGCCTCACAGTTGCGCTTAAATAGATCCAGTTCAGCATAAATGTCAGACAACTAGTGTCTGACGCTGGTTTTCAACTGGACCTGAGGTTATAATAATAATAATATTTCACAACTATCACACTACGCCGTCTAGTCCCAAGCTAAGCAGAGCTTGTGTTATGGGTACTAGACAACTGATAAACATACTTATATATTTCTAAATACATACATATATAGATAAATTACACCCAGACACAGAACAAATGATCGTGCTCATCACAACAATATTTGTCCTGGGTGGGAATCGAACCCACGACCTCCGGAATAGCAGTCAGGGCCACCACTAGACCAACAGGCCAGTCAAGTTATGGCCTGAAGGCAGTGCCGGCTCAGCCATGTCGCAAGACTAGCAAATACGACAGAACCCGTGCATTGGAGTGGACCCCGCTTCGATGTACAAAAATAAGTCAAGATACCTGTACCATATGAAATCTAACCAATTACAGTTTTTCCAAAAAGACAATATAACTGACTATGTACTCATTGCTACCTAAGGGCCTCACTGAAAAATAAGTTAAATAAGTTTTTATTCGTTATCATGTTAGAAAGATTTAGGCCGCTTCTTATAAGAATTTGTTATAGACTCCACGCTAGGTTATTGCACTGTATGAAGGACTTAAACAGTTTGCTATTTTTAAAGCTTTCAAAGAAAGGAAAAGGGGCTTCGGAAGAATCATCATCATCATCATCATTTCAGCCGAAAAACGTCCACTGCTGGACATAGGCCTCCCCCAAGTGTCGCCACAATGAACGGTCCTGTGCATCTCGCATCCATCGGACTCCCGCAACCGTTACCAAGTCATCGGTCCACCTTGTAGGAGGCCTTCCAACGCTACGTCTTCCGGTACGTGGCCGCCATTCCCGAACCTTTCGGCCCCAACGGCCATCTGTTCTGCGAGCAATGTGCCCTGCCCATCGGAAGAATACTGTTTAGTATAAATACAACTTGTTAATAATTTACAAATAAGTATATGTTTTAGTTATTGTTTTTGTTACCCAAAAGAAGTAAATACGAGAAAAAATTCTTTTAATTATCTCAAAATGTTGATAATTACACTACGAATAATAGATTTTTACTCAAAAACACCACCTCTACTTACCAAGTGTTCTTAATACCTATAACTAACAAAACTACAATTACACACGATCGAACAAAAAATCGACCTTATTACAACAAAGAAAGTCCTATCTACAATTTTAAGAACCGCACAAGTAAAGTATGTCGAGATATACAGGGGGTGTGATAATTGCGAAGTGAGACAAAGTCGCTTCAAAGGTATTGTGGAGGTTGTATAGACTTTACAGGCCCTTAAACATTGGAGTTGATGCCAACCACACTTTGTCGTGTCGTAATTATGATGCGCCTCTCAATGGGACACCCTGTATACGTACAATGCGTCTTACAAAACGACAAATTAATGAGGACTTTTTTGCGACAGTTGTTTTAATTTTAAAGTGTATTTATTGGTTTTACAATACTTATATTTTAAATAATGTATGTATTTAGTAAGTCATTACTCTTTTATTCTTGTATGCGGTTTTCTTAATGACTGATTGTTCTTTAGTTAATTATATCTGTTTTTTTTTTTGACCTTCTTCGTTATGGTTAAAGCTTTGAAAGTATATTTCAGAACTGTGGGGACATAATTTTTTGGGATAAAGACTATTTTTTATTAAATTATTTCTTTTCATTCAATATATTGTGTTTTTTTTTATTATGTATTTTTCTATTTGATATAAACTAGTGCTTGACTGCGATCTCACCTGATAGTAAGCAGTGATGCAAACGTTGATGGTGAGATGCACTAGTTTATTAAGAGCCTATTCACTCTAGCCTTGAAGACACCTAAATTATAATCGGATGGGATAAAAATAACGAATGATAAAGAACCATATTATTGAGACAGAATAAAGAGCTGTGCACTTAATTACTAAGTGGTTCATCAGGTTTTCTAAGGAAAATATAGTCACAATGATCGAATTCATCATTTTAATCTTCCTGTCCTTGTCTGCCTACTGGCTGTGCGATGTAACTTTGAAGCGACGCGTAGGTTAAATTGATAAGATTTTAATGTTTTTGTTTAAAATCTCTATAATATCAGCTGCTCTTGCCAGGTTAAGTCAAAACGACCCATCGTAGTTCTAAGAAACGGTCTTGCTAGTATGGTGTTCATGCCCAATCTATTTCATTTAAATATATGCCTGTAGAATCAGCGGACGAATTTTCGTAAACAATTCAGTGTCTCTTACAACGACAACCTTGAACAATCAAAGGAAACTTCTTTGTAAAATTCATTATCATCATCATTTCAGCCGAAAGACGTCCATTATTAGACCAAGGCCTCCCCCAAGTGTTGCAAACGATCAGTTCTTTGTGTCTCACATCCATCGGATTCCCGTGATACTCATCAGGTCATCGATCTACCTTCTGATAGGCCCTGCTACACTGCATCTTCTGGTATGTAGTCGTCACACTCACTACTCCAGAACCATTCGGCCCCGTCGACCATCTGTTCTGCGAGCAATGTGCCCTGCCTACTGCCGCATAGGTTTGGTGATTCTTCGGGCTTTGTCGGTAACCCACTCCTTTTGAAATAGGCGTAAACCACCCAACTAATTACAAATCAATACAAAGTAACTCTAGATTGTATCGTTATAATCTGGCTTGCGCGGCGACTGTCAAGATCTCAACAAAACCGAAGTCAGTTGTATAAAAGTGAATGATTAATGGCTTCTCACATTAGGTTGCGGATACACCCTCGTGCGGGTGTGGGGATGTGGAGGTGCGTGTAGAGCCATTAAGGGCGGGATTCACCAATAAAACTAATCGCGTTTTAAAGTTTGGCTCGCATAATCGCGTTTAGCCGCTGTCACTAGTGTCACTTGTAAAATTGCAACAAAAGAAAAATACAGACAACGAGCTATCCAAACAAATGTTATATATGATTTTTATTTTATTTATTTTCGATGGGAAAATCATCTTGGTACCCAAAATAACAGTAGCCAACACCAATCAAAATTGAGTTCACATGTTTTTGAACGCACCCACAGTGAATTAGTCGTTTCTTGTGTAGGGAAACTTGGACATGAGGACCGCAGTAGGCAAATTGTTCTAATCCCTCTTTGTAAGCGGTATAAACGATGAGGAGAAACGCTTAGTCTTGACCGTAGAAGTTTCAACAACATATTAACCGTACGACAGTTTGTCCGATGGTAGAAAGGAGATAGCGGAATCAAGTCATGCAATACCCGACCACACTCTTCTACTAACTAACTAGTAACTAAAATTTAAATTTAAACCGGGAAAAATTTAACCGGGAACTGTTTATTCTTTTATTTTTGAGGTAGCTTTCACTTTTTCATACTATTTAATTTTAAATTACAATCACGAGATACATGAGAATATAATCCGCTCGTTTCTTGGCCCACTTTCTTAACTCGTCAATCGATTTGAGAGTGTAAACAGGAGTCGCCCTTTGTGCCTACCTCCTTCCCTCGAAAGCTTGAAACAAGCTGTATGAGCTGTATCAGTTGCTAACCCACTGTGAGTAGGTATACTGTTTGTTTGTTTGTCCGTACTTGGGTAACCATCTAAGATTTCTGTGAAATTAATACAAGATGAGTGTATATTAAGAGAGGAACTTATTACTTTGATTAATTAACGATTGCATCACAGCTTACCATCAGGTGGTATCGCAGTCAAGCACTTGTTTGTGTCACTTAAAAAAAAACATTTGTTATTGAATTTTCGATGCACTTTTAGAAAGCACGTATAAAGCAACATCATCATCATCATCGTTTCAGCCGAAAGACGTCCACTGTTGGACATAGGCCTCCCCCAAGCGTCGCCACAACGACCGATCCTGTGCGTCTCACATCCACCGCACTGCCGCGACTCTCACCAGGTCGTCGGTCCACCTTGTGGGAAGCCTTCCAACGCTGCATTTTCAGGTGCGCGGTCGCCACTCTAGAACCTTTCAGCTCCATCGACCATCCGTTCTACGAGCAATGTGCCCTGTCCACTGCCACTTTAGTTTGGCGATTCTTCGGGCTATGTCGGCGACCATGGTTCTCCTGCGGATATCTTCATTCTTTATAAAACAACATACGAAATTTTATTATTAAAAAATAAAGCCATAGGATACAGTCTGGATCTTAAAATTTACGGGTTTAGAAACCTTTATTTCTGCGTGGTAAACCACCAAATGACTTCTTCCGCTCTGGGTGGAGCGGAAAGAATTGTCAGACTTTTACTGACTAAAATCCACAGTGTTTCTTCAGCTGTCATTTTTGCGAGAATCTGCAGCCTTGACAAACATCGGGACTAACTGGCTTCATAATTATAGTTAGATAGTTTTTTGATTATTTATTTATTAGAATTATTTTATATATTTTATCTATCCAGGGCCTCCGTAGCCAGATAATAAGTAAAATGGGTATTATTATTATTATTATAAATTTGAACGCAACAGTTCTTATCGTATGGCCGGACGGCGAACTACCAAACCTAACGTACAAACCTAAGAAACTAGTAAAGAAAAAAAAAAGAATATCCAGCAATTTTATGATGTGAGCTCAGGCTCTGAAATACTAATAGATAATAAAAAAACCTGGAATTTTTAAAATAATATAAATATTAGCTGCTAAAATAAACACAAGAGATCAAAAATACATTAAGCAGCAGTTATTTAAGACACATAATAAATATTAAAAATTAAATATAAATATAGATATTATAATAGGTTCAGAAATACACGTTGCACGGCGACAGTTTGTCATAGAATGTCATAATGGATTTAAATATAATCGGTATATTTAAATTATTTGTTTTCTACGTGACTTTTCTGTTAATGTTTGTTCTTTCTTATATTTTATGATATATTCATTATTGTATTGATATATTTTTTGGTCCTCGAGGTCATTTTAACTTCATATAAATCATATAATTTATATTTTTGTTGTGTTTTCATAGTTTATTACTGTGAAGAATGAATTATGTTAGCTACGTTTAATTCTTTGGTGATTAATAGAAACTAATAACGAGTAATTTATTTGTGGTATTTTAAATATTTTTGTAAAACTGTGCTATTAGTAATACTGAAATTAATAGTGTGTGATCGTCATCGGTATGCGAGTATTTTGAGAATAGGATCTCATCATAATATTACATGCAGTGTTTGAATAATATGATCTAACTTTCCTTTAAATAAAACTGATTAAGTCACTCTTATAATATAACTAGTTCCTCCCAGCGGCTTCGATCTCGAGCATGGTTTAAAAGCTTGTTGCTTCATTTAACGCAATCCAACGTGATGTTTGATGAAGAGGCAACGCGATGAAAGAGAGATAACGCCTGAAAACTCTGTTGTTCCGAACGTGGTTAGTTCGGGAAGTTCCTGCACCGGATTCGTGCGGCAGTTACGTCTGGGTGCCACCACTGTGTGGACCGCCCAGAGGCCATGGTGAAGCACACGGTAGAGGTGTGCCCTGCTTGGGCAGACCACTGCCGTGTCCGTGTGTGTGTGTGTCGTGAGGGAGATCGGCGGCAACGATCTCTCGCGCCGGACCTTGGTACAGGCCATGGTCCGAAGCTAAGAGGACGGCGGTCGTCTCCTTCTGCGAAGCAGTAATTCTAGCAAAGGAGGAGGCCGCACGTGCTCGAGCGAGGGAGCAGCACTCACGCCCCAGCCGCCGGGATCCCGATCCCGAATTCCGGCCACCGTAAGCGCGGCGAGCAATAGGTAGCTCGCCGTCCGACCGTCCGGTAACCGTCCGGACCGAGCCCAAGTCATCGACGACGATGTCAGCAAACCAAAGGGGCTCAGCAGGCTTCGACCCTGCTGGGCCCCTTTGGTTTGCTGGTTCTGGTATAAAAGGCAACGAAGGAACAGGAGTGGGTTTTTAGTCAGTAAAAGTCTGACACACCCTCTTGCTCCACCCAAGAGCACGGATGTCATTGGATGATTTTCCCACCAAAAAAAAGCACGTTTAGCTCTTCAATCCCCATAGGTGACAGAAAAGCTGACGACAGAAGAGATAATGGGCACGCCACAATTATGGCGGTAAGTCCCCTCTTTGAGGCGTGGTTGGAAAGACCTCACGGCGTCCTCACCTTCCGCATGACGCAGGTTCTCACCGAACATGGTAAGTTCGGAAAGTTCCTGCACCGGATTCATGCGGAAGACATGCCCGGGTGTCGCCACTGTGTGGAACGCCCGGAGGTCACGGTGGAGCACACGGTGGAGGTGTGCCCCGCTTGGGCAGAGCAACGCCGTGTCCTCGTGGGGGCGATCGGCGGCGGCGATCTCTCTCGCCAGGCCTTGGTACAGGCCATAGTCCGGAGTGAGGAGGAGTGGCAGGCGGTCGCCTCCTTCTGCGAAGTAATAATGCTAGCAAAGGAAGCGGCCGATCGCGTGAGGCAACGGCAACGGTCTTCACGCCCCAACCGCCGCCGCTTCCGGCCACCGTAGGCGCGGGCTTGCGAACGGCGGGCAATGGTTGGCCCGCCGTTCGACCTTTCGGTAACCGTCCGGACCGAGCCCAAGTCGTCGACGGCGCGTATTGTTCCACGCGCGCCTCAGGGAAATGTCAGCAAATCGTAGGGGCCCAGCAGGGTCGAAGCCTACTGGGGCCATGGGTAGTGTGAAAACGAAACCCGGGCCCTGGGACGAAGGCAACGAAGGTACAGGAGTGGGTTTTTAGTCAGTAAAAGTCTGACACTATCTCCCGCTCCGCCCAAGAGTGGCATTTGTCATAAGATAATTTCCCACCTAAAAATAAAAAACAACAGATTAGATAAACGCAAGAGTGTTATTTATTTATTTATTATATTGTTTATTGTACACCACATAGACAAAAATACAGGACAAACATAATTAAAAATAAGTGTACAATGGGCGGTCTTATCGCACAGGGCAATTTCTTACAGACAACCTTTGGATGGACTGAAAGAAAGAAGATGGATTTAGGGCTGTCAGTGTACAACATCAAAAAAATACTAATAATAACACAAATACATATATACAATATAAGAAAAAATATACTAATAAATATTAAATATATAATTGAGCCAGGAGAAGAAAAAATCAAAAGTTTAAGGTCTTATCTTATCTTATCTTGTGTGGGGCTGGCCTTAAAACCAGAGCACTTCGACCCCTCTGGATCTTTTGTGCTAGTCCCCCTCCCTTCTACTCAAACCCCAGCCTTCCGTGCACCTTCGTCATGAGTCCCAGTATGGCCTTGATGGGGCTGAGCCTATAGTCCTCTGGCCTAGGAAATGGTTGGCCCAGATACTCTAGTCTTTTGGAGCCTAGTGCTGCACAGTCGCACAGTAAGTGTAGCATATTCTCCTCTGCCTCTCCACAGATCCTGCAAGTCGGGTCGCTTGCTAGTCCCATGTTGTAGAGCTGTTAAAAGCTGCTAAAGTTTAAGGTAATGCTCCTTCACCATTTTTTAAACGTAGGTAGCGTTTGAGCACGCCTCACTTCTAAGGGCAACGCATTCCACAAACAAGATTCTTGAATTTTAGGTTTTCCGATGATCTCAAGGACCATGTGTTTGTCAGATATATTTGACGTAAGCGATTAATTGATTAAACAGTTTGAACATAGCCGTCTATTACAATTATGTCCTTATAGTTTTGCGGACTGGGGTTTTAACTGGGCTTGCATGTGCGTTAAGTGGTACTCAAAGCTGTAACAAAAATACGGCTCGCATTTTCTGAAAACGTGCATGAGTACATACGGTTGGCTAGCCTTGATCGAGGATACCATTTTTATGATGTGTACAAATAAAATGAGGATTTTGTGCTATCAACTTTATCATTTTTAGTTTCGAATCTCAATCGGCAATAACCAATAACGGAACCCGTATAAGATCCACGGGTAGTGTGAAAGTGAAACCCGGGGCCCTGGGACGAAGGCAAAGAGGGAACAGGAGCGGGTTTTTAGTCAGTAAAAGTGTGACACTATCTTCCGCTCCGTCCAAGGGCAGGATTTGTCATGAGATGATTTTCCCACCTTAAAAAAAACCCTTATAAGATCACTTTGTTGTCCGTCTGTCTGACTATCAAAGCCCTATTTCTTAGGAACGGTTGGAGGTCAAGCTGGAGTTAATATCAAATAATCAGGTCTGCTATCTCTTGGAACAGATTACTTTTTGTGATGCAGAAAAATCTTCGAGACTCGATTCGGGAATCGAACTATTTACAATTTACATAAGAAAGTTTGTACGAAACTCCTGGTATGCGAGTCTAACTTTTAGGTTTTTTTTTATTTTAGCGAGAGGTAGTGTCAGACTTTTACTGACTAAAACCAACCAGTGTTCCTACAGTTGCTCTTTGCTCTTTAGGGCCACGGTAACATTTTCAAATAATGCCGCAGCCTATGAAAATAATTTAAGTAAACTTAATTTCTAGAAAATTTTGAACAGTAGCAACAATTTAAATCTTTTCAGCATTATTCAAATATTTAATTAAAAATATAATTCAATATCAAAACTAGACAACCTTTTTAAATACTGTAACCCGATACTTATAACATTGCTACGACAACCTATAACATAATAAATTTGCATATTTTATCCTAAAATATTGATATTCGCTTTGATTGTTAACCCGTTGCGTGCTCACGACACGGTCGTTGCGACCCGGTGTTACAATTACAATAAATTAATGGAAGACGTTTTGTTAACAGCCATTTTAGTGCCGATCTAAGGTCATTCTAGTGCCGGTACTGGATTTATTTACTAGAATTATGAACGTTTTGTTTTATTAATGGGTTCGGAGGGGTCATTTTGTGAATGTGGAATAATGAAGTTTTGTTTTTTTAACAGTCGGTGTTGGAACGGACGAGCAATAGACAACCTAAACAACTGTGTTCTGTTTTGTCTATTGTATAACAGGAGTCACAGTTAATGCCTGGTACACACATGACCAGACAGTGATACTGGTTTTAGTTTATTTTAGTTGGTGACAAGTGATCTTTTGTAATTTATTGAGCGTCTATTCAGGCAGAATAAACATGATTCCATTATTTCTTTCTTTTTCAATGAAAACTCAAGGTTACAATAAACATATCGTTGAAAGGCTAATTGATCTAAGCGACATTTAAAAAAAAAATAATTGAAACCTGACTCAAACGACGGAGAAAAATTTGCTGATTCCGAATATGTATATAAACTCAATATTGAAAAAAATGTCGTTTAGATCAATTAGCCTTACAACCGTCGACATTATAATAGAATTGATAAAATTATTATTGTATCTAACCAGATATCACACTAATTATTATAAGGGGGAAGTTTACACATATGTACGTACATTCAGGGGTCAAAAGTGCAGCTAGGCACTTTACTAAAGCTAAATTGTCTGAAATTACTTTGTAGTAGAAGTTGAATGGTTCAGAACTAATATTCTATACTTAAAATTTTATTCTACGAATTAAATCAATCATGAAACATTGATCCTCTTCTACAAAGAAACTTTAGCATTGGTAAAGTGCAACAGCACTTTTGACGCCTGAATGTACATACGTGTAAACTTTTTTTATATGTCTATATGTTTGTTATTCCTTCACAAGCAAATGGCTGAATAGTTTTGTATGAAATTCGGTACCATCATAGCATGTCCTGAATTAACACATAAGCTGTAATTTGTAATAGCGGGAAGTAAAAATTTCACTAAAGTGGACCTGCAGATGGCAGCTAGTTGTTCCTTAATATAGAAAATTATATTTAATAAGTAGCTATTCCCAGTGGCTTTGCATGCGTGATGTAACCTATGTGTTCTTTCAAATTTCTTCTATATCCATAAAGCCATATGAACGTGAAGTAGTAACAAACATACATACATGCATAAATACAAACTTTTACCTTTATAATATTAGTGTAATACTGAAAAAAATAATACTAACACGACTTCTTGTAATGTTATTTTCATCCGATCTATTATTATTTTGTATAGACTTAAGCGCCATGCATGGTAGCTCCAAGTACAACATGATACAAAATTATAAAACACAGTCTCACAAAAAAAAAAAAGAAAATAAAAGAGCTCATTTTTATCCCCGTCTTATTATCCACTACAACTATTTTAATTCCTAATGCGGAACCACAAAGCTTCACAAATATTTGGCCTCACAGCGTCACAGTCGCAATCAATTGTGTTCTCGACGACTGCATAAATTTTGCGGTACTAAGCTCGCCTCTAATTAACCCTAAACAGACGCCGTGCCTGAACCGGGACGTAAATCACCCGCAACACAGAATGCCTCGCTGTCTTTAATTGAGCACAGGACTTTATTTACGCACTTTTGTTTGTTAGCGAGCTTTCTCTCAAGTTTATTGACGTTATAGAAAAAGTAATTTTGGTACTCAGATTTATGCGGAATGAACATGCGACTTTATTGTAGAATTTGTAAACTCAGTGATTTATAATAATTAGTCAAAATACATAAATTATTTATAATCTGTTTGAATTTACATGACTGCATATGGAATATTAATATATTGATATATATTAGTTTCTCATTTGTCGATTTCTGTGTTTTATTTTACTGACAAATCACGAAAAGATCATAGATCAATAAACAGCCACTAGTTTTAATTTCTATATATTAACGAAATGTAAATGGAATGTTTCCGATTGTGAATATTTCAGCATTTTATAAAAATAAACACAACAATTCATCCCCAAAATCTTAACTTAAAATAACCCACTAACAAGGAGCGACATAACGAAACGCGTGTGCTAGTAAATTTACTTAGTCCACTGAGAAAAAATTCAAACGCGAAAGTTCAGAAGGATTTGTTTTGAGCGGGCAAATTTGTGGCTTAAAAACGTCCGCAGTACTTTATTGTTATAATAAAATTTCGCGAAATTATTTGGCACTTGTTTTGGACCTGATTTACGTGTTGCTCGCTCCGGCCGGCGCCTCGTTATAAAGGAATATTTACTTGTACCAACATAATGAAAACAGGTGCTGTTGTTTTTATTCTGTTGGTAATTGTTTTTTCTTACATGTGTTTGCGGTAATTCGACATCGTAAATACTGCACTTTCATTTTATAGGGTGTTTTCGAGTAGCAGTTAAGGTTTTTGATAATTCTATCGACGTAGTTTTGCAATTTGACCCGTCGTGAAAGGTTATAACTCTTCAAGGAAAGGTTATACCTTTCATTATTGCACGATTCATTGTTTTATCTATTTTGTCACTCATTATATCCTTGTTTTTTGTCACGCCTGTTGTTTGTGGAAGCATTTGACACGGTAGATCTTGACATTGCTCGGTTTGTGTCAGTTTTCGATTAGGTCATTCTTGCTAAACAACGTGTTCTATTTGACAGATCTTAAGTGCAAAGAAAAAACATGTTAAAAATGTCAGAAGCAGCTATGTCAGTGTCATGGTTTGTTACCTTCGGTACGGGAAGGGTTAAGTGTCGAAAGTAACCG
This sequence comes from Mythimna pallens, assembly GCA_961205895.1. Taxonomy (NCBI): domain Eukaryota; kingdom Metazoa; phylum Arthropoda; class Insecta; order Lepidoptera; family Noctuidae; genus Mythimna; species Mythimna pallens. The sequence continues at coordinate 6,962,509 of OY540839.1, forward strand.
TAAAACTAATTCTGTTGGAGTTTTTGGCAAGTCACTCATTCGTTACAATTGCTTTTGAGATATATTTTCTTTACTATTTACTGTTTTCTCGTAGAACTACGAGCTTCGAAGGTTTTGGAGCTGACATGATTAAAATTATTATTTCCTGCGCTTCATCTTCTTCGTTATTTTCGATATTTGAAAAATTATTTTTGGTTTGAGAAACCATTGAATAACTTCTCCCAGTTAGGTGAACTACTGACTAAAATCCGCCTATGTTCCTTCAATTGCCCTTTGCGTTCCAGGGCTGAGATTAACTGTTCGAAAAATCTCCATTAAGGAAAAATTTGAAGTCCTACAAATAAAAACTTAAGTAGAATTTAGTGTTAGTGTATATTTGAAAAATTAAAAAAAGGTTAATTATAGCATAACAAGAAAAAGCTTAACTTGTTAGTTCCGGCGTCATTATATTTGTATTTAAGCTGACTGACTTGGATTGACTATGGTAATTTACGCAACTTCCATTTTGTTTTTTAAATATGGAATAACAGAATAATGATTATTAAATAAATATAAGTTTCCCATTTAATTTATTAAAACTTTGCACAAACTTAACTTCAATATCCAATGTAGGTACGCTCAATAATCCTTAAAATTCAAAGTCAACATAAACAAAACATAACACAACCTGCTGACTAGTTTTTACACCTCTAAGCGCAGTATTATCTAAGTAACTTTCAAACTTAACCTATTAACTATGTTTTTAGAAGGCCGTCTCGACTGTCTATGATTTTGCAAATCATTGGGCCTAATTAAACAACTTATTGCATTATGTTAACTCACTGAGGCTGACTAAGTAAATGGCTTTGAAGTAACAAAGGCTAAGACAAATGTTTATTTTTTTTTCTGAGTTGCAGTTTTTGTGTTCACAATTTTCTTAGTTTTTTGTAGTTGTGTATCTTTTGGTACTAAAATGTTTTTTGTTAAAAGTAATATTTAGGTACCTGCGTACTTAAAGATAAATACTAATGTATTTGTACGAGTATTAATATATTCTGTACTTCTAATGCATGGTAGATGAGGAAACACTATGGGGTTTTAATTCGCTCGAGCTACATTTGTAAGAATTTGTCCACAAAATTAAATTAATAACAAGTTAAGAACAAGTTATTCAGGTAAGAATATAGGTACCCATTATCATTTTCATATAGTATAGTTTTAAAACAATCAATAAAATAACATTACAACAGAAATTACAATAAAATCATTAAGTAAGTATATCAAATTAAACTAAATCTAAAACAATTAGGTACATTAAATCAAAATAAATTACAAAAAACAAATTTAATTTACTTGTTTTGTGTAATTTTATTTTATTACCATAAATATTACAATTTTATATACTGTTTCAAAACAATCAATAAAATAACATCACCACCAAAATTCAAATACATTATATTAAATTTATTTAAATCTAAAACAATCACATTAAATTAAATTAACCAAAACAGTTAAGTTAAACCTAACTAAATTAAAGCAAAATTGCAATTTGTGTAAAATGAGCAAAGAAGTTTAAAAAATATATACTGTTTATTATTTATTTATTTAAACTTCATGTACAGTAGTGGTACCACCACAAGTCCACCACTTAATGCAACAAGGCATTCTCTACCAGTCAACTTTTGGCTTAAAAAGTCTAAATCACCAGTACCCCTAGGTACTGTTTTATTTTATTTTATTTTATTTTATTAGGGAAAAAAAACGATATTACAATATATATTACACTTATTAGTAATAAAATGTATACATAACAAAATCAATGTAATAACCACAACATTTTCCACATATTAACATAGAGGTACGCTATGATGAGGACTAACAGGCAAGCTAGGTATTATTCTTGAAGACACTCTATATACGCAGTTACAAATTAGTCAGACATCAAAAAAAAATAAAAAATTTGAAGTTGTTCAGTGCACTAATAACTTACTGTTGCGTATCTCTCCCATGTTTCTCTTTTACTTTTAATAATTCAGGTTAATTTCCACCACAGAGTTTGAGAGTAGGCTTTTTAAGGTTAATTTACACAAATTTTCAGTTAGATCACTATTATTCTAATGGTGTGATAAGTCTTATCTCAAAGTATACGACTTAAGTCAAAACCAATATAGATAACAATTTAACTGCTACTTAAACTAAACGTTACTCTGCACTTAAACAGTTAATTTAACCAATATCGTAAAAGCTAAACCATTTATCTCCTTTTAACATTACGAGTTATAGTTAACAATAATTTCCATCGGTTTCTCGTAACCATATACCTACTTGAAAGACACGAAAGCTACTGCTAATAATGCGTGGGAAAAATTTAATTCGTCGATAAGAAAAACGGAACCATATTTTACGATTATCGTTAAGAAAATCAAGTAGTTTAATTGGTAAAATAACATGACTATAGGAGCTTTAAATGATGAACGTGTAATGTGAGTTTTATCTCATTGATGTTAAGTTTAAATTAGGGGCCATACATTTATTATGTAGGATGATGTAGGCTGAGAGGGAGTCGACCATGTCTTATTTTTTTTTACAAGGCGGCTTGTAAGAAAAAAATAAGACATGAGAAGGGAGTCTTAATAGTTCTTACGTAAGATTACAAAACCAACCAAACGTAAATTCATTTTTTCCTTTAGATTCTTTCGTAATAAATATTAAACAGAGGAGGAGGGGTCGGCCTATTCATATTTTTTATTATTTAGTGCTCTCACCCCCTCCCAAAAACTAGTAAATATGGTTTTACGTTATAAATGAATGGCCCTTATAATAAATTTATTGAAGCGCGCTCGTGAAATGCGACGACTATAATAGCTGATGTAAGTAATTTCATAATCTTTATTCACGTTAATGTTTTCTCGTAGTAATTAAATAAATTGAAGAGTACCAATAAACGTAGATATCAGGTAGCTAGAGTAATAAAAATACTGTAGAAACCACTTAATTTTACAACTGTGACAATGTACGGCGATATGGGTGGGCTGATTGTCTATTTTAAGAGAAGAGACACGAAACCAAGATGGTCACATAAATAACCAGTTTTTGGACAATTAATATCGGATGTTCCCTTGATGTATCGTTAGATAGCTTTTATATTTAGATTTAGTGCAGTTTTAAGTTTTTTTGTAGATCGCATTGGACTTTTCCTCCCAGCTGTTTTGCTGATGATGTTTTGAAGCAGTGGTGGCCCCAACTTACGAGTTGTAGGTCGCAGATTCAAACCCAGCCAAGCGCATTACTTTGTGTAATTTATTCCATCACCACTGCTCTCAAAACGGTAAAGGAAAACATCGTGAGGAAAGCGGCATGTCCTAGAACTAAAAACTCGAAGACATGTGACATTCACCAACCCGCACTGGGCCCGCGTTGTGGATTTATGGCCCATTCCCTGTCCTGGAGAAGAGGCCTGAGTCCTAGCAGTGGGAGTATTAAAAAGCTGATTATGCTTATATATGTTTTGTTGAACCTACCTACATTTTCGTTACGGTTCTCTACGTTTCACACTAGGGGCTGAATTTTGGAAAATCCTTTCTTAGTCCTCATCTACGTCATGAAAGCAAACCTTGTGCCAAGTTTTACGCTCCTGGTCTCAATAGTTTCAATATGTCAGGGAGTCAATTTATCCTTTTATATATATAGATTGTTAATTTTTACCTATGGTGCATAGACTTGGTTTTAGACTAACATCCAAAGGTCCAAACTCAAGATTTGCCAAAGTGCTATGGAGCGCAGCATTCTATGTGTTAAATTAACAGATCACGTTCGAAACGCTACACTGTGTCTTAAAACGCAAATAGTTGATGTGACTCAAAAAGCTGCCCAACTTAAATAGAAATGGGCAGGACATGTCTCATCATAATCATCATCATCATTTCAGCCGAAGGACGTCCACTGTTGGACATGTCTACCGCATGCCTAATTAGCTATGGGCCCGTAAAACATAGCACTGACACAGTTAATTGAAGTCGCGGCAGATCAAGCGCAGAACAGATGGTCGATGGGGACTAAAGGTTCTGGAATGGCGACCACGTACCGGAAGATACAGCGATGGATGGCCTTCCACAAGGTGGACCGATGACCTGTGAGGATAGCGGGAATCCAATAGATGCGAGACGCACAGGACCGGTCATTATGGCGACATTTGGGGGAGGCCTATGTCCAACAGTGGACGTCTTTCGGCTGAAACGATGATGATGATGATGGATGAGGGACAGCTCAAGAATGTCTAATCGTTACCTGGGACGGATCAAGATTGCCACGACGTCACTACTTGAGTTCCCCTACATTTAATTAAATGTGTATACGACATCTGCAGTTACATAATCCTATATTGTATGCTAATGGAAACTTTCGGAAAATGTGAAAACCATTTCACTGCCATTTTAAATAACAGATCACATTAAAACTAATTATGTGAATACATTAAAAAGTAAAAGCAGACATAAAATTAATATTTTCACATAGATATTCTGATGCAATTAATTTCCTTAATAAAAAACACCAAAACGTACGCGTTTATATCTGGCTTTCAGTGATCTCTTTTCCGTTGACATAAGATTGAATTTTGTGTGTCATAAATCCCTAGCCGCCCAAGACGAAAAGTTAGACATTTTTGTGACAGAGAAGGCAAATTGTAATTATATTATTGATAGGCTTCCGTCCACCACAGTCAACTAGAAATTTATTATAAAACAGGAAATGCTTCTAATTTAACGTCTTGTGCATGAAAAATTATATATTTTGTCACATAACAAATACGTTGTGTTAATTATTTTAAAAAATCGTGTCAAAATTAATTTTTATATTAAGTAGATTCATATTATATACAGCACACACATGCGCACACACACACGCACACTCACAAGCACACTCACAAGCACACACACAAATGCGCTCGCGCAATAATACTTGTATTTAAAAAAACAATAACTGTAAAAAAATTAAATTGTAGTAGGTAATATATACAATTCGAGGGGATCGGCACTGGCAGTGCAGTGGCACCAGTGACTGAAAAATTGAAAGGGAATCGTTTGTCTTGGTATGGTCATGTGAAGAGGAGGGATGAAACGCATGTTACTAAAAGAGTTATGAGTTTACATGTGGATGGATGGAGAGGGAGAGGGAGACCAAAGAAAAGATGGATGGATTGTGTGAAGAATGATATGAAAGAAAAGGAAGTTAGTGATAGCATGACGAATGACAGGGCAGAATGGAAGAAAAAAACATGTTGCGCCGACCCCAAATAACACGGGACAAGGGCAGGAAGATGAGAGGGGATCGGCACTGTTACTCCTTAATACAGGCTATGTCATAGCCTAGCAAGGAGAGCAGCACGTCACCCATTTGATTGCCACAGATTTTATACTACCCACTTTGTTAAAACTGTTACATGTACTACAATCTGTTTTTTATATAAATAAAGATTATTATTATTATTATATATTTGGGTAGTAGGGTTTTAATTACATATTATACGGTAGTCACACTGCTGTAAATGTGATTAAGAAATTATACAGGATACCTAGTTCCATAAGAATTTCCGTATACTTAAAAAAATATAGTTCTTCATCAAATTTTGTTTCCCATTAAAATACCGATGTAATAAATTTTAATATTTTTGCATTAGTTAGCAAATGTGTTGCGTCAGCTTTCTCGATAAGCTTCGCTAAAGTAGTCTTCTATCATAAATTCTCTGATCCATTTTACTGAGATCGTGTCTGTTTTAGTATTTCCATATATATCGACCTATTATGCAGACACTTGAGTACACCAATTTTACATCACAATATCTGCTAGGAATCAATTTATGAATAATCAGAATCTTCACAGAACTTACTTGAAAACATCTCGCCAAAAACCATATCTAGTAGATTTTGTGAAGGCTTAATAATGTCTGTAAAAATCACTAGCAAAATAACGGATACTTTACATAGATGATGTATTTACCTAACGTGAAGTTTGAAGGATTAATTCGTAAATCCAAAAAGACATGATTTCCCAACAAACGGTAGTTGTGAAAACTTTAACATCGAATACATAAAGTATACGAAACATTTCACCATTTGTCATAAGAACATAGAAGACATAATGTCATTCGCACTATATTACTGCTATGTGAAGTAATAAATCCAATAAATACAAGTTATTTCCGTTTAAACTGTTATTGCTTGCAACATTAGATTTTAAATATATGAGTTTATTCATGTCATATTTATAATAGCTTCATAACGACTAATGTAAACTATAATTTTATCGAAAGTTGAACATTTACCTAGTTTCCAATTGATATAATAGTGAAGTAATATCCGAAAATATGTCTCGCTACGCTTTATTCATTAATGTTTCGTGAATACATTTTAATTGTGAAAATTCATGTAGTAATTTGTCATTTGTAAAGGGTTTAAAGTTCAGTGACAATCATAATCATGTAGCTCTAGTAGTCTCTCCTTGAAAGATTTAATATGTCCATGATAAAAATGAAAATCAAGAAATATCACAGTATGATATTGACAGAACAACTCAGTTATTTATAAAATATATAAAGAAAGAAAATACATATATTTGTCACAAACAGAAAGGTATATAAACAACAACTTTAAAGGTAAAAACGAAAATAAACAATAAAATACACAGTATAAACAACAAAATAATTCGGTTAACTAATAAATTACAATTATTGTTCCTCACGGCTGCGCCAAAATAGGTCCAATTTAGCATGAATGCCAGATAACTAGTGTCTGATACAGGATCTGAGACCATAAGGTGTTGGATATAACAAAACTGATAACTACACAAACGCATATGAAAGACTAATAATTACAAAAACAAATTTACAGTAAAAAAAAAATGCTTACTATTTTATCATTAGCAAAGAATCTGCCCTTCAACAGACTGGCAGCTCGATGTGTCTATTCGGAACAAAACAACACATTATCACAGTTGAAGTATTGTGTGTCCAATTAGTAAGAGAACGGAGCAAAAGCGGGCGTTGTCTAAAAATATATATAAAAACACTCTGTTACCATTTGTCACGGAACGCCTTATATTTATCAAGATACTGTTCCGCATACGACGTACAGGGTGATCAGTACTGGAACTTGTAGAAATACCGGCTTATAGTAAAGTTGTAAATGTTAACAGTAGAGGCAATCTTTTTTTTTTTTCAAATAAAAAAGTGATGGCCCATACTAGGAATTACCCCGGTATCACTCGCGCATTCACAAACATATAAATTTATATATATAATTTAAACAGACTAGGTCATACTGTAAATATTTGTAACTTTCGGGGATCGGTCTCGCGAATCACTGTGACAACCGTGTCATCGAATTGACGATGGTAAGCAATATAGAGGGTGTATAGTTGATCTGTGTTGTGTAAATTCATTCAATTCAGATAATGGATCCATGTGATATAGGTAGGTAGGTGAAGAGGAGATTCAGATCATAAAATTAACCAGGTGCAGGTAACAATGACATCTCAGGTGATGTGAAAGCTAATGGAGCTACTGAGGAAAAAGAAGATAGAGAAAAATAAGATGTAGATGATATTTTGATAAACAGTTCTGTTAGTCATAAATATTATTGGGAATAAATAGACAGCAGATGATAAAATAAATGTAAGAGCTACTGAGAAGGCAGAAAATTTAAGAGATAGGAGATGAGAGGACAAACAGGAGCTTTTGGTGATATAGGGATAATAACAGTCCATATCACTACAAATATTAAGAAGAATGTTCCCTCCTATAAAATCCCCATGTTTCTCTCCCTGTATCAACTAGACCAGACGTAGGAATAAACACGGTTAACATTCCTATAAACAAGATTGTAGCAGCTCTGCACTGATTGATGGATGCGCCCGCGCAGTCGCTATTAGTGACGGTTTATGGGAAAAATAGTTTGAAAAAAAGAATGTAAAAAGTTAAGTTCGTTTTAGGAACATTGTGTTTTTAATTAGGTGATATCGTTGAGTTGTTTTGGAGTTATTGGTTTGGATTAAGATGGGATGTAGTAAACAATGACGTGAAGGCAGCATAGTTAGATATATCGATGACCTAGCATATACAAGACACGACTAACGTAGAATTAGAAAGAGAATCGACTCCAAATAAGGAAAGGCAGTCACCAGGGTTCGAGAACGCAAAGGTAACTGAAAAAATACAGGTTGGTTTAAGCCAGTAAAAGTCTGACACTACATCTCGCTCCACCCAGAACAGGAGAAGTTGTTGAAGATTTTCTCCTCAAAAATAAAGCTAGACAAAGAGAAACAGAGTGAGTTGATTTGAAAGAATGACAGTATCTGCTTGATATTAAGCTGCTTTTTGGAAAATGTCGGTTTATTTACACTAATAATTTACATTTAAAAAATACTTAACTAAACATAATTACAGGAAAATAAAATGAATACCCCTACACTAATTACAACAAATTTTTCGATAGGTTCTGTAAGGATACAAAGCAAAGCAACGGAATTTAGTGAGTTGACCTATAAATTTGACTTGATAAAAATGTAAACTGTAGAGAAAATACTGCAAACAAAAACTACAAATATCAAACTGCCATGGTAGATATACCCTTTATTGTACACCATAAAAAATACAGTAAAGCTTAAAAACAATTGGGTGTAAGACTGGGTGGACTTATTGCTAAAACCATTTTTACAGACAACCTTAATAATGCTACTACGTTATGCTTATATATGCTTTTGGATGCTATGATACCCACCAAATACGAAGGACCACCACCTATAAAAACATTGTATCAAGAAGTTATTGGAACTATTTAAAACGACATTATCTAATATCTTTATTTCAATGGCTCGAATCGTGCACGCCATACCCCATATATCAGCGTGTGAATCCCACAAATGTACCGCGGAAGCGTCGCACGCGCGTCTTATGATAATTTGTATTTTCGGAGCTCGTAATGTGGGGAATAACGTGCTTTTCTTGTTTTTTCGTGTTAGTGCATCTTTTGGAGCATGTTTCAAGATGAATAGGTATCAAATTCTTGAAATGATCAAGAAAAATATGTTAGCGGTTAGAAGAAAAGTAAAGTAGTCTCATGGCCCCATCAGGGTCAAAGCCTACTGGGGCCAAGGGTCTGATTCTGAAAGGAAGACTCGGCCCTGGTACGAAAGGCAACGAATGAACAGGAGTGGGTTTTTAGTCAGTAAAAGGCTGACACTACCTCCCGCTTCGCCCAATTGCGGAGGATGTCATAAGATTATTTTAAATGGCATAATTTTATGAAATATTCAGACCCAATAAGTTGGTGTAGGGTGCCTACTCCCAATAGAGCCGATGCCTGCTAGGATTGCAGGAACGTTTGAAAAAGTGACCATGGCCCTAGAATACAAAGGGCAACTGAAGAACTTAGGTGAGTATTAGTCAGTAAAAGTACGACACGCCCTCTCGTTTCACCCTTGAGCAGGAGAAGTCATTTCATAATTTCCCACCTCAAAAAAAAAATGGTTAGTGTACTCAAACTTCATTGCAATTCATCACCATCCATTCCCATCACAATTATTTTAGGATTTTATTAGCATATCTTCTTTGTCAAGATCTTCATTCCTCAGTTCTTATTTCAGCTAAAAGACGTCCACTGCTGGACATAGGCCTTTCTCAAGCTGAAAACCAGCGCTGTGAGCTCATCGCATTATGCGTGAGGCCGCAGCTTTATGCTGAGCGTTCGGCCGTTTTGCGCGGATGTGACGCATATCTTCCCTATCTATTGATTGTGTTTGTTAGCTAGATTTAAGATTGCGTCGGTAAATAAACTGTTTTTTTTTTCTTTCTAAGTGTCTTTCGGTCCTGCGCGTTTCGTATCTATCGGATTCCTGCGACCCTCATCAGGTCATCAGTCCACCTTATGAGACGCCTTGCAACGCTGCCTGTTTGGGTAAGCGACCGCCACTCCAAAACCAAGCTCCATCCTTATCCACAGTTCTAGAATACGAACTTCACAGTTCAATTCACATTTCATTAGTCCAAGATAATAAACTACCAAAATCTCCATTGCAATTAGCGGTTGCAGTGTTGCGTCATAGACAATCGTGGCAACAGTCGCTCCACAAATAGTTGCGAGTGGGCGATCACGCTCGAGTTGGAGTGGTGACACGGTAAATATTAATATGTTATAATTGTGCATTAATTATAAGAGGAGCTGAGCTGTGAAATTTTTGTTTTTGAGGCGGGAAGCTGGTGGCAGAGACATTGGTTTAGTATGGTTGATGGTGGGCCGTTACGTAAGTGTTGTTTTGAAAAGGTTTTTATGGTAAGTTAACCAAAAGGTTTTCTTTTAAAAATAAGGATGTTCTTAATTTTTACGTTGATGGCCATTTTTTATTTATTTAACTGTGTGTGTTATTATAAATAAATAAAATATTCCAGAGTTATCCAGCTTTAGGGTTGTTGAGGTTAGACAGACAAAAAACTGACACTCTATGTAAAATACTTGGTATTCATCTGTATCTGATTATACTGAGTTAAGCAGATTGATTGATTTTTCATATTAAACATATATAAATTGACTTTACCATAAAATTTAGTATGAAAACATATATTAATAATGTAAATTAAATTACAAATATATTTGTGTTACCAACTGTTCTGGTATAGATATTTATTATATTATATAGGATATTTACTATGTACACACACAAAAACAGAAAAAATTTCTTCCAGCAGACCTGCGAATTGAGAGATTAAAAGAAATATGAATAATCTGTATAATACCCATAAAAGGCAAAGTCCTGACTCACTGACTAAGCAAAAACCAGTTCAAATTCTTGGACGTAGAATGCTGAAATTTTCTACAGAGGTTCCTTTTAAGATGTATATGTCGTGGCCAGATTTTAGGATTGATCACTTCTTGATGTGACCGGCCATATCATTCATCATCATCATCATCATCATTTCAGCCGAAAGACGTCCACTGTTGGACTTAGGCCTCCCCCAAGCGTCGCCACAACGACCGATCCTGTGCTTCTCGCATCACCGCACTCCCGCGAGGCCTTCCAATGCTGCGTCTTCCGGTGCGCGGTCGCCGTAGTATTTCTATTCTATTCTATATGGTCGGCCGTATCATGAAGTGATCAATTTTAAGATCTGGCTACGACATAAAATATACAAAGAATCAAAATTCTTCCCCTAAGGGGATGAAACGAGGGTCTAAAGTTTGTATAGAGACACTTAGTGCAATATAATATTCTTAAAGTTATTTGAGGAAAATGTACTACTGTGAAAAATGAGTTTGTACTAGCTATCCATCTTAAATGCACGTTAATTTGTAGATTCATCCCCAACATTTTGTATAATAGAGTGATACGCGGAAGACTGGTAACCTACTGTTTCATTCTCTCATTGTTATTTATTGAAAATACAAGTTTATTTAATACAAATTATAGCCCACTCACTGTACTTTGTTAGTTATGCGGCCATGCATTAAAATATCAAAGAAAATTTCAAAGTAATAACTCGTTGTAACAGCTTCACAGTGCCAACAATACTAGTGGTTTACACCTCGATTTACGCGACATGGGTTGCATTCACAAAACACTAAGAGTCGTATAATAATAATATAATAATATTCCACAACTATCACACAACGCCATCTAGTCCCAAACTAAGCAGAGCTTGTGCTATGAGTAGGTACATAATTGATAAACATACTTATATATTTCTAAATACATACATATTATAGATAAATTACACCCATACAGAGAACAAATGATTGTGCTTATCACACAAACATTTGTCTTGGGTGGGAATCGATCCTACGATCTCCGGCATAGTAGTCAGGTTCACTAACCATTAGACCAAAAGACCAGTCAAAATGAAGTGAAGCAACAAATCGGACGGTAGCATACTGGCCTAAATATCAAGTATGTGTCGACGCTTCTTATTATTCTCATACATGTTTGACGTGTATTTTTCAACGCTCTTCAATATTTTTGAACGGCTATTTTCGTTGCAAGACCGCCTTCTTCGTTTGTTCAAAGATTAGAGTAGTGTTAGGCGTAGATGCGATTCTGTTCAATATTTTATAGAATAAATAAAATTTTTGGAACAGTTTGACACCGAGCAAAAAGCTCAAAGAGATGTCAATAAACCATAGGGTCGCCCATTAAGACCGAAGCCCTTGCTGTGGCCATTGAGTCATACCACATACAGTCATACCACTGTGGAATTGGTCCCAGTGGTTCACTGTGGACCAATTCCCATTTTTTGTAAATCTATGTTACTGAAAATGTATCAAAGGTATATCAAAAAACCTTAAATGCCAATACAAACCCAATTAAATCGTTTCGTTAAACGAAAAATCATGATTGCATAGGTTATTAAACAAAAAAATTACACGACTTTGAAATTCACCTGGTTCATAGCTAGACCCTTACTCTATATAGTTTCTACAACTCTATGAATGTCACTAATGTACAAGGTAAAGGAAAATTCTGTATAGAAAAGCTAAGATACCATTTATTCATTACATTATCTTCATTCATAATCAACAAAAATTTAAAATACTAATATTTTATAGAGGTAACTCTCTGAACTACTGAACCGATTCGGAAAATTCTTCCACTAATATGTATCTGCACTGTACCTGATTTGTATAGGTCATAAATTATTTTCATATACAGAATTTTGCGGTCGAAGACGCTGGAAAAAACTAGTAGGTTATAATCACGACAAGTTTTCTACCTACGCGACCATCTGCACCTAATAACATTAGCTACATTTTCACACGTCAGTCGCAGAGTCGTTCTGTGGGCTATTCTACAACTCTTTATTGTCGCTTGCCCATTGTTTATTTAAACAATAACTGGACAGTTTATTGCGCCGACGGTTTTACGATTATAAACTATGCCTACATGTCATCTAGTTTTTTTCTACCTAAATATTTTAGTTTTATTGTCTCAAAGGCAAGTGAAACGTGACCACATGATGCAATAAATTCACTCTTTTAGTGATGTAAATCGTAAATAACGCTGAAATTATGGCTGTGTTTAGTAATAATAAAGTATAAGTTTTCCTTCGAGAATGCGGTATTTGATTTAGTGTTGAGTTCCCCTCGTATTTTTGTTAATGTGTGTTTTATTATTAGCTCATTGTTAATGGCAATTAATGCAGCCAGAGATACAGATGTTTAATTTTTATTTTATTTATCTATATATTACTACGATGCAGTAGAGATAAAAAATAGGTCTAGAATCTTCAGGGAGCAAAAAATATTGATGAGGCATTACATAAAGATTTCTATTTTAAAAAGAAAAATCATAATTAATAGCAAAACTGTTATCCTACTTACTAAATTAAAGTAGCGTAAATTAATAGAAGGAATTCAAATAACAGACATGCGACTATTTGTAAGATTATTAGCGACTAGTGAAGTAAAATAACAAAAGCCGTTTCTTCTATTTAACCCCGTTGTTTTGACGTGCCGCTCTATTCTGGTATTCGGGGAATCACTAACAAATCAGCACCTGTCACTTTTGTTAACGTATCCACGAATATCCAAGCCATTGTTTTAAAAGTAGAAAACAATTCAATCTTCACTTTTAAAAAATCTTGTGTTATTTTTGTTAGTCTTTTTAATGGCTCTGCGTATTTTGTTTTAGAATAACTCACTTGATTTTAGTATACACGATGGACTTTAATTGTAGTCTCATAAGATTCAAATTGGATGTCTTTCTTGTTGGATTGTTGGATGTTTTGGTTTAAAAATCGAATTGGAAACATTGTTGTCGGCTCTACAATAGGCCTGCACGCGTTGACAGTTGATAATCGAAGACAGACTTAACGAAGACAATGGAATTTCCAGTATTGTTTCAACTGAGTGACAAATTGCCGTAACGTGATTTTTTTTTCTTTTTTCTTGGCACATTGTTCCTTTTCTTTATGAATAATAAAAATAAACAGTCCTTCCTTTTTTTCTTTTCTCTTTTATTCGTTATTTATGGCTGGGTTTAATGTTAATATGATATATGGGATTATTACTTTAGAATAATTTGTACGCCTCCGTGGACTAAAGTGAGTTTTAATTTTATTATTTACTGCTTTTGTCTCTCGTGCGAGCTTAACCGTTGTTTTCTCGATTCCAAGTTGAAAGTTTTACTTGCAGTAATATTTTATCTTGTAATCACAATATTTTTGGCAGATAATTTTTGGGCAATATTTTACAAAGATGAAAAGGCTCATTTTACAAAAAAACGAGTGATGTTCATGAACTTTTATATTTTTGACTCATTTTGTCTCGAAGTAGGCTTAATTTAAATATAATTATTATTTATAAGTCATGATTAGTAAAAAAATTATCTCTGTTTTATTTTGATTTATTATTTTTCTGGCAACACCCTTTTTGCAGAATGTGTGTTAATAAGAAATACTTTTTATAATTTTTTTTAGTTCCATTATCAGATACATTTTTTGTCATTAAAAACAGCAAATGTGCAGAACGGAGAGTCGAGCATGCGAAGATCGGTAAAATTCATGGAATTTTTTTCTACCGAAAGAAAAACGTGAAATATCTATCCACTTTGTCATTCCATGAAATATCTGATGCTGAGCACATTGTTTTCCTATTCGGACAATGACTTATTCGCTGCTCACGAGAAACGTCTATCGTTTTAGTGCGTTAATCTCGGAGATTACTGCGTCAAGGCGGATGTCACCTAAAGTACACTTTGACACATCTCGAAATACGTGCCGCGTGTGTTTACACTAGGACATCACTAGACGAAAAAAATTACGACATCGTCTCAAGCGATATTGGTCTTTAAAACGTCAAATTGATGGTTGGAATTCAATTGAGTGATGTTTTGTTTATCTTTGCACCAACTGATTGGATTGTCATAATGTTCGAATTTTAAAATGAGGAATGGTTTTGTTTTTTTTTACCTAAAATTATATTTTACTGTCGTTACTCGAGGAAAATTGTGACGTAATGAGTTATCTAGGTATTAAAATTACCTATTCACTTGCAATAATCCAAATAATATGGTGAATTTGCTTTAGTATTATCTTTTGAGCTATAAATAATATTAAGATCTTCGAGCATCTTCGCCCGCGTAAATGTTGGTTTCTCCATACAAACTTCCAACCCCCGATTTACATCTTAGGGGTGAAGTTTCATAAAATCCGTTCTTAGCGGATGTCTACACCCTATAAGGAACCTACCCGCCAAATTTCAAGTTTATAGGTGTCATAGTTTCTGAGATTTTGTAATTAATCCGTGCGTGGTATTTCGCTTTTATATAAATATATAGATTTACCTGTTAAAACTTAAGTACAAATATTCAATTCTATCATATTATTATTAGATACATATACATTTTTTTTATAACCTGCTGCACTTTAGCATTACCATCTTCTAAAGGACGATGCATCAAACCGTCCCCCCTACTCTTAAATCAACCAACAGTTTTAAAATGTATCTCAATCAAAAGATCTTTGTAAGGTGAGATTTTTTTATATTTAATGGTTTATCGAGAAAACTGTATTTTAATATTTTGGTACAAAATAACACCAAGAGATTTGAAATGTATCTTAATCGAAAGATCTTAGTAAGGTGAGAATTTTTTAATAGGGCGACATCTCTCAAAAGTGCGGCATATGGGTTAGGTTAGGTTAAAATAAAAATATTATATAAAACCCAAACTTTTGAGGTAAGTCGCCGTAATAAAAAAAAAACTCTATTCAACTAGGCGCTATGAATGACACCAGTTTCAAATCTGTTGGTACCCACTAACAGATTTGAAACACGTGTCATTTTTAGCACAGTTTTACGCGATGCCCTTTGTCAAATATTTTTGCAGAATTGTAAAGAGCTCTCTGACCCACATTCAAAAATGTATGACAGTACTATGTTTTGAGTATATTTAAGGTCTAATAAAACACTTGGCTCAGGTTAGGTTAGGTTACAAAATTTTTTTTATAAAACCTAAACCCCATACTTTTGAGGTAAGTTGCCATAATAAAAAAAAAACTCTATTCAACTAGACGCTTCCAATGACACCTGTTTCAAATCTCTTGGTATCTGTTAGATGATGAAATTTATATGAGACTCGTCCCCCCCGACGGGTCTCATACAAATTTGATCATCATTCTTTAAGTTTTTTAAACTAAAAATATTCATACAGTTATTGTAATAATTTGTCTGTATGAAATAAAAATCTCTTAAACCTTTAAATTACATTCTGGCAACTAAGAAAACAGAATTAACCAAATATTACTTCGTATTTTAATTCAAAGTCAATCATAAACCGTACGAAAGAAATAATATAATTTATTTAACACAGAAGTATTAGGTACATAAAATCAGAAAAGGTTTTATTGAATTTTTGCTAAATAATATTTCAAAAATAAATCTATTTTTAAAAAATAATGACAAGCCGGAAAATAAAATATTTTAGATTCAGAATACAGGGCAGGCGCACACAGAGGAATTTGACGTCATAGAGAAATAAAACGTAATAGAGAAGTGAACCGGGCAATCAATCGTTGTGTAGAAGCAATTAATAAATGGCTCACCGCCATACATTTTAGCGCTGCGTTGACGTCAAACAAATGTTCTAAGATTTTTTGTAACAAGTCTTTAGCTTCATAACTCTTGTCTAATGTGACATACTGATTTGTGTTAAGGCGAAGTTCTAGCTTACTTTAATAATAATTATAAGTTGGATTAATTTTTATTATGTGGCAATAAAATATATTAGATTGTTTTACTATAGTTGTTACTTATGTAAAAACTAGTAAATTTGATTAAAAGAATTATTACATAATATATTAATTTTACAAATTAGCAAAAACTGGAAACATTTATCTATTTTAGTTGTTTTAGGAATTTATTAAAAAAATAGTATTTAACTTTGTTTCAAAAAAAAAATGTTGATTTATCACATATTTCAAAATAAAAAGTTTCATTATTAAAAAAAATAAATAAACGTTTGAGTTGCACTGTTAATATCAATAAATGTTTAGCATATTTTTCACATTAAATCTTTGGAATCCATTCCACAAGAATCACATTCATCTTAACAGACAATGTTTTGAATATTGTCACATTTATTATTGTAATTTATTTTTAAATAGTTTATATTAAAATGTAACAATAATAACAGTATATTATTAAACTATTTTAAATATTTGTTTAGTTCACTAAATAGTATTTAATTGGTAATTTGTCTGCAAACTAACAACTTTAACACTGATACAATCGTTTTATTAAGTGATTCACGAGAGAATATCCTATTAATGTGAGTTATTATTTTAATAATGTGTTTTTAAAATAACAAACATATTCGTTTTTTTTACATAAATGTATAAACACTTAAAATATCTAAAACACTTTTTATTATTTTCTCTTTTGTTTTTGTAATCTCTGACTAAGAACCAAAATCCCAGTACAGTAAAATATTAGCTACGTGTATTTAAATGAAACTAATAAACACTGAATTTATTAAATTCAACCGAGTGTTAATTTTACTCCCACAAATTGGATATTCAGTTACGATATATGGCCAATTTTATGTTACGCGCGCAAATTTCGATTAAGACGCGTCGCCTTTACGTTTTATTAAATGTAGTTTATGGAGCTCACTGTACTTTGAATGCGAAAAAATTCGCCTTTGATTTGAAAGTCCGAGCATTATTGCATTTTTTTTTTATGATGTTTTTTGCATTTTGCGACGATGCCGTGTCCTATTGTGCTTTGAATAGACTACTTTTTTGTGGTTTTACTATTTACCTAGTGGGTAAGATTTCTCCTTTTTAGGATTCCGTATCTCAAAAGGAAAAAACGGAACCCTAATAGGATCACTTTGTTGTCCGTCCGTCTGTCTGTCTGTCTGTCAAGACCCATTATATCGGGAACGCATAGAGGTATCAAGTTAAAATTAAAACCATGTACTCAAATCTGCAGTCCCTTGAAGCTGTGAAAAAATCAAACTTCTATGTTAAAGTAAAAAAAGATACGGCCGTAAAAAATAAAAAAAAGTGCATTTCTACACTCTCAAGGGGAAAAAAATCATGAATTTTTTTCCCGTTGAGTCAGAATCCTGAAATTCGGCATAAAGCAAGGTCTTATAGCACATATATAGTAAATAATCTGAAAATAGTAAATTTGTTGTTACGTCACATTTGGAAAAATCTTCAAACCTTCATTCTGGAATTGAACTATTTACATAGGCAAGTTTGTACGGAGCCCTCTGTGCGCGAGTCTGACTCGCATTTGCCCAGTTATTTTTTTATTGATAGGCTCGTGCTTGATCACTATCTCACCAGATGGAAAGCGACGATGAGGTAGACGACGGAGCGCGCTTGTCTAGAAGTAACCTATTCACATTTAACTTAAAGATGTGGTTGTTTTTGAATTTAATTTTACCCTTTTCGTAAATTATAAATATAATTACAATATATAATAATATTCGGTGCTCAGAAGCTAGAATCAAGAAAGTGCTTATAAGTATTTGATCTTAATATAACCAACCAAAATAGCAATAAAGAAAACGAAAAAATTCGCACAAGAAAAAAAAAAACAATACACACGTAACCCGCTATTTAGGGTCCCATCAATAACGGGTCCTCGCTTTGCACCCCACCCCCACTTCCGACAAATTACACCCCCCTTCGCCCCAAAAGCGTCAAGTATGACGCAATTATTGGCGCGATCCATCATCGGGGACGTGTGACACAACTAAATAATTTTCGGGTTAAACATTTAATTCTGTGGGGTAAAACAACGTCGCATTCATAGAGTTGATGAATGAGTGTATTAGCAGCTTTATATTATGTTAATGTTGCGTTTACACTCATGATATCGAGTGCATTGAAGTTTCCCGGTTGTGTGATACACGAGCATTGACCACGCACTTCTAAAATGTATTCTATTAGAAGATAATTGCCTACGTTTTTTATTAAAGCTTTTGTACTCTGTGTCTGTTTTTCTAATAAATAATAACTGATAACATTTTTTTTGTACTACTTTTCCTTTTTTCCATAACTTTTACACAATGGGTTGTGTGAAAACGAAACCCGGGGCCCTGGGACGAAGGCAACGAAGGAACAGGAGTGGGTTTTTAGTCAGTACAAGTCTGACACTATTTCTCGCTCCGCCCAAGAGTGGGATTTGTCATTAGATGATTTTCCGACCTAATAAAAAAGGGCAAGTGAAGGGAACACAGGTTAATTATAGTTAGTAAAACTCTGACAGGACCTTTCAGTCCACCAAAGTGAGAGAAACCAATTGTTTTGTTTTTAAATTATATAAACGAATACTTGACTGTAATCCCACCTGATGGTAAGCAATGATGCAATCGTTAATGGTGAAGCGCACTAGTTTATTAAGAGGCTATTCACTCTAGCCTTGAAGACACCCAAATTATAATCGACGAGAAGATCGCAGCAGGCAAATTGTTCCAGTCCTTCGATATACTCGGTATAAACACATGATTTTAAACTAAAAAATAATAAAAATACATTCAGCCGAACATAGAACCTCCTTCTTTTGAAAGTCGGTTACAAAGATATGAAGAAAGTTAAATACATTCTCATACCTTATAGAAACCTAATGTATATGTAGTGGCCAGATCTTAGAATTGATCACTTCATGAAATGGCCAAGCAAAATTGGCCAGATCGTTTTAAACGTTAAAATATGATGATATTTCAATCTTCGTTTGGCCTACTTTCTTTAGACCTTTTATTATCATTGAAATCCTACATCAATGTTATGGCCAAACGAGGATTTACATATCATCAAATGTTAACGTTTAAATAATCTGGCCACTACATATTATATCATTAGGTTTCTGTATACTTTTGAAATTACAGTTTTATTATTATCAACCTATTAATATGGTATAAGAATCTGGTCTATCGCTCGTCTATTTCCTACATCCTATATCCATGTCAGGACGACCACTTTCTATTTTTACCGGGATCTCCTGACCCACGTAACCTTTAGATACGGAAATCTGACTTTATTGCGTCCACGTCGTTTCCCGTGTCAACACCTTAAGAAGCCAGCATTCTTTGTGATATGTGTATACATGACACTTTCTTGAATTTCTTGACACGTTGACAGAGGCAATAATTTGGTACTACATCCATTCCTGTGGTACGGGGCGTTTAAGACCTCGTTTGAAAATTATCATTATGACGGTAAGGGGCTTATTAGACCCAGTAACATTTATGAAATTAAAAGCTTTTTATTGACCTAAATTATTTTATCACCAAAATTGAGGGAAAAGCTAATGTTTATCATCATCATCATCATCATCATCATCATCATCATCATTTCAGCCGAAAAACGTCCACTGTTGGACATAGGCCTCCCCCAAGCGTCGCCATAACGACCGATCCTGTGCATCTCGCATCATTCCTGCGACTAATGTCTATGCTCAAAACAAAAGTTTATCCAACTTCATTAAAGAACGAAAACCTTTCGAAAAACAAATTATCCGAGCTACACAATAGGCTTTTCTAATATCGGGGCGAACAAAGCACCCTCTGAGTTCGCCCCCATTCAGTTGGCGGCAATCCGTCAAGAGATGGCGCCACAATAGCGGATTAGCTGTCGTTATTACATCACCTTTGTGGTCGGACTCCGTGTTATGATCGAGAGCTCAATATTAGGGATTATCACGGCTTCCCCATTTTCTTTTTGGGGTGGGAGTGGGTTTAAAGTTTTGTAAGGGTTTTTTAGTTGTGATGGTATGATGTTCTGATTTTTTTTAGCTGAACGAACAGAATACTTATTCCAGAGTTAGAATCTAGTTCTATACCTAGTTCGATGATAATAATATAGCGCTCGCACTGACCAGGGCCTTTTTTTTTTTTTTTTTTTTTTTTTTTTTTTTCGGTGGGAAAATCATCTTATGACATCCCCCGCCCTTGGGCGGGGCGGGAGATAGTGTCAGACTTTTACTGACTAAAAACCCACTCCTGTTCCTTCGTTGCCTTTCGTACCAGGGCCGAGTCTTCCTTTCAGAATCAGACCCTTGGCCCCAGTAGGCTTCGACCCTGCTCGGCCCCTACAGTTGCTGACATCTCCTTGAGGCACGCGTGGAACAGCACGCGCCGTCGACGACTTGGGCTCGGTCCGGACGGTCACCGGACGGTCGGACGGCGAGCCACCCATTGCTCGCCGTCCGCAAGCCTGCGCCTACGATGGCCGGAAATCGGGATCGGAATCCCGGCGGCGATTGGGGCGTGAGGACCGTTGCCTCACGCGATCGGCCGCCTCCTTTGCTAGCATTACTGCTTCGCAGAAGGAGGCGACCGCCTGCCACTCCTCCTCACTCCGGACCATGGCCTGTACCAAGGCCCGGCGCGAGAGATCGCCGCCGCCAATCGCCCCCACGAGGACACGGCGTTGCTCTGCCCAAGCGGGGCACACCTCTACCGTGTGCTCCACCGTGTCCTCCGGGCGGTCCGCACAATGGTGGCATCCGGGCGTTTCTTCCGCACGAATCCGGTGCAGGAACCTCCCGAACTTACCATGTCCGGTGAGGACCTGCGTCATGCGGAAGGTAAGGACGCCGTGTTGCCTTTCCAGCCACTCCTCAAAGAGGGGACTTATCGCCATAATTATGGCGTGCCCAGCACTGGGTTGCGATAGTCGCTGTCGCCATTCCGCCATGAGACCCCGCCGGAGCTCTGCCCGCCATGCCGCGACTTGTCGCGGCAGCGGAGTTTCACCCCGACGTTGCATCTCCACGCGCAGATCGTGCATGCGTGCAAGGCCTGCTGCCACCAGGTCCCATGGTTGCTGGCCAGCAAGGAGGCTCGCCGCTTCGCGGGATACCGTGCGGTATCCCCTCACCATCCGTATGGCCATGACCCTCTGGCACGCGTTCAGCTGGGCCGCCGGTCGCTTTCGCAGTGACGGCGCCCACACCGGCGCCCCATAAAGAGCCATGGACCGGACGATGCCTGCGTAGAGCCTCCGGCAGGAGGCGTCTGGACCCCCGAGGTTGGGCAGGAGCCGCTTGAGGGCAGCCCCAGTCCGATTCAGTTTGGGAGCCAGACGTCGGAAGTGCTCCTCGAAATTCCACCGGCTGTCGAGGACGAGTCCCAGGTACTTCATCGTCGACCCGACGCCGATGTGAACTCCTCCTACCGTTAATTGGGAATTCCGAGGTGGCGCGCTCCGAGGGCCGTGAAAACACATGGCCTCGGACTTGTGTAGCGCCACCTCGAGTCCCAACTGCTGGATCCTATCAACGACTAACTGACCAGGGCCTCAAGTCTGCTATTACAATAGTGTCAGAATGGTCCATCATTGATTTCATAATTTTTGATTTTGAAAAGTTTGGTAATCTATTAATATAATGGCGTCCAACTGACACTCCATTAAAAGAAGTGGCATAAAATGGTATCCAATCTCGTACATATTGACAAATTAATCTGAATTATGCGGTAATCTGCTAAAATTTTGACAGTTCCTTTGATCAGTGACCTATCATTAGAATGTTACTGTGCAGTCATTGTTTTCAATAAGCACGATATTGTCATTCTATCACCACTCTATTACGAGACCATTGACCGATCACTGATCAATCATAATGAATTAGCAGATTACGAACTTTTAGCAAAATGACAATAAGATCGTGTTGGAATGACGAATTTATAAAAAAAAAGCAGACTTGGGCCCTAGTAGCCATCTTTCACTTGTACGTGCGACATGTCATAAAAGGATCGATAAATCCCTTAAATTTGTATAATTTACATAATTATAATTGTAATCCTGTGCAATAATACCTACTTGGCAAACGCAGTAATAGTGTTTTGATTGAACTCACGCGTTTGGCTACTCCATTTATTTTCCCACATAGACTTTAACTAACTAAAATCCACTCATATTCCTGAAGAAGCCCTTTGAATTCTAAGGTTGTGGTGACTCTTTTAAAGAACTCCGCAACCCATATCATGGTCTTAATTAGCATTTGTTCAATACAAATAAAGTTTTAAACACACTCTTCTCACGGTATAAATATCACACTAATATTATTTGAGTGTGTGTGTATGTTTTTTACTTCTTCACGCCGAATGGCTGAACGGATTGGGATGAAATTTAAGACACGGGTACACCATGACATGGAATAACATATAGGATACTTGTTTATCCCGGGAGCGTGTTCCTTTGGTACAACTTTCAAATTTCACGCAGGTAAAGCCGCTGGTAGCAGCTCGTATATTACAAGAAGAAAAATCCACAAAAGTTGCAACAAATAATCATTCGCTAATATGACACGGTACAAGTACCTACTTACAATATGGGGGTCGATGCAGGGGGTGTAATAATGCGCGGCTTACAACGGTATTGCCATTGCGGATGAGGACTAACATTTGTGTGGCTTAGGATCACTGCACAGTGGACAAAGATATTGAGGGTTTAAGTATTATTGCGAAAATGTAGCTGAGGACAAAAATAATATCGTACTGCTTTTTCTGTATACAGTGTGTAATGTGTCTATTACAACCTGTATGAAAAAAAATAACTTCAAGATTTTGCTCAGTAGACTACTGAGCAACTCCTTAATGTTTGTGGAGACCTGTCTCTTACACCCTGTAGGGCAATAAGGCAATTAAGTCCTGACTCACTCACTGATTCATCCACGCTTAGCTCAAACCCTTGAACCTAGAACCCTGAAATTATGCACAGAGGTTCCTTGTATGATGTATACAAAGATAAAGAAAGGCTTTTCCACAATGTATCCCTTAAGGGGATGAAACAGGGGTCCAAACTTTATATGGAGAAAACTACTTTCACGTGGGCGCAGCCGCTGGGTGAAGCTAGTATTAATTAGTATGGAGTTTCTTGCCGGTTCTTCTCCACAGGAAACGATCAATTTGGAACCGTGCACAAGCTTTTGACGTTTTATAAGTGCCCATATAGGCCTACGTGAAATAAAAACTATTGAATTTTCTCAATTTAGATTTTTTTTCCAATTTTATAAATGTAGTGGCAGGAATAATTGTCCTGTCTGTAATGATAATATCAAACTCAGTTCGTCTTTAATCGGATTGTACAAAAGCGTTACCGCGGCCCTAGAACGTAAAAGTTTCAGGGACAAAACTTCAAATAATCACATGGCCCTAGCAGGCATTGGCCCTGCTGGGCCTCTACGATTTTGCTGACATCCCTTTTGAAGCATGCGTAGAACACTCATATATATTCAAAAGGCTAAATTATTAAAAAAAAAGTCTTACTGAAGCTATTGAGCTAAAAAGTCCGAAGTAAAGTAGAAAAATAAAATTTAAAATAGTATCTTATTTATTATATTCTTAGTAACAACAGTATAGTGGTAGTTTATTATTTGAATGCAAAAGTGTCGGGAAATCATTGGGATTATCAGTAACCGATGTTTTTCATACATCCAAAAATGTATAATTATTTAGGTACGAAAATGGTCCCGAAACAACTTTGATTCAAACATATCGAATGCGTTGCATATCCTAACTTTTCCAAAACACAGAACAATCTTTCCATTACCAAAGTACTACAGAAAATTCCCCAGTGGAACCTCAGCTTTATAGTAATCAGTCTTAACAACACAATACGTACGACATTCACCTCGCGTTTGATTAACACACGCATGCTAAGGCTTCTGTCTCATCGTGTATAGCGGGCCTTATTCCCTGCTGGGTGGCAGCCATCTTGTCTTATGTCATGAGAAATGGTGGTAAGACAAACTGGAATACGTAATGAGGATGCAAATAGCAGATGGACAAATAAATTAGGATGTATTTTTTAAATGCTGGAATTCTTGATTTTATGACTAGTAATATATCACACTAATATTAAAGGCAAAAGTTTGTAGGTGCCTATTTATATACAGGTAGGTATAGCTGAACAGATTTGGATGAAATTTAACATACGGGTAGACTATGCCTTTCTTTTGAGGTGAGAAATCATCGAGTTCAAGCTATTGAGACAATACGTAAATTAAAATCTAATAATAATAATATATAAACTCGCATTACTTATGATTGAGTATCCTGCGAGCTGTGCTATGCGGACATTCTTGCTTCGAGCTTTCATCCTCTGATTTTTCCGTCTACCCACACCGAAATCATAAAGTATTCTTTTAAATACCACAAAAATCGTAATTTCTCTTGTACGCACCACTTGGATTAAATATGCACCGAAAAATATCATAACTGATCCAAAGTTATAAGACAAAAACGTCAAAAAAATCATTAAATCATAACGAAAAACTGACTAAGCTGCCATGTTATGTAAACACTCGTGTTTCTGTCTTTTTCATATGACAAAATTGTATAATTTACGACATATCATATACAGAAAATTTTGTTTATAATATTGTCACGAAGAGAAAATTATAAAAGTTTAATTTATTGTCGGGGTAAACATAACAATCGTATATAAACTAATAAAACGTGTCAGCGGCAAAATAATTGGGCCAGAAAATTATTATAATATTATAAATAGTTTAGTCTGGGTGTAATTTTGTACACTGTCGTACGGGAACAGACCGCGGTCGTAACTCATAATTCTGTTTATAGCGTCGATGCATCCTTGATACTTGCATGCGTTGTCTCATTGTGAGTTTATTTATATGCACAAACAAATAACGTAATTATTTGAAAAAAAAATTATAAGTACCTTCAAAAACATGTTTTTTTTATTCATTTTTATATTTATTGTGAATAATAATAACAATTTATTTATTTGCTAGAATGTAGGTGTACAAAGTAGTATGATCTTAATTTTAGTTAGGCCCATTTACATTCTACCATAACTTGTGGTGTGCAAATATTAATATAGTGCAAATATAATCATTAATTTAAAATGTCATAATAATGTGACATCATAGGTTACCAATACCTGCTATCACTATAAAGTAATTAAATGGTCCATGCACATTGATAAAATGTCAAAATAATAAAAATCAAAGTCACCAATATCTACTATCACTATCAAATGTCAAATTCTATATAATAATTTTTTGTACACAGCAATAAAAAAACTTCAAAAAGACGAGCAAATTAATAAACTGCTTTTCCAAAAAACTGAAATTTGCAGTTTTATTTACAACTGTATCTTTGATGTGATAAAAAAAGTAACAACACATACTAAAGTTTTTCTAATCTTCAAACTTTTCGGTTGAGTAACAGTACAAGATAGATTTTTTGGATAATCTGATCTTATCTCCCCGTGTGTTCCAAATGAGATGCAAAAAAAACGTTACAATTGATTTTACTCTTAGCAAGCCATTTATTGTGTGAACAGACATTACATATGTATTTAATAACAAAAAAACACAGTTATCTCCCAGATAAGTGCTACTAATGAACATTTGTCGATGCTCACAGAGGCTACACTAAAGATATTATCGTGCCTGTCAATTTTCGAGATGCATATCGCATTCTTAACTGCCACTGAAAAGCTTATTAAGCGAAAATGTTTAAATGCATAGCGCGTTAAGAAGAAATATAACAAAGATGTTGACTACATTGGTGTTAATGTCAATTTAAAATATTTTGGTACAGTAACTAACGGTGTTAGCGTTGTCACCTTTTAATAATAATTTTGGACTGCTGTTGATGGAAAGGCAGGATAAGTAACAACATCTAGTACATGGTATAGACTAACATGGGCTTAATGAGACCGTTATTCTATGTCGTTGTTAAAATTACAAGCGAAAAAATTGCGTTGACATACAACAACTCATTTATTTTTTTGATTACGTTCTTTATAATCTGATTCAAATCTCTTTTCCTCGCCTCTTAAACTGAGAAGTTAAGTAATAATTTCAATATCTGCTTTTTTTTTAATGAAAAAATAAAGGACCACGACAGGCAGCAATTAAAATATCAAAATCTCTCAATCCAGGTACAGATGGACAAAGATTTTATTGTACTTGATAATAAAATAATTCATATAAATAAAAAGTTCTTGTTTATTTCGACATAACCAAAACTTGATGACGTGACGTGCAATAATTTGATAGTTTTATTGGTTATTGCTAAGAAAATATCATGAAAAGACGCTCTGTTTTACGATTTATTGTTTATTTTACATTTTGTTTCCGTCTTTAATAAATTATGCATTTTTTTTTTCTTGTCATTACCAACAGATTCTTTCGAATTCTTTTGATCTTTCTAGTTAAATTGGTGCGTTAATTTCTAGTGGATTTTTATTAATATGTTTTTAGTGTTAATATTAAATAATGCCCAATTAGTGTCAACACTAAAGAGTTGGAGGTCGCAAGTGTTACTGTTTAAAACAGGAAACATAGATAATAATGTTAAAGTAATTATGAACAGTAACGCCGAAGGAAATATGCTTCAGTTGCAGACACGTAAAAACATGGTCTAATAATAAATATGTGTAATAATGTGCGTTTTTTTATGAATATTAACAATGATGTAGGTTGATTAATAAAAAAAAACTTTAGTGGTCAGTGTCGAGTCGATTATAAAAAGTTGAGTGTCACCTAGTTCGTTGTGAAAACAAGCAGAAATGTTTTTTAGCTCACATTAACAGCTATGCTTATTAAATACGCTTTACTTCGAGTTTTTGTTGTGTTATGTTTTTTAATGTCTATTTCTAATTACACTTTTTTGTTGTCTTAACTTTTTTCTATTCTCATTATGATAAAGAGAAGATAAGACGATTTTACGTATTATTTTTAGATTCGTGGTTACCGTTGCTTTTGTGTTCCCGTTATGAAATTTTTTTTTTTTACTTGTTTTTTTTTTACGAAATTTGTACTGAAATTAAATTGTAAAAGATATAAATTAATACTAGTCCTAACACTAGGATAAACTAATTTTATATAAGTCTCAGGTAATTTTGGAACTTAGAAATGCGAAAAAAATGGTAATTTGAGAAGATAGAAATGTGACCAGTGTGATCAAGATTAACACCAAGATTTAAAAAAACTAAATGAAAAAAAAATCTGATCATAACTAACGTAGGCGCCAGATATTGTTTTTTTTTTAATTTCAAAAACGGAAATAAAATCATAAAGCTGTCTAGAATCAACATCTATCGTGACCATTTTTATATTTTTTTATTATTATTATTTGGCACATCTCAGAACCCAGAGCTCCAGGACCTTTGGAAGGCTTACGAGGGGCCGAAGTCAACTCGCAGAGGCCCTTTAGATAATTTTAATGGAACGTGATACCAACCGACGATTATCCATGAACGCGCTATGCTAGTGCACCCAAGTTATTATTATTATATATTTTATTGCACACCTTATGACAGGACAAACATGTATAAAAATAAGTATACAATGAAGGCGGTCTTATTGCACAAATCAATTTTAGGGTTCAGTACCTCAAAAGGTAAAAACGGAACCCTTATAGAATCACTTTGTTGTCCGTCCGTCTATCTGTTTGTGTGTCTGTCTGTCTGTCAAGACCCTTTATCTCGGGAACGTGTGGAGGTATCGAGTTAAAATTAAAACCTTATACTCAAGTCTATGGTCCCTTGAAGTTGTGAAAAAAATGAAACTTATAAGTTAACGAAAAAAAAGATACGGCCGTTTATGTTGCAAAAAACGTATATAAAATTCATAGAGTACTTCCCGTTGTCCTAGAATCCTGAAATTTGGCATGAAGCAAGGTCTTATAGCATAAGTACCTATGGGAAAAAATCTGAAAACTGTAAATTTGTAGTTACGTCACAAAAAAAAATCTTTTATGCGATTCGTAAAAATCTTAGACTCACTTCGGAAATTGAACTGTTTTCAAAGGTTGTACGGAATCCTCAGTGCGCGAGTCCGACTCACACTTACCCGGTTTTTTCTTACAGACAACCTTTGAATGGACTGAATGAAAGGAAAAATATTTAGGGCTGTCAGTGTATTGCGTATTAGTCATTTTCTAGTAACAAAAATTTGTTCATTGTTTATTTTTTTGGTAGCTATGCAGATATATTAAGAAAAGGTCAATGTACTTTATTCTAAATTTATCTGGCGCCAACTATAATAACAAAACCCTCCACCACTCAGTTTATACCAAATTAACAAAATATAGCTATCCAATCAGCAAGTTCCATTCAAGTTAATAAGTTTTGTCTCCAAGTTAATCTTCCGGTCAGCAGTGTCTCGCACAGTGCGGATTATATCGGCAATCTAATCAAACTTGCTAGACTGTTCTCAGGTTTATGAGCCGCTGGATTAAGGGAGTTATTATTGTGTTGTCGTTATTATAAGACAACTATAATAACTCCAGGGAATAATGTGGAAGAGGAAGTGGAGCGTTTCTGTAGTTTTTTTTTTTGTTATTGGTAGGCTCGCGTTAGACCAGTATCTCACCTGATGGTAAGCGATGATGTGGCCGACGATAGAGCACGCTTGCCTAGAAGTGACCTATTCACTCTTGACTTAAAGACTATCCAGGGAATTCCACTCCTACTCCTTAGCTGTAGGCATATTGAATGAGTTCCCAAAATGCTTTGTACGTATGGGTGGGATATCCACCATGTACCGGTGGCGCAACGCCGTACGTCTAGTGGTCCGATGATGGAACGGACTTGGTGGAATTAAATTGTGCAATTCCAACGCACACTCCCCGAAATGTAATATATAGAAAACCGTTTTGTGCAAAAAAAAAAATACAAAATAAAAACCGGCTAAGTCCATGTTGGAGTTGCGCACAAAGGGTTCCGTACCATTATTTAAACAACATTAGACGTTATATTATATAACCTTTTTTGTTTTCACTTGTCCTGGTGTTTGTTTGTTAAAAAATCCCGTTTTAGTTTATTTTGTTTTTAGTATTTGTTGAGCGGCAACAGAAAATCATCTGCTAAAATTTCAAATGTCTAGTTTCGGTTCATAAGATACAGCTTGGTGACAGACAGACGGACAACGGAGGACCTGTTAGGTCCTGTTTTTAGCCTTTGGGTACGGAACTCTGAAAAAATGTCCCATTTTTTGTGAATATATAATTCGACATTTAAATAACAAAATAATTTTCAATAAAAAAAGTGTTTTTTATTTTATTTACGTCAATATAAAAAAATACTTTTAACAATATGCGCCTACGTTGCTATTTCCATGTTTGATAAGTTATAAGACAAGTAGTAAATTTTATCAGAGAAAAAGTTAATCAAGGGTTGTCACATACATATTTTTTGTTTACAAAAAGTACGAAACTGTCTACAAAGAAATGTACCTAAATCTATAATTACACTAAAAAGCATCTTGCACTTTGATGCCGTCTCGCGGGATTTTACCCCTTCAACAACCATAAAAATAAAGTTCATAAAATACGAATTACCGTCAACCCTAAGTCTTTAGAGGCCATTTGAATTCATAAATAAGCCCAACAAAAATAAACGGGACAAAAAACACCCCAACAATTAACAAATTGGTCGCAGTTTAGGGTTAATTTTAACCGCTTCCTACTGTTGTAATTCGAGTGGTCGTTTTTTGTTATTTACTGCAGTAATCTGAATCTTGAAACAATAAATAGTGACAATTATAGACGAAATATAGGTGGGTTATATTTGGAACAAGCGATGCCTCAAGTTACAAATGTTTAAAATTCTCTTCTTTTTAACCGACTTCGAAAAGGAGTTATGTTTTTTTTCTGTACTATAATATACGTTTACTTGTATATTATTAATACATTTAAACCTTTCTCATGAATCACTCTGTCTATTTAGAAAACCTCAAGTAATTTGAGTTTATCACGAACAGATAAACAGAGACGGTGGAGGACTTTGTTTTATAATATGTATAAAAATTCCATTTACGCACCAAAATTTGTAAATATTTGTACCAAATGTCAACTGTTCTTGATCTGAATAGTTTTTTTTCTTTAACAAAACTGATTATGACAAAACATTATTTCCGTGAATCTTTATTTCGTTGTCTTTCAAACTATAACTTGTATGAACGTTACACATTAAATCAAGATTAGTCAGAAACAAATAGACTTGACATTTCAAATATTTATAGTATAACATTAGAATTGAGCAATACAGTAGAAGCGTTATTAAAATTATTGACATGAATATTGAAATGTAAAATGTCAACACTTCTGTCATATCCGGTGTTGAGTAAGTTTAGTTTTTGTCGGTGACAAAAGTGATATCGTAATTTAGATTTTATACCTTATTGATTTATGAGTGCCTCTCTAATGAACAAATTAGATACTCGTCAACATTATGCCGATTATGAGGACTACGGAACCAAAACTCGATCACTCGACAGCACTTAGACAACATACAAAAAAAAAGAGATTCGGAAACACACAATGCTTGAAAAATCATCCTACCCATACGTACAAAGCGTTTTGGGAAAACATACATAATGCATACAGCTAAGGAGTGGAATTTCCTGCCGGAGTCTGTGTTTCCTAATAGCTACAACCTAGGGGTCTTTAAGTCAAGAGTGAATAGGTTACTTCTAGGCAAGCGTGCTCCATCGTCGGCCACATCGTCGCTTACGATCAGGTGAGATAGTGGTCAAAGGCGAGCCTATCAATAATACGATTTACTAAAAATGCACCGATTTAATTATAAAATTATAACGGAAAAACGTTGCTTGCAGAATAATTTGTAAACAATCAGAGTGATTGCATGTATATTAGTCCGGTTTTTAATAGGCAAAGTAACTTTTAGAAGTATCTTCGTGATTTTTTCCTACTGTACTAAATTAGCTGTATTGTTTTAAACACGCTATGTATCTAACATTTTTCATCATATGGCGAATGCGAATTGCATTTTTTTTCGAGTATGCACAATTCACAAGTTCGGAACGCCAAGTTCAAAGAGTGAGCAACATTAATTTGACCGTACGTACCGACTAATATTCTCTTTTACTCACTCACTCCTTTTCAAACCCTTTCCTCGCAACTTATTTTTTACAAACCAAACATCTGTTTGTTCTTTAAGTTATTTCGGGCTATCCCCCCTGTCATTGTCCCTCAATTAGGCGCAGATTCATTTCAAGTGCCGGTCATATTTCTATCTATATACCAAACATTTTTATGCGATGTTTTTGCCGTAATTAAGCATTAATTGAGTAATTTATTAGACTGTAGCAAGCTTTATCGCTTGTTATGGGCACGCATGGACCACACGCACGATATAAATTTTTATTTAGAAATTCTTGCTTGTTAATGCAACTGTTTGTATGTATGTTTGTCGGTTTGCTATGTTTTTGCACCACAACTGCAAAACTAATTTAAAAAACCAGCATACTGCGAGTCGGACTCGCGCATGAATGGTTCCGTACCGTCTGTAGCAAAAAAATTATGTTGGTTGTATGGGAGGTCCACTTAATTATTTATTTTATTCTTTTTTTAGTATTTGTTGTTATAGTGGCAACAGAAATTATCATCTGTGAAAATTTCAACTGGCTAGCTATCACGGATTATGAGAAATCTGAGAGTCTGGTGACAGACAGCGGAGTGATAGCAATAGGGTCCCGTTTTTAACCTTTGCGTACGGAACCCTGAAAATATATAATAGAGATGTTACTCGGTAATTTATGCACGGATATGCACTTTTTTAATGTCACCTAACTGCGACCAAAACTGCTTGAAAAGTGTGCTAATTTTATGCTATTTTTAAAGTATTTCATTTGTGGCTGGAATTAAGGCGGAACCAGTATTTCAGAAGTAAGGTATGAGACTGTGATTTTGTATATTGCTTTTCCATAAGTGGTGGTTGATTAAATTCACGTCAATCAGCACTAAGCTAGGTCTAATTTATTACATTACCTAATTAGTCTAGTACATTGCATTAGTCGGGCAATTAATTGTTAAGTTATATGTGGCTCAAAGCTGGGAATAATGGAAGGAATGGAGGGAGGTCTTTGCCTAGCAGTGGGACAGTGTAGACTAGAAGATATAATAATAATCATAAATATCAAATATCTCGACTTAGCACACGAGGTTGTCAGAACAGATGGCCGATGGGGCTGAAAGATTCTGGAGTGGCGACCGTGTACCGGAAGACGCAGTGTTGGATGGCCCTCTTTGTAGAGGGCCACCTTGTGGTGGACCGATGCCCTGGTGAAGGTTCCGGGAATCCGATGGATGCGAGACGCACAGGACCGTTAATTGTGGCGACATTTGGGGGAGGCCTATGTCCAGCAGTGGACGTCTATCGGCTGAAATGATGATGTCGACGATGACACGAGGTTGTCGACATGTGCAATATAGATTCGGCTGTCATTGTGCCGATTGTCGTGACCGGCAATGACCTTATAGCCAAAAGCTTCAACTACTATCTGTTGAAGCTGTCGTTGCGCGGCTGGATCAAGGGCCTGATACAGAAGGCAGTACTCCTTGATACGGCTCACATTGTTAGGAGGTTCCTGTTTCAGGAGCCCTGACCACCGGTAGCTTGGACCCTGCTCCCGACACCGGCGGACTTCTAATTTTAATATTTTTGTAAATTATTTTTTAAGAAATAATTAAAAATGTAAATTATACGTACATAAGAAAAATAAAGAGATAATAATAATAATAATATGTAGTTAGTCTTGGTCTAAGAAAGAATTTCTGTTTAAAAAACTAAATAAGTTTACTATCAGCTATGAATATTGCAAGTGTAAAATACTCGGCACTAATCATCATTTCAGCTGTAAGACGTACACTGCTAGTTGGTCTTCCTCAAGTGTCGCCATAAGGACCGGTCCTGTGCATCTCGCATCCATCGGATTCCCGCGACCTTCACCAGGTCATCGGTCCACCTTATGGGATGCCTTTCAACACTGCATCCCCATCGAACGTCGATTATGCTAGCAACTTGCTCTATCCTTTCAGCATGGGTTGCATGGAGTACATGGTTAAATATGTACCCCAATATTTCATTAGGTTCTCTCAATCTCATTTAGATTTTTAACTGTTTCACAATTGTTAACGCAGACGAGGGGTAGATTATCACTTTGTTCAAGCCTCAAGTCTGCTATTTCATAATTGTTGATTTTGCCAAATTTTGGTAATCTACAATGGCGTCATTATGACTTTCCAATGGTCAACCACTGACACTCCATTGAAAGAAATGGCATAGAATGGTAATCTCGTATATAATGACAAATTAATGTCTGACGTATGCGGTAATCTGCTATTTTGACAGTTCTTTTGATCAGTGACCTACCATTAGAACGTCATTGTGCAGTCATTGTTTTTAATAAGCTCGATATTGCCTTTTTACCACAACTCTATTACGAGACCATTGACCGATCAATAATCGATCATTATGAATTAGCAGATTACGAACTTTTAGCAAAATGCAAAGCAGACTTGGGCCCCTGGGATAATGACCAATACCCGTAAATGTCACCACATTCAACCATCTTCCTCTTCTCTTTCTAAGTTACCTAACCGGTAGGTTTTAGTACTTCTGGTGCCATTTTCTCAGTATTTCTCTCAAACTTTTAATACTCATTCAGCATGAACTTCCAATACTTTAATATCAGAAGTCTGACCTACATCAGAGATAAGCGCCGGTCGTGTGCACTGGGTTTAAGACGACCGACATTGCATCTCAAGTGTTACTTTCCTTTGAATTTACGTTAGTGTATGTTAGGCTTTATGGGAATATTTGCTCTGGTTTATTACGATGATTTTTGAACACATTTTCTTGGTTTGAACAGAGTAACGGTTAGGTGGAGAAACCATCTTGTATTCTACCTTTGGCTACTAGACAAATAACACAACCAGCTTTATAATGTCCCCACTGTTGCGATTAAAACCTCTTTCTATGAAAGGGAATGGGTCCTAATCCACCACGCGGGCCCAGTGCGGGTGGTTAAATGTCACATGTCATCGAATTTGGTTCTAGAATATACCAGTCTCTTCACAATTCTGTTGGGACTCAGGCCTCCTCTCTAGGAGACGG
Source organism: Mythimna pallens (assembly GCA_961205895.1). Lineage (NCBI taxonomy): Eukaryota > Metazoa > Arthropoda > Insecta > Lepidoptera > Noctuidae > Mythimna > Mythimna pallens. The sequence goes on from OY540839.1 coordinate 6,997,382, forward strand.
AATGGGCCGTACTGGGCCCGCGTGGTGGATACCACGCGGGCCCAGTGCGGGTTGGTGGATGTCACATGTTTTCGAATTTTTGATTCTAAGATATACCAGTTTCTTCACGATGTTTTCCTTCACCGTTTTGAGAGCATTGGTGTTGAAATAGATTACACAAAGTAAATTTGTGTTGAACCCGCAAGGTACGAATTATGTACCTATAAGTCGAGGGCGTTGCCACTGAGTCAATACTGCTTCAGATAATGTAAATTAAGATTTAAAAAAAATGTTATTAAATATTATTAAAATTGTTATTAAATATTATTGTTATTAAATAATATTTAATATTGTTATATTCGAATCTGGAAAAAGAATACGATTTAAGACTTTTAATCCAATAGGTATGACAAGGCAGAAATATCAATAGATCAGAAATTGGTGATGGATTTTGAACGATCTTCAAGTATGTTTATACAAGACATAAAAAGTCGAAATATTTAAAAAAAAAGAGAAATTGTTTTTTTTTGTTTCTTTAAGCGCGCCAATCTCTAGAACTACTAATAAGATTGCAAAAAAAACATTCTGTATAGGATTGTCAGATTTATAACAATTTTGGATTTGGATATAGAAAATCCATAATCTGTTAGTAATAGAAATACTCATACAACTATGTTAGTAACAAAATAAATTAACTTTAAAATATCGTCCCCTCTTAATTCATATATTTACCCGGAAAGGACTGTCCGGTTTCTCAACAATTACGTTCAGGATGCTATAGGAGCCTCCACGTATCCTATACATCAAGGATGCCGTTCTCTTGCGCATGATAGCCTCAAAACTATCCGTGCCTGCCTCAGCAAACATGCCTGATGCACTACAGAACCGCGGAAGCCCCAACAACACCTGGGTCTGGGTCAGCCTTATTGTATTGAAATCGCAGAGTGTTGTAGGCTCTCTTTGTATATGCAAATATATAGCGTAGATTTATCACAAACAATATAGAGTTTACAACATCACTCTTCGACCCACCGAAGTGGACTAGTAACCAAAGACACGAGTGAAACCGCGTGGCAGCTAGCATCACTAAACTCCCCAAAAGATACTCTCATTCCTCGCTCTAAAAACTCTTTCACAACACTACAAACAAAAAACTTAACCCGTTGACTAAAACGTCAGCTAAAAATAGTTAAAACAATAAATATATTTCACGTCACTCAAACAGAAGACAAGACAAAATGAACTGAAATATGTATATTGTCATATTGTGTCGTATGACATACGAAAACGATTTTAATATGCTCCTGAAATAAATCTGAAAGCTTCAGGCAGCTGAATTAGACACGTTAGGTGTCAAGTTCCCTTGGCAAATAAAATTTAGTTACAATATTATGATTTTAAACAAAGGGAGAGTGTTTCTTTATGGTGCGACGTTTTAACATGATCCATTTGACAGGTTTAAGATGACTAAGTAACAAAATGGAATGGTCAGTTTGAAACGAGCTTAATGTGGTAGCTATAAGGGCTTTTTCTCATACAAGGTAGCTAAGCGAGGCGAGGTTGGGTGGAAAGCAGCAGAGCTGTAAAAATGTGTGATTGTTTCCGTTAAAGCAGTGTGAGGAGTGGATTCTTCGACTGGCCTGTTGGTCTAGTAGTTAGTGACCCTGACTGCTATGCTGAAGGTCGTGGGTTCGATTCCCACTCAGGACAAATGTTTGTGCGATGAGCACGATCATTTGTTCTGTGTCTGGGTGTAATTTATCTATAATATGTATGTATTTAGAAATATATAAGTATGGTTATCAGTTGTCTAGAACTCATAACACAAGCTCTGCTTAGCTTGGGACTAGACGGCGTTGTGTGATAGTTGTGAATTATTATTATTATTATTCTTTTCAGCTGTGGGCACCCTTTCCTCGCTCAGGTCTCTATCACATATTCTTCAATATTTTGTTCGTACAAAAATCTAGTCCTGCTAGATTTTTTTCGAACAGAGCAACGTTAAGAAAAGCCATTTGATCACAATATAAAAAAAAAAGATATTTAAAAGAAGTGTGACAATGATAATTTGGTATTACAAACAGACACTTGAGTATTTAAATGTATAGATTTTGCATCATCTTTATACATTTTTAGGGTTCCGTACCTCAAAAGGAAAAAACGGATCCCTTATAGGAACACTTTGTTGTCTGTCCGTCTGTCTGTCTGTCAAGACCCTTTATCTCGGGAATGCGTAGAGGAACGCGAGTTGAAATTTAAACCATATACTCAAGTCTGCGGTCCCTTGAAGCTGAAAAGATACAGCCGTTTATGTCGCAAAAAAACATGTTTTTCGACACTCTCAAGGGAATCAAAATTCATAGGGTACTTCCCGTTGACCTAGAATCCAAAAATTTGGCACGAAGCAAGGTCTCATAGCACAAGTACAGGAAAAATTCTAAAAACTGTAAATTTGTGGTTATGTCACAATAAAAAAAAAATGCGATTCGGTAAAATCTTCGCAACTCAATTCGGGAATTATACTGTTTTCATAGGTAAGTTTGTACGAAACCCTCAGTGCGCGAGTCCGACTCGCACTTGCCCGGTTTTTTTAATGTAAAACACATGAACAGACATTGTAGCACAAGCTTCAAGAACTTAATTGGTGTGTGGTACAAATGCAAATGTCAGCTTAATGAAGCTCGTTGACAAATCAATGTCTTTTTCCTCTAAACAAACCTTCATCTCGTGAATTTAGATCTTTAGTCGCTAATGCTACAGGCATTCTACAGAATATATACGTAAGTACAACATATTCAAATTCTCGTTTCAAATTCACGTATCGTCTACTTCAACTTTATGTTAGTGTAAATTGAGTTGATGTCACAATGCCGGATACAGCTGAAAAAGTCATAAAAATATATGAAGCTGCAGCACAATCTGAACTTTAAACAACAGTTTTAAAGTTGTTTTTCCTAAAATAAAATGATGTTTACATCTTTGGAAACTAAATCGCAAACGCAGTGTAGACGCTGTATTCAGTGCTACATATAGGAGGGTAGCTGTAGGTGCGCGCGCGCAGACTAGACCCCCGTGGCGAGGCGCATCTTGATGCGGCTAACGAGCGCCCGAACAATGTCTCTATTAGCTTATTCTGGAGTTTTAGATCAGGATTAAGGAAACTGTGGAGAGGGTTATCGTGTAATTTTTTGAGCAATGATTACATGATTTTTTTGTGTTAAAATCTATGTTACTGAGATTAATACAAAGTAAGACTTTACTACAACGTTATATTTTTGAAAAGCAGTGGTGGTTATTATTTTATTAAAAGCTGTTATATTGTTCTTATAAATAAATATGAACCATTTTTCTATGATAGATTTATAAATAGTAAAGAATAAATACAACCAAGTATGGAAAACAATACTGATTGTAAATCAAAGAATAATAAAATAGCTAGAAGCAAGATATATGAGTCACTGTATATTTTATCATACATTTAAACTTATTACTATGATGTCATTAAGATTGTTTATGCTACACACTAATAGTTTATAGGAAACAGGTGATTTTGCATCTTGCATCACGCATTATTATCAAGTAATAGGAATTTTAATAGGAGTTTCCTTTCCACGAGTACCCACGTAACGAATTAAAATACGCATTAATTTTAATTAATAATTTGATTGCTAATTTCCAGTAGAGATAATATTCAATATTTTACTAGTTTCTTATTATGCCTAACTAGCTGATTGCTCGTTTTTTTATTACATTGAAAATAATTACCTCTACCATTTCTTTAATAGGTTTTATTGTTTTTTTTTAATCTTTAAATCCCATTAAATATAGCGATAATAATTTGTAACTGAAAATTAATTTTATAATTGTATTAAACAGCAATGAAAAATACTAGAAATGGAAGAACACTCGACTCCACGTATTTTTCTGTGCGATGAAACAAGACCCGATCCCCTTACTCCACTATGCAAATAAAGTTAGTAGCAAAAACAAAGCGAAACACGGTAATTACACTTGGTGGAAAATTAACTGACATCGATACGGTGTACATGCTCTGGCCTGCACGGTATGGACGTAATGAGTCAAGATATCGAGCCTTAGTGCACGCCAGTGTATTTAGAGAAACATTTTTTGTACTGAAGTACATTTTAATGAGAACAATTAAACGATTTTAGTTGTTGAGTGTTAGGTGTTTTTCTGCACGACAGTGTAGTCGGAAAGACATTTTGTAAGACTGAAGAGAAAATAAGTACGGTCACTAATTCGTAGGGTTTTCATCCAAACAAATATGCCTCTCAAATAAAACTGACGTAAGTACCGTAGGGCACAAAAAATGCAGTCTATTTTCGTCTGCCATTTATAAAATAAAGAAACGCGGTCTTTTCTGCATTTGAGGGTTAAGTTAACCCTGCGATCGCCACATAAATCTGCTGCAAAAGGGTTGTAAATCCAGCCAACCCCTTCCAAGAGTAGTGATGAACGACCACCACTATATTTTGATCCGTTTCCCCTTTCTTCCTCTTAAATAATATGGGGTGAAAAGGGGTTATTTCATGGAGAGGCAGAGGTCGAAAATGACTGGTCGTTATATATAAATACGAATAAAAATTTCAAGGAGAACCGAAGATATGTTTCGTTTCACCCTTTCTAGTCTATTTTGTAAATTGATATTGGTTTTTGGGAACGTTTATCTTGTGGGGTGTAAAATTTTAATTTGGTTTCAAAATAATTGCCTTTCGTGGACGTTTCCAAAATACCTATCAAAAAGAGAGTTGGATATAGCTCTATAGATATATAGTTAGTTATTAGCAATACCTATGTCGATTTTGATTATTTATTTGAATTAACTTCGTAAAACAGTATTGTCAAAGTACGTGTTTTAACGAGAACTACTTAATATTTATTGAAAATTTATTAAACAAAAAGTACAATAAAAAAAACCCAAGCTTTTTATATATACCAATACAATAGTAAATCACATTCTATAAGAAATAAACAAAAATATACAAATACAAAACAAAATTTAAAAATAGAAACGAAAAAAGTACAAGAAAATATTTCAATCCAATCGGTTTCTATTCCCTTGCCCGTAGGCTATTTTTTACTATTTTTTAGAGTTCCGCAGGTGGAAACACGGCTCGCCATTAAGGTATTGACGCGGGTAGTCCGCTCCTTTACGGAACCCGCAATAATTCACAAAGAAAGCCTACCGACTGTATGGGAGCCGTGTTTGGGCAAAGAGTAACTAAAAGACACAGAGGTTACGTTGTATAAGGACTTTAATAGTGTAATGTCAAAATAAAAAGAGTATTCTTGTACAGATTAGGTAGCTGTACTAGTTGCATAGAATAGGTATCGATGTTGCATTGTTAATTCGTAAAAGGACATATTGAAAAATCTGTGGGAGTGTTTTCATTGAAAGATATTTGTAAGGTTAATATCTAGATTTGCAAAGTGTTTAAAGGATGTAAAGGCTACTCTGTGTAGGGCATACTGCCAGTCTTTTTACACTTGCAGTCTATGGGTTGACTACACGCAGAGCGCTTACAGCGCCTTGCGGGTCCAATACAATAACGCATACAGGGCACTAATGAGGCTACCGCGTCATAGCAGCGCATCGGGGATGTTTGCGAAGCACGTATTGATGACTTTTATGTTATCGTACGAAAGCGTGTTGCACCTCTGATAGGGCGGACACGGGGTAGCGCCAACAATCTCTTAAAAACCGTAGCGGATAGGACTGATGGCCTTATATTAAAACACTGGACGAGGACGCAAGTGTTATCCTCAAACCGTGCCCAGAAGTAGTGTTATGTTAGTGTGTTGTTTGTTAATTAATAATAAATAATAATAATGGATTGTATTCTCTTGAAAATAAATTATTATTATTATTATTAATATCTATTTGATAAACAAAAATAGTGAGAGCAAAAATATTATTTAACTTAAAATAGTTTTTTACATTAGCTATTCGATAAAACAGTACGTGAATAATGATCACTAAAATTATATTGTACCTATACAAAATAAATGAGTTTATTTATTAGGTATCTAAAAATCTCTAACAACTGGGTAATTTTAATGAAATTTGAATAACTTTAAATACATTACACGTTTTAACATATTTATTGAGGGGTATTTAGTATCCATCGCGTGTTTTATTGATTTTAAAGAGAAGTTCAATTTATGGTACGAATGAAATGTACCAATAAATTAACAAAGAGAAAAAACAAAGGATTTTGGTACTTATAGGTTTAAATTTACCGTTTTATTGCACAATAAAGTTTACGCTACCATTCACTCAATTTTAAAGAAAATTTATTGCATTTTCTTTTTCGTTGGGCGTTATTATTTTTGGGATGACGACATAATAATTAATTAGAACTATATAATTTACTCATGCGTGGTAGATTACGGCCCATCCCCTCTTCTAGAGAAGAGGCCTAGGCCTCAGCAGTGGGAACATTAAAAGGCTGACTATGCTTATATGCGTTTTACTTAAATTCAGTATTAGAAATACATAAAGTGCAGTTCACGTCTCAATATAAAAAAAAAAACATGAAAATTATTTTTAGATTGTCTCTGTCGTTTACTACTCTGTGGACATCAAAGACGCCGGCAGTTGGCATAATTCAGCGCATACAGTATGCACTGATCGGCATTTTATCGGCGACGTCGGGGGTGCCCACTAGTTTATGCAACCGATATTCTCTATTGAGACGTTTCAACAAAATGTTGCTTTGTTAGTACCGTTGAAAAGTTGCTGTTTTATGCTGTAATTATTTCAAATTGTTTTGTATTGGAGAGAATGCTATTGTGTTTGCAGAATTAAGTAACTCCTAGGTACTAACATTCTTTTCCCACGGGATGGGAGTAGGCAAAACTGTAGCTAGAATACTAAAGGCTCCCGCAGACAGGCATGAAAAAACAAAGTGACAAAGATGTGACAATAAACTTACTCGAAAACCCGCTCTTATCCCACTTTTAGGCAAGCAGTTTATTGTTTTTCGCACTAGTGCAGAAAAGTGCACAAGTTCACTCCTGATAGGGGTACTACATTTATATTATTGTGAGTGTATTGAAATACGGCGTTTAATACACATGGAAATTTGCCACTGCTGCACTTGGGTTCATAACACCTTTGCTTGCGGCTCCGACGAATTTCGCCTCGGTCGCAATAACAAAGTTTCTCCACTTATATAAAAATGTACCTTTTTTTTTAAGTGTGGTAATCATCTAATGACTTCTACTGCTCTAGGCGGAGCGAGAGGGCGTGTCAGGCTTGCTGACTAAAACCACACCTGTGTCCTTCAGTTCTCGTTCTAGGACTACGGGTTTCCTTTTCAGAAATTCCCTGCGTCCTAGCTAGCGGATATCGGCCCTGCTGGGCCCCTACGGTTTGCTGACATATCTTTGAGAAGCGCGTGGACCACTACGCGCTGTTGACGACTGGGCTCGGTCCAGTCAATTACCGGACGGCCGGATAGTAAGCTACCCATTGCTCGACGTCCGCAAGCCCGCGTCTACCGTGGCTGGTAGTCGGGGTCAGAATCTCGGCGGCTGGGGCGTGAGGACATTCGTTCCCTCACGCGTGCGGCATTACTGCTTCGCAGAAGAAGGCGACCGCCTGTCGCTCCCACGCCTCGATCGCAATGACAGTTTCTCCACTTATATCAAAATGTAACTACTATAATATTTCAAAATAGATAGTAGTTTGTCTACAAAAATAATTTTCAGTTCACTGGCGTTGTCACATTGTATCTGTCTGTCGGAGTCTTAAATGATATCATCATTCTTCCATTTTTAATTTTTATTCGTGGTAAAGGGTGATAAACACTAAGCTATCAAGATTAAAATATTAACAATAAAAAAAAACAAGTGCTTTTTTTATTATTAAACTTCTATTTTCTTACGTTTGACGTCAAAGTTATAATAATAGTATAATTTACAACATTATAAAACAGTAAAATATGTCACATACACACAAATATAATAAAAACCCAAGCAGGTGTCATAAAAATATGTTCACTATTGTAATATAATACATTTTGAAATGGGACTATTACATTTGCTAATTATTATTATTTATGGTGGTTGTAAATTATGTTCTGTGTAGACAAGATTTTTATGAAGCGTTTACTCCACTTTAGACTAATAAAATACATTATTGTTAGTAAGAAAATAGCTGAAAATAAGCATGTGTTAAATTGCAGATTTTTTTCGACATTTGATTTTGGGCCATCATTAATAATAATAAACGTAATCAGCCTTGTAATGTTCTCACTGCTGGGACTCAGGCCTCCTATCTAGGAGAGGGAATGGGCCGTAATCCACCATACGGGCCCAGTGCGGACTGGTGGATGTCACATGTCTTCGAATTTTAGGTTCTAGGACATGCTGATTTTATTATGATCTTTTCCTTCACCATTGAGTTCCAGGTATGCGGTAAGTCTCGAACAATCCGGCAGCTTGGTTTTTACTTAAACAAAACCAATTTAAAATAAGCAATTTAGCAAAACTATTGTGTAAATAAGGAGCCCATTCACAATAAATATAATTGAAATACAGTATTCATCTAAAATATATAATAAAGCGCATAAATATTATACCGTATCCCCCAAACGCCAATTAAATATATAAATGTATTTATGTAAATATATATAAAATAGATTAAATAAAAAAAAAACATTCCATTGTGATGAATACTGTCTTAGATATTTGTAAACAATTCTCCGTTAGAATAATCTAATTTATCCATTAGCATACATACGTATAGGTTTATTATAATAATATTGTACCAGAAATGTGGTATTTTGATTGTGTCCAAGATTGTGTCAACGCATCTTTTTATCGTTAATTTGTGGACAGTTAAAATAAAAAATTAAAAACTAGTTCAAACATGGTGTTGCCTTCATAATTATGAAAGTTATGAAAGAATATTTAAGATAATTATTATGTATATTGTTATATTTAACCTTCTTTTTTTTACTTATTATATCTTTAAAAATTTCTTTTTTTCTTAACTTTTGTGTTAGGATAAAATGTTTTCCTTAATTATAATCAAAGAAAAAAATGGTTTTAGAACAGTCATGATATTTTCAGTCAATATCAATAAAGAAATGTCCGATATTAATGAAAAAAAAAATGATTTTTCAACCTCCTTTACATACTAAATCTTCTGCAGGAAAAAAAAACATATAGGTGACTATGTCTGCGCTGAACGGAAACTTTAGAATCTTAAAGCGTTAAAATCTGTATATTATTCATTAAGGCGTACAAGTATTTATCAAGCTTATATTAATATATTGACAATGCGCTTCCATGCTTTCTTTACTTAAAAGCTAATTGGATCAAACGACCACTGTTTATTTAAAATTTTCTTAATAATCTTAGGAAACTCCGAGCATAGCCCTTTCCATTGCCCTTTGGGTGACTTTGAGCCTTCTGATGAGGCCCATTGTGAGCGACCACGTTTCGGAACCATATGCCATCACTGGCAACCCGCACTGACAGTTTCGTCTCGAGATACTGTGGTATATTGGACAAGAAGATACCGTGCAGCTTCCCGAACGCGTTCACCAACCCGCACTGGGCCCGCGTGGTAGTTTACGGCCCATTCCCTTTCCCGAAGAGGAGGCTCCAGTCCCAGCAGTGGGAACATTAAAAGGCTGATTACCTATAGGTACGTATGCTATAAAAATCAGTTAATTTTTGTTTTGTAAAAATCGTTACGCGAACTAAGTATCCCACAAGTCATGCTCATCTAAGTCAATTTACATAAAAAAAGTCTATAAATTACAAAAAAAATACAAACAGCTACTTAAACCCTATGATTCGGAAAGCTGATGTAAAAGGCCGGTTGGACACTACTCGTAAATTTATGAAGGTGAAACACGATTATGTTAATACAACTTGTATGTTCGACATATTTGTGATTTTCTCACGAATACGGCGACATTTCGTCTGCCTATAATGTCGATGAACTCGGTGAAATTGTACGTTGAATGTGCATTTTGAAACGGTTATATGTTTTTCGTTAAATGAAACTGTTACCTTTCTGTTTTTGTTTATTTTTGTGTTTTTTTTTTTTATTGGATTGCTTATTATTAGGTTATAAAAAGAAGAAAAAGTTCCATATTATCGTCTTAAATCAGTACTTTAGTAAATTTCCTTGAACTTGTCTTATTATAGACTAGCTTTTGTCCGCGGTTTCGCCCGCATACATAAAATATAGTTCATGCCATTCTAATTCTAACAAAGCAGCTTTTTATTGGCGAAAAAATTTTAACAATCGGACCAGTAACTTTCAGAGATTTACGTTTTACAAACAAAAAACCAACTTTCTAAAAAAACACTCTTCATTATATTACTGTGGTTCTTTTTGTGTTGAGAATTAACTCTAATCTATACTATGGAATATGTAATAAAACTTTTAATCTTATCAAGACCGGTTTAAAAAACACTGGATTAATATTTTGCATACTTATTTTATCGATATTTAAAACCTAAAATTTCAATAACAAAGTTCTTACCTATATTTTTTCTAAATACTTTGGTTATTTCTCATTGGACTAAAGCAACACTTTTTTGTAAGTCTACCTTCAGATAGGAAACCACAAAGGCACGTGCGGTGTAGTAATTAGCAAATGGCCAAAGATCGGGTGCCGATATCGATACCCTTTTTTATTTATTTTCCTTTCCCCCTCACTATTCGGTTAGATCCTTTGGTTTTGGGAAAAAATGTAAAAGTGAACGGCGTGTGTATACGATTACGGATCTGAACGCTTGCTGGATGAAGTAGTTATTTTTACTTTGTAAGTATATATGTGTACGTTTTTCATATTCTTCTTGTTAATAGTACTTTGTCACTTATGACTATTTAGTACCCAATCTGAGAGAAGATTTCCTGATTTAAAAAAAGGTTCATAAGTATAATCTGCCTTATAATGTTTTGACAGGCCTGTTGGTCTAGTGGTTAGTGGCCCTGACTGCTATGCCGGAGGACGTGGGTTTGATTTCCACCATGTTTACCTAGAGAGGATCCAAGAGTTGGGACTCGAGGTGGCATTGCACAAGTCCGAAGCCATGTGCTTCCACGGCCCTCGGAACGCGCCACCATCGGGTTCCCAACTAACGGTAGGAGGAGTTCACATCGGCGTCGAGTCGACGATGAAGTACCTTGGACTTGTCCTCGACAGCCGGTGGAACTTCGAGGAGCATTTCCGACGTCTGGCTCCCAAACTGGATCGCACAGGGGCTGCCCTCAAGCGGCTCCTGCCCAACCTAGGGGGTCCAGACGCCTCCTGCCGGAGGCTATATGCAGGAATCGTTCGGTCCATGGCCCTTTACGGGGCACCGGTATGGGCGCCGTCTCTTCGAAAGCGACCGGCAGCCAAGCTGAACGCAAGCCAGAGGGTCATGGCCATCCGGATGGTGCGAGGATACCGCACGATTTCCCGCGAAGCAGCATGCCTCCTCGCTAACCAACCACCGTGGGAATTGCAGGCAAAAGACCTTGCACGTATGCATGATCTGCGCATGGAGATGCAACGCCGGGGCGAAACTCCGCTGCCGCGCCAAGTAGCGGCATGGCGGAAAAACTTCCAGCGGGATCTCATGGTGGAATGGCGACGGCGACTGTCGCAACCCAGTGCTGGGCACGCCTTAATTATGGCGATAAGTCCCCTCTTTGAGGAGTGGCTGGAAAGACCTCACGGCGTCCTTACTTACCGCATGACGCAGGTCCTCACCGGACATGGTAAGTTTGGGAAGTTCCTGTACCGGATCCGTGCAGAAGAGACGCCCGGGTGCCACCATTGTGTGGACCGCCCGGAGGACACGGTGGAGCACACGGTAGAGGTGTGCCCCGCTTGGGCAGAGCACCGTCGTGTCCTCGTGAGGGCGATCGGCGGCAGCGATCTCTCGCGCCGGGCCTTGGTACAGGCCATGGTCCGGAGCGAGGAGGAGTGGCAGGCGGTCGCCTCCTTCTGCGAAGCAGTAATGCTAGCAAAGGAGGCGGCCGATCGCGTGAGGCAACGGCAACGGTCCTTACGCCCCAACCGCCGCCGGGATTCCGATCCCGATTTCCGGCCACCGTAGGCGCGGGCTTGCGGACGGCGAGCAATGGGTGGCTCGCCGTCCGATCGTCCGGTAACCGTCCGGACCAAGCCCAAGTCGTCGACGGCGCGTAGTGTTCCACGCGCGCCTCAAGGAGATGTCAGCAACCGTAGGGGCCCAACAGGGTCAAAGCCTACTGGGGCCATGGGTGATGCGAAAGAGATCCCCGGGGCCCTGGAAAACAAATGGCAAAGAAGGAACAGGAGTGGGTTTTTAGTCAGTAAAAGTCTGACACTATCTCCCGCTCCGCCCAAGAGCGGGGGATGTCATGAGATGATTTTCCCACCCGAAAAAAAAAAAAAAAAAAAAAAAAAACCATGTTTACCTACGTGATGAGCACGATCATTTGGTCAAGTCTATTCTCAATGAACGGTCATATGGATAAATCGAATTCCCGCGAACCTCAGGTCATCGGTCTATCTTGTGGGATCACGAATAAATTATGATTGAAGGATCGAAAGAAGATGTGTGCATTTCAAGACAATTAACCAAAAACAACATATTTTTATTGTTTTCTTTCTAATTTAGCTTTATTTCGAAGACAAATTTTACGACCAATCAAAACATATGTATTAGAGAGGTAGAGAGGTCTTTTATAATCTAAAGCAATCGTGCAGAAATGAGAAACTGCGGAACTATAAAACATTACATTTCAATGGTTTACTCATATTTAAAAACAGTGTAATTGCTTTTTAAATGATGGCTTCCAAAGTAAGTAACCATATATACACGAACTGACCTCAAAAAACCATCGATTTACTTACAAATAAAAATCGCGGCTTCGATACGAAAGCATTTCAAATTATACTTTTACTTCTTGAGATTTTTTTATTTGCGTTACAATTAAAAATATCGTTACATGGTTTTTTATTTTCGATGTCTGTATTTTTTCTATAATTTTTTTTTGTGTGTGATGACATATACTATGGCACTGAAACATGGTCGCTTACAATGGGCCTCATCATAAGGCTTACAGTTACCCTAAGGACAATGGAAAGCGCTATGCTCGGAGTTTCCTTGCGTGATCGAATAAAGAATGAAGATATCCGCAGGAGAACCAAGGTCACCGACACAGCCCGAAGAATCGCCAAGCTAAAGTGGCAGTGGGCAGGGCACAATGCTCGTAGAACGGATGGTCGATGGGGCCGAAAGGTTCTGGATTGGAGACCGCGCACCGGAAAACGCAGCGTTGGAAGGCTTCCCACAAGGTGGACCGACGACCTGGTGAGAGTCGCGGGATTGCGGTGGATGCGAGATGCACAGGATCGATCATTGTGGAGACGCTTAGGGGAGGCCTATGTCCAACAGTGGACGTTTTTCGGCTGAAATGATGAAGATGATGATTTTTTCTAAAGTTGTTATTTTGCATGGGTTAATAAAGTGTGTTTTTATTTTTATTTATTCATAACTATTGAGAATTTATTTATTTATTATATACTTTATTGTACGTAGATAAGAAACATAATAAAGAGATACTTATATCTAAAACACGGGCGGACTTATCGTATTCCGCGATCTCTTTCTGAACTTCGACGGGACCAAATTGATACTAGTATATTTATTTCAGTATTTAGAGCAAATATATATACATATATTACATATACATATATTATATCTGACTTGCCTGTTGATCTAGTGGTTAGTGGCCCTGACTGCTATGCCGGAGGTCGTGGGTTCGATTCCCACCCAGGACAAATGTTTGTGTGGTGAGCACAATCATTTGTTCTGTGTCTTGGTGTAATTTATCTATAATATATATGTATTTAGAAATATTTAAGTATGTTTATCAGTTGTCTAGTACTCATAATACAAGCTCTGCTTAGCTTGGGACTAGACGGCGTTGTGTAAGTTGTGTGAATATTATTATATTATTATTATATCAAATACCATTTAATGTTATGCCAATCTTATAAAATAACGTAGCTACATAACAGTATATTTATTTTACGATATATCTATTTAAATCAATAAGGTATCGATAGCTGGGATCGCATCTCTATCGTAAATATCTTATAAAGACGTAAACATCACTAATTTATTGGACCCATAAGGTCAAAGACCAGTATTAATTGAGCTCTTGTTTCCTAATTGTTTATTGACACGCGAGATTTTTGTAAGTGGTATTGTAAAAGAATATTATGATCTACAACAGAGGCTCTCCACCTTTTTTAATAATAATAATAATAATTTATTGAACTAAAACATTTTGTACACTCAAACACTTACAAACAACACAGATAACAAAGAGATATTAGAGAACAAGAATAGAATAGAATAGAATAGAATAGAATAGAATAGAATAGAATAGAATAGAATAGAATAGAATAGAATAGAATAGAATAGAATAGAATAGAATAGAATAGAATAGAATAGAATAGAATAGAATAGAATAGAATAGAATAGAATAGAATAGAATAGAATAGAATAGAATAGAATAGAATAGAATAGAATAGAATAGAATAGAATAGAATAGAATAGAATAGAATAGAATAGAATAGAATAGAATAGAATAGAATAGAATAGAATAGAATAGAATAGAATAGAATAGAATAGAATAGAATAGAATAGAATAGAATAGAATAGAATAGAATAAACTTTATTGTACACCAAAATAGTTACTAAACTTTTACATTACGAGTAGATAACTTAAATGTATTTTTAGTAATGAATCTGGTACCCAAGGAAATTTAACTTGTGTTATGTCACTGTTTAATAACGATGCTCGGGAGTTAGGGCCTTAAGCCTCCCAAAACCATGGCTCTGTATCTTTCTTTATCATATATCGTAACAGTTTCCCACCGACCAAGGTTTGTCCTTGGTTACACTAGCATAGCGCCGTACATGGACAATTACCGGTTGGTACCACGTTCCATGAAATGTCTGAAGGGCCACTGCGAGTTGGCTTCAGCCCCTCTTACAGCTTCCAAAGGTCTAGGACCCCAAGGTTTTGTGTGATTTCTGATTCAGATTCCGTTCCATCTGTGGTCTTCCAAAACGAACCGCTCGGCTTTTATATAAAGAGCTATTTAAAAAAAAAAACACGTTTTTCGTTTTTTATAGTCAATTAGCGAAGTAATAGTTGGAGTTATATTTAGTTGGCGTGTGTTATTCATCACGAAAAACAATTCATTAATTTATTGAAGGCAATCAAGGTAATTGTGAACCTACCTACCACCTACAATAGGAATGAATTTGAAAGAAATTTCTTGATTTTCTTGTTTTTTTTTTTCGTCTAAATTGGCAGGCGCCGTTCATTGAGAAAGGTGAATTAGCCTAGACGTATGTCAGACGAGACGCATAGTTTTATAGTTTCTTAATTGATCTGACTAACAGATCGTTTAGATATTAAATTGCCAAATATTTTCATATAAATATCCACCCCCCTCCCTTTTACAATCTCCTTTCAGCAATTTTCTTACGTTTATATCTGTGTTCACGCAACCTAAACTATTCTTTGGACGGCGAGTAATGGGAACCTCACCGTCCCATAAGAACTAGACTTGAGTCGATGGACGCGTCGTGTTCCACGCACACCAAGTGAGAAGCAGCTAGAGCCGATGCCTACCATGATTGCGGGCTAACCGTCGTACGTCGTCGGGTTGTCCAATGGTAGAAAGAAAATGGCGGAATCAAGTCATGTCATTCCCGCGCAAACTCTCTATGCCACGCATGGTACGCATTATAACATCAAAACAGACTTGCTTGAAAACAGACAACATAAGGCCTATGCACACCACGTTTTTTAAACGCGCCTTTGATACACGTTTGCAGCGATACAGACGCGATACGCACGCGAGTCAGACACCGCCTGTAGACCTTTAGGAGGACGGCGCGTTCATAAAAACGTAGTGTGCACAGGTCTTTACGTGGGACGCGTGTGACAGCGTACTCACGTGACATACGAATGCAAAGTATGTTTCTAAATAATTTGTTTTCAAACAAAAACAAGAGTCTAGATGTCACAATGCGTAGCATACGTGTGCTCAGTTTATCTTTAGTTCAAGTAAGTTAATAAATTATCATAATTACTTACATAATATAAACATCTCATCATTAAACTTACCTTATTCTAACTCATCCCGAAGATCTTCAAATGAATTTCATTTCGCGATTGTACCTGAAATCGAAAACATTTTTGTTAATAAAGAAAAATGCACTTAATGACTTATCTGGTCTAGCCTTTATGCTAATCTCATCTAAAGATGGTCAAGAACCTTAAATCTTCTGGACCAATCTAGAAGCTTACACCGCGTAAAGCCCAATAGCTGCGGGATAATACGAAAGAGTTACTGTAGTCCTGGAACGCAAAGGCAACTGAAAGAACACTGGTGGGTTTTAGTCAGTAAAAGTCTGACACTTCCTCTCATTTCCTCCAGAACGTGAAGAGTTATCAATCAATCAATCACTCAACCACTGCGCAAGCGTGTCGTCATTTATTAACTCAATAACAAATAAACCAGAAAGAAGAAAGAAAGACAGAAAACATGTTTATTCTGCCCGAATAGACGCACAATTCGTTTTAAAAATACAAAACCAAGTTCCCTGACAGGCCATGTGTATATCGGGCATAACTGTGTTGCACCACTAGGACCATAGACAACACAGCTGTCTAGGTTATCTGTTGCATTTTGACGCCGGCCTCAACAGAGACAAACATAAACAAAAAATAAAAGAAAAAATCATAATTTTAACAATAAAAACTAAGAATCAAAGTTGTGCGTCGCATCTTAGCAAGAATAGGCATAGTAGTAGTTAACTACAATATTTCTTAATACATAGCTTCAATTAACATCAGTAGGTACCTTCTTCTACCGTATCTAAGTAAAAAATACATGTCCGTGAAATACATTGGCTACACAAGTTTTCAATAAAATCAATCTTTCACTAACAATCAAAACAAATATAATTGGTAGAGCCAATATTTAAGCTAGCCAATCACCGAGGTGAGAGATGATAGCGTGGAAATTGTGATCACACGCGTGCTTTTATACATTCCTGCGTTGTTTATTAAGGCCCTGGCTCCCGAGTAGTGCCCACAAAGCAGTAATTTTCTGAAGCCTACTCCTCGGTAACGGCTTGGTTAATAGGTTTAAAAATATATGTTTATTATAGATTCATGTACAATATTATCAACATACTTATTTTTTTTGGTAAATTACTTGGATTGAAATAGAAAATAATCTATGAGTCTGCGGAGACTACAGGGTACTCACATTTGCATTATAAAAAAAAAACTGTATAAAAAAACCTATTAACAACACCAATAAATAAATATGAAAATTATATCCTCAAGTAAAGTCACTAATAAAGTTCATTCCTTTGCCAAGTGCATACCTATCTTAAGGCGTATAGTCCCTTGAACATCTGGCCGGAATTAAACGGACACTCGTACTGCGCTGACCTTTAAAACTTATTTTCTTTGCGAAATATTGATTGATTTACATATGCTATGTACATTCTGAAGAACACTTAACCAGCTATTTTTTTTGTGTAAACATATTTCTAAAAATCAAAGCCGTTTGAAAGGAGTTAGCTTTTGTGTGAACGTTACGATAGTTTGAATTTGCATGACATTCTAATTAATACAATGATGGAGTATTCGAAACTGGCGATTTGAGTTAGGTTAGATTAGGTTAGGTTAGGTTAGTTTCAATTTCAATTGTCAATTTGATAGAGCGAACTTTTTATGGAAAACAAGCGAAAAAATATTATGTCGTTAAAATTATTTTTTTGCCAAAAGTATTAGTCATACGACAAAATCATAATTATGTTGATGATGTTGTAAGTACATGAATCGAATTACTTAGAAAGTCATTGTGGGCACTGCTCCGGAGCTAGGGCCTTAATGAAAATTCCCAAGCCGCAAAATACACAAATACAGAGCTAAATGGCGTCGTATCGCGAGAGAGGCGATGGCACAGGACTCGACCGAGATAGACCACAAACACTCTATCAAAAATGCACGACAAAGAAGAAAGCTATACAAGTAAAGATAATAACATTGTTAATTTGTATGTATGTATATACGTATATATTTATTATTGTATTTTTATATCTATCTCATTATGTTGCACCTACCATGTTATATTTCTGCACTACCCTAAGGTCGACTGGTAGAAAATGCCTAAGGTATTAAGTCCACCTTTGTGCAGTGTTTCTTACTAGTGCATGAAGTTTTAGTAAATAAATAAATAAAGATTGTCATAATCTCCGCAGGAAGACTTACATTCCCTCTCACTCCCGCAAACCACAAAACAAACACATTTACCGCTAATATTTATCAACAAATCAGTAAAAAGCAACATTTCAATAGTCCGACAATCACTTTCCTTTGAGATGTACCGTGTGAATTCTGATCGAGCCACAGTTGCCTCAATCGATCCTTCAGACGATAATTTTAAAAAGTGATTTTGAAAAAATGCAAGAACAAAAGTGCCGCTCGTCTTTCGAAATTCGCAGATTACAGCGGCATCTGATAAACCAATAGTCGTGTAGTCATGCAGGTGTAGATTGGCCATTGATTAGTTATTTTTTCTTTATTCGTACTTAATTGGTTATGTTGTTTTTTTATGTTTAATGTATTTTTTTTTTGGTGGGAAATCATTAAATAACCTTCTCCCGCTCTGAGTGGAGTGAAAAAGAGAGTGTCAGATTTTTTTATGACTTTAACTCACCTGTGTCCTTGTTAGTTACCCTTAGCGTTTCAGGGCTACGGTAACTCTTTTGAACAACTTCGCAACTGTGCATTTTTTGTGTATATTCGTTGTATATACAACTTTCGGAGGGAAAATCTACTACAGAGTTTCTTTATTATCAACATATAATTTCATATGATGATTCCTAAATGTACCTAGTGAATATAAAATTGTTAATTTTTAAGTATCGGTTTAAATTCGGAGTTTGAAAACCCAATGTCAGGAATAAAACATTTCCATTTGCAACGCAAACAAAACAAAGGAACACGCTAATGCGTTCCTTGATATCCCCAAGCAACACAAACCACCATTTATTTTTTGCAGAATTAATCACCCACCATGTTTACAAATTCCGTCATTCACTCAAACGTTATCAGACCCAAAAAAGGCCCTCCAGCAACACAAGGAAAACATTTAAATAATTACGAATATCTCGGGCCAATTATCGGCGTCCCGCGCCAATGCACTGCGGGCGGACTACAGGAGACAAAGTGTCGAGATGAAAGGCGCCGCCGCCGATTGTCGCGGCTTTGTATCCTCACTCGTTAGTCCGGCATTATCGTATCAAGATTTATTTTAACGATTAAGTTTTTGGTGCAAGGGAGAGGTGGACAGCGATTTAGATTCGGGAAGACTTTCAACTAAAATTACCTAAACAGTTTAATTACAAAAATATTGTGTTCTTCTAAATTTGGTATTACAACCCTTAATGTAATAACTAACAGTAGCTTAATAAGTAGATACAATTAATTAATTTTCAGTTTCTTACAATAATATGACTCCGGAATCATAAGAATGGAATGCGCGTCCTATGGTATCAGTTTTATTTAGTTTTTTTTCATCATTTATTTCTTATCATTTACAATTGTTTGCAACTAAAGTATATAAAAAAACACAAATAAAAAGAAAATCTGGTGACCGCTTTGCATCAATAAATAATTTGTTCCGCTTCATGAGGTCAACAAACAAATTATTTTTCGATTTATTTTTTATTTTTATGGTAAACACTATTAACCTCTTTTGTCTTAAGAAATAGTTTTATTTGTTTGTTGTTTTTGTATTTTTTTTTGTAGGTGTAGCCCATTGTTTCATATATATATATATATATATATATATATATATATATGTATGGTAGGTATATTTTAACGTAAAATTAAACGTTTCATTAATTTGCTAGCAGTACTATGCATTCCAAATAAGAATAGGAAAGTCAATAACCTCGATCTATCAAATGTTGAGTGAAAAGTACGGTTTGCAAAGAGAGTTTATTTTCGTATCAATAAAGGGTTGCGGTTAAATCTAGATGAAGTAAAAATGTTACTTTTTAATATAAATTAGCTAAATATATTGTTTTCAAGTCATAATTAGTTTAAAAGAAACTATTTTCTTTCTTATTTTCATTGTTAGGAACAATTCGCCTTCTTCCATTTGTCACTACTCAAACACTTCACACAGTGACGCAGAGATGAGCAAATTTGAAGAACTGGATTCTGATTAAACTTTTTTCGTTCACGATTCGTAAAAAAGATTCAATTTAAAAAATTTCTTGTTTTGTTCACCCTACTCAATTTCTTCGATTTGACAGTATGACGTAATTTCACAACATGGCAATCGATCCTATTCTTATTTGGAACGCAGACTATCTACTTTTTAATCCTAAATTCTTACAATCCATCCAAATGTTGTCTGGTACTCGTAGATATCTAAAAGACCGCCATTGTACCCATAGATTTGAGTTTGTGTAAAAGCTATTCTACTATTTTGAAGTACAATATAGTTTATTCTATTCTGCGTTGTTAAAATCGTTTCGTTCACGCCGAACGCCTCGAGTAGGCCACGCCTCCGTTTCTTTTGTTCTGACCACGTGACTGAGCGTTGAGATGACATCAGAACAAAGGAATCGGAGGCGTGGCCTACTCGAGGTGTTCGGCGCGAAAAAATACGATTGTGACTTGGCTAGGGAGGCTGTACTTCCCAAATTAGTGTCCCAAACCGCCCTCGCTCTCGTCCTCGTTTCTCCCGCTGCCGCTTATAGCTTAGCACCGCCCTAAACTCGACGATTAACGCTCATAGCTTCAGTCATTAAGCCACAATTGGGCTGTGTGCACCTCCACAATTATAGAACGACCGCCATTGTTTTACATGAAACAATATGCCTATTTTGTCCACTAAATGCTATTTGAATGGAAATAATTCCGATTGAAATCAAGGATTGCGGATTTGCGCAGAAATATTAATAGTTAAAGGATTAATCATGGCTCTTGTTATTGAAATGCTTTATAATACTTTATTTTTTAATTTTTTAATTAAACCATCACACAACGCCGTCTAGTCCCAAGCTAAGCAGAGCTTGTGTTATGAGTTCTAGACAACTGATACACATACTTATATATTTCTAAATACATACATATGATAAATTACACCCATCGTGCTCGTTACACAAATATTTGTTTGAGGGTGGGAATCGAACCCACGAACTCCGGCATAGCAGTCAGGGCAACTAACCACCAGACCAACAGGCCAGTCTAAAACAATCATTATATGATTTCTCACCGTAAAAACGTGTACCAGTAAAAAACGTATTCAGGTAACTCCTTACTATAGTCGACTATAGACAGTATAAAATAGTTACATGAAACAGGTATGGCTGTAGAACTCATAGCAGGAGCTCTGCTTAGATTCGGTTTTTTTTTTTTTTTATTTCTTTAAATGTTTAGGGACTTTTATAACGCACAGCGTATGTCAGTCCCATCGTACCCTAAGACAATTATCACCTAACAAACGAGATCAATGGATCAGGGCCATGAATTCGAACAACTTTCTTGCATCATCGGAAGTCGGTTTACTTAATGTTGGATGGAACGTACCTATATTGTTCTTGTTCAACTTCAAAACCCTGAGCAACTCACTTCTATCAGCCTCATACTGAACACATTCCATTAACAAGTGATGCATATCTTCTAAAACTCCACACACCTCACAGTTGGGAGAGGTTACCTTTTTCATCAAGAAAGCGAATTTGTTACATGGAAAATGTCCCGATCTGAGTCTGTGAGCTGTAACCACTAGTTTTCAACTTAGATTAATATTTACAAACCAAGGTATACGAGCAGGCTGACACTGTATGGTTTTATACCAAATTCCTTTTTCTAATGAAGTTCTGTCAAAGTATTCCTTCCACAGATCATAACAAACATTTTTAAATTTTGGTAATATTTCGGAATAGTCAAGAGTAATATTGGTTTGTTTTCCGTGTTTGGCTGCATATTTGGCCAACATATCAGCCCGTTCGTTACCCCGTATTCCAATATGCGATTAGTTTGGGATTAGATGGCGTTGAGTGAAAATTGTGGAATATTATATTATAGCATATTAATGACTTCTCCCATCTAGGGCGGAGCAGGAGGGCGTGTCAGACTTTTATTTACTAAAACTATACCTATGTCCCTTTAGTTGCCCTTTGCATTCTAGGTCCACGGATAACCTTTTCAGAAGTCGACCCATATTATGGCCCTAGCTCCTGAAATGGACAGGTAAACGGATACAATTGTAAAGGATAGGACATGGCAAAATAATTAAAAGGTACTTTTCTTCCTCATTCAACGGTTTTGCACCTGATTGTACACATATAGTATTAAAAAAAACCGGGCAAGTGCGAGTCGTGAGTCCGACTCGCATTTGCACTGTGGGTTCCTTACTAACTTACCTATGAAAACAGTTCAATTCCCGAATTGAGTTACGAAGATTTTTCCGAATCGCAAAAAAGTTTTTTTTTGTGACGTAACTACAAATTTACAGTTTTCAGATTTTTTCCTATACCTGTGCTATGAAACCTTGCTACATGCCAAATTTCAGGATTCCAAGTCAATGGGAAGTACTCTATGAATTTTGATTTCCTTGAGAGTGTCGAAATAGACTTTTTTGCGACTTAAACGGCCGTATCTTTTTTTTCGTTAATTCAGACATTTGATTCTTTCACAGCTTCAAGGGACCGCAGACTTGTGTATATGGTTTTAATTTCAACTCGATATATCCACGCATTCCTGAGACAAAGGGTCTTGACAGACAGGCAGACAGACAGACAGACGTACGTACAACAAAGTGATCCCATAAGGGTTCCGTTCTTTCCTTTTGAGGTACGGAACCCTAAAAATTAAAGAAATAATGATTTGTAAACATAAAACTGGTCTTGAAACAACGGCATCATCGGAACCCACCACTAAAATATTCACTCACCATCTCATAAACAACCAACAGTGTACCAAAATGCGGACTCCACAGTAATATCCTATCAAAAACCGATACAGTACATTTTATTACCCCAACTTTCTTCAAAATTGAACCATTACTTCGTCATCCATTTTGTCACTGACTTATGCGACCATTGTCACATATAAGGAACGATATTTCACGATACAACATAGCCAATTGCTTCATTTATTACGAAAAGGTACCAAAAAAGTACCCTCGGTACCTTTTGATGGTACACCAAGTATTTAGGTTAAAGAGTATTGTAAAATTTTATATGTGTAATGACTTTTAATGAACATTTTCATGGTCATCATTTTGTCAAGGAAATGTACTGTTATCATTGTTTGGACGGGAAACGAAAATGTGCATGAGTGTGCTTTTATGTTTTTTTTTCCAGAAAAAAAAGTAATTTATGAAGTTATTTTTTGGGAAAATCATTCATTGACATTTCCTGTTCTTGGGCGGAGCGCGAGATAGTGTCAGACTTTTACTGACTAAAAACCCACTCCTATTCCTTCTTTGCCTTCGTTCCAGCGCCCCGGGGTTCTCTTTCGCATCCCCATGGCCCCAGTAGGCTTTGACCCTGCTGCGCCCCTACGGTTTTGCTGACATCTCCTTGAGGCGCGCGTGGAACACTACGCGCCGTCGACAACTTGGGCTCGGTCTGGACGGTTACCGGACGGTCGATCGGTCGCAAGCAAGCGCCTACGGTGGCTGGAAATCGGGATCGGGATCCCGGCGGCTGGGGCGTGAGGGCCGTTCTCTCTCGCGTGCGGCCGCCTCCTTTGCTAGCATTAATGCTTCGCAGAAGGAGGCGACCGCCTGCCACTCCTGCCATTGATGACTTGAATTTTTTTAATAATTGTAGCGACCTACCCCAGCTTCGTTACAAATCTTTGAATTCCTTGTATTTTCTCTATTATAATATGCATGTATTTTACAAATAAACATGATGAATTAAGTGTATTTTATCA
Source organism: Mythimna pallens (assembly GCA_961205895.1). NCBI lineage: Eukaryota > Metazoa > Arthropoda > Insecta > Lepidoptera > Noctuidae > Mythimna > Mythimna pallens. The sequence goes on from OY540839.1 coordinate 7,021,395, forward strand.
AACCAATATTATGAAAGCAAAAGCTCGTGTGTGTGTATGTTTGTTACTCTTTCATGCGCTAATGGTTGAACGGGTATAGATGAATTTTAGCACACAGATACACCATGTCCTGGATAATATATGATAATTTTTGCCCCGCATGCAGACAATTTCAAATGCAAAAAAAACGCGTCACGCGTGCGTATTCCACGCATTATAATTTGCCGTCTGACCGTCCGGTAACCGTCCGCACCAAGCCCAAGTCGCCGACGGCGCGTACTGTTCCACTCGCGTCTCAAGATGTCAGCAACCGTAGGGGCCAGCAGGATCGAAGCCTACTCGGGCCAAGGGACTGATTCTGAAAGGAAGACTCGACCCTGGTACGAAAGGCAACGAAGGAACAGGAGTGGGTTTTTAGTCAGTAAAAGTCTGACACTGTCTCTCGCTCCGCCCAAGAGCGGAGGATGTCATCAGATGATTTTCCCAACGCATTACAATAAATACTTGTATGAAATGGACATTGGTTACGCGTGCGGAGCAATCCCGCATGCGTGATCAAAACCACACGATATTAAAAACACCCTAAGGACGTGCATTATTCCAGCTAGGTATCTGTTGTATACCTACTAGTACAGCATAAATAACCAGGTTCTAAATACGCATTTCACCCCTGCAACATGCAAGCCAAACGTGATTTTTCCGTTGATGGGAACTTTCAAAAATCTATTTCCCGTCTGGACACAGTTCCGGTGGCACGCTGCCTATTATCCTGAAGCTATTATTTTGCTAAATGAAAGGGACGAAACGGAATTGTTTTTGACGAACTTTCCTGTTGTGTCCGGTTTGGAAAAGGGTTGTTTTGGCTGGTGCAGGTGGCAGCATTGGGCATGCTTTTGTTTATTTTTGTACAAAATTTTATACTAAAAAGTTCATATTAAACTAAGGGCTTAGTTTTTTAAGTTTATATTGTGCACTGGATCCTACCCTCGAATATGTTCTCTCTCTTTATTATAGAGGGGAGAAAACTCATTGCTGAGTTAAGCTCGCCTTTGACCGTACATGAACCGTCTGTATCTCCATATATTATGTTATGATTTACTATACTTATGTGTAATAAAGAATTAATAAAATAAAATAAATTTATTTCGGGTAGAAACCCATATTAGAATTATCAACCATATTAAAAAGACATTTGTTTAAAATACAAAATTCAAGCAAATAAAAAAAAACATTGAATGCATTCAAAAAAATAAAATAAAAATAGAGCCGGGCCCAATTATGAACTTTTTAGTACAGAATTTTGTAAACTTTTAGACAATTTAACCCAACACGCTTGTCTAATGCGGATTGATGCGTGAGCAGTGAAGTAAGCAAGTAGCTATAGACAGGGAAGACTGAAACAATAGAATGGGAAGGAAGGCCTTTGCCCTGCTGTGGGATACAACTGTAACAGGCTCATAATAATAATAAACAAATAACATTAAAAAACAATCATTTCAAATATTGGAACGAGAAAGAGTGGGAGCGTGGATTTTTTTTAGTTTGGAAAATTATCTAATGACAAATCGCGCTCTTGGGCGGAGCGAGAGATAGTGTCAGACTTTTACTGATTAAAAACCCACTCCTGTTCCTTCGTTGCCTTTCGTACCAGGGCCGAGTCTTCCTTTCAGAATCAGACCCTTGGCCCCAGTGGGAGCGTGGTAGGAATATCTGGGGATTTCTTACGTACACACATACTTAATCTAATGACGGTGACGTCACATTTCAGCATGTGTTGTATGCATCCTTATTCTGTTACTTGATAGTTTACTCTTCCACCAAATTTGACAGGTTTCTAACTTATTTAATATTGAATGGATTTGAAAAATTATTTCTATTTTCGATTTTAGATATTGTTACTTTTCGATAAAAATTTATCCAACACAAAAAAAAAAAAACAAAATTTATAACTAACCAAAATCTTAGCAGATTATATTTTACAGATTTTATTTTACATTATTTATTTAAAAAATAGTGAAAATTGAATACAAAACAAATAACAAGACTCATTATACAAGCAAGGTATCATTAAAAGACTTTAATGCCATAATAAAAACTTGGGCAAACTTATTTGAAGCTGGACACCCCGCCAAGTGACATGTACCCACAATTTCCCGACCCACATTCAAACAGAGTTAATAACATCGTTAAAACGAAAAAAAAAAAACAAAAAAAAAAACTGTACTTTTAAATATTCATTTTAACCGTGGAACAAGCAATTATAGGTTTCAAAGCGTCGCTATCGTCTTTAGAAATGCCACCCGTTGACACGACAGCATAAGTGAGAAAGACAACAAATTATATCACATTATGTCCTATGACGAACGATTTTAACGTCAAATATAAAACTAACTCTAAAAAACTTTAAAACCAAACCAAAAGTCACCAAAATATTCTTTCGTTTAGACCATTTTACATTGGTCATCATGTCATGTCAAACAAATGAATAATAAACATAGTCTATGGGGGGCTTTAATTAAATAATTTCTTTACTTTACATATGCAATCAGAAGTGTGGTTTAACATACAAATTGTTCTAACTGATGATTATAGGTTTTAAGCTATGGTGGCCCTTATAATATGACGTCCGATGGGGAATAAACGAGTTTTATATATTTTTTAGGAAATAAATTGAATTTTATTTTGAATGACGTACTTAATGACACTGTTAATTACGAATTGAGTTAATTTACTCTTTTGCTTGATTTTTGGTAGTGTTGCTGATGAACTTTAAGGTTAAAAGCGAGATTATGTGTCACTAGAACGGTGGTTGCTGAAAATCAGCATCGTAGATTGCTGGATTTGCCCAGCGTCACGATATTAGCTGAGCATCAACCTATTTTTGCCCAGGCATAATCAGGGCAAAAAAAGAATAAAAGCTTTGTGAATTTATCTTATGTTTGTTTCTGTCGGTACTGGCCAGGCGCAATAGACAATAAACAACCACAGACTAAGCTGTTGACAATCTTGGACTTAGATAACTGTGTTCTATCTAGTGTCTATGGTGCAGCACAGTTATGCCTGATTCACACATGGCCCGACAGATTGCGGTATTTTATTGTGCGTGTATTTGGGCAAAATAAACTTTTTTTTTCTTTCTTTCTATATAGTTTAATGAAGATAAGAGTAGAATTGTTTCGTCAAAAAATCTTTGATTAATTCGCTGTGCGATGACGTCGGAGTTACTGTCAAGACCGAGCCCAGGTCGTCGACGGCGCGTACTGTTCCACGCGCGCCTCAAGTAGATGTCAGCAACCGTAGGGGCCCAGCAGGGTCGAGGCCTACTGGGGCGAAAGTGATCCCCGAGACCCTGGAAAAATGGCAAAGAAGGAACAGGAGTGGGTTTTTAGTCAGTAAAAGTCTGACACTATCTCCCGCCCCGCCCAAGAGCGAGGGATGTTACTAGATGATTTTCGACCCGAAAATAAAACCTACGGTGGTCGGAGATCGGAATCGGGATCCCGGCGGCTGGGCCGTGAATGTCAGTTCTTTGCACGTGCACGAAAGTTTGTTTTTAAGTTCTTCATTCTTGCCGATGGTGAATCATATTGGGCACACGATTATAACGACTATATATTACAGAATAAAATTAAATGTATGAACCAAATTTTCGTGTTGTAAAATGCAAATTCACATAGCAACATTCTCGACCTAAATACCTATTACGAAAAAAAGTGTTATAAAAATAAATAAATTCATTTATCTACACTGGTTTTGCGCGTCACTTGATTAATGAGAAAAATGTCAATTAATTGAATCTTAATTTGGATACGAGAGTTCAATAAAACTAGCATTTAATATAAACAAAATGGTTGTGTTAGTGATTCCGTAACGGGTGACAGAAACTAAATAGATGAAAAAAAAAACCGAGCCAAATGCGAATTGGATTCGCGGACGAAGAGTTCGATACCGCGCGTAGCAAAAAACGGCAAAAAAATCACGTTTTTTGGATGGGAGCTCGACTTTTTATTCTGTTTTTATTAGAATTTGTTGTTATAGCGGCAACAAAAATATATCATCTGTGAAAATTTCAACTATCTAGCTATCACGGTTCATGAGATACAGCCTGGTGACAGACGGACAGACAGACGGACGGACAGCGGAGTCTTAGTAATAGGGTCCCGTATTCCCCTTTGGGTACGAAACCCTAAGGATCACGATACTCATGTGAAATGCTCTGAGTGTTAAAAACATAATTGCAACAAGTAGGTACCTATATTATTGTTGCGTTTTTTTTTGTTTTATTACATATTAAAATATAAAAAATTAAGTTCAAGCTACCGGTGGTTAAGGCTTCAGAGACAAGAACCTCCTCACAATGCGAAGAGTACCTACTATCTTCTGTACCAGGCAATTATCTTTATACATATCATGTATAAATTCTTTTGAACGTGTATCACCTAACTCCTCCTAAACGGCTTGACCGATTTGGATGAAACTTTGTGTTTATATTTGAGTTGGTCCCTGAATGGTTTTAAAAAACAATTGGACTCGGTAGGTGGCGCTACAATCGGGTTCTTATTTTTTATATATGACAACTTTCACACAACGCCATATAATCCCTAATAAGCAGAGCTTGTGCTATGAATACTAGACAACTGATAAACGTACTTATAATCTCTAAATACATACATATTATAGATAAGTTACACCCAGACACAGAACAAATGATCGAGCTCATCATATAAACATTAATTGTCCTGGATAGGAATCGAATCCACGACTTCCAACATAGCAGTTAGGGCCACTGACCACTAGACCAACAGACCTGACTTTATTATTTAAATATTTAATGTTTGCACAAAACCCCGCTTCGTGCAAATGTACGAAGTGACATCAATATACGATTGTAAATCAACATTGATTGCTAATCAACGAATTAAACATTAAATAAATAAAATGTATCCTAGCATCACCACTTACTTAATACTACCCATTCATCTTCAAAATAAAACTGCAGTCACATTCCTTTGGCCTTGCCAATATAAAAAAAAACCGTTACTAAAATCTAGATCTTGATACACAAAAATGCTGTATAACCACGTCTATACAAAACAGCATTTTATCTAAACATTCCAGAGTATTTGAATAATTTGAACACAAAAAAGAAATGTCCATTCATTAAAAAATTCAATGAACTTTTAATCCTATATATTTTGATCTTTAACCTCGAAGAGAAAGAGCATTATTTTCTGTGTATTCTTTTCTCGTTACTATAAGTCAGTGGTTCCCAAACTTTAGTGCGCGGACCACTAGTGGTCTACAAGAATTAAAATATGAAACGACCACGAAAGGTCTAAAACTTTCACCGAAGCGACCCGATCTCAGGCTTCTATCCTACGGGATAGAAACTTGAAAGGGACTAGACTAGACGCCTACCGCAAGGGCTGGTTTGTGGTAGATCAAAAAAAGAATACCTGGAAGAAGTTGGAGGCCTTTGGCCAGCAGTGGGAAAATATAGGCAAAAAAAAAAACACTTGCGGGGTTGTTCGAGTTATTGCGGCCCTGGAACGTAAAGGGCAACTGAAGGAACACACTCTACTCCTCTCGCTACACTCATAACAGGAGGAATTCATATGAGATCACACCTCAAAAAAAAAACCATTAGAAATATTGTGTTTTAAAATAAAGAATAGAAAGAAAAACATTAATTATTTTTTATTATTATTATTTTTTTCGTTTTTTTTTTTTATACTAGTTAAGAATTTGAGATATACGTTTTAAAATATTTTTATTGATATCGTTGTTTGCTTCTGGACTTCTGCTCCTTTCTAACAAAAAAGAAATCAAAGTGGTCCCTGGTCAAGAAAGGTTAGAAACCACTGCTATAAATGGAAGAAATATTTTTTATTTCTTCTTATTAAGGTAACACTCAATCACTGACATTTAATACTATGTAAATTGGGTGTAAAGTTTAGGATATATTGTCAATGATTAAATTTATTGTAGGTCTTAAGTTTATTTTATTGTTTGAATTATGTTTACCTACAAAAAGTTAGTTGGATTTCGGGTTCTGTGATTATGAATAAGCGATTCTAAAAATGAGGGCTTACTGGGTACGCATTATCAGTCTTATAAGCAATCATGAATAAATTAAGTAATATGCACAATGCAATTACTAACTGTTATCTATGTTATTCTAATGTGATCAGGACGTAATAGTATAGGGTGATTCCCGGCTACCGTACGCTCGGGCTTTCCGTCCGATTTAGTTTTTTTTTTAGTTGGGGAAATCATCTTATGACAAATCCCGTCCTTGGGTGGAGTGGGAGATAGTGTCAGAGTTTTACTGACTAATAATCCACTCCTGTTCCTTCGTTGCCTCCGTCCCAGGGCCCTGGGATTCGCTGTCACACTACCCGTGGCCCCAGTAGGCTTCGACCCGGCTGGGCCCCTACGATTTGCTGACAACTCCCTGAGGCGCGCGAAGGACCTAGACCAGGTCGAAGACGTATTGTGATTCAGTCGCCTCAAAGAGTGCTTGCTACAGCCAAGGCTGGGCTGCGAGATTGTTTAAAAATGTCATGAAACGTTAATTTTACTGCACGTACTTAGTGGATATACATACCGAATGAATGATTGAGACCAATGTATGTGAAAGTTGTTGTAATTTTTCGGTATATTTGTATATGTTTCTAAGGTTTTTTACGTTAATTTTATCGATATTTCACCAGTTATTCTGCTATTCGTGATGGAGGTAACTCTAATAAAGCAAAGATCATTAAAATCGATCCAACCGTTCTTGAGTTATAAATGGTGTAACTAACACGACTTTATTTTATTTATGTATATAATTAAGTATCATTATAATTAAACTTAAAAAAAAAAACTCACAAAAACCAGATGCATAACAGCAATAATTACTGCTAACACTGTTATAAATAACCAAGAACTTTATCAAGCGGTTAAAATTAACCTCTCTACTATACAGAACCATACTTTCTACAATATTACGATTATTAATTCAAATTAATTTATTGATATCATAAACGCTGGAATAATTAGATGCTTATAATTTCGTCATAAAATTATGAGTGTCTACCATGCCGTCGGTAGGAGAGCGGCCACTGGCTAATATATTGCTAAATGATGGGCATATTAAAGTCGATGGTGATGCTGTGAGGCACCCACTGTTTTATTACGACAAACGGCATTTTGACCGTCTTCTAGACTATGCTGAACATTAATAGGTAGTTTCATTAATGCTATAGTTTACTACCTGCCTATAAAATGCTCAGCATGTCCTAGAACAAAAAAAAATTGGACTTGTGTTACGTGGTGGATTGCCACGTAGACGGCCACCGTAGGCGAGGGTTTGCGGACGGCGACCAATGGCGCCGTCCGACTGTCCGGTAACCGTCCGGAATCAGCCAAAATCGTAGACGGCGCGTAGTTTTCCACGCGCGCTTCAAGGAGATGTCAGCAAATCGTGTAGGGGCCAAGCAGGGTCGAAGCCTACTGGGGCCAAGGAACGTTCCTTCGTTGCCTTAAATTCCCGGGTTTGTTTAGGTGGAAAATCAACCAATGATATATCTCGCCCTTGGGCGGAGCGAGAGGGCGTGTCAGGCTTTTACTGACTAAAACCCACTCCTAGTTCCTTCGTTGCCTTTCATTCCAGGACCGGGTTTTCCTTTCAGAAGCGAGTTCTGTGTCAGGGTGTAATTTAACTATACGTATTTATTAAAAGTTTTGTCGTCATTTAGAATCTTGATTATATTTGCAAGGCTATTGTTATACTTTTTTTACTTTTTTTAATTTTTGAGCAAATTATGAAGTATCAAAGTTCAAGCAAAATAGCAGATTTTCAGAGGTCTTTACTGGATTAGTTTTACACAAATTTATAAATTGATTCCAATAGAAGCCTAGAAAATATTCATAAGATAAAATGTGTAATAACATCATAATCGCGTAAGAGTGATTGTATGAAAAACAATGGACATGTATGTCAAGTTGCATCTCCTTAACAACACACCCCACAACCGATTAAATGGACACAGCCAAATCTAGTGATGACTAAAACTATTCTCGTCACCTAAAAATACACAACAAAAAAAAAATGATGACCATAAACTAAAAACCATCAACAATATTAATAGCGCAACACAAACTTTTTAAATGTATAACAAATTAATACTTATCTGTACCGAAACGGCCCAAAATCAATTTCTCATGGGTCACTGCTCTACGGTATCTGAGGTCACATGAGCTATGCATAAATACATTTTAAAGTAGCAAACATTCGAAAAGTTTTCTCGAGTCGAACAACTTTAGTAACGCATCTTGTACAACTCTTGTTTTTATGAAGTTAGGGGTTATTTTTGTTTGTATCGTGCTCATGATAGGGTGGTGGTAACACGGTTATAGGTAGACAGACGGGCGCGGAATGAGTTTGTGAATATTTCAAATGCAATCTTATGTCGTTGCCCAGTATAGGTTCTATTGTTCTCTTAGACTGTTATGTGCGGAAGATGCTCTACTTTAAGTGACAGGGTGACATAATTTTTCGATTATTGTACAATAGTTGAAATATTAATGGTCAAATTGGCCAATAAAAACGCTTGTACTACATAAAAGCTAAGTAATTGACCTTAAAATGATTACCTACACGTGTCACTATTGGTACGTACTTTCTAAATCTTTGACACGTGCTTCGTCCGTGACAAAAAAATTGCTAGCACTAATTTATGTGTTGATTAGAAAAGTATCTTTACGTTTTATTTTTAGAACATGTTTTTTTTTTTTTCTTTGTGTATTTAAAATAGCTTTGCCTGGTTTAATATCAACAATTATCTTATACCTAGTTGTAAAGTGATTATGAAATTGTAACATGCCAGCAAAAACCTTGTGGAAATGATATAATGTGTTAGGTAATAAATATTTAATCTCTAACAGCATTTTGCTATACAAACAAAAAGTTAATCGGACTACTTTCATCAATCATGGTCCATAGCATGACCATTCAAATATGCTTAAACCATTTAAAAAAGCTAAAAATTGTTATTACATTTAAGAAGCATCCTAAATGTAATAACAATTTTATGGTGTTTGAAAATATTTAAAAAATGTTAATATCTAATTTGAAAGTATGTTGGGTTTTTTCTATCAGTAATTTAGACAAATAGTTTTTTTTTTTTGTAGTCGACTAGATTTATGACTCGCTATAGTGCGGACATTGCTAGACATTAAACATTTGAAACGATGTCATCAGTCAAATTGATAAGCTTTCTACTGGTAACTGACATTGGTAGCTAGTATGATGGCCCAGGGTGCGCCGATGTCCCCATTTTACCATTGTCACTTAAAATGACTTGATTAATTAGAGTTTTGAAAAACCAATATTTTATTTGTTTGGACTGTTTGTTGTGGCGACACGGGAGGCCATTGTGCAACGTCTTTCAGCTTAAATGATGATGATGAAAAATACTATTTATCACAACCATAATTGAATTTGTAAATCCTATGCTAAAAGATAGAATTTACAGAATTCCAGTACTCAAACATGCACTGTAGAAATTAATAAAATATTAACATATAACATCAACTAACTAAAATGGGCATAACTACAAACTACGAAACTTCCCATTTCAACAGACAAAACTAGTCCAAGACTTCCTACAACAACAAATAAATCTCGCACTACAATACCAACGGAAATAAAACACATCAACAGCACAAAGCTACGATTTATAAGTCAATGTGGACTTGCAACGCAATCAACAACCAGTTGCTGGCACAATGCAAGTCCGAATGGCCGTACATAAGCCTGTCGAACCTTATCCATGTTTATTCTAACATGATTTGCTTGATCTGGAAGTCGATCTGCATCTAATCAGCCGTTTAACTTGCATTTAATTTACTTTACACTTTAATCGCTGGTTAAATTCACTATTGCTCCTATTACAAAGACGTGAGATTCAAAATCGCCTGGCAAAAATTACCTTGAGCATTAAATTAGCAACAGTGATGGTGTTAATTTTGTATTGATAAAACCTACAGATGTTAGTTATGAAGTCGGTTTAGTAATTCTGTTTATTTTGAGACGAATCGTTCGGTTACAGTTAAGGATTATGAAATTGAAAATTATTGTTGAATGTAGGTATTTAAATGGGATCGTTAATGTTACTAGGCTTATAAAGTCTATAACTATCATGTAGGTAAATAGCTCCACTTATAATAAAACAATAAAGAAAAAAAACCTTACACTTTTTTTGATGAAGGTATTTTTGAAAATTAAAGTAGAGCAGCTTCCATAACGCCTCAGCCTCCCAAGTCAACAACTTGTCACTGCGTTGCGTTGTGGTTTGCTAAAAACAAACAACAATAGAGAGGCTCTCTCCATACAATATCCTTTGTCAACCTTTTTATCAGGCCGACAGAAGAGCGACAACTGTGGAGTCGTTATTGATCGAATATATTTTTAATTTTTATTCGAGGAATTTGCTGAACTAGTTACTTTCTCGTTACCTCATCATATTCTCGTCTCTAACTTACATCTGTAACTGCTGACTGGCCTGTTAGTCTAGTGGTTAGTGGCCCTGACTGCTATACCGAATGTCGTGGGTTCGATTCCCACCGAGGACCAATGTTTGTGTGATAAGCACGATCATTTGTTCTGTGTCTGGATGTAATTTATCAATAATATGTATGTATTAAGAAATATATAAGTATGTTTATCAGTTGTCTAGTACTCATAACACAAGCTCTGCTTAGCTTGGGACTAGACGGCGTTCTGTGATACTTGTGAAAAATTATTATTATCGAGGTTCTGACTATTCAGAAGTGTCCATTTGTCCATGTCCGTATTTAAATTTGAGTCACTTTATTGTTCATTGAATAGGGTACTTGTACCATTTTTTTATTATTTGTCTTAAAAAAAAAAACATAATCGCAAATAGAAAGATTTTATAAAATCCGTTCAAAATTAGTCATTTAGAAACTTGTCAAATCTGGTGGAAGGAGAACCTTTCAACTATCAGAAAAAAGATCGCAAACTACAATGTGACGTCACCGCCATTTGTTTACGTGAGTAGAAAAGAGATAGCAATATATTCCCACTCTTCTTCATACAAATATTTGAAATGCTAATTGATGCTTCATTTTATAACCAACTAGCTTCTGCCAGCGGCTTTGCCCGCGTGAAAGTCAGTTTTTTCATACAAACTTAGAACCTCCGTTTCATCCCATTAGGGGGTAAATTTGAAAAAAATCCCCTCTTAGTGCTCGCACGCATAATAAAAGTAGTTTCGGCTGTGCGTTGATACGTCAGTCAGTCAGTTTCTTTTTTTATAAACATATTATATACACAGATTTGATGCGTTTTTCAAAGATAGAGTTATTTTTAGTGTTATTTTTGTGAAGTACAAAAATAAATACATACAAGTACTCATACTATTGGCAGTAAATATTATTAAACTAACTGAAGTGCATAACTTAGTCTGATCAGTCAAAAATGTTTCGTTATAATGATCGTAACAAATCGCAAACAAAGACATTATCTGATATGAATCCGTTTTGTCTGTCTGTCGGTCCAAATCAGTGCAAATATAAATACCCTTCATACACACAAAAGACTTCTAAAAGCAGACTCCAATCGATCCATCAATCAAATAAACGAATGAACGCTACATTAGCTTATTTTCCTTGTTGAAACAAAGGCAAGTGAAGATACAAATCTACCTATATTTAAAAGAATTTGACAGACAGACAGACAGTTGCCCCACCACCTATTCGACAGGACAGGAGTCAAAGTGCCCTCACCCCCATCCCTTTTTAACCGACTTCAAAAAGGAGGAGGTTATATGTTCGGTTGAATGTATGTTGTTTTTTTTATGTATGTTCACCGATTTCTCGGTCTATTGTAGACCGATATTGAATTTTTTTTTTTCGATTGAAAGTTTATGCTTCCGAGTTGGTCCCATAGAAGTATTGTTACGATCTGATCATGAACTTCGAAGATATGGAACAGATCTCCTCATAGGTTCACAGCAGAACCGTCGTAACAAGTAAAATTGCTTTGTTTATACGTGTAGCCGATGACTGACTGAAAGTAGAGGGGGAATATATCGAACTGATCTGATGATGAAGCCTGAAGTTGGGCACCGGAACTCTGTAATAAATTAATGTAATCTCAGTTAGATTTGTTTGGGATTATTAGAATTGTCATGAGATGCACTCTGGCTATAAGATATTTAAATTTGGCTGAGGGGTACTTTTTAGTGGTGGTACTATAACTAAAAAGTGTAAAATAAAAAACTTTTCAAAAAAAAAATATAACCGACTTCAAAGTAAAAAAAAACACTGAAAAATGCAAAATAACTTTAATTTCGGAAGTCGGTGTTAAATAACGAAGAGACAAAACTATTATAGACACACTGACTTCCGAAATTAAAGTATTTTGCACTTTTCAGTGTTTTTTTTTTTACTTTGAAGTTGGTTATATTTTTTTTTTGAAAAGTTTTTTTAGGAATGTTAAGTGATGAACTTTAGAACCGCTACGGGAATATTGGAAAGTGTTACTAGCCCTGAAACGCAATGGGTAACTGAAAAGACACAGCTGAATTTTAATCAGTAAAAATCTGACATGCCGTCTTGCTTCATGCAAAGAGGGTGAATTAGCTGATGATTTCTCGCCTCAAAATAAAAAAAATGGTCTATGGAGCCAGAAGGTTCTGGAGGCCGCGGAAACCACTAGGTGAGAGAAATACCGGTTGATACAGCTCGTGGGAAGCCCATGAGAAATTGTGGCGTGAAATGAGGATGAACTGATCTTGTTTCTTACTTTACATGCATCCACAATTAAGCAATTCAAATTAGGGATTAAAGTTAATGGTAAACTTTAATCCCTAACCGTTACCTTTCCTAAATTCCGGTTTACGTCCCTACAACTATTTTTTTTATTTTGTAGTGGGAAATCAGCAAATAACTTATCTCGCTCTGATTGGAGCATGACGGAGTGTCAAGCTTTTACTGGCTAAAACCTACAGTGTTCCTTCAGTTGCCTTACTCTTCGGAACAATGTTGCAGCCCTGGCAGGCACCGGGTACAGCAGGTCCCATCAAACGTTGTCATCTCTTAGAGGCTGACGTATCGAACGATGAGCTACCCATAGCTCGCCGTTTCGTTTCTAAATCTTAAATAACCGTACGAGAGTCTTTAAGTCAAGAGTGGATAGGTTACTTCTAGGCAAACGTGCTTCATCATCGGCCACATCATCGCTTACCATCAGATTAGATAGCCGTCAAAGGCAAGCCTATCCAGAATAAAAAAAAAAAAAAGACTAGCTTCTGCCGGCGGCTTTGTCCGCGTGAAGGTCGGCTATATATAGCAGACGCAAAATCGAGGTTGAAGCCAGATAATAAATAGCATATGTCCTTTCTGGGGGTTCCAGCTTACTTCTTACTTTTCATCAAAATTGGTTCAGCAGTTTATCCATGAAACAATAACAAACAGACAGACAGAGTTATTTTCACATTTATAATATTAGTATGGATAGTATGAATTGAGATATAAACGCGAACAAAGTAACGAGAAAAAACTAGTTTCCTAACATACGAATATTAAAACAAATTACATAATAAGTAATATATGATGTCAAGGTCTCATAGGCATTCAACACACTGTCTGATGAATTTGCATAATCCATATATAATTGTTTTATTCTGTACTTAAGTGACTGTGGTATCAATTGAGGTTGATTTCTTAAGTGATAGACCACTATTTATGTTTGTAATGTGTGAATTAATTGATCTGTTTGTTATCTGATCTGTGTTTGATTTGGTTCGTGTGTTAGTTGCATGTGTTGTATGAAGTAATGACTGGTATTTGAATAGCTTTGTTATAGATCTTGTGAGTTTTTTTTAGGTGGGAAATCAATGTCTTCTCTCTCTCTAGGTTGGAGAGGGTGCCTCCCACTCCGCAATAGGAAGGTTCCTTTTCGAAAGTCAACTCATGGACCTGTGTCCTTCAGTGGCCTTTTGTATTCCAAGACCACAGTAATTCTTTGAATATTTCTCGCAATCTTGTGGGTAGTGTTAACACTTGCGTATTCTGTGACGTTTAAAAATAAAACATATTTTCTTGATTTGTTTGCCTAGAATAATCAAATTATTTTTATTACTAGCTTCTGCCAGCGGTTTCAACCGCGTAAAAGTAGGTTTCTCCATACAAACTGCTAACCCCCTTTTTACCCCCTTAAGGGTAGAGTTTCGTAAAATTCGTTCTTAGCGGATATCTACACTCTATAAGGAACCTACCTACCAAATTTTAAGTTTGTAGGTGTTATAGTTTCTGAGATTTCGTGATTAATCAGTGAGTAGTATTTCGCTTTTATATATATAGATTTTTACATATACTTTGTGCAGGTAGGTATATTCGACGATAAATAATACGAGTAGCTAACAGAAGCATAATATTATATCATTGTAGACTCTGTCGCAACATACTCTTGGGAAAAAGTTGTCATAAAAGCAGCTATTCTAGAAACACTTAAACGTTTCTTACATTATTTACAACACTTCTAAAATAAATTGAAAATATAAAATAAATCTTTATACAATGGCATGTCATAGGTTTTAGTCCAGCACTTCGCTTCAAATCTGGCGCAAGCATTCAAGCTTCGCGAGTGGACGCAAGTGCACATTGTTACCTTCTGCATCAAGAATAACGTCCTATCTACAATCCATGTAACAGTAGAGTTGAGACTCTATTGCGGTTATAATAAGATTAAGTTTCTTATAACAATCGAGTGGTAGTTTCGATACATTGTCCAAATCAATAAAATTCTATCAGCTAATCTTACAGCAATCGATTTGTTGTCTTATGTTGCAACTCTAAAGATCGCTAGTCGGTTGTTTTCTGTGAAGCAGTTAAGCCTTTTCGTAGAAAATCGTAGGCTATTGTTGCGAAAAATTGATTTACGTGCAACATCTGTTAAAAGCGTTGCTGTAACGTTATATTATATTGTTGTTTAACTTGTGTTAGTATGTAGGTCGTGCACAGGTGCCTAACCAAAAGATTTGTAAGTAAGGCAATGTTTAGTGTTGTTTATTGCTTAGATAATTCACTGGGAAACACTGCGAATGCTACAAGACTGTTGTTTTGAAATTAGATTAAAATCTCTAAGCTCACTTAATGGGAACTTAATTTTAAGCACCTGATAACTTTGACATGACGACTATAATAGAAATAAGCTGTTTAAATAATGATGTTGTAATAATTTCGTTTTGTGATTATTATGTTCATTTTCTTGATAACATATTTTAACTGGAAATTTAATTTTAGTTTTTCAGCCCCCCTAGCCAAGTTACAACCGTTTCGTTTCATTTCTCTTTTCGTCGATCACCTCGAGTAGGCCACGCCTCCAATTCCTTTATTATGACGTCATCTTAACGACCAGTCACGTGGTCAGAACAAAGGAATAGGAAGCGTGGCTGACTCGAGGCGATAAACGAAAAGAGAATCGAAACGAAACGGTGGTAACTTAGCTAGGGGGGCAGTATACCTGAGCAGAGCCGCCACTAAATGGATGCCTGATGATAGATGACGCCACCAAGGCTGACCTAAGAGCAAGTGGCGAGACGACCTAGTAGACGCTTACTGCAAGAGTTGGTTCGAGGTGGCTCAAGAAAAGAATTTTAGGAAGAATTTGGGGGATGCCTTTACCCAGCATTATAGGATAATAAAAATAAAAAAACTATATACTAAAAAGCTGAAAGGTTCTGGAGTGGTGACCACATACCGGAAGACGTAGCGTTGGAAGGCCGCCCACAAGGTGAACTGATGACTTTGTTAGGGTTACGGGAGATCGATGGATTCGAGACGCACTGGGCCGTTCGTTGTGGCGACACTTAGGGGAGGCCTATGTCCAACAGTTGTCAAAGTTCGGCTGAAATGAGAAACGGCCGAAAGATGGATATAACGGTGAATTCAACACTGAGGACTAAAAACTGAGTGCGATAAGTCACTTGGGAAATATCATGATATTCATTGTAGAGAAATCTAGTAATCAAAAATTATTAAGCGATATATTGAGTAAACCAATAAGGAGACTGATATTTTTAGAAAAAAATTGTTAAATATGACGAAATAGTTGAATTTAGATATTATTAACATCATGGTAATAGTAACTAAATCTGACTTTTTTTTAACTAACAATTTTTTCCTAAAAATTTCAACTTTAAATCACTCTCATGTAAAGTTTACTCAATGACGCTTAGTAATTATTGCCTTTCAAGCGTCAATTTAAGGCCTTTTATAATAAGCTCTATATGTATTTGTACTAATTAAAAATTAGTGGTGTATGTATTAATTAGTACAACTTGTTTCACTTAGTTGGCGACTAGTGAAAAATATAATGCCCACTTGTATGACGATCTGTGGGCATCATCATTTTCATCACTGAACATTTTTAGTTTGTTATTCTTGTTTCACAACGACCTTTACAAAACAATATTAACCAAAAGGTTGTATTACAAAACTTACAAACCAGTCATAAAGAAATCCACGTCCATTCCACAAACGAAACAAACTGCCTCCTTTGCATAATTACATTTTCCTAAGCTCTCAGATATGTCATGCTTTTAATCTTTGCAGATAGGGAAAATAACATTTAGCTTTGGATTTAAATATAATCTAAGTCTGGCTTGTGATCGAGTGTGACTACTGTTTACCTAAGTTATAATATATAATTTTCCACAACTATCACACAACGCCATCTAGTCCTAAACTAAGCGGAGCTTGTGTTATGAGTACTAGACAACTGATAAACGTACTTATAAATCTCATAATTCATACATATTATAGATAAATTATACCCAGATACAGAATAAATGAGCAGTGGTGGCCAAGTGGTTACGGCCCCGACTTACGAGTTGTAGGTCACAGGTGCAAACCTAGCTAAGCACATTACTTTGTGTAATTTATTTCATCACCACTTCTGTCAAAACGGTGAAGGAAAACATCGTGAGGAAACTGGTATGTCCTAGAACCGAAAATTCAAAGACATATGACATTCACCAACCCGCAATGGGCCCGCGTTGTGGATTACGGCCCATTCCCTCTCCTAAAGGAAGGCTTGAGTTCCACCAATGGGAACATTATAAAGCTGATTATGCTATGCTACGTGCTACAGAACAAATGATCGTGCTCATCACACAAACATTTGTCCTGGGTGGGAATCGAACCCACGATCTCCGGCATAGCTGTTACATAGATGGGGTTGCTTTTAACAACATTAGTTACGCCGATGACATGGCGCTGCTGAGTCCGTCTATGGCTGGCCTTAAAAAGTTGTTGAGAGTTTGTGAGTGTTATGCCGAGGGACACGGTTTGAGATATAACACGAATAAGAATGAGGTACTCATCTTTAAAGCGGGTCACAAGTCTACTGAGAGCTACCCAACTGTCTATTTAAACGGTGGTGTTTTAAACCATGTTCGTCAATTTAAATACCTTGGGCATATTGTGACAGAGGATTTGAAGGACAATCTGGACGTGGACAGGGAGCGAAGAGCCTTGGCGGTGAGATGTAATATGTTGATACGGAGGTTCTCACGATGCACTGGTTCAGTTAAAATCACCCTTTTCAGAACATACTGTCAAGTATTTTACTCGTGTAGCCTTTGGACTAACTACACTCCGAAAGCCGTTAATGATCTTCGCGTCCAGTACAACAATGCATTCAGGATGCTGTTGGGGCTGCCTCGCTTCTGTAGTGCCTCAGGGATGATCACGGATGCCCTGACTGACGGCTTCGCTGCGGTCAGGCGCAGGCGAGCAGCATCTTTGTTGCGCAGGGTGCGAGCCAGTACCAACGGCCACCTGAGTGTCATTGCCAATAAGCTGGATTGTCCTTTTATCTGGTCCTTAAGCCAACTACATGCTCCTGTAAATACTGTCTACTAACATAGTTGTTAAGTTTTTTCTGTTACTAACATCTGGTATTTCTGTTGTGTGTTGTTTAATGTTGTGTAAATGCTGTATGTGTTACCTATGGACGTAAAGGTCCGAAATAAATGTTTATTATTATTATTATTATTATTATAGCAGTCAGGGTC
The DNA here is from genome assembly GCA_961205895.1 of Mythimna pallens. Classification (NCBI taxonomy): domain Eukaryota; kingdom Metazoa; phylum Arthropoda; class Insecta; order Lepidoptera; family Noctuidae; genus Mythimna; species Mythimna pallens. The sequence continues at coordinate 7,039,466 of OY540839.1, forward strand.
ACTGACCACTCGATCAACAGGCCAGTTGAAGTTATGTTTATAAGGTGGTGATCTTTGCTAGCTTCAGTTTTCAGTTTGTGCGTACAGGAGTGAAATTTACTGCCGGAGTTTGTGTTTCCTGTTAGCTGTAACCTAGGGGTCTTTAAGTCAAGAGTGATTGGGGTACTTCAAGGCAAGCGTGCTCCATCGTTGACTACCCTATACATAATTAAAAAAAACTATCAGGAAACACAGAATCCGGCAAGGTATTTCACTTCTTAGCTGTATGCACAATGAATGTGTTCCCAAAAACGTGTGGTGCATCACCGTTCGTTTGGTGGTCCGATGATGGAATGGTCTTGGCGGATTTAAATTATGCAATTCGGACGTACACTCTCCGAATTTCAACCAGTAGAAAACCGAAGCTAGCAATTCAGTGTTGATGCTCAAGAATTTGAAGCTAGGACCCGTCGAGTGCATCATTACCAATGATATTCTTGGTTCTTCCTTCACTCTGGCACAAATGGTTCTTAATTCATTAAGCCCCAAGCGAACGCCGGCGTTGCGTGGCAATGGGCAGGGCACACTGCTCGCTGAACAGATGGCCGTTGGGGCCGAAAGGTTCTGGAGTACCGGAAGACGCAGTGTTGGAAGGCCCCCAACAAGGTGGACCGATGACTTGTTAAAGGTTGCGGGAATTCGATGGATGCGTGACGCACAGGACCGTTAATTGTGGTGACATTTGGGGGAGGCCTATGTCCAGCAGTGGACGTCTATTGGCTGAAATGATGATCATGATTATGAACGCCGGCGTTAGCTCTCTCATTGTCTTTCTATTGTGTCTCTAATTACGGTATTCGAAAGGTTGATTATTATTAAGGTAGATAGAAAATGTGACTCTTATTGCTCGTGACTGTACAAGCAACATTACTAATTACTTGCAGCAGTTTCACCCAGTTTTTAGAAAATAGAAAAATTAGCCCAAGGGAACGCATTTACTTCCAGGAAAAGTATCTGATGTGCTATTTCAAGACATCTACTGGTGTGCCAAATTCTATCTAAATCCGTTCAGCCGTTTGCGAGTGAAGGAGTTACAAACATACACATACATTCGACCTTTATAATTTTAAGTGTGATTGAGCAATTTAATCGATGATTCAAGAATAATATTTAATCAAAACGAATTTGTAATACCAATAAATGTCGATGGCGCCACCATTCACCTCTTTTGTTAAAGAATTCCCATCAAACGAGGCTTATACATCATTATCCACGATAACAATCCGATTTTTAATTTATTCACAGCTTATAAAACTATCGATCAGTTCGCCGCCTTTCTCGATCATGATCGATTACTTGTCACCTCGTCTATAAGGCAGAGAATCGATAAAATTAAGGCGTATACTCCCTATAACATCTGGCCGGAGTTAAATGCACACATGCTCGTACTGCCGCCTGCGCCCGTATAAAGCCCCGCTGACCAGTAAAACCATTTTCTTTGCAAAATATTGATTGATTTACATATACTACGTACATTTTTAAGAATATTTAATCAGCATTTTTTTTGTGTGAACATATTTCTAAAGATCAAAGCCGTTTGATAGTAGTAGGGAAAATAAGTGAAAAAATATCATGTCCTTAAATATTTTTTTTTTTGCCAAAAGTATTGGTCATACGAAAAAAATCATATATTTATGTGTTATATACATGAATATATATTTTATTTTTAATCTTTTGATCTAGCCGTTACCGAGGAGTTGGCTTCAGAAAGTCACTGTAGTATGGGCACTGCTCCGGAGCTAGGGCCTTAATGAAAATTCCCAAGCCGCCAAATACTTAAATACAGAGCTGCATGGCGTCGTATCGCGAGAGAGCCAATGGCACAGGACTCGACCGAGACATGACCACGAACACTCTATCAAGAATGCACGGCTAAGAAGAAAGCTATACTTACAAGTAAAGTTTGTCATAATCCCCGCAGGAAGACTTACATTCCCTCTCACTCCCGCAAACCACAAAACAAACACATTTACCACTAATTTACCACTAATATTTATCAACAAATCAGCAAAAAGCAACATTTCAATAGTCCGACAATCACTTTCCTTTCTGAAGCATTCTCCTCGGTAACAGCTGGGTTACTGAAAGTCACTCTTTTATGGCTCTAAATGGGAGCAAGTGCCTTAACCAAGTACAATCGCTCGCTGTGATGTAATTGTTGTTTGTTCATTTGTCCCGACGATTTTTGGATATATTCATCATGTTGGTCAATAGGTTTGACATTTGAGAAGAAGTATCTATTGTTAACACAACAGTAATATTAAAAAGGCGAAACTTTGTTAGTGTGCACATGTGTGTGTATGCGTGTATGTTACACACACAAAATAATAATAATAATCGCTCGAGGCTCGCGTTAGGCGGCTGGTTCATGGCCTTGATTCAGAAAGTGGTGCTCCTGGACACGGCTCGTATAGTTAGCAGGTTCCTCTCTCTGGAGCCCTGACCGCCGGTAGCTTGGACTCTGTTCCCGATACCGGTGGGCTACTATTTTTTGTATTTTTAAATGTTTTTAATTTTTTATTTGAAAGTTTGAAAATATAATTTATATGATATGTTAAATGAATAAACGAAATAATAATAATAATAATTTATTTCCAAAAATACAATTTTACACAAATTATGAATATCATTATGCGGCAACGTTTCTATTAAATGAATAATGACGAGCAGTTTTAATTGATACACTGGTAATATTATTATAAATAACATACAGAGAGGTAGTAATACAGTTTTATAATACACAACATATTTTATGATATGTACTAACATTTGATTTACTGATCAGCGGTAGTCAACTAATTAAAAAATAATATTGAAATCTTATGAAACTTTGTGGGAACGCATTTAGTGTTTAGTTGCGAAATTATTAGAAGATTAGTTACTGTTGTAAAAAAACTGGTTAAGTGTGATTAGGACTCACACACCGAGGCTTCAATACAAAGTTTCGTATGACACTTACTTTTAGTGACTTAACCTCACCCGTGTTCCTTGACGTACCCTCTGAGTTCTAGGGCTGCTCCTCTTTTGAACAATCTCGCAACCCTGGCTGGCATCGGAGCTAGCGTTGCCAAGTGTCGCCATTTGCGTGGGAAGTCCCCATTTTCGGGGGTCCAATGACACACCCTGATACTTTACTAACCTCCTTAGTCTGTTAGATCGCTAACTTTGACGGATAAAACGCCATCATCATCCTATATGTACGCTGTTGATATATTTTTTGCTTTCACATTTCACCGCTTTGATCTATCAAACTTATATGCTTTTAAGTCTCGTACTTCTGTATGAATGTTGAAAATAAATCTGAGCCTTTCTGAGGTTAAGTAATAAAAATTTTAAATTTTGAGGAAGCGGTCTCATGTAGCTTTAAAACACGTGACTTAACAAAATACATAGCATTATTTCAAATCGCAGCTAGTATTAATCTTCGCGGGCTTGCGACCGTCTGGTAACCGTCCGGACCGAGCCCAAGTCGTCAACGGCACGTACTGTTCTACACGCGCGTCAAGGAGATGTCAGCAAACCAACAGGGTCAAAGCCTATTGGGGCCCAGGGTCTGACTCTGAAAAGAAAATTCGTCCCTGGTACGATTACCAGGGACGAATCTTCTTTTCAGAATCAGACCCTGCCTTGCCTATCGAGGCAACGAAGGAACAGGAGTGGGTTTTTAGTCAGTAAAAGTCTGAGACTATCTCACGCTCCGCCCAAGAGCGGGGGATGTCATAAGATGATTTTCCCACCGAAAAAAAAGCAAGTATTAATCTTCCTACCACCAAACCTGACTTATGCAATGTTAGAACTTCACAGACGTTATGTGTATGCATACACGTTTCCAAAACTATCACAATTAAATCGACACACATAATTAATTATCGATAAAAAACGTGATTCAAAACCAAGGCCGTTACCTCCATAGGTTCCGTTACAATTAAGTTTACGTTACACAAAATAAATATTTATTTACACAATTAATAACCAGATTCTAAAGGAAATTATCGTGAGAAAATCCACAAGCTAATAATAAATTTTGAACATTTGTAATAGTGTGATAGGTCACGCCATCTGTCGCGCAAGCGAGAACTACCGTTTTGAGGTTAATAGACTTAAAACCTTATGATAATGATGAATGGGTCTTAATTGGCGTGTGATCATCTTTTAAAATAGTAGCCTGGGCTTTTCCTATTAGTCAGTGTTGATAAATACGGAAATATTGGAACAAAATGACAATTCCTTTGATTTACGACAGTTGGTAGCATTTGCTTGCATAAATACAAAGTTTTATCATCGTTAACATTTAGAAAACCAATCGGGTTTTATTTACTACTTACCTACTATGAAAGAAACAAATAAGTTATTAGGTATAAACCTAAATCGACCTTATTGCACTACATAATCATCGAACAAACGATTGGACGATAACATAACAGGAATAATTCCTGGGCAAACCGATTAAACATTCAAAATTAAAATTCGCAAGCACATTCGTAAGAAATTGGCAGTAGTATCATCATAGATAACCAGTGTGTGAGCAATCGCAAGAGATCATCATCATCATCATTACAGTCGAAAGACATCCACTGTTGGACATGGGCCTCCCCTAGCATCGCCACAACGACCGATCCTATGCGTTTCGCATTCACCGCCCTCCCGCGACTCTCACCAGGTCGTCGGTCCACCTTGGGAGAGGCCTTCCAACGCAACGTCTACCGTTAATTTATACACCAATACAATACACTCAGGCTATGAAATACTTCTCCAATTCTGTGTCATTCGGAAACGTATACTAATTTTAATCTAAATGTATAAATATTTAAGTTTCTTATAATAAAAAAATGTTTTAAAAAATAAAATAAAAATTGTCCAATCGACCTTACTTATTGTTTTGTTTTTTATACATCTTGGGTTTTGGCCTTAAAGTTCCATCATAATAATGATGCTGTATCTATCCAAAGTTGGACTACTTAAGATGTGACAATACACACGCACGCTCCGATTCCCTTTAGAGGATTAATGTCACAACCGTTACCCGATGTTATGTTATTAAAATAACAAGTAATACTACAAGTTGTAAAGAAACTAGTTTCGTACTATTGACTAATTTATTACCTAACCTCGCAAGGTTTATTTTTATTAGAATAGCTTTGATTTAGTAAGTACCTGTTAAGTGAAGTTATAGCGATGAAATCCGGCCAAAGCCGCAGGGCACGGCTAATATTTATATTATAATTGTGTTACCCAATGATCGGTTTCACGGGCTACTTGGCAACTACTATTGATTTCTCACAATAAATTATTTTAGTGCGAAGTAGAGCAGCTTGCCTTGCGTTAACACTTAATCTGGTAGCTACAGTGTGTTTCAATTTAACTAGTTTAACTAGAATACAATATAATTATCTTGTTCTAAAAATAAGTTACTGAGATTAAGATCTATAATTAAAGCTAGGTTGTTAGCAAGGAAATCAGTTGTCACATAGGTGACAAAACAATTTAAATTGATCTTTGCTAATCAATGACCTGTTTTTTTAGATTAACAATAAATGTTGCAATATTCTTAATATTGAAACATCATAACACTGCAACAGTGTGTACCTATGTAAAATAAGAATAATAAATGGTACCTACTTATCTCTGTCTATGTTAATTATTTAATATGAAACAACTAGACTGTAAAGAGTTTTTTTTTTGTTTTTAATATTAAATATACTGAGCAGATTATAACTTTTTTTTTGAAAAAACTTTTAGATTTCACCAATCCACTTTCTATTTTAATTTATGGTCCTGTTTTTGACAATTTATGTATGCCATTAAATAAACTAATATTCGCTACTACAACTTTTTAACTCGTCTTTATCGATTAAGTAATATTTAATGCTTCGTCAAGACCGGTGCTAGTCTTTACAAAAAACAAAAACTAGTTACAAAAAAAAAAATAAGATGAGTTTTTTAACTAAGATATACCTACATTTATTATGGGCTTGATTTCCTGGAATTCGCACTAGAATCCTTAGTGTCGTGAGGCAAAAGTAAAAAGTTTTTTATTTCACATAGGCCTACATGGGCACTTATAAAACGTCTACGTGAGATCTAGGCTTCTTTGTACGTTTATTTTTGTTCCTTTTATTATTATTGTAATTAGTTACATTTTAGTGTCTTATCTGTTCTATTACTGTATACCTACATTATTTGTAATATTAGTTTATTTAGGTAGACAGTTATGGTTTTTCCTTTAAGAGGATCGTTGACAAAGTGACATTCAGTTAGCAATCGTCATATGCTATCCATATGCTACCTAAATGTCATTATTTTTTTAAAGAGTTATCGTGATCCTGGAGTGCAAAGGGTAATTGAAGGAACACAGGTGAGTTATAGTCAGTCAGACACTCCTCCTCGCTCCATCCCGAGTGGAAGAAGTTATTTGATAACATATCACCTCAAAAAAGCAAAGGTACTGGGACAGACCGTTGTCAGTGATAATATATCACATTGTAACCCCAAGTTCTTAACCCATATAATATCTCCAAAATATTCAGTAACGTAAAGATATCTTGTTAAAAAACAAAAAATAAATAATCAATAAAAATACAGTTGGCCATAAAAATAATTTCCGTCACATCATCATTCATAAAAAGAATGTACTGTACTTCTACAGCACGTATGTCCGTTTAAAAGTCTCCCACATACCGTCTATACATTTTCACACACTCTATACATACACATATGCGCCCACATCCCGCGTCAGAAAGTGGACGCTCCTCGTTGCGCAAGCGCAAAACAATCGAGAGTTGCGAACATATTAGATAACTGGTTTTTTGTTTGATCCATAGAGTTAGGAATGTTTAGAAGAGGGCAGACAAATTATAAATTATTATAGGTTGCTGGACTCCGCATTAACTCTCATATCGGGACCGATTAAGTTTATAAGAAAAGCTCACTAAACAAAAGTAGACCGTCATCAAAGTAGTGGTAATTGTAAGGACCAAGACCGAAGCGTCGGCGTGTAGTGTTCCAGACGCGCCTGAAAAATATGGCAGCAAAACTGAAGGAGCTAGGGTTGCGAGAATATTTAGAAGGACACACGTAGGTATTAGTCAGTAAAAGTCTGAAACGCGCTGCCGCTCCATTCTACAACGGGAAAAGTAGTTTAATGACTTCCTACATGAAAAAAGACCAAGACGAAATACTTTTACTCCGGTCGTATATTCTTGTAGGATAATTTTCGCCTTTCACATGAAGAAAACTGCTTGTTGTTAAACGTTATTAACAAATTTGCCTATAAATCAACATCAAGTAAAAGGATACCAATAATCCAATATATTGCCTTGTCCAAGTTCTGTTCAAGTAACACAATACACAGTTATTTTTCACGTTTACTGTTTGAGAGTGAAAGTTAAAACTATTTGCAATCTTCTCATTGGGCATTTTCAGTAGCTGCACAGACGAATTATTTGACGTCCGTATCTACAAAAAAAAATATCTCAGTATTTGAAGTCGATGTTTTGGTTCTAGGACATGCTGGTTTCCTCACAATGTGTTCCTTTATAGTTTTGTCTGGGACCGCGTGGTGGATTACGGCCCATTCCTTCTCCTAGAGAGGAGGCTTGAGTCCCAGCAGTGATATAATTAATTGATCCCTTTTTGGTTTTGGAGTAGGAAATCATTAAATAACTTCTCTCGCTCTGGTTGGATCGAGAAAGAGAGTCAGATTTTACTGACTAAAATCCACCCGTGTTCTTTCAGATGTCCTATGCGTTCCAGGGCTTCGGTGTCTCTTTTGAACAATCCCGCAATACAATAAATTGATCCTTCCATTAACTTTTGTAGCACAAAAAGTCTTTCCGCAGAGCAGTGGTAGGCCACTGACAACGGCCTCGACTTACGAGTTGTACTTACGTTGCGGGTTCAAACCTAGGCAGGCTCATTACTTTTTGTCATTTATGTCATCACCACTGTTCATGCATGTTGACATGACATGTTGCACTCACAAATTCGCACTGGGCCCGTGTGGTGGATTCCGCCCGCTCCCTCTCCTAGAGTCCCAGCAGTAAGAACATTATAAGGTTGATTTATGCTTGTATGCTTATACTAGTCGTTCCTAACTCTGTATTCCCAAACAGAAAGTGTACCACTCCAATCTATCGCAATCTGCCTAATTGATTGTTATGATTAGTTATATTTATTGGTCTAGTATTATATGAAGCTATAATATACGTGTCGATAGTTATGGCAGCACCACTAACACCACTTTGTATGTACCCATACATTATCGTCTGAACTTAATGCGATTGATATTTTAAAGTCATTTGATATCGAAACGTTAAAGAATCAATCAGTTGGTATTTATGACTTCATTTGAAATGGGTTCTAAGTGAAATTTTGATTTGAAATAACTAGTTTTTTTTTTCAAATCAAATTGATATTTTGTTTGACCAACCAATAAATAAAGTAAGGTTGCTTCTTATTATCATTATATAAAGTTTCGGGATGGCATTGCTATATTGACCTATTATTAATGTCTAGAAAGGATTAATTTAAAGACGACAAGTGCCGTAAAGTCGGATTACTTTGGGTCAACCTTGTCTATCCTTAGTTACAATTGGTTAATAAGCTGGAGCCAAAGTTATACTTCAGAATCCAAATAATGTACTGTAGGTATGAAAGAAGAATATATTTCACAAAGAACTAAAAAATTGGCATTAACAATAGAATAATGAACTCGTTAAAAATGAAAAGATAAGGATCAAACTCACAAGACAAGCAATGGATCGGATGACGAGCAATGCGTCGGACGACGAACAATGGCTTATTGGCCGTCCAACCGCTGGCCGTCCGAAAAAATCCGTCGATGATTTGAGGCGCACTTGGATCACACCGTGCGGGTTGTCCGACGTCGCGTGTACTGTTCCAAACGCGCCTCAAAGAGATTAGACTGGCCGGTTGGTCTAGTGGTTAGGGGTCCTTACTGCTATGCCGAATCGACGGTTCGATTGCCACCCAGGACAAATGTTTGTGTGATGACCACGATTATTTGTTCAAAAAAGATATATGTAGCAAAACATAGAGGACTAGCAGCCGATGCCCCCTAGGGCCAAAAGGATTTTTAAAAAGAGTTACCGTGGCTCCAGAACACAGGCATTAAGTCCGCCTTACTCTGCCTTTTGTATTGCATGAAGTTTTAATAACTAGCTATATAACTGAAGAATACAGGTGGGATTCAGTCAGTAAAATTCTAACGCGCAAGAGAAATCATTTAATAACTTCCCAACACAAAAAAAGATCAAACTCAGAACTTCTGCTTCCTGGACTCCAGACTTCAAATTAACGCTCAAAGTCAAAGTCAAAGTCAAAATTTTTTTATTTCACATAGGCCTACATGGGCACTTATAAAACGTCAGAAGCTAGTGCACGGTTCCAAATTGGTCGTTTCCTATGGAGAAGAACCGGCAAGAAACTCCATAACGCTACAGCTAAAGTCGTGATTCCACAATAACTGTACAGCTAAACTTTAAATACGTGTAAAGTATCAATATGATTACTGGCATGATTACCTATAAAAGATAAGTACAAGGAATCCTAATTAAACCGAACACACAATGCATGCATCTACACTTCAATGCTCATTCAATCGTGACCACTCGTCATGGTTATTAAAAAGTTTTCAAGTATTATGGGTACCTAATATTTACCTGCTTATAGTACTAATAAGTTATACGTGATGCTAATGTTAAGTAACAATAAGTAACCTCTGATCCGGGATGCTGAGGTTTTAAGTCAAAACTTATTTTGATAACGCAAAAAGTTCGATTGTGTACTTGGGTGGCTAAAATGCTGCATACGTAATTTAATTGTTCAACAAAATGGTATTTATTTATTTCAGGAATTAACCCATAGAAACATTATTAAATTAAATTGTTACATCATAACAGATAAATTAAATAAAATAGATTACACCAATTATTGAATTACATTAATAAGTAGAGCGGATATGTCTTCGAATTTTTGGTTCTAGCATACCAGTTTTCTTGCAATGTTTTCTAAACTACACAAATTATAGCACTTGCTTGCGCTATGCTTGTAAATAAATGTGCCTCTACCTGCAAATCTCTGGGAAATTTTCCTTACACTAGCAGAAAACTACAAGCAAAAATATTACACTCAAAATACTAGCTACTTCCAAGTCCGACCACTTTTCTTTCAAAATAAAAATCTTCTAAGAGCCATTGACATAGTTTTTTAGTTTTTTATAAAATTATGAGTTTTTCATTTTTTATGATAGCACCAAAGTATCTACAATAATATTCAGCAGCATTTTAATGCCCGTAAAGTAACAATAAGTTTCCAATGTTATTATAATGAGCTGTTAATTAATATTATAGTTACGCATCAGCTAATTTAACAATACTTGTCAAAACTAGTTATGTAATGTAACAAACGCGAAATAATGAAAAAAAAAAAATGAACATCCTGTATTATTGTTTTTGTTTTAAATGGAAAAATAAATTATTATTACGTAAGATTCGCGGGAGTCTGACGGATACGAGACGCAAAAATCGTTATGGCTACACTTGAGGGAGGCCTATATCTAACAGTGGACGTCTTTTGGCTGAAATGATGATGATGATGATAAAAAGCCACCTGTCATCCATCAAAGGTTCCTAGGTATTTAATTGTAGATAGACCACTAAAGTCTTTTAGACCACTTAACGATCGAGGTAACGATGTAGGTAAGAATTAGGCCTAGGTGGTAATTGTACCACCTAGGCCTAATTCTTACCTACATTTTGATGCACTGGGGATAGTTTTGGAGCCCCTCAAAAAATCCCTGAATCGAAGGATTGGACGGCTCGAGGCCGACCTGGCCGGTCTTCGGGGCGCTGGCCCTGAGGTAGCGCCAAAAGAGGGACGCAAGCAGGGGCAAAATCGGTCCCAGACCCAGTCCCAGGTGGAGAGCGAGGTGCTGACCCTGCTGCGGCAAGAGCTGGCTGCCTTCCGGCAGCAGCAGCAGGAGCAGCAGCAGCAGTTCCAAGAGCGGGTCCAGCGGCAGTTCGCTGTCCTAGAGGGCATTGTGCTGCGCCCCGCGCTTGCGGCCTCCGGCCAGAAAAGGGCGGTTTCATACGCCGCCGCCGTCGCGGCCACGGGTGCTGCGCCTAAGGCGGGCCCGTCTGGGCAAACTAGGCGCGAAGCCGTGGTTTCGGAGCCTGCGAGGCCGGTCCCGACAGCCAAGCAGCAGCAGCGGCAGGGGAAGCCTACTCCTTTCCCGAAAGGCAGAGAGGTGCCTGCCACTAAACCAGCGAGACCTCCTGCGGTGACGGCGACTAGGCCACGCCTGCCGCCTCCCCTGCCTGAAGAACCCTCGGCTGGCGCCGAATGGACGGTTGTCGGCGCCAGCAGGAGGGCGGGCAGGGCGACTAGGGCAGCCAAAAAGCGCGCGCGGCGACAGGAGCGCAAGAAGCGGGCCATGGCAGCCAGACTTCGCGCCCCGAATTCCGCAGCTGTAGTGATCACACTACAGCCAGCTGCGGAAAAGAAGGGCGTGAACTATGACATGGTCATGGCGAAGGCAAAGCAGGCGGTGGTGGATCACCTCGACGAGTTCGGAGCCTCTGAAGGCTTCCGAATGAGGCGCACCGCAACCGGGGCCCGAATATTGGAGGTCCCTGGTGCGGACAGTAGCTCTGCGGCAGACGCCCTGGCCGCAAGGATTAGGGCGTCCATGGATGTCGAGGAGGTCCGAGTGTCCAGGCCCATTAAGTGCATAGACATGCGGATTATGGGCCTGGATGACTCCGTTAGGGTGGACGAGGTGGTGGCCGCCGTCGTCAGGACGGGAGGGTGCCACGCCGATCAAGTGCGGGCGGGCACCATCCGTGCTGACAGCACGGGCATGCGAGCCGTTACGGTTAGCTGCCCCGTGTCGGCGGCCAAAGCCATCACGGGAGAAGGCCGAAGGCTCTTGGTGGGCTGGGTCTCCGCGCAGGTAAAACTGCTGGAGCCCAGACCTCTGCGGTGCTACCGATGCCACGTGGGGCACCACGTGGGGGCCCACTGCACCGCGGAGGTGGACCGCAGTGACCGCTGCTACCAATGCGGTCAGGCTGGTCACAAGGCCGTCGAATGCCATGCAACGCCGCACTGCTACGCATGTGCGGCGGCAGGCAAGCCGGCCGACCACCGGGCTGGGAGCAGGTCCTGCGACCCCCCCGCCAAGGCCAAGGGCAAGGTACGGAGGCCCGTTCACCCGGACGCACTCACCGCCGCAGCCGCAGCCTTGGCTGCCGCCGCTGTCGCCGCCGCACCCGCCGCGGCAGGGCCCTCACGGGGGGCTCGGGAGGAGACTGTAATGGACTGTCGATAACTCCATTACGTCTCCTCCAGGCGAACATCAACCACTGCGCCCTCGCTCAGGATCTGTTGCTCCAGAGCATGGCGCAGTGGTCGATCAATATCGCCGTGGTCTCCGAGCCGTACTATGTCTTGCCCAGGGGAGACTGGGTGCAGGACCTGGACGGCTCGGTGACCCTAATTTCGTCGGCCGCCGCCGGTACCCCGACCGTCGAGGCCATCACGAGGGGACGGGGTTGCGTGGCAGCACGGTTCGGGGACATTGCAGTGGTGGGCGTCTACCTGTCCCCGAATAGATCTCTCGGCGATCTTCACATTTCCCTAATGGAGCTGAAAGCCGTCGTCGCTGGGTTTGGTTCCCTCCCCGTGGTCGTGTGTGGGGACTTCAATGCCAAGAACTTGACTTGGGGTTCCCGGTTCACGAACCAACGGGGTCGGATGGTGGAGGACTGGGCCCTGGAGACAGGCCTGGTCGTCCTGAACCGGGGTTCTGTCCCCACGTGTGTGCGGATGCGGGGTGACTCCGTGGTGGACATCTCGTTCGCCAGCCCCGCTCTGTCGCCGCGTGTCGTCGACTGGTGCGTCATGGAGGGAGTGGAGACGTACTCCGACCACCGGTACATCCGGTTTGACGTCTCCGCCCAGACCTCGACCGTGCCGGTCCGACAGAACCCTTGTGGTCCGCGATGGGCGCTGAGGCAGATAGACCGGGAGCTACTCCTGGAAGCCGCGACGGTACAGGCCTGGGTGCAAGCACCGGATAGGCCTGTCGATATCGACGTCGAGGCAGAGTGGTTCCGGGAGGCCATGTCGCAAATCTGCGACGCGGCAATGCCCCGAGTCCGTCCAGGACGTGCTCAGCGCCAGGTATACTGGTGGTCGCCGGAGATTGCGGCACTGCGCAACGCGTGCAATGCCGTGCGACGCCGGTATGCCAGATACCGCAGGCGCCGCATCCGTCCACCGGATGCGGAGGCCAGAGAGGCGGAGCTGTACGAGGGATACAGAGTGGCAAAGCGCACCCTCCGTGCGGAGATAAGGCGGGCCAAGCTCGAGGCCCGCAACGTGTGGCTGGGGACTCTGAATGGGGACCCATGGGGACGCCCCTACAAGGTAGTGCGGGACAAACTCCGCCCCTGGGCTCCCCCGCTGACGCAGAGTCTCCGGCCCCAGCTTGTGGAGGGTGTGGTGAGCACTCTGTTCCCTATGCGTGGGGAACACTCTCCCCCGCCCATGGCTCCGCCACCAGCGGTGTCCGACGCGGACCACGATGGCGACGACGACGACAACGCTCCAGAGGTGACCGAGGTAGAGATGAGAGTGGCGGTACGAAGGCTGAGTGCCAAAAATACCGCCCCAGGACCCGATGGCTTGCCTGGGAAGGCCTGGGTTCTGGCCATGGAGGCTCTCGGGCCTCGACTAAGAGGGCTCTTCAGCGCATGCATGGAGAGGGGCCAGTTCCCACTTCGCTGGAAGACGGGGAAACTGGTCCTCATCGCAAAGCCAGGGCGCCCTGCGGACTCTCCGTCCGCGTACCGGCCCATTGTGCTGCTCGACGAGGTGGGCAAGCTCTTTGAAAGAGTGATTGCAGACCGCCTCGTCGCGCACCTAACACGGGCGGGGCCGGATCTGGCGGACGGCCAGTTCGGCTTTCGCAGGAGGCGCTCCACGGTGGACGCCATCATGCGCGTGCGAGCTCTCACGACGGGGGATGCGGTGTCCCAAGGCAGGTGTGTCGTGGCGGTGTCTCTGGACATCGCCAACGCCTTCAACTCCCTGCCTTGGAGTAGCATTAGGAGGGCACTCCGGTATCACCGGACGCCCGACTACCTCTGTCGTGTGGTCGAGGCTTACCTGTCGGACAGGTACATCATCTACCCTGGTCACCAGGGAGAGTGGGAACGTCGAGAGATGTCGTGCGGTGTTCCGCAGGGATCGGTACTAGGGCCGCCCTTGTGGAACATCGGATACGACTACGTGCTGCGCGGAGACCTCCCTGGCGGGGTCAGCGTGGTCTGCTACGCAGACGACACGCTGGTCCTGGCGCGGGGAGAGTCGTACCAGGCGGCGGTCGAACTAGCGACACACGGGGTTGCGACAGTCGTAGGCAGGATCCAGGAGTTGGGACTCGAGGTGGCATTGCACAAGTCCGAGGCCATGTGCTTTCACGGCCCTCGGAACGCGCCACCACCGGGTTCCCAGCTAACGGTAGGAGGAGTCCACATCGGCGTCGGGTCAACGATGAAGTACCTGGGACTCGTTCTCGACAGCCGATGGGATTTCGAGGAGCACTTCCGACGTCTGGCTCCCAAACTGAATCGGACTGGGGCTGCCCTCGGGCGGCTCCTGCCCAACCTAGGGGGTCCAGATGCCTCCTGCCGGAGGCTCTACGCGGGAATCGTTCGGTCCATGGCCCTCTATGGCGCACCAATATGGGCGCCGGCGCTGCGGAAGCAGCCGGCGGCCCGGCTGAACGCATGCCAGAGGGTCATGGCCATACGGATGGTGCGAGGTTACCGGACGATTTCCCGCGAAGCGGCGAGCCTCCTTGCCTGCCAGCCACCATGGGATCTGGAAGCAACAGTCCTTGCTCTCATGCACGATCTACGCATGGAGATGCAACGCCGGGGCGAAACTCCGCTGCCGCGACAAATCGAAGCATGGCGGACGGAGCTCCGGCGGGTTCTCATGGTGAAATGGCGACAGCGACTGTCGCGACCCAGTGCTGGGCACGCCACAATTATGGCAGTGAGTCCCCTCTTTGAGGCGTGGTTGGAAAGACCTCACGGCGTCCTCACCTTCCGCATGACGCAGGTTCTCACCGAACACGGGAAGTTCGGGAAGTTCCTGCACCGAATTCGTGCGGAAGCGACGCCCGGGTGACGCCACTGTGTGGACCGCCCGGAGGACACGGTGGAGCACACGGTGGAGGTGTGCCCCGCTTGGGAAGAGCAACGCCGTGTCCTCGTGGGGGCGATCGGCGGCGGCGATCTCTCGCGCCGGGCTTTGGTGCAGGCCATGGTCCGGAGCGAGGAGGAGTGGCAGGCGGTCGCCTCCTTCTGCGAAGCAGTGATGCAAGCAAAGGAGGCGGCCGATCGCGTGAGGCAACGGCAACGGTCCTCACGCCCCAACCGCCGCCGGGATTCCGATCCCGATTTCCGGCCACCGTAGGCGTGGGCTTGCGGACGGCGGGCAATGGGTGGCCCGCCGTCCGACCGTCCGGTAACCGTCCGGACCAAGCCCAAGACGTCGACGGCGCGTATTGTTCCACGCGCGCCTCAGGGAGATGTCAGCAATTGTAGGGGCCCAGCAGGGTCGAAGCCTACTGGGGCCATGGGTAGTGTGAAAACGAAACCCGGACCCTGGGACGAAGGCAACGAAGGAACAGGAGTGGGTTTTTAGTCAGTAAAAGTCTGACACTATCTCTCGCTCCGCCCAAGAGCGGGATTTGTCATAAGATGATTTTCCCACCTAAAAAAAAAAAAAAAAAAAAGCCTACATTTTGATACTACATACATTCCCAAAAAGAATTTTGTCCAGAGGCTAGACTTTGATCAAGGTCACAGATTCTTTTGGGTTTATTCTTGACCACAAAGCTATGAATCTTGATGTGTACCTCAGACAGTCTGACCCACGTATTAGTTTTTTGGCGGCAGTCCGTCTGCCTAGTCTACCGCCAACAAGTAACAGTTACTTTTTAAAGTTTTTATCGTAACGGGTCTGGCCACATTTTACTGTGAATAATTTTAGCTGATCCTTTGATTAGATGACCTCGTAAAATCGTAGACTGATAAATGACTTTATTATTTTGAGAAATAAATGCTTAGAAGATAGCATACGTCATTATTTTTTTCTTGAGTTGGAAAATCATAATGTACTTATAGCTTCGGTTGCTTTAGGTGAAGCGAGAGAGCCTGTGTTCTTTCAGTTGACCTTTGAATTCTAGGGCCGTGGTTACTCTTTCGAATGTTCACGCAGCTCATAAGATAATGTGCATAATATTCCACTACTATCACACAACGCCATCTATTCCCAAACAAAGCAGAGCTTGTGCTATAGTTACAAGACAACTGATAAATATACTTACGTATTTCTAAATGCACACATATTATAGATAAATTACACCCAGACATAGAACAAATGATCGTGCTCATCACACAAAAACATTTGTCTTGGATGGGATTCGAACCCACGACTTTCGGCATAGCAGTCAGGGCCACTAACCACTAGACTAACAGGCCAGTCGACAGCATAATTGATACAGATACACAACGAACCAAACGGTTCTTTTTTTTATTTCGCCTATAGTTTCCTAGAGCCGGGCAAAGGCCTCTACCAACTTCTTCCAGGTATCTTTTTCTCGAGGCACCTCGAACTCAGACACCCACTTCGTGAAGACTGTTATCCAGCAATCAATATGGAAGCGGCTGACATGACCCACATGCATATTGACGTGACCTCCAACAGTGCTATTAGTTTTAGAAAATCGAATCCAATCCAATATAAATGGAAAAATTCAAGGGAAAAATCCAGTATCTTTCTAGGCTTTTTCCAGATTCGATATGCAGTCGCTCCGTGTACAACAATGGTATTCAGATGCACTAGACTGGAAGCCGACCCCAAAAATTGAGACAAATCTAGGATATAGATACAATTGTGGATTAAAACATGCCTTGCGAACATAATTATAATAATAACGTACTCGCTACTATGCAACTACGCTAAGAAACTAAATACATTTTGTTTATTTGCTGGAAATTTGCATTAATTTCTTTTATATTTCTAATGTATTGTCCTAATGGTCTAAAACCATCCTTCCAATACTTTTTCTATATTGGTTTTGGGCATAAGGGTTGGAGGGTTTCAAAGTCTATAACGGATATTATAGACAGAAACAATTATATCTGGATTTTAATGAAAATTTTTGTACAACGAAATTAATTTAATACGAAATCATGGATATCCAAGAGAAAGCCTGTAGTTTATAGCATTTGAGATTATATGTAAGGTATCATGTTCATTTCCCTTCACGATGTCAGTAACCCTACAAATGGCACCAATCAAACCTGCGTGTAGCAATATGTGAGGGTTAAAGATCAGGTCTACGATAGGCGATGGGGTTTAACGGGCTATCGAATATAATAATGTCTGTAAAACAATGAAACGAAAAGCTTATAATCTAGCGAATGATTGCCAAATTTAAGTCTTTGGGAATGTTTTTGTGAACCCTCATATCGCTGACTAAATAGTTGTGCAGAAACAGGATCTTATCTTCAGAGGAATTAAGTGACAAGTTTTATCATCAGATTCAGACAGCTACTGCTGGATTCGTATCAGTTAGTTACGTGTGAATCCAGCCCCAAAGATATAAAATAATTGGTAGGTATCATACTGTTGTAATATGGTTTTCAAAAACCCACTCCTAGGAATTCTTCAGCTCATATCTAGACAGGTGTTAAACAAGGATATTACAATGTAAAATAAAAGTCAAAACACTGTTCCAACTCATCACATAAGCAATCGAGCGCACATTAATTCTTCATTCATGATTGACAGCTGATGTTTCTATACTCTCCTATGTCAGCGCACAAATATTAATCGTTCATCGATATTGTACCAAGCATCAATATTATTTCCATCTACAACTAATAAATTAGCCTTACGGCTTATTTTTTGGTTTCAAATTGAGATGTTACATTGTAATAAATCGTCTTTTTCGTACAGAAAAAAGATAGCGTCGATCATGTTTGTAGTGGCTAAAAATATGGCTTTAATGTCAGTAATTATGTCAAGTGCTTACTTATTTATGACCACCTATTTAATGGATCCGTAAGAAACTGTCTTTAAACCGATTATCATAAAATTAGAAGGGAAAATATTGAAATTAACGTAACTGTAACTAAGAACGTCAATGCTTATTTTCAACTTCACGCTCTCATAACAAAAAGCCTTGAAAAAACAGTAAAGCAAACATTTGAAGCGCTTCGGAATATTAACAAGCGTTGTGGAGCTCTTGACCTCTGCGAAACATTTCGTATTGTAATCATTGTACACCTGATTGAAGAATACTTGTAATAAATTAGAGACTGCTTGAGATGTCAATGACAATTTTGAAGCATTGCTCATTAGAATGGTAGCGTTGTGTAACCTGGAATGAGTTAGTAGTTCACTAAACAATATTTAAGAATGAAAGTAGGCATTATAAGCAAAACTAGGTTAACTAGTTGAAAGTGTCAGACGATTAAGATGATTGAAAGTGCTAAGTACCATTACATAATTTTGAAAGGTACATATAAAACAATGCATGTTATTTTGCAGCAGATTTTTTTAGATATTGATAAACAAGATACTATAGAATTGAAAGAACAAAACAGATCATAATCGGAGATTAAAACAGGTGGTGATAAATACAAGAGAAGAGTGAATGCTAGTGTAGAGAAGAATGAAGAAGAAAATGGGTTGACCCCAAGTAACATAGCACAAAGACATGAAGATGATGATTAGGAGGTTAGAACAAACGTTTTGCTTAATTCAGTTTTAGCCATACTCTCGTAGCAACGCTAACAACTTTAAGACATTGCAAACACATCATATAGATCTTTCACACATCCCACAAGCTCATCACATATACCTACATATTTGGTGTTATGTAGGTGGCATTAGAAATAGTGTACATTCTGTACAAGTTAAGTAAAGTTCGTACTTGACAATGCGCCTGAGTGCTCTTGACAATCGGTCCGAATTACGACACGAATGAGCCTCAGACAAACAAAATTTTAGGTCCGTTTGGAAGTAAAAAGTACCGTTAAATAAATATTGACTCGGAACATCTGTCGTTTGAATGAAATTAGAAATTGGCTAAGAACAATAGTTCTGTTGACTGATGACCATTTGAGGCAAGCTACTAAGTTGGTTTGAAGATGCTAATTAATGTTAAGTGGTTGGTGAGATAACAATACAAAAGGGTTCTTACTTTTCTTGCTGTTGTTTTACGCAAATTCTTTATTCCAAATATGGCTAGATGTAACCGACTCAGGAAAGCTAAATTACTCTATGTTAAACAGAATAAAGTAAGTTTGTTTGAAAAACGAGTCCATTATTTTCTTAAAAACGTCACTTCCTCTCAAAACGTTAAAAATGCACAAGTAGCCAAATACACTATCTATGACACTCAAAATTGAAATACGAAATGAATATGCGTCGTCGAGTAAATACAGCAACTATGGACGCTAATCAAACAAGACAACTTGGTGTGTGTCCGAACTATCGTTACGGTGGTCCAGCAATTGTGTGGACCACCTCAGTTGTCGCGTATTGTGCACAAGTTTGTTTTCCTTTGTTTATGGAACTTTCACAATTAACCCGTACATGCGAAAGGTATGCCACAAAAGACCTTTGGACTTAGACAAAGTTTGTTGACTGTACTTTTCGTTTGTCAAACCCTTATACGGAGTACTATTACAATTTCATCTCCATATACTCGATTAATATCAAGTGAAATCGTGAAAGTGGATAATGAATCGCGTATTATTGTTGTTGCAGTATGAAGGAAAGGAAAACCTGTTGAAATTATTCATTCAAATGAAAACTGTCTAGGTAACTTGATACTCGAGACAACTCCTTTATTATGTGGCAAGAATACATGCGAAGATGAATATGTTATTTGTGAGAGAATAAAGTAAAGTCATGATTGTATTAATATTAAATATCCTATATATTTTTCCTTTTATATCCCAAAAATATAAAAGGGGTAAAATATATAATACTTATAGACTATATTTATATATATTTCTTTGTAGTATGAAGGTGATGAATAAAAATAATTATTATAATTGTATGAGTTAGTGAAAAGTCAATTTTAAGTCAGATTTAATAACATTTTTACCGCCCTTTGAAATCTCTTACTTTCGTTAGCTATTGGGAAATGTAGTTGTGCTTATAATAGGTCTCCTTTTCTATACTCATAGGATTCATTGCATTATACTTCTGCCTTTATTCTGATATACTTATGGTTAGCGAAGCATGTCTGCTCAGATCTTCATTCATCATTAACATCATCCATTTTCCTTTTGGCTAATTTCTTTGTCTGTATATCGAATCAACTTTCATCATCACATTCTTTTTCATCGTGTTAATATCTAAATTATTTTTATTAGTATAGTTCTTCGACGTAGTGGTCCGATGGTAACGGCTCTGACTTACGAGTTGCAAGTCATGGGCATTCATCAATCCAGGTACCTGGATTGATGACCAAGTAATGTACATTACTTGGTCTAAATCATTTCATGTAACCAGTTATTTCATGTATTTGTAACCAGCTTCAGGCAACTACTGACTACCATGTAGTTGCCTAGCATTTTTGCTGAACTGAACCTATTTAGCGCAGCCTTGAGACATACATTATGTCAGCGTTTTTTTTTATATTTTTTTATCTTAAGTTATCTTAAATTTTGCTTTTACAGTGTGTGTCCAAGCGTGCCAAATAAAATATTTTTCTTTCTTTCTTTATCACTACTTCTCTCAAAACGATGAGGGAAAACGTCCTAAGGAAACCCGGCATGTCCTTGAACCATTTCGATGACATGTGACATCCACTAACCCACACTGGACTTGTGTGACGAATTACGGCCATTCTTTTCCTAAAGAGAAGGACTGAGTCTCAGCATTGGGAACTTTATAAAGGTGATTCATCATTATCTTCTTGCCCTTGTCCCGTGTTACTTGGGGTCGGCGCAATACTTATTTTTTCTCACTAACTCCTTTTTCTTTCATGTCAGTCCTCAGACAATCCATCCATCTTTTCTTTGGCCTCCCTCCCCACTCTTATAAGGCTGATTATGTAATATTATCATTGGGTTCTGTACCTATAAATGTTTATCCATATAATAATAATCCCTTTCCCCGTCGATAGAACGCATCTAACAGCCAACATGTTCAATCTTCTCCAGCGTTAGACAATGACAGAAACCATCCATAAACTCAACTGGAATTTGAACCCCCGACCTTTAACCGAGAAAGTAAAACTACTGATGGGGCCAAGAGTCATATTACTTAACAATAGATTTAAGTGTGGGGAATACATCTTATTGGAGACGGCTTATATTGTTATGTTACGTCAGAAGGTTAAGCAACTTAGATTGCGGTTTGGAAGATGATGGGTTGTGGTTGATCAAGGACATTGATTGTAGTTAATGAGAAGTGAAAGGTGTGTCGTTTGATTATAGTAGTTGCAAGTATTCCTTGAAACGTTTTATTTATGACCGAAATGGAGATTATTGATTACGAAAGATCTATCTACGTATTAAATGAAAGGATTAATGCGGATGCAACTATGGCCACGGACGCGTAGCTTTATAGACGCTTATTCGTCACTATACGCTTGAAAAATAAAAAAATAGATTTTTTTCACCATTAAAATTACATTACTAAAAATTACAACTTTTTCTGTGGTGTATATAAAAATGCACAGAGTTTTGACCCAATCCCCTGAACCTGTATCTCAGGGGATAATTATGGATTCAGCTATTAAAGTTTGCTTCATATTAGAACATTTGTGTGTCACTGTTATACAAATAGGGTACCATAAAAAGTGAGTGGGTTTGTTGGTGAGCTTAAAGATAAGGTTAATAATATGTATGTAAGTGAAGAGAGAGTAAAAGGGTGAGTATGTGAAGTTGTGGGGGAGTGTATGTGAGCGTGTGTAGTGGTGTGAGTGAGGAAAGTGTATGTGTTACTGTGGAAGATAGGATTATACCTCTGGTGTCACTAGGTTTTCGGTATCTTTGCTTGGCCTGCTCACAGCTTACATACAAAATATATGAAACTGTGCCAACAGCGGCAACGTCATGCCATCGTGTCATTGTTACCAAGCGTATCAAAACAATACGCTTTTATGAAGCTACGCATCCGTAAACAGTAGGCCTTAAAGTAAAACTTTGTTAGATAGATTGTTAGATGTGAAGGTAAATTTTCCTGTTAAACATTTAGAGTTGAAATTAAAGTGTCTTAAAGTTAAACGAAAGTCAGGTTTCTAATGATGCGCATCAGTCACTTAATTCATTTGCTTTTTGCTAAAAGCATACATATTTTATTTTATTTCTATCTGCCATACATTGTTAAAAAGATCTTCTATCACGCCTGTCGAGCTTTCTTATCCTTTTAACAATACGATTTGTTGAAAAAAAATGAGTGATTAATTACGATTCCATGATTGCATTTTACTGTTGTCTACTGTCTAAGCAAATCTGTGAAAAAAAATATGATCTCACCCATCCTACAACAGTTAAAGAGAATAGTTTCTAATGCTCATGAAAAGAATTAATCGACTCATATTATTCAACATCGATACTATCTTTAGGTATCGATAACTATGTTAGCGTAAAGATTAAAATCGATATGGGATGTTCGATGATGTTAAATTGATAGTTAAAATGATTATTGATATAATCTATAAATTATGCCTATTTTACGTCTCGTATTCAAAATGGAGATGAATCAACACACGTTTCACATTATTTATCAAATACGATGAGTAACAATTAGAAATCGCAGTAAAGACGAGACCTAAAATCTTTAAAATAAATGTTTTATTTTTATGTAAATATGTTTTATAAAATGTCTACTGATTTATTATCATCATCTTCCTGCCCTTGTCCCATTTTATTTGGGGTCGGCGCAACACGTTTTTTTCTTCCATTCGGTCCTGTCACTCGTCACGCTATCATTAACTCCCTTTTCTTTCATATCACTTTTCACACAATCCATCCATATTTTCTTTGGTCTCCCTCTCCCTCTCCATCCATTCACACGTAAATCATCAAAGCTCTACCGATTTATAATAAAATCAAACAAAAAAAAAAGTTGAGTACCTATAAAAGAACTCAGCACGACGTCATGATCCAATGATTCTTTTCAAGTAAAAACTGTGATAATTGACCACTCCAATAGACTAAATTTTAAATAAACAACATATTAATAAAGTATATAAAAACAAATGACAACAATTAATTTGTTGATTACTTTATGAAGTCACTGATTTCAGATCACACAAATAGCTAAACGAATGATGAGAGACAACGATAAATACTTCCACCGTAGGCGCGGGCTTGCGAGCCACCCATTGCTCGTCGTCCGATCGTCCGATAACCGTCCGGACTGAGCCCAACTCGTCGTCAGCGCGTAATGTTCCACGCGCGCCTCAAGGAGATGACAGCAACCGTAGGGGCCCAGCAGAGTCGAAGCCTACTGGGGCCATGGGTGATGCGAAAGAGATCCCCGGGGCCCTGGAAAAAATGGCAAAGAAAGAACAGGAGTGGGTTTTTAGTCAGTAAAAGTCTGACACTATCTCGCGCTCCGCCCAAGAGCGGAGGATGTCATGAGATGATTTTCCCACCCGAAAATAAAAAAAAAACGATAAATACTTCAACATTAGGAATGACACGTTTATGTCGTTCGGCGCTCCCATTGGTTCGCTCCAAGCTCTCAACCAATCAAAGAGCTAAACGCGGTAAACGTATCGATAAGTAAAAACCTATTGATTACGAAATAAAATAAATCGATTACAATAGTTAGAAATTTAAATCGATAACTCCAAAACCGATTAATCACAACACTAGTGATGTACATACAAAAATAAACAATAATAATTCAAAGGCACTCAGCGCGTTGAGGTCATACGCCATTGTTTGATACGTAAAAAAGTTCAAGTGACCAGTGTGGTCAGACACATCGTGAACACGTAGACTGTGAAACACTTCTGATGCGGATTTAGACTTTTTTGTTAAAGAAATTCTAATGTTATTATGAGGGTCTTCAGAAAAAGTGATAAAGAGGTGCTGTCAGCTTGTTGGGATATTATTTTGTGTAAGAAAATTTTAGTAATATTTAGTCAGGGATCACTGTTGTAATAAACTGGCACAAAACCTAGTTAGAATTACTTCAACGCTAGATTTTCAGCCCCCCTAGCCAAGTTACAATCGTATCGTTCACGCAAAAAGGTTCGAGTAGGCCACGCCTCCAATTCCTTTGTTCGGACCACGTGACTTAGCGTTGAGATGACGTCAGAACAAAGGAATCGGAGGCGTGGCCTACTTGAAGCATTCAGCGCGAACGATACGATTGTAACTTGGCTAGGGGGGCAGATAAGTCTTAAAAATGTGTGATGTCTTGTTCAGTAACATCATTTATTTTTATTTTTTTTGTACCCACATGGAACACGTAACAGATATTATAAATATATTAAGTAGGTACAAGCTGACCTACGAAAAGAAACATTCAAAGAAATAAAGACAATAGCGTCATCATATTATCATTCATCGTTCTTCTTTTTTTCACTGTTAGACACGCTCCCCGCCACAAGTGTCGCCTCAACGAACGGTCCAGTGCGTCTCGCATCCATCGCATTCTCGCGTCTTTCACCAGGTCATCGGTACACCTAGTGGTAAGCCTTCTAACGCTTCATCTTCCGGTGCACGATCGCCACTCTAGACCTTACGACCCCATCGACCATTCGTTCTACGAGCAATATGCCCTGCCCGCTGCCTCTTAAATATATCGGCGACCTTGGTTTTCTTGCGGATGTCTTCATTCCTGATGCGATCACGCAAGGAAGCTTCGAGCACAGGCCTTTGATAATTTTTCACTTTGATTCAAACATCGACAAAGAAGTCAGCCTCAACGTAGTCAGTTGTTGATTTAGCCCATACTTTCCAATGACAGTTTTCACAAGAGTTCAAATGATTGAGAAATCTGACTACAATCAGAAAAGAAGGTCAGAATGACTGTAACCTTAACAAAACTAGATGACCAGATATCCAAACTAACCTCTCAGATCTTAACTGGAATACAAAACAAAGGCGCCTATTATAATGGTATAGAAACTTTAAAACGCATGTCAGAGGTCAAGCTTTATTTTATGTTAATGCATAGTCCGCCTCGGTGTAAATCAATTATACCGCGTGACCCGCAGAGGTCGCCGGTTCGATTCCTGAGCTAGTTGCTTTTACACCTATTAGAGGTGGGTAAGATTAGAATGCGAAATTATTTTCGCTGCGAACCGGTAATGACGGTAATGAGCGGTTTAACTTTCATTATCGGGTTTTAGAAAGGTCAATTTATGGGCTAGTTTATGGGTTATGGGATGGGAGGTTGTTGGTGTGAATTCGTTTGGTAAGATAGGTAGTTCTTTGTTAAGTAGGACTTAGCAGGGCTAGCTACTGCCCCCATTGGGCCCGCGTGGTAGATTGTGGCCCATTCCCTCTCACTGAGTTTTTTCCGATGGGAAATCATGAAATGACTTCTCTCACTCTGGTTGGAACGAGAGGGAGTGTCTTTTACTAACTTCTTGTTCTTCTTTACGAGTTGATGGTAAGCTTCTTAAATTGCTTGAGCCCAGCAGGTTCACTGCAGCATCGGTGCCACTTATTAAGTCCTACAAAGTACAAGCGTATGGATACTTGGAATACTCCAAAGTGTGGTTCATGTTCTGAACGATTCTATAAAACCCCTTAATACCTAGTTATGTTAGCAGCGGCCTACTTGGGTGCGCAACCGATTTAGTGCTTTCCTTATAGGCCAGCGCAATTCGCTTAATTTTTCTGTAGTTTCCTTTTGCGATGCAGAGACTTATCCCAGTATTGGGAACATTATTATAAGGCTTATTATGTTTATAATGCCGGAAAAATATTTATCATAGTTTTTATCGAATTGATACGGTACACAAAACAGCAAGTTTGGGACAGTAGTTAAGAGTTTGGCTGCTGCTTTGCGTGTCCCTTGTTAGATTTCCGTATAAACTATTTATAATTTTTGTTTTTTGTAAAATGTAACAAGTGAATTATGAAATATATTTTATTGTTTCACTATTTACTTTCACTAACTTATTTGTTTTGTAGTGCCCTTATAGAGTGCATGTTCGAAACTTTTAATTTATATTCCAACTCCTTTACAACATGTTAGCATAAAACTGATTTGATTGATTGGTACGTGAGTTTACATATTTGTAACCCACGATACAGGAACAATTCCTAGTATAGGACAAACTTTTTTTTAAATAAGCAATAAGTAAAGTAAAATTAGTTCAAAACTTTCATCCAACAGTGATAAAAAAACTAAAGACGTTCACAAAGATTTAACATCGTAACACCTATTTCCTTTCGACCATAAATTATTCGCCTCCAATCAAAAGTAGCACAGATAAAGTTTCTAAGCTCATAATTTAATTAACTTCTAACTGCACTTACTTATGTAAGTAATCATGGAAACACGTCTCTTGCTTTACCATCTAAAGATGGTGGCCGTGGGAAATTGAGAAGCTGGGAAATTAACTTGTTTTTATATATAGTTCATATTAGCTTTTGCCCGTGGCTTCGTCCACGAACGTACATTAATTATAGCCTACGTCACTCAGTAATAAAGCAGCTTTCAATCGGTGAAAAAAAATTAGCAATTGGCCCAGTACTTTCAGAGATAACCTACAAAAAAAAAGAACAAACTTTACCTCTATATGTATGATATTAGTGTAGATGTATTAATTAACACATTAATATTGTAAAGGCGAAACTTTGTATGTAAATATATATTTGTTGCTTCTTCATCACGCTCAAATAGCTGAACAGATTTAGATGAAATTAGGCATACAGGTAGACAAGACCAAATCGGACGGTGGGTGGAATGAGAGGAGGTTTCAGTCTTTTATTAATAAAAATCCACCTGTGTTCTTTCAATTGCTCATTGTGTTCCAGAGCCGCGGCAACTCTTTCGAACAATGCTGTAGCCCTGGCTGGCATTGGTCCTAGCAGGCACCGTCAGTTTTGCTGACAGCTCTTTGAGTTACTGCTGAATGAATGTGCTAGGTAGGAACCTGCCGTCTAGTAACCGTCCACCGTCCGGACTGAGTCCCAGTCGTCAACGGCGAGTAGTATTCCACGAGATGTCAGCAAAACCGTAAGGGCCCAGCAGCGCCGAAGCCTAGGCTAAAGGGCTAAGGATCGACTTCTGAAAATGTTACCTAGTCTAGGTCCTAGAACGCAAAGGGCAACTGAAGGAACATAGGTTTGTTTTTAGTCAGTAAATGTTTAACACGCCCTCTCGCTCCGCCCTGCAGTGGGAGAAGTCATTAGATGATTTTCCACATTGAAAAAACCCACCTAGAACCTTTACTTCAGTAGGCTAGATTAGAATGTGTCCAGTATTTTCTTTATCAGTCAATCCTGATAAAGAAAATACTAAAATTTTCGTGCAAATTCAAAGTGTGATACAAAAAGTCAAAATGACAGTTCTTGCCAAATGAATAGACAATCACAGTATATTGTCCGTACTTCAATTGTTTACCTCCAAATGTCAAGAAATGCAAGGTCATCGTGTTAACACACAGATTAAGATTTAATAACTACATATTTCAAAACACTACAGAAGACATTCAAAAGGAAAATTCTTGTAATTGCACATAACCTACAATATTTATATACGACCTACAAAGGAGGCACGCTTTATTCCAATGACTATGGTATTTCGAATGCCTACTGTACGGCCAACAAAACAGAGAGGCTACCGATTCACAAAAGGAATTTTTATTGCTGTACCGTGCGCAACAACAATGGGCTCGTGATGACTGGGCAGTTTGTGGTTGATAATCTAATTGTCAGATTGTATTCTGATTTGTTGATTGTATCGACGCTAGTTTTAATTGTAGCGTCAGCAAAACAGGTAAATAAATAATTTAAATTAAGAAAATATAAACTGACCAAGTGCGAGTCGGAATCGAATGGAGGGTTCCGTACTACATACACCACTAGTTTTTAATTAGTACAAATTGTTAAAAATGTGATCAGTAAATGGTACAGATAGAGCCCATTTTTTATACTAATTAAAAAATAGGTGTGTATATTAAAATCGAGCAAAAAATTTACGCCCTTTAATTTTTAACTTTATATAATTTTATTTATTTTATTAATGTTGTTGTAGCGGTTGTACAAAATGCAAAATGTTCACACATTTTGTGAAAATCTCAACTCTTTACCTCTTCCTACGGTTTATGACTGCTGACAGACGGACGAACGGACAGTGTAGAGTCTTAGCAACAGAGGTTCCCGTTGCCACCATTTGTATACGAAACCCTAAAAAAAAACGGTAAATCAGAATAAATTTTTGCATTTTATAGACTGTGAATTGTTTTTTTATTTAAAACAAAATGAGACAACTAATAAAATTTTCTTTTTATTCAAATCATTCAGTTTCCGAAAAACACCTCCGGCCAAATACAAATGGGGTCTACCTAATTAAATCAACTTTTAACGCAGAATTATACGAACATTTACAGTCTCTTAGTTCTTAATGATTCCATTAAAGCCTTTGTAGGTGTTGTTAATGAAGAATAATAATATAGTTAAGTTTTTTAAGCATTATTGTGGCACTACAGTGACGGTGTGGGCCGATAAGTATATAGTTTAACAGAGATATTACCGGACGATAGAACCTTTTTATGGGAAACGAAAACCATTTCTTTTGCAATAGTGACAGTACTGTTTTTTATATCGCCATATTGTTATTTAAGTTAGTAGAGCGTTTTTTTTTTAATCTAAGAAGAATTTATGCTAAATATGATATGGATAATCCGAAGTAAGTGTGTACTTAGGAAAAAAAAAACAAAATATTATTTTATGCAAAATTTTTTAACACTTCATGGTAAGGCATCTGATCGGTTGTCGATAGAAAAGAAGGTCCCATTTATGTTTAAATCCTTTTTCTTTTCATTTTTTGTCAATAGGAAAGAAGGTCCCATTTATGTTTAGGTTCTTTTTCTTCTCATTTTTTGTCAATAGGAAAGAAGGTCCCATTTATGTTTAGGTTCTTTTTTTTCTCAATTTTTTGTCAATAGGAAAGAAGGTCCCATTTATGTATAAGTTCTTTTTCTTCTCATTTTTTGTCAATAGAAAAGAAGATCCCATTTATGTTTAGGTTCTTTTTTTTCTCATTTTTTTGTCAATAGGAAAGAAGGTCCCATTTATGTATAAGTTCTTTTTCTTCTCATTATTTTGTCAATAGGAAAGAAGGTTCCATTTATGTTTATGTTCTTTTTTTCTCAATTTTTTGTCAATAGGAAAGAAGGTCCCATTTATGTATAAGTTCTTTTTCTTCTCATTTTTTGTCAATAGAAAAGAAGATCCCATTTATGTTTAGGTTCTTTTTTTTCTCATTTTTTTGTCAATAGGAAAGAAGGTCCCATTTATGTATAAGTTCTTTTTCTTCTCATTTTTTGTCAATAGAAAAGAAGAT
Source organism: Mythimna pallens (assembly GCA_961205895.1). Lineage (NCBI taxonomy): Eukaryota > Metazoa > Arthropoda > Insecta > Lepidoptera > Noctuidae > Mythimna > Mythimna pallens. The sequence goes on from OY540839.1 coordinate 7,069,115, forward strand.
CCCATTTATGTTTAGGTTCTTTTTTTTCTCATTTTTTTGTCAATAGGAAAGAAGGTCCCATTTATGTATAAGTTCTTTTTTTTCTCATTATTTTGTCAATAAGAAAGAAGGTTCCATTTATGTTTATGTTCTTTTTTTCTCAATTTTTTGTCAATAGGAAAGAAGGTCCCATTTATGTATAAGTTCTTTTTCTTCTCATTTTTTGTCAATAGAAAAGAAGATCCCATTTATGTTTAGGTTCTTTTTCTTGTCTTTTTTTTTTAAAAAAAATGAAGTTCCCATTTATGTTTAGGTTCTTTTTCTTCTCATTATTTTGTCAATAGAATTTGTCAATAGAAAAGAAGGTCCCATTTATGCTTATGTTCTTTTTCTTGTAATTTTTTTGTCAATAGAATTTGTCAATAGAAAAGAAGCTCCCATTTATGTTTATGTTCTTTTTCTTGTCACTTTTTTTCGAACCCTACACCATCTATGAATGATTACTCAGTTCTAATACATCAACGTATCAAATGTTTAACAAAACAAGAATAAGTTATCGGTAATAACGTATTATTTGCTAGCAAACACGTCGACCTTATAATAATATTGTCATTAGCACACTAACAACGTGGAATCTCAAATTTTTTACCTCTAATCCATTGTACAATACGTTGTAACCTTTTTTTCAGAATCATTAATGTTCATTTAATATTGAAAGGTCGATGAACTTTTTACAATGTCGACTTTTGTTGGAAAATAACGATGTTTTGATAGTGGTATTGCAAAGTGTTTCTATGAAGGAAGAAATAATTTTGGTTTTTTGGACGTCTAGGATTTCTCTTGCATCATCATCATCATCATCATTACGATAAAAAGCCGAAAGATGTCCAATGTTGGACATAGCGCTTCCCCTAAGGGTGGCCACTACAAATGGTTTTGTGCCGCTCGCATCTATCAAATTCCCGTCATCGGTCTATCTAGTGGAAGGCTTTCCAACGCTGCATCTTCCGGTATGCGGTCGCCACTTCAAAATTTTTCGGTTCCATCGACCATCTGTTCTGCTACTGCCATTTAAGTTTGGCGATTCTTCACCTGCATGTGGTACGCAAATATGTATGGTGGCAGGGAACTCCACTTTTCTTAAGGTGCCAAAAGTGCCAAACCATTTTTTGGCACTTTTGGGGAGAACAAGGGAAAAAACCATTTGACTTATAGTCGAGAGGCCTAAATTTAGGCGATCCTACACATGCCTATGTGCAGGACCTTTAGACCTCGGGAGACACAACCATTTGAACATAATTAAGCATAACCTTAATTAGCCTTTTAATGTTTCCACAGCTGGGACTCTGGCCTCCTCTTTAGGAGAGGGAATGAGCCGTAATCCACCACACCACGTAGGCCGACCTGTCTTTAGATTTTTTGTTCTAGGACATACCAATTTCCTGACGATGTTTACCGTTTTGAGAGCAGTGGTTATAAAATAAATTACGCTAAGTAATGCGCCTGGCTGGGTTTGAACCTGACTTGTCAGGTTCGTTAGCAATGGGCCACTACTGAACTTTTAAATAAACTTTTTGATAAAGTAAATGTCAATTAGTCAGCCTATTTGCCATTGTGAATTTTGACACCAATATTTTTAACGTACCTTCTCTGTTTTTAAACATCTGCGATCAACCTAGAAAGTACATCATGATAAGAAAAATACATTAAGTCTTTTATGTATTTGTACTAATTAAAAATTGGTGGTGTATGCAGGGTTACTGGTAACTCGACATAATCCTTGCGTCCTGCAAGGATTACGTCGGAAGTCATAGGAAGAAGAAGGAAGTCATAGTAGTATTAAAATGCAACAAATAAAGCCACCAAATGTTCTACCGATATTCAGTAGTTTTTGAGTTAGTAAGATTTTTAGATTTTTTATGCAAAATCCCAGATTTAGTCATTTCAAGCCAATTTGAAAACTACGGCGCGACTGTACTAAAATTTAAGTTATTATCATAATTTATGCCGTAGTTGATCTTTCTTTTTAAATACTTTAAAAACAAAACTTCTTAACACCTCCCTCTCTCTACGCACAATAACTGCATCTTCAAGAACTATTAAAGATATTTCTCATATCCTTTCTCTTTGTATAACATGCAAGAGAACAATGATTATAAACCTACTAAATTAAATACACAATTCATTTGAAAATGCCACTTTATTTTAAAGAGTATTTTTAAATTGACAGTATTTCGCAACAGTTTTATGTTACCCGACAAGATACGGTATGCGTTTTAGTTGAATATTAATGTTTATACGCGTGTGATTTTCAATTTGTTAGCTAAGCTATGTTTGATTTCACACTGTTGCCGCGCCGGTAGTTGTGGTCTATGTTATGAGAAAAAGCGATTGATGAAAACGAGGCAGAAAACAGGCCCCCTAGCCAAGTTACAACCGTTTCGATTCTCTTTTCGTCGATCGCCTCGAGTAGGCTACGCCTCCGATTCCGTTATTCTGATGTCATCTCAACGCTCAGTCACGTGGAACAAAGGAATAGGAGGCGTGGCCGACTCGAGGTGATCAACGAAAAGAGAATCGAAACGAAACGATTGTAACTTGGCTAGGGGGGCAGGAGTCAAGTGAAAATTCAGACTTAAAGAAGAAGCTTTTGAATGCAAGTATTGGGCTCTTAGCTTTATTTTTTGCTTTCATTTCTGTGATTAATCCCAAAAGAGCCAAGCATTTTACATAATTCAAAGAAACCCACTCAGAAATACTATCGTAGACTGTTCCCGACAATGAAAGAGTCTTTTAACTTCCAGAGATCATAAATATTTAACAAAGAAAACGAAACTTAAGTGGCAGTGGGCAAGGTACATTGCTCGCTGAACAGTAGGTCGATTGAGTCAAAAGGTTCTGGACTGGCGACTACGTACCGGAAGATGCAGAGTTAGAAGTCCTCCCACAAGGTGGATCGATGACCTGGTGAGGGTCGCGAAAACCCGATGGATTCGACACGCCGGTCGTTGTAGCGATACTTAGGAAAGATTTATGTCCAACAATTAATTTACGTTTACCATTATCAGACCGTTAGTCAGAGATCTAAAATAAGAAAAGTTCAATTCCAGAATTTCAGCTAAACACAAAGTACCTTTCATTTCCGATCTTCAAATTTTTCCCGCTATTAAAATTCAATTTCTAGACACCCGCTTTTCTCTTCAAACTTGCACCCAAATCACTCTGACAGGTGCTCAGTGGGCCCGTACATCAATCACGAATGAAACAATCGTGCGGGGTCAGCAGTTATATCGATGACAGATTGTCAGTAACCACGGCAACTGATGTAATGCTAGGTAATTCCACATGTCATGCTCGCTCGTTTTAGTTCCGCCACAAAAAAGAACGTTACCGTGTTTTAACGTTTGTTACTATGACCCCAGTTGTTGTCGGTGCGATAGACAGCGAGCTTTTGTGTGTGAGAATCGTGGATGGGTTTTATAAAGGAACTTTAGTATAGGATGTTAAAAATATTACTTGACGATAAAATAAAGAGTATGTGAGTACAAGTACCTTATTGGGAATCGTATGTCTGAGCCGCTTGGAGTTGAAACACTGAGGCCATAGGGTTCAATTGCTCATCAGCAAGCAGTTTCGGCTCATCACGTGTCCAGAGGGCTGGCCTTTTTCGGCTACAAAATCTGCATTGACATTCAACGTGGCGGTCAGTGTTCTGGACACATTGCCGTTGACTGCGATATGGTCGAATTTTACGATAGCCAATGAATTCTTACAGCTTGTTCTATGCGTTCCCATATAAATAATGCAGACACCGCGTGAAACTAAAATCCCGTGAACACAATGACCTCTCTCTGTTTGTGGCCCCTTTTATGCTTATGTTTTATCTTTTATGTAGGTATATTTTTTATCTATGTGTCGTATTTTGTAAATTTTGTTGTGTTTAAGTTCCTAGAGTCTATCCTACGGTTGTCTGGTAGATGTCACTGTCAGCGATAAGACCGCCATTGTACCCATAGATTTAAGTTTCTGTGAAATTGTTGCTATTTTGGTGTACCATAAAGTTTACTCTATTCTGTTTTGAGTAATTACTTAATATTTATTATCTTTATAATGTTTTGTTTCAACAAATTACTCTGGCACTGTTGATCAGATACAATGATCACATAATAATATGTTTGATCACCATTTTTTGAATAATAGGAATAGAACAGGACTATTAGAAACAGTTTTAAAGATTTTATTTTTACTTTGGCTTTTGTTTTTATTGACGTTTTGGGTTCAGTTGCAATTTACAGACATGCTAGCAAGACTAATTGTTAGTGCGCACTCTCATTGCAAGGTCAAGATAGTATACTTTTTTCTTTATTTTTTACGGACTTTAATGTCTAAGAGCATGTCAGCCTCATCGTTATCTAACCTAAGTTAAACTTAATAATCAGCACAATTGAGAGGCGAGCCAGGAGGATCATTGGCAATGATGCACTCGTTGAGTCGAGACTTCAAAGTCTTGAGCATTGACGCCGAGTTGCTAGCCTGTCGGTTTTCTACCGGTTGCATTTCGGGGAATGTGCGTCAGCCTAGCCCGTTCCATCATCGGACGGCGTACGGCAATGCGCCACCGGTACATGGAGGACATCCCACCTATACGCACAAAACGTTTTGGGAACACATTCATTGTGCGTACAGCTAAGGAGTGGAATTCCTTGCCGAAATCTGTGTTTCCTGATGGCTACAACCCGGGAATCTTTAAGTCAAGACTGAATATGTTACTTCTAGGTAAGCGCGGTCCATCGTCGACCGCATCGTCGCTTTCCATCAGGTGAGATTGCGGTCAAGCGCGAACCTATCAAGAATTAAAAAAAAATTAATTAAATATTTGATTACCAAGGTTGAGCCGCCTGACACATTGCCATATCAAATGTGATCTTAGCAGCATCATTTCTAAGATCAGCCAGGATTAAAAAAAAAAATCCTTTATCAATTTTATTGATCGTTCACAATTTTGCCAGTAGCTCCCTAGTATACATTTTGTTTAATAATCTATAATTAGATATCAGTAAGTTATTCAAATAAAAACTTTTTCCCAAAAAATTACAATAATTTTTGTTCTTTCGTTATTTAACACCGAATTGGAAAACTATTCCTGTTTTTCTCAAGTTGGTTAAATATAGATAATTATGTATGAAATAAATGGCTTTGAACTGTCCGGTTGTAGGTATTTACAACTTTAATAGACTCAAGGAAAATAATCGATAGATTTTTACAATAAATTATGCTACAGAGGAGGATAATAATATTATCTATTATGATAGAATACAAAGACTGTTTCTATTAGAGGAAAATTTCGGTGACTGACGGACAAAGAGTAACCATGGATCCACTACATGATTCGTTTAAAATACTGAATAGAATTATTTTCTGCACCGTCGATACAAAAGAAATTCCTAGTGTAAGGCAACACTAGAAATTACACAAAAAAAGCTTCTTTTTTTTCTAGGTCTCAAGTTCCCGAGCATTTAAACTCACATACAACAGACACCGAAACCCGGAGTAACTGCTATCTGCAGGCTATATAAGTATTTGTCCCGTGCGAGATTCAAACCCGTGACAAGCAGCGCAGCAGCACATCACTCAATCCCTGCGCCAACTACCATCACTCGTAACAATTAAATATTTAATCGAAATAATGATTTCGAGAAAAGAATGCTACAGCCTATACACACGCTGCGCGCGCTGTTTGCCACGTCGGGGTCACCAGTTATGCGGAAAAGAGAGTGAAGTACCACATACCTCCGTTAAAAAGGGAGGATCCTCATCCAGCGGGTGTTATGTGTGGTGGGTGCCCGGCAGATGATAACGGGCTGTTTTACATGAACAAATCGCGTGAAGTACTTTAATTGCGCGATGCAGGATTAGTTCTTATGTAACGCCATATATGTCGCTACACATTTTTGCTCGACTTGGCGACTACCATGCCCCTAGATTCCAGTCATTAAAATAAACTAAGTCTAGCCAGACTGTAGCTATGATTATCATAAGTTTTTGCATCATTATCTAGTACAATAAAAGTTCTTTGATTATCCTTGCTTTATAATTGTACGTCGAACTTGATTAATAGCTATGACCGGCAAACAATGGATGCTGACCAGGGCACCTTGAAGTATACACAATATAATGAGCGTTAGGTATTTTGCATATAAAAGGTTACAATAATGAATTGGATTTGTTCATAATAACGTTTACTTATGTTTATTTGTTGCGAGGTTTTTGAAAGGGCAATAGGTTCGCTGTTTGTTTAAAGTCATAATACTTACTCAGTATGGAATACCTTAAACCGGTTTTGTAAGTGTTGATTGGACATCTATCTACATCTCACATTTATGATTTTAGAATATGTTAACTTGAATATTTAATTATTTAATTTAAAAAAAAACGAGTTCCGTAAAATTCATGTATTTGCAAGCTGTAATATGGTGGGACTGTATAATTACCCATATTAGCAAATAAATAATTATTATTTATGATTTATAAAGAACACCTATGTGCATTTAAGAAAAAAATCAGTGCTTGAATTATGATTGTAACTTAATTTTCTAATTGAAGTTTGAAAGTGTGCGCATTGTTGCAGTTACGTCATGTCGTATAATTTTATTTAGTTATTCATTTAAACTTAATGTACAGTAGTGGTACATAGGCCCCAAGTCGTCAACGGCGCGTGCCTCAAGGAGATGTCAGCAACTGTAGGGGCCCAGCAGAGTCAAAGCCTACTGGGGCCAAGGGTCTGATTCTGAAAGGAAGACTCGGCCCTGGTACGAAAGGCAACGAAGGGACAGGAGTGGGTTTTTAGTCAGTAAAAGTCTGACACTATCTCCCGCCCGCCCAAGAGCGGGGGATGTCATAAGATGATTTTCCCACGGAAAAAAAAGTGGTAGATAGGCGAAATAAATGCAACAAGGCATTCTCAACCAGTCAACCTTTGGGTTAAAAGAGACAACACTGTGGTAGATGTGCACAATAAATAAATAACAGGTATATCAAGCAGAATGTAGTATAATTAAGTGCTTTTACACTCTATCTCTAAAAATCGTTTCAAATGAACTAAAGCGAAAGATAAAAAGCGAAATCTAATTAATTGATTAGAACATATTATTACCTTTGAGACGTGCGAGTTAAATCAAAACTGCAATATCGATTAACTGAATTAGATATTATGATGTATGACCTTTCACGTTTGCTAGTCATCATCACGTGATACCTACGCGGGTGAGAGTGATAGGTGATTTGAATAATCAATCACGCCTAGACCATCGGTCTAAACATGTATTAATAAAATCGTAACCATGTCATGTTTTTTGAACATTGCACTATTTAGTAGTTCATCTCACGACTGTGAAAAAATGGTAAGGCTACCTTTACTATCGATTATTCAGTGGCTATCTTCTGAAAAGGAAACCCACGGTTCTAGAACCCAAAGGGCAACTGAAGAACACATGTGTGGTTTTAGTCAGTAAATATCGGAGATGTCCTCGCGCTCCACCCTAAAGCGTGAGAAATAATTGGGTGATTTCCCACCTTAAAAAAATCTGTCATCTACTAATATGATAAATATGATAAACGTTATTAAAAGTTTCACGAAACTCGATTAGGACAACGATGTTTACCTTTGTATACGCAGACATATACACACACTATATACCACAAATTTTTATTTAGCACTAAAACGTCTTGTTATCATAATTAAGTAAAATCTTAATAAATAATATTCATAAACAGCAAAGTTATTAGCGTTTGTTTATATCCCAAAATGTCATTCAATTTATGGAAATATTCTACAGGCAACGCAATAAAAGTCAAAATCGTTTGATCGAGCAGTAAAAAAGGTTTGTTCATAATATGTCTGATCTTATTTCAAATGGAGTATATAGTAATAAATCGTCGCATCTCTATGTTGACGACGTGGTGGGGCTTGCGCGCTCCAATAAACCCTAGGACTGTGTCAGTAAAGTATGCTTTGCCATAACATGCCTAGTGTGAAGGGCCAGACTAAGAGAGATACAAGCCGCAGGACGGTTTTGTGGCAAACTATTGGGTATTAACCCATGGACCCGCTCTGCCGGGAGAATTCTCGTTCTTCATCTTCAGCTTGCCTTTATTGGCCGGCAGTAGTGAACACTGACGAGGAACAGAGCTCCCACCTCTCTCTTGCCTTTATTGGCTGGCTTGAGTGGACATTCGCAAGAGTGAATGTGCTCGGGAGAAGGACGTATAATCCAGGTGCTGGTAGGGATCTTGACCGTACTTCCGGGATTGTCCTGATAGCCATGGTAAGCACTTTAGGATATGTTGCCCTCTTGTTGCTACGTCACTTCGTGCTAGCGACTGTTTTTGGGGCCCATTTGTTGAGTGTGCAAGTCACCCCCTTCCGTTTTATCGATGGGAATTGAAAACAATGTTTTCAGGCAGGGGCCATAGTCTTAACATAATTCCTGGTAACCAGTCCATTTAAGAATCCTAAAACCATAAGCCCTATTGTTTTGGTTTTCCATATGTTGCAATATTTTCCCATCAACCGGGGGTTGTACTTGGATGCATAAGCACAGCGCGTGCAGGGATCACCACCGGTTGATACCACGTTCCATTAAAAGCGTACTCGTACGCCTTCCAAAGGTACAGGGTTCTGGGATGTAAGACCCATATAATAATAATAATTATCTCCTTCCTTGCGTTGTGGACTGTATTTCGCCATGTTGTTCTATCTCCGGCGATGTGCATGGCGTCGCAGACTGTGGTGATGTTTGGATAATAATAATACCTCTTTATTTTCAGGCTACTAAGGCCCACAGATACTATGTATACCATATACCAATCGTAGCATATATAGGGTGACTGGTAATTAGTGACCGATACTTAAACACGTGATTGTACTTTTGATTACAAACAACTTTCCCAAAGAAACTTTTTTTTAAAACTAATTAGTTTAATCACAATAACAAAACAGCTGTTTGAAACTTTGAATTTCTTTGAATTTACCAGTCACCCTATATAGTGCTAGCGAAATCTGACAGAATTTCACGTTTGGCCGTGGTAGACTTAAAAATGTTAGTCATCAAGATGGGAGCGGGGCTGAGTGCCCAGAGTTATTTATGGAATCATTAATTAAAATGCAACGAATTCTGTTTACCGCTAGTCTCAGAGTGAATACTCTTATTTTTTTTATGGATGTCCTGATGATTTTTTTTAGAAGCTTTTATATTACAAACCATTAAATAAGCGTTATATCTATAAAACTTATCAAAAACATGCCTATAAATTATCAAATTGATCCTCAATTTGCATCGACCGTTTTACAAAATTCAGATTTCTTAAATTTTTTAGATTTCACTCGGCCACCACTGCTCTAACTTGCGATTTGTAGGTCGTGGGTTCAAACCCAGCCAGGCGCATTACTTTGTGTAATTTATTTCATCACCACTGCTCTCAAAAACGGTGAAGGAAAACATCGTGAGGAAGCCGGCATGTCCTAGAACCAAAAATTCGAAGACAAATGACATTCACCAATCCACACTGGGCCCGCGTGGGGATTATGCCCCATTCCCTCTCCTACAGAGGAGGCCTGAGTCCCAACAGTGGGAACATTATATAAGGCCGACTATGCTATGCTATATTATTTTCCAAAAATTCTACACTAATATTATAAGGAGGTAAAGTTTGTTTTTTTGTTTATACGAGGTAATCTCTGAAAGTACTGGTCCGATTGCAAAAATTTTTTCGATGATGGAAAGCTGCTTTATTTCTGAATGATATAAGTTATATTTTATGTACGCGGGCAAAAGCTATACATACATAGGAATCTAGAAACCATAAAATCAATGTAGTAGATATATAAAATATCGATGTCATTTTACAACTTTCTCGATTAACGAAATATATTCTGAATCTGAAGGTGAGGTCAAGGCCGAAAAGAGGTTTTTTAAATAGTTTTAAATAATTTAAAATTCTTTAAAAGGCGACCCACCGTCTGAGTAACGGTTTCTTTAAATTATTATTATGAGAAGGTGAATTTTAATGTCTTATATGACCACGGAACATAGTACAGGTGTTGATCAGAAATATATCGCTAATACTTATTTTATTATGTTTTTTTTATTGAGTGATGTATGGTAAATAGTTTTGTGATAGCTTTCCCTTCGTTTTGTGCATATAGAATGCTAATAGCGCTAACGGGTTAGCTATGAAAGTTAATATTTCCTTCTATGGGGTGCTGCGGTTTCATAAATGTCCCCAACCTCTGAAGAAAGCTGAAAATTTACTTATGACTGTAATTTAATTGCGATATCATTAATTGTGACTTGATTTTTTGCTTTGATACTAAACTATTAGTTTCTAACAAATAATCGATTTTTTTTAATTACAATTCATACAATTTGAGCATATAGTAAAGGCAATAGCAATGTTAAAATATCAAGAAAACATCCATCAAAGTATTGTCTCGATTTACCGCTGTATCCCGGAAATTTTGATAATTTCTCACACATCATCTCATCATCATCTTCCTGCCCTTGTCTCGTTTTATTCGGGGTCGGCGCAACACAGTTTTTTGATAATTTCTCACACGCCTAACAAAAATATCTTCTGCATCTACCTTATTCTCACAGATTATTAATTTAAACCCACGATTTAAATTAATAAACAAACAATTTGACAATGTTATGGTCCATCATTATAATTTTTTTTTGCTGTTAACGACCGACGCAAAGGGCAATTAGTTTAACCTCTGACCGAACCACTGTCATATGCTGGTGCTACCTATAAATTTAATATTAAATATGACATTTTATTTTATTATAAACGGCTTTGAAGGTAGAAAGCATGACCCCTAATAATTTATTGAATTGCCTCTTGAAATATGCCTATTTTATGTTCCGACATCACGCGAGTATTCTTTGAAGACGTAGGTAGAAGTGAGCTAGGACTGCGGGATCGTTCGGAAGACTTACCGCGGTCCTGGAACACTGCACACTGTAGACTTCGCGAATTCTTAGATTACTTCCTATTACGACTCACTTTTTATTATGATTATTGTACTTTTGAGTACAATATAGACTGGTCTACACTGTCCTTACATAATATCTACTAATACTTTAATATTTTTTTTAAAGACTATTAATGGTGTTTCTTGCTGTTTCTTCTCCATAGGAAACGACCAATTTGTAACCGTGCACTAGCTTTTGACGTTTTATAAGTGCCCACGTAGGCCTATGTGAAATAAAAACTATTGTTTTTTTTTTTAAACCAAGGCAATTGAAGGAAAAATAGGTGGGTTTTAGTCAGGAAAAGTCTGTCAATCCCTTGGTTCCGGTAGGCATTGGCTCCGTCAATTATACTGACAGCTCTTATGATCGTAAGCCCTAGGTAATCGGCTGGAAGACGCAGTGTTGGAAGGCCCCCTACAAGGTGGACCGATGACCTGGTGAAGGTTACCGGTAGCCCATGTGTGACGACCCTAAATACGCTTATACGGTCTTAAATAGTAAAGCTTTCTCAAAAAGAACTTATCGTAATTTATGCATTATTTGAAATGATAATTAATAATCTTTAACAACATTCAAGTGCTTGAATAACACTTTTAAGAGAAATAAAAAGAGGCTGTTTGATAAGTACCTACTTGGTGTAACAGTTTTGAAGTGATCCTCGAAATTAAATGGTCAATATCTATAAACTTAACATTGTTTTTGTGCTAAAATTCTATTACTGTTTGGGAAAAAGAAATCAGTTTCCAATTTTTTTTTGTTTTTGGTTGGAAAATCATCTAATGACAAATCCCGCTCTTGGGCAGAGCAGGAGATAGTGTCAGACTTTTACTGACTAAAAACCCACTCCTGTTCCTTCGTTGCCTTCGTCCCAGGGCCCAGGTTTCGTTTTCACACTACCCGTGGTCCCAGTAGGCTTCGACCCTGCTGAGCGCCTGCCATTTGCTGACATCTCCCTGAGGCGCACGTGGAACCATACGCGCCGTCGACGACTTGAGCTCGGTCCGGATGGTTACCGGACGGTCAGACGGCGGGCTACCCATTGCTCGCCGTCCGCAAGCCCGCGCGCCTACCCAAGCGCCTACGGTGGCCGGAAATCAGGATCGGAATCCCGGCGGCGGTTGGGGCGTGAGGACCGTTGCCGTTGCCTCACGGGATCGGCCGCCTCCTTTGCTAGCATTACTGCTTCGCAGAAGGAGGCGACTTTCAAACTTCATGTACAGTAGTGGTACATAGGCGGACTTAATCCAACAAGGCATTCTCTACCAGTCAACCTATAACTATTATAACAGCAAACTTAAAAATAAAAACAATATTGTGTAAAAACTATTGAAATCCATTCAGTTACTGATTCTAAAAAAACTATATTCAGGTTTCGCATAAACTAAACAATAATGTTGTATAAGCGAAATATACTGCAGGGATAAAAAGTAAACTTTGGGCTAATCCATGTCATAGTCTACCCGTGAACCAAATTTTATCAAAATTCGTTCAGCCATTCGGGCGTAAAGAAGTAACAAACATGCACATTTACAAACTATCGCTTTTATAATATTAGTGTGATTAGTAAGATGTGACATCTACTCAAAACGTATACCAGTTCTCACTAAAACATGATTCACAGGTCTTGACAAAATGACTATCACTTTTCCACCGTTATGACTCACACAACCTTTAACTTACCTAATAAAAACTAAAATACAGAATGACCCAATCTCGACACATTATTAAGAGGACTACAGAATCTAAAGCGCTCATGGGTCGTCCAAAGGAGAACCCCATGAGAACGCAACCATCCTGGAACGCAAGGCAAAGAAGGAACATAGGAGTGGGTTTTAGTCAGTAAAAATTTGACACGCTCTCCCGCTCCATTTTAGAGCAAGAGAAGGTCTTTGGATGATTTCCTACCTAAAAAATGGATCTAAAGTGTTGTCACTCCCGGACTGTATATTAAAAAAAGATGCGCAAAGACAACGCTTGCAAAATATAAAGCATTTTAGAAATTCATTAAAAATATACAGATTTGATTATATAATTAAAATACCGACACCCGCAACAAGGTTCTAACATTAATTCCGTAATTTTTTTTAATGAACCAATAAGTGATAGTGTCATGTTTGAATTTTGTTTGCAGTGTAATTAAGATACTGCCTTGTTCGATGCTGGTATCGTATGACGGACGGTAAAACGTTGCTTGTAATTTAACAAACAATCAAAATGATAACGTGTATTTTAGTCCGGTTTTTAATTGAAATGAATAATTTTTAGAGGCAATTTTTGTGATTTTTCTATAGTACTAAATCTGCTGTATCTGTTCTGTTTTGAACACACTAATAAGCACTTATCCTAAATAACAACATATATATTTTTCTGAATTTGTTTACTACAGATCATATAATTTTGCGAATTGTAAAACTCGCGATTAGATCTTGTAGTCCTCTTAAGAGCTATTCGCAGTTAGCAATCGCCTCCGTACCATAATAACGACAATATACTACAAGATACAATGTAAACTATGGCTAAACAGTTACATCCTTAATCTTCGGCATATCTGTTTACAGGTAACTAACAGTAAATGGAGATAAATACGTGTATGTAACTTATTAACTTGAAACTAGATGTGGTTAAGTGAGTTTAGTTCAGAAACATCCTTTTTGTTATTGTTAAGCATGATTTTTAAGTTCGAGTTTGGCAATGTTTTGTAGTGTTCCACACGCGCCTTAAGAGAAGGAGATGTCAGCAGAACCGTAGGGGCCCAGCAGGGTTCAAGCCTACTGGGGCCATGGGTGATGCGAAAGAGAACCCCGAAGCCCTGGAACGAAAGCAAAGAAGGAACAGGAGTAGGTTTTTAGTCAGTAAAAGTATAAGCACTATCCCACGCTCCGCCCAAGAGCAGGGGATGTCATTGGATGATTTTCCTGCCGAAAAAGAAAAGTTTTAGTTTCGCGGTGGCGGTTTAGCTGAAATAGTATGGCAGAGTTCTAGTTTGTCATCTAGCAATTGATATGATTTTCATGCGATTATGCGAAATAAAAATCTAAAAATTAAATTATTTACGAAAATGACAACTGAAAGATACAGGTGGCTTGTAGTCGGTAAAAGTCTGACACGCCCCATTTTGCACCTCCAGGCGCAGGTCTGCCAGGGCTGCAGATTGCAGAGAAAGTTTCTTTAGCCCTCGTAAAAAGGGTAACTGAAGGTACACAAGATTTTAGTCAGTGAAAGTCCGAGGGCTGTGACGTCGCGGAAACCGGATTATTACCTGCGCAGTTTCGTTAGTTCAATTTTTACGGTGTGCATGTAGTCGTGTCGGACGGAGCACTTTTGTACGGGACCGTGCGGGCGCCCGCGTAACGCAGCATTCGGCCTGACACTTCCTTTCTCTCCACACAGAGCGCGAGACGTCATTTGATGATTTCTCATGTAAAAAAAAGTATTACATATCGTCAATTGAGCATATTTATATGTACTAGTATTTAAATACTTTCTATGCGTTCTTCAATGCCTTTGTCCTGCAGGTCCTAAAAAACATCGCTCACTTTCTTCCCAAACCGCATTTACCTCAAATAAAACTGCAAGCCTCATCTAGCTACTCTCGTCTATGCCTCGTTCACACAGCCACCTAATCAACGACCCGGCTCACTTGTGTGCGTTGTCATTCTACTTTCTACATCATTTTTTACACTGCCTAGTCTATAGTGCGGCTACTGATATAAATTTATTATTTGTACACTGCTTTCTTATTTGCTAGGACACTAAGAGCTTTTGGCATGATATTTTTTTCTTTATGTAAATTTGACGTTAAAAGAAAGAAAAAGTATTTATTATCTAGGTTGCTCAGGGCGTTACAAACAGAAAAAAGTCAGAAACGATAGGCGATTCACGAATTTTTAAATAACGTTCGCATCTCAGTCGTAAATTGTCAAAAACGCTTAAAATTTCCGTAAATTTTAACCAGTTTTTTGTGTTGACAAGTTATATTATGAATGTTTTTTAATTACGAAAATTTTCCTTTTACTTAATAATCTGAATGAGTTTTTTTTTAAGTTTACTTTCATGTGCAAGTCCTGTAACTTTTTCCTTTACATTTATGTATACTTTTCTTTCTTATTTTCTTTCCGTGTCTATGTGTTTTTGATTTGATATGTTCATAAATTTATTTCTGTCAGGGAATTTAAATTGATGATTAATTTTAGTAGTAGCGGTTGTAGTTTGATTTATGGAATAATTACATGTTTTGCGGTTTTCAATTTTGTGGAGTAGGAGTTAGTTTTGAATAAAAACTAGTATTAAGGTTTTATTATGATTAACAATTAGAAGAAGTAAATAATTTGTCTAACGGCATATATCTTTACATATCCACGTTATATCAGTTTATTGGAATACATAACTGTATAATTAAAATAAATGTTGCCGAGTTTGTACTTAATATCCAATTTTTTTACTAGCTCAAAACACCTAAAAGTATTATTTTTAACTACCTTCATACAGTAATAATAATTTCTAAAATTTATAGTCAAGAAAAATTATCACCTTCAAATTATTATTTTTATTATAATTTATAGTCAGGGCTATGAATAAATGTCACATATACAGGTCTGGTCATCCGCACCATGTTTGCTTTGTAGTCCTACTGAGATAGCATCTCGAGATACGTCTCAAGATAAATCGACTATTGTAATCGCTTATTAACCTGTAACTTTGAGTATGGTAACATAATTAGTTTTAAGTAGCGCTACAGGTATGTTGATAAAGTGATAAGCATGTCTTTCTAGAGATGAGATCAATACAATGTTGATGACTAGATCACCTGGTCTTTTAAATATTTTTTAGTAATTAATAGGTAAGAAGCTTGTAGAGCTGCTGCTCATTATATTTCTATGTATAGAAAATGTTGTTTTAAATTGAATTAGTAATTATGCAAAAAATCTATCCAGAGACTGATCGAAATGTTGTGAAAACTTTATAAATTGCAATGCAGACGTTTTGGGATTCTCTTGAATACAAACAAAACGATGAAAACATTTTCTAAATACTTGAAATTAAGCTATTACATTTTATTACGTCCAAATATGCCATAGAATCGTGAGAAAACCTTTTTATATCCAATTTTATAATCACAAAATGCCATTCTAGATCTATGTTAGATTAAAGATTACTGATAATGAAATATTTACATTCAATAAGTATAAAAAATAAAATTATATCTTTCATAAATCGGACTTTAATTACGTAAACAGCAATAACAAAACTCTTTTATTACGAGATGAAACTAAGCGGAAGTTGATGATGACATAAAGATTATGATCACGGCTCTCACTTGACACTTTTACCAAATTTATCCAAATTATATTTGCCGTATTCAAGACGCTTTTCCAACCATCTATATATATTTTAATAGCTACAATAAAAACGGCTCAAAGGGCCCGCATCACAGATGCACGACAATTAATTACTTCATAAATTAATATGCAAATAAAAACATTAAAAAAAATATCGACCTTGCGATAGGGAAGGGAAAGACATCGTAACTTATTCCAATAGTTACGTACTTACTTTAAACAAGTGGTACGATAAATATCGATGGTCAATAACTCATTTTAATTGAATCATTCCGGCTAATAGTGCTTTCTAGACGTTTGACAGCACCGTCATTAGAGACGTGATAGAGACAGAAGACTGGATCTCGATTAATAAGTACGTCGTTTTATTTTTTAATTCGATATACGTTTTATTGAAATGTTTATCTTTTTAATGATACAAAGATTTTTATTGTCGAGATAGACGATTCTTAATGAAGTTGTAATGTAAAAGATTTTATCCAAGTAAAAGTTGTTAATCCGTCGTATATTAAAACTTTCTATCTTATTATCACA
The DNA here is from genome assembly GCA_961205895.1 of Mythimna pallens. Taxonomy (NCBI): domain Eukaryota; kingdom Metazoa; phylum Arthropoda; class Insecta; order Lepidoptera; family Noctuidae; genus Mythimna; species Mythimna pallens. The sequence goes on from OY540839.1 coordinate 7,086,000, forward strand.
TGAATCGAACACGTTAATATAATCTAAACGTTTTTGCATTTCTAATCTTGATTTTGTTAAAACAAAAATATTATTTTACAAAAACTGTGCACCTCTCTTTTAGTTCAAGTACTACTTTTTTAAAAAATGTGAAAAACACGTTTTCGCTTCGCCATAGTTTAAAAAACGAAAACGTAGAATTGAAATACGGCCTCATTTTAATTTCTGGTCAGTTCGCGGCGAGCGACAAATAAAGTGGCGATCCCGAGATGGTTATCTGCGGACAAATCGTCGTGTGTGTTGCGTACGCGCAGCGGTGAGAACCTAACGCACCTGTACCGGTCGGCGGGCTGCTAGAGATGTACCCGTGTCGATAGATTTTACTTTGTTATATTTAAATTAATTATTTTTGTTCATATATGGTTTGTGATATAATGTTTCTTTATGTGAGTAATAGTTTAATGAAGTCTTGGATGTGCGAAAACTAAAGATACAAAGTCATTTAAAATTTAAATCTTACTGCACAAAAAAAAGCATTTTACGATTATATTGATTTAAGTTTATTTGTTACATTAGATTTAAAAGAACATTATTATTTAATGTAGACGCAAAACTTAAGAAATATGTCATAAGGTCTATTTTAAACAAAAAAAATACTTAAACCTGTCCCACCATTACAAAATAACAACAAGAAAAGTCACAAGCCACAACCTATCAAAATCTAATCTCCCATTTATCGACATCCAATCCGCTACCGCGTTATCGATAACCGATCAACTATCGATATCTATCGGCATTACCCCTAGATCTCACGCAGCGCCGTCCCGGTCCATCGGGCCCGTTCGTTGCGAGTCACATCATAAATCACGCGCTAATAGCCGGTAAACTCATTCGCTAATCCGAATCGAACAACTGCGGGACGAGCGCGATCGCTGCGCCGGAGCCACTCGCTGTTTTTTCCATTGGAAGCTTTCGTATAATTATTTCAACTGAATAATTAGTTGGTATTAAGGAGATGGGACTTTGTTTTTTTGATTGAAATAATAAGAATAACATTGTGCTGTTTTTTTGTATAGTAGATTTTTTTTTAAACTGAAGGGAAAGTATGTTTTGGCATGTTGTTTTCTGTATATTGTCATTTTCACTCCTTAAAAAGTTGTCAGACTTATTGACAGAAAAATGTACCTTTATCTACGTCTCACAGTGATTGTTATCGAACTGCTCCGAAATCGTTCGATCGATGTTTTTTGTGTATGTTAGATAGGTTATATGCTATGTTTTACCCTCCTTTCTTTCTTTGATTACAACGTTTGCCAGAACAGCTAGTAGTTTTAAAATTAGTAAAAAAAAAAAAACTTTTTTTCGAGCCAAGGTTTTTCCTTGTATGTTTTTACGCCACTGGTTGTTGTAAGGGTCAAACAAGAGTCGTTACGTATAAGATACTAAGATTACATCTAGTCAGACTGGAAGCGAACCTAACTTGCTTACTTGAGAAAAGGCTAAGAAGGTGATGATGCATAAGATTTTATTGAGCTGGGAAAACTTTATCTCGCCATGGGGTTATCCTTTAGAACCGGTAAGCTTTACAAGCTGTAAATAGAAAGTAACAGTTCTCTTTGCTTATTCTCTTTAATGAATAGCACAAGTTGCTCAAGCTCAGGCATTTCATTCAGATCTTTGTTTATGTCAAATTATGGTAATTGATTTAATTAATTGGGAGCTCCACTTGCGTTGCAGTTGCATTCCTAACTTTGTAATCTATTTTAATAGTAAGATTTTGTAACTAGAAGCTGTATACTTATTTACTTATCTTCATGCAACCTAAGGTACACAAACGTGAACTTAATGTAGTAAACACTAGTAAAGTAATCAAGATTGAAACAAAATAGGTATTTTCTTTTTAATGTAAAACAATTTTAGTTTTTTTTTTTTTAAATTGATTCAGTAGCTGACTCTGAACATAATGACTGGCCAGTTGGTCTAGTGGTTAATGGCCCTGACTGCTATGCCGTAGGTCGTGGGGTTCGATTCCCACTCATGTTTGTGTAATGAGCACAATCTTTTGTTCTGTGTCTGTGTGTAATTTATCTATAATATGTATGTATTTAGAAATATTTGAGTATGTTAACAGTTATCTAGTACTCATAACACAAGCTCTGCTTAGCTTGGCACTAGACGGCGTTGTGTGATGTTTGTGTGAATATTATATTATATATTATATTAGCTTCCGCCAGCGGCTTTGCCCGCGTCATAGTAGGTTTCTCCATACAAACTTTGGACACCCGTTTCATCCCCTTAGGGGGTTGGAAAATCCTCTCTTAGTGCTCGCCTACGTCATAAATGAAAGCCTTGTGCAGAATTTCACGCTCCTAGTCCCAGTAGTTTCAGCTGTGTGTTGATATGTATAGATTATATTATAATACTTTTAAAATGTGCATTTAGTTTGTTATGTACATAATATTGTTACATACAAATAGTTGGCAAAGTAACGATTTAAAGTCACTTTGATTCCTACTGTTGTGTGAAGTTGTAATAAGTGTCAAAGCTCCACTTACTTGAAGAAACCATGTTGTACACCAAGATGCGTGGGAGGCTCTTTGATAAACTGCTTTTTGTAATGACAGCTTATTATCTCCTGGTACCTAGCCTTCCTACCAACGCGTTGGAATCTATAGTAAATCTCTGCTACCGACTTATATTGTGGCCTTTCTCTCTAGGAAGATCTGGATCATGGGAAAATTACTGTCAGATCATTATTTTTCATCTTTAATTAAGAAAACTGTGTCTAGTTGGTGGATGACAACTGCGGACTCAAAAATAAGAAAATTATAATATGTAGCAGTTTAAAAAAAACAGTCAATTGCGAGCCAGACAAACGCAAGAGAGGCTGCGTACGCGTAACTTACATATGTAAAAAATTCAATTCCCGAATCAAGTCTCGAAGATTTTTCCGTATCGCAGAAAAGTTTAATAAAATTATGCACTTTTTTACAGTTGTGATCACTGATAGCGTTTCACTTGTCTAGAACCATATGTCATCATAGTGCGTCTAGCTATACGCACTATGATGTAAACAGACTGACGCTTTCCTATTATTATTATTAAATTCGACGTTTATTCGACGTTTTTTTCCTATTATTATTATTAAATTCGACGTATTAGATATTAATTCTTTCCTATAATTATTATAAATTCGAATTGACGCTTTCCTATTATTATTATTATTAAATTCGATTCCCAAATCAAGTCTCGAAGATTTCATTCCGTATCGCAGAAAAGTTTAATAAAATTATGCACTTTTTTACAGTTGTGATCACTGATAGCGTTTCACTTGTCTAGAACCATATGTCATCATAGTGCGTATAGCTAAGAGGTGGAATTATAATAGGAAAGCGTCAGTCTGTTTACCCTTTTCATGTGGTCTACTAGCCTCTGCCAGTGACTTCGCCCGCGTGAAACCCGAAAATTATCTCATGGGATACACAAACGATCGGAATAAAAAGCATCCTATGTCCTTTTCCAGGACATGGTATATCTATCTACCAAGTTTTATCCAAAACCATTCAGAAGTTCGGGCGTAAAGGAGTAATAAACATACACACACGGACACAAACTCTAGCCTTTATAATGTTAGTGAAATTGTATGTTGATTACTATTTTTGACCTTACCCATCTACTTATACTTATGTTTCTTGTTTATTCCTTGCTTTACTAACTTCACTGCATCAAACCTCTTTATATAAACCACGTACCTGAAACAATTAAGTATGGACGTTAGAAAACGAACGATCACTTTAGAAACCTGATTTCTTCAACTGACTTGGGACAAGCCTTCGATTGAGTAAAGCTTCACGTCAATGGCGCAACGGTTATTAAAGGCAGAATTATCTATAGATAAAATGAGACGAGGCTATGTAGGTACTGTCAAAGAAGGTTTTTAACTGGATTCCTGAGATCTACTTAATGGAAATTGTTCTGATTTGTTAGTAGTTCAGAATTGCATTCAATAAGATTTAGAAACAGATCGAAAATTAGATAATGTATACAATTTAGAATATCTTGGCATAAATGCCAATGTTTTCATCACAAATTTAAAGTGAATGAATTCTCGCTAATTAAAGAAAGACTAACAATAAAGTCAGAACACACAGACAAAGATCTACCATAAAATAAATTCTCATTAATTAGTCTACTCAATAAAACCAGTGACAAATTGCAAACGTAACGCCTCAAAAGAAAGACGGCCATCCGTTTTTCTCGACTTTTATGACTCTAAAGCCTTCTTTCCCTTGCTTACAGAAATAAATTCAATAGAACGTCCTTTAAATTATTGTACAGCCAGTCTCTTTTTGAAATCTAAATTTACTTTGCGCAACGACAATTCTAGTTTTCAAGTCGGTTGAGAGATAAGGGAACGTCCTACGCTGTTAGATGGACAGTAACCGGTCGGGTCTGATTGTGAAGTATAATGAAAAATACCGCTTGATCTGCGGCTTCGTTTAGACATCGGTAACGGGTGTGTTCGGCTTGTGGGAGAGGAATTATAAGTAATTAGTTTGAGGATTGGTTGCTGTATTGATTGTTTTTTTTTTTTGGTGTCTCTTGCAGCAGGTGCGAGGTTGTTTTTTAGAGGTCCTCAGTCAGTGACGTTCCATGAATTTATTTATTATAATTTGGTGCCACTGTATAATTTATAATTCACTGCACCATGATATAAGCTACAGCTATGGCATCAGATATGTATCTTATATCTTCTACCAATTTTTATATAAATCCGCAGGGAACCAACATACCTTAAATGTAAGGAAAATGTTTCTTTTTGGAAACCAGGGGATAAAACTAATATGTGTAAATATGTCATCCTAGTCGGTGAACACCACTTTCACTATTAAAATCGAGAGTCACAATCTACTTCGCATTCCCGAACTCGTATAGTCTTCAATAAAAACCCTCTTTCACCGCATCGTTTAAAAACCCGGTTTTAAAAACCAACCCAAAAAGTCTCATCACAATCGTGACGTATTAAAACGGACACGTTCAAATCGGGCATGAAAATAATAACCCTCGAATCGCTCCTGCCTGATTATAATTGGTGGGTGCTCTTGTGCCAGAGCGCACGCGTACAGTTACGCTATAAACTATCATTAGTGCGATGCGCACTCTGTGAGAATTACCGCGGTTTTATTTGTTAGGTTTGTAAAATTGAGCATTGCAGGGTTGGCTGTATATTTTTTCTTGATGGCAGGTTGATCTGATCGGAGATAAAAGTCGTTTCTGCAAAATTTATAGAAGTAATCCAACTTGTAAACATTGCGAATTGCGAGTTTTGTCATCAAATGTGAGCTTTATTGGTTTAACTCCATTTTGAATTAATTACAATGCATCTTAAAAAACCATATTGTGTTGTTTTTAATTCTTGTCTCTCCTCCGATGGCTTCTCAACGTCCACATCTAAAAAAACACACAGACATTGTATGTTGTTTTCAAATACATTTACTATGCTTTTGCCTATGAAGCAAGAATATCGTTATTTTCAAAATAATCTAGACTTTAAGGAGCTCTAATCATTTACCTCTTCTGGTTTTTGTATGAAAGGCGAGGTTGTTACTATAGTTTCATTAAAAATACTTCAGAGATCATCATTCTTATTATTTACAATTTCATGTTCATCATTTGCATCATCGCAAACCTCATCTTTAAAGCTACTGTTACTCACATTCATTTTAATATTATCTGTTATAGCTTCAAAAATTGATTCTTTTCCAATATGCCATAAATCACCAACATCCTTCAAAAAAATACTGCCAACCCTGTCACAAATGTCCATACATTTTTATGGAGGTAGTTTGCGATTTTCCATAGTCAATAAACAGATTAGCTTGATTGTTTGATTTCGGCCGATCGATCAACTTGAATATCTAATTCGTTGTTGATTGTACCTCTATTGTGATTCGAAGCAGGCTACGGGATTGAAAAGATTGTAATTGGTACTATTGGAATATTGGCCAACGTTAAAATTGCCAGACTTTTCGAGGAGTTGATTGAGCGGTTGACTTTTGAAATGCTTCATTTGGGCATTTTGATTTGCAGGAGGTTTGTCTTTGAAGTATTATCATCAAATTTTTCCTTTGTTTTAATAGCGGCTTGTATAATATTTGATTCTATTTAATATAATTCTGCAATCTCTTACACTTTGATTATCACTACCTCACTTTGTTCATTTTTTTCATTTGTTTTTTATAAATTAAAATTATTTTCTGAATTACCCTTTTGTTAATTGCAAAGATAATTTATTAACTAATCGTTAAAAATCATGGTCATTGTGGAGTTTTTTATCGAGTTCCTTCTTTTGCCTGATTATGTTGTTGCAACCTTCTCTTTCAAACACTGAAAATGTTTCGAGACTTCATGACGAAGCATTATCAAAAGCAACTACATTTTATTATCGACCGTTATCACAACATTGTTGAAAACAATTTCCTTCTCAAGTGCCGTAAAGATAATTTGTATAACGTTCAATTTTCTACATACATAGTAACAAAATGGTCTTTCTGTAACACAATTGGTCATTCATCTGTCTCCTGTTTGGATATATTTGTACCTACTAGTGTTCATTATTTCCTGGTCTAATAATGAGTTTAATTGGAGCATATAAGGTAGAGCTTGATAGTTTTGGGAGATCTATTGTTCTTACTATCGTGTGGTTTGGTCTGCGTTCATTAATCCTCTTTTTTTGACGTAAAGCGACCGAAATAAAATTTAATATCAGAAGTTTATAAGTCTAAGTAATTTAATTATTGTTTCTTTATACGTTTCGTACTAATTAATTCATTAAAAAATTAATCATTTATTGAATTTAGCACATAATTGTATAGTGTAATCCAATGTGATATTATTTAATACATGTATTTGAAATAAAACATTAACAAGCATTTTTGAATTGTCAAGAAGTCGGCCAGACGATGATTACCCCGATCCCCGAATTTATAATACCTATGTCTGTCTTTATAGTGTTTTACGCATGTCTTACATTTGGTCTAAGTTCAATGATATCAAATAACATGTCTCTTTTGTCTCACTTAGTTCGAAAATAGTATTTTAATTATAAAAATTTTCGCAGTATACCCCATAAAAGACTTGCGTACTTTAGCCAATCTGAATCGAGGTTGATCTAATTTGTTTCCAATTGTATTACAATTAGGGCGTTTACTAATAATAGTAAACAGATCTCCATAACTTTTTCGAAAATTATGACTTTCATTGATTGATATACATATTAAAAAGGATAAAATGGTTGACTTCGATATTTTAATGCCCATTTATTTCATCAAATCCACAAATCAATTAAGGAGTTACATAGCCGCGGAGTACAAGGCTGTCATAAATCCACCGGACTACACAACGAGCTGGCGGCCACATTGTGAGGTGACGGAATGGCCTGCACGCTAACATTGGTTTTACGACACGTGTGCACTTGAAACTTGTGTGGCATTGCTGAACTAAAAATTTTAGAAGTGACTTGATTTGTGTATCCGACAAAAGCAGATAACAAAAACAGATACATATACAGCTGCGGTAACGATAAGAATTGCCCAAGAGGTCGATCTTAGTTTAGCAGATCAACATCACTAAGATGAGCTTTATGCTAGAACTACACTGCGCACACATGTGCCACACACGCCGCTCTGGGGGCGTCGGTCTCCATACATTTTATATGGAAACTAGACTTGTAGAGCTACACTTGATCTACGCCACGTGACGTCGCGTCGTTCTACGTACAAATCGGGCGTACTACACATGTGCGTCGGTCTAATGTAGTTCTAGCTTTAAAATACATACGAGTACATTTTATTATAGGTTCGACAGACTTACCGTGGCCTTGGACCGCAAAAAGCAACTGAAGGAACACAAGTAGGTGTTAGTCAGTAAATCTGAAACTCTCTCTTCACCCAGAGCGGGACGGTTTATAAAAAAAGACACATCTTCTTGACCCGGTTGACTACGTAGAGCCGCGAAAGTCGATGTTGATGAAAATGGTTTTTTATTGATTAGCCGCATATATCTATCTACCTTTTCTGTTTTTTTTTTCAAGGTTGGAAATCAATTAATAACTTCTCTCGTTCTGAGTAGAGCGAGAGAGGGTCAGACTTCTACTGACTGAAACCCACCAGTGTTCCTTCAGATGCCCTTGCGTTACCACGGCCCTGGAGGCCGTGGTAGCTCTTTTGAACACTCTCGCAACCCATTTTTGTCCATTAGGGAGCATAAATACACAGAAGAAAACTCTTCAAAGTTAATAATATAATTTATTCAGAAGCCACTTCCATCATGACAACTATATTTCCGCGCAAATCCTTGTGCTCGTACGCGGCCCTTCTATGACATCACGCCATTGTCCAGCGGTGGTGGGCAGACAAAAGCCTGCGAGTGTGCGTGAACCTGCGCCTGAGTGTGCGTGAACCTGCGGCAAAGACGGCCGTTCTGATGTGGCAAATAGTATTGTTGTAATTCTACAGAAAGCCGTTCGAGGATTATTGCTAGGTATTATTGAATCTTGAGTACTATGTTGATAAGTATTTCCTATTGCTGTTCTTTGTTGGCAACTTAGAACTTACTCAAAGGTAGGTAACACTAATCTATAAGAATTTGTTTGTTGAGTTCCGTAACTAATAGTATAATGCCTAACGTTTTACCTTCACATAATTTATTTTAGGTAACGAGAAAGAACACAATAATACACGCCAAAACTAAGATTTGTCCAAATCTTCAAAGTCTTGAGCACAGGCGTAGGGTAGCCAGCCTTTCGGTGTTGCATTATGGAGAGTGTGCGCGGGAATTGCATGACTTGATTCCGCCATCTCATTTCTACTATTGGACAACCAGACGCCTACGGTGAATATCCACACTTACGATGTTGAAAACTCTACGGTCCGGACTAAGCGTTTCGCCTCATCGTTTATATCACGTACATCGAAGGACTGTAACAATTTGCCTGCTGAGTTCTTCCCATCCGATTATAATTTGGGTGTCTTCAAGGCTAGAGTGAATATGTTCTTAATAAACTAGTGCACCTCACCATTAACGATTGCATCACTGCTTACTATCAGGTGGGATCGCAGTCAAGCAATAGATTATGTCAAATTAAAAAAAAAAACATGTATCCGGAAAGCTACTATTCTTAGGTGAGATTGGACGGACAAGTCAGCCACATGCGCATTGACAATACGCTTGGCGCAGCGGTGGTGCGATTAACAGCTGCGCTGCGTGTCGCGGGCTCGATTCCTGCACTAAGAGAGGATTTTTCAAAATTCACCCCATGAGGGAATGGAGGTTACAGACATAGCCCGAAGAATCGCCAAACTTAAGTGCCAGTGGGCTGGGCACATTGCTCGCAGAACAGATGGTCGATGGGGACGAAGGGGTCTGAAATGGCGACCATGTACCGGAATACGCAGCGTTGGAAGGCCTCCCACAAGGTAGACCGATGACCTGGTCAGGGTTGCGGGAATCCGATGGATGCGAGACGCACAGGACCGGTCATTATGGTGACATTTGGGGGAGGCCTATGTTTAACAGTGGACGTCTTTCAGCTGAACAGATGATGATAATGGAAGTGTATTGATGCTTTAACAAATCGTTCTCTAGATCACTTAGATAGAACTCAAGAAGATCAGCTCCCCTAGCCAAGTTACAATCGTATCGTTCGAGCCGAACGCCTTGAGTAGGCCACGCCTGCGATTCCTTTGTTCTGACGTCATCTCAACGCTCAGTCACGTGGTCAGAACAAAGGAGCCGGAGGCGTGGCCTACTCGAGGTATTCGGCGCGAACTAAACGATTGTAACTTGGCTAGGGGGGCAGGGGTGTTACCATGACGTCAAAATGTCAGACGTAGAAGCGAGAATGAAGCAATGCACCATATATAGCTCGATCCCCTTAACAGTTCGCAAAATGGATCGCGTTAACAGCTCGTGGTAGGGCCTTAGGTTTTCAAACTCATCAACGCCTATAAAATCAGCCTCGAACGAACGCAGAGGCGTAAGCTGCCGTCCATCATATCAACCCACCAGGCTTGTCTACAAACAAACAATAGGAGCTGACAGTGTTTGTTTTTGAGTCTGTTTGTTTGAACTAAACGTTGGCAGGTAGGCGGCTGCGTAAGTATTGGGGCTTTAAACCATATTGGTGTAGGTGCAGATTGAGGAGTCAGATTTAGTAGCGCAATTATTGTTTCGGAAAAATGTGTTAAGTACTAGATATTGTTTTGTGCGCCAACTATGGGAAGCTTCAAAGCTCGTTTGAAAAAATGGCTTATCGATCAAGCTTTTTTGTAATTTAATTTGACGATTGATTATTAACTTCGACTGAATATTATTGTGACTTTTATTATGTTTTTTTTGTGATTTGACTTCTATTTATTTGTTTTCTTGTATTTTCTTTTATCACTTGTACTATTCTTACAAGTCATAGACAATCTTTCTGTCTATGACTTGTAAGAATCCATTACCAATGAACTATTATGACTAAATGTTCGATCGGAATGATTACGATACAAGGCTGTTTTGTCAGAATTTTCAAGAGTTACCGCAAGCTTGGAACGCAAAAAGCAACGGGAGGAACACAGGTGGGTTTTAATCAGTAATGGTGTTATTTGATGATTTCAAACTCAAAAAAAAAAATGATTACAATGATTCATGGTTCCTAGAACTTATTCACTTGAAACTTGAAGATTTAAAGATTGCTGACCGAGATCTATTCCTTAGAAGTGGGTATAATTATTGATTGAAATGGTTAACTTGTTCTCAAATAAACTACCTCCCTGACTGAGATTGTTCGATTGTTCAGTCAGTCAGTAACACCAAGACAAGATGGATGATTGTGTAATGAGTGATATGAAAGCAATGGGAATCAGTGATAGGTCGACATGACAGTTTGGATGAAACAACATGAGACAAGGGCAGAAATAGGATGAGTCAGCAAGCTTTTTAGCTACTAAAACTATCCATTATGCTCCAAAACTAAAAAGATATTTTTATAGAAGACAAGAGCCAATACTCCAGCACTTGTAGATGACTAATCCTTTTATAATATTTATGACTAAAAACCTAAATCACCTACCTAAAACAAACATCGAACAATACGCAAAACTAATTGAAGGTCAAGTTGGACCACTCGACATTCATCACATCATACAACTTACACACTCATACCTACATACAACTCATACAAGGACAGGTTACAAATCTCACACCATAAAAATTATTGCATACATTGTTGTAAGTGTCATTTACGCTTAAATAACATGTTATTACTATATTGATTTAAAAAAAATACCTGTAATAATTATTTGAGTTGTTCATCATGACCTAACAGGTTTTCGAAATGCTTTTAATTATTACGTCACTTGAAGTACACCAACGCGCCACCTGTACATGGTGGTCATCCCACCCTACATAGGTTGGACACGCCATAATCATGGCGGTAAACCCCCTCTCTGAGGAGTGGCTGGAGAGACGTCACGGCGTCCTCACCTTCCGCATAACGGTGGTCCTCATCGTACATGGCAAGTTCGGGAGGTTCCTGCACCGAATTTGAGCGGAAGAAACGCTCGGGTGTCGCCATTGTGGCCGAAGCCGACTGGGGTCGAGGGTTAACTTACGAAAGGGAACTTACATGGTCCTGGAACGCAAAGGGCAACTGAAGGATCATTAGTGTAAAATTAGTCAGTAAAAGTCTGATACTCCCTCTCGCTCTGCCCTAGAGCGTGTAGCGCAAGAGCATACATATTACAAGAGTGTGTTTACTAATGGCTAGAACCTAGGGGTTTAAGTCAAGAGTGAATAGGTTACTTCTTGGTATGCGTGCTTCATCGTCAACTCATCATCGCTTACCGTCCAGTGAGATAGATGTCAAACGCTAACCGATCAATATTAATACAGAGATCGAAGATGACTTTTTAAGACTGCAACAGCTGCTATCAGGTCTAAGACTAAGCCGCTGTTTGCACTACTGGACAGACATAAGTCTCTCCCAAGCGTCAACACATCACCAGGTCATGTACATTTTGCATCTAAAGATTTCCGCGACCCTCACCAGGTCATCGGGCTCCCTTATTAATCGCCATTCCAGAGGCCCTAACATGAGTTCTTAAGTCGGTCCATTTGACAACCTAAACTGAACTGTTAAAGGGATATAGCTATTAAGGTTTAAATCTCCATTCCTGTTTCTCGCTCACTCGCCTGACAGTTTTAACGCGTCATGGTAAAAGGCCCCTGAACTGCAGTCTCATCTACCATTCATAAGTGACTAAATGCCTATAATATTTAGAATACTTTGTGTAATACCCATGATCATTAGCTTTGCCTATCGCAATCCAATCTTGACATATAGTCGTTCCCAAAGAATATTTACGTCGAACGAAGAAAACATAATAGCTACTTACTACCTACCATTTTACCATTCGTAGGCGTTCCCAAACTACCATTAACACTGTCAATACTAATTTATCACTAAATACCACCATTTCTGTCCAAAACACCATAAACAAAAAATATCATAAAATACGTGAATACAAACAATTAATAGTAACTCGATCTCTGAGATTTCATTAGGTAATAACTATCAGAGAATCGAGATAACAATGGAACGTTTGGACACAGAATAAATAGTCTACAGAAGGTCGACTCCAACTCCATTTATGAAGAGCGGAAACACACGGTCAAGTACCGGAAAACTACCGAGGCAATGATGCTCAATGATTTCAAGAAAAAATATTTATCTGTCCTAGATTAATAATAATGGTCTTTAAATATTTAAAAATATCATTTATACGTAGGTATTAACTGAATAAAGAGATAACAACTCACATAGATAATATTCCACAACTTTCAAACAACGCCATCTAGTCCCAAACTAAGCAGAGCAAACATACTTATACATTTCTAAATACATACATATTATTATATAAATTACACACAGTCACAAAACAAATGATCGTGCTCATCATACAATCATTTATCTTGGGTGTGAATCGAACCTACGACCTCCGGTATATCAGTCAGGGCCACTAACCAGTAGACCAACAGGCCAGTCCAAATTACCAGGAAAAAACTGCGGAGGAGTAGAAAAAATTATAATTTTTAATTCCTTCCTAAATAAGCAAGAGTTATAATCAGAGCGCTCGCCAATATGTGTTTATATGGATGTGTGCGCTGTCTGTTCTATTCGCTTGTCGTATGAACCTGGCCTTCTGTATTCACATACTCTTTAGCCTGGACCAGCGGTCGTCAACATTCCTCGAATGAATGGTGCATTAATAAATCGAGGGGTCCCATTAACATCTAAGCGTAGATGTTGATCAAGATTTATGATAATGCCGGCGACAAGATTGAGACACACTTGCTCATGTGGTTATGTAATGTTACGATATTGTTTTCTAATGTAGGTAGGTGTATGTCCTGTATTACGCAGTTTTGTATGGGACCGGATTTTAAGACACTTAACTTATAGCCTTAATTTGATATCCTGACCGTTAACCTAGTTCTTGTATTATTGTCTCTTAATTAATTTATTTAGAATATGGTTACTAGAATGAGCGGCCTTTGGTAGTCCACCGTTATCCTCTTACCACACGCCTTTCATATCGGTTCCAGCGTCTCTCATCTAGTAGCTCCCCCTTTTTTTGGCGTGGAATATCATAAAATAACTTTTCTCGGTTTTTTTTTATCGGAGTGGGAGGACGTGTCAGACTTTTACTGACTAAAACCTACTCCTGTTCCTTCTTTGCCTTAGTTCCAATACCCATTGCTCGCTATCCGCAAGCCTGCGCCTACGGTGGCTGGAAATCCAGATCGGGTTTCCAGCGGCTGGGGCGTGAGGGCCGTTTCCTCCCGCGTGCGGCCGCTTCCTTTGCTAGCATTACTGCTTCGCAGAAGTAGGCGATTGCCTGCCAATACTTCTTGCTTCAAACCATGGCCTGTATCTTGCCCGGCGCGCGAGGACGCTGCCGCCGATCGCCCTCACTAGTATACGGCGGTGCTCTGCCCAAGCGGGGCACACCTCTACCGTATGCTCCACCGTGTCTTTCAGGCGGTTCACACTTGGGTGACACCGATGCGTTTCTTCCAAGAAGCAGGGTGCAGGAAGCTCCCGAACTTACCATGTCCGATGAGGACCTGCGCTTTACGGAAGGTAAGGACGCCGTGTTGTCTTTCCAGCCACTCCTCAATAAAATAACTTTTCTAGGTGGAGCCGGAAGAAGTGTCAGATTTTTGCTTAGTAAAACCCACCCGTGTTCCATCACCATTTGGGTTCCAGGGTCACTCTTTCAAGCCATCTCGCCAGCTTTACCAGGCATCAGTCAAAGTGTGAGTACCATATTATCAGGTAGCAGTTACACATACAAAAAATAATAAGACCACCTCTACTGAAGATTAGCTTTTAATTTTACCGGCATTAATAAAGGTTAGAAGGCTATACATTGAATAGTTTTAATCGTCCGTAATACCACATCCGGCGGGGAACAGTAAATCAAAAGTGAAGGTATATTAACACTGACTTGTGGCCACCTGTATATGTTTAATTAAAAGGAATTGTTGTAATTATTGGAGTAATGTTTTCTTGTTCCATTTAAGTCGGCTTTTGTTTTAAAGCTAGGCCTTGATTTATACTATATCCCAATTAAGTTTGGCGATTCTTCGGGCTATGTTGGCAACCTTGGCCTCCCACAAGGTAGACCGATAAATGACCTGGCAAAGTTCGCGGTAAATCGATGGATGCGAGACGCACAGGACTATTCGTTGTGGTAGTACATGGAAGAGGTCTATGTCCAACAGCAGACTTCTTTCAGCTGATGGTGATATAAATATATTATACCACCAAGCGGATGGCAGAATCTATCTCCGCTTCCTATCATGTCAACACTAACTCCCTCTTCTTTTATGTTACTCTTCACACAATCCACCCATCTTTTCTTTGACCTCCCTCTACTTCTCCATCCATCCACACGTATACTCATAAATCTTTTAGTAGCATGCGTTTCATCCCTCCTCTTCACTGTACCATACCAAGATAAAAATTCCCTTCAACTTTTCAGTCACTGGCGCCACTTTCAAACTTCCTCTAATATACTTATTTCTCACTTTATCCATTCTCGTCACACCCACACATCATCTTAACATTCTCATCTACGACATCTTTAGCGTCATGTGATTGCGTGTCCAGTGGAAACCGGATCTGATCTTCCTTCTTTTTAGGCTGCAGCAGTCGTTTATCAACTATTCCAGTTACGAGGAGCTGTTCAAAGTTGTGGCCATTTTAATTCCCCTTAAACTTATCAAACTGAGCCATTCAATTGCTTAATGCTTGTTCAATTAAATCAGATCGTATCTAATTTCATCATTCTATGATTTACGGGACAAACAAACTGACTTTAATTGACTGTCACCCATAAACCAGTTTGTAGCCTACACTTACCTTTCAAATAAAATCTATTGTAGCATTTGTAGCCTTGAAGATGTAATAGCAAGAACGCGCGATTAAGTTTGCGCTCTTTAACTTTTTAGGGTGGTCAGAATTGTAAGAGACTATGGAATTGGGCTCGTAGGAACTGGCATTCTTATGCGTGGCCTCGATCGGAAGAAATGATTGGTTTTGATTTAAGCTGGGACACTCAGCATACGCGATAACTTTTTAGAGAGTGGAGAAGAGCTATAAAAACTATTGGTAAGTAGGTAACTAAGTCAGTTAGCTCTTAAATGCGAATATTTATCCGCAGTAGATAAAAGTACGTATAATAATAAACGAAGAAACAGTCAGCTGATAGTTCCCGAGTATGGATGACTGCCATGACTGGTGCAGTGTTTGACCGATTGGCTGCTGCACTATGTGTCGTGGTTTCGTTTCTCGCACGGTTCACGTGGTTTAGTTCCATAGACCCGCAACTACTGTTCCGGGTCTGTCTTTTTATTTTGTAGGTGGGAAAATCATCCACGATATCTTTCGCCCTTGGGCGGAGCGGAGGGGTGTGTCAGACTTTTACTGGCTAAAAACCCACTCCTGTTCCTTCTCCGCCTTTCATACCAAGGCCGGGTTTTCCTTTCAGAAGTGAACCCATGGCCCCAGTAGGCTTCGACCCTGCTGGGCCCCTACGGTTTGCTGACATCTTGTGGCGCGCGTGGAACAGTACGCGCCGTCGGTCTGGTTGTCTTGTGTCTGACTTTACATATTTTTGAATGTACCGACGATACAGCAGTAACCTCCTCAAAAGTCCTAGTGTAAATAAAAGCTGTTAAAAAAAAGCGTTACACAACAGTAGCTGCTCGCGTCATTGATAACGCTTAGCTGTTGAATGTTGCATTGAAAATGTTTGGCAAAATATGTGAGTACTGCTTCTGTCTATATTTTAAAGCAATACAGCCGTGTTTTTAATGTATGCTGTGGCACATCTATTAAAACAAGAATCAAACATCTTAAATCTAAAATATATACAAAAACATACAACAAAAACCGAACTAGATGAGCCTAAGAATACTGGCGATGTCAGAACCATACATCTAAACTACACTATCTCACATATCGATATGAGTACATCTAGTGCGCTCTAGTTAATGTGCGTCAACTGACCACAGACACAAAATAGAGATAGGTACAGAAGTCCACCTACACACAAAGCGCGCACGAGCAACGCACACTTAAGGGCCTATTACACTACGCGATATTCAGCACACGATATTCCGACTGTCTTATTTTTTGTTTCGAGTAAGACCGGTCTAACCCTTATTACACTACGCGGCATCGACTAAGAATGTCTGAATATCGAGTAGAGTAATAGGCCCTATAGACACCGCTCACAGACACGAGATCTCGAATCGGTTGGAACCAATGCGATCATGAGTGCCATCCGCTTGAGACATGCGTCTGTGAACTTTTTTGTGCAATAATGGAGAAACAAAAAAAAATATAATTGTTCAGTGAACGGTTGTTTAAATTCAACATTTAATGGTGAATTATCATTTTTGAAGCCATCAGTTGTTTCAGATAGGTAAATAGTATTTGCTTGTATTTCTATGCTTCGTTTTAACGTAACACAGAACAGTTGGGTAGGTTTTGGGTTCCCGGAGCCGCGCCAAGAAAGCAAACATGATTTTGGGGCCATGTAATATTTTTGCAATATAAACTAGTTATTTATTGTAGTGTTCGGGCGCCGTCGGCTACCTTCGGCACTCATCGGGCTGTATCGTCGACGTCGCGCTAGACATGCGGGGCGACAGGCCCGCCATTACTTCACCAGCGAGAACAACCGACGATACACGTTGCTAATTCCTCACTTGTCCTTGGATGTACGTTTATCAGTTTACAGTCCCTGCTTTTTATTTAAGTCCAAGTCTAGACCCTAACATTTTGGTCCTTCGAGCCGGATTTGAACCAGTGACCTATGGACACAGTCCACGCGTAGACCTTAACAGTAGTATAAGCTATGTAAAGCTTGTGTTCAATAATTTTATTATAAATTGTTTTTTTTTTTTTTTAAGGTGGGAAAATCATCCAATGACAAATCCCGCTCTTGGGTGGAGCGAGAGATAGTGTCAGACTTTTACTGACTAAAAACCCACTCCTGTTCCCTCTTTGCCTTCATCCCGGGGCCCCGGGCTTCGCTTTCACACTACCCGTGGGCCCAGTAGGTTTCGACCCTGCTGGGCCCCTACGATTTGCTGACATCACCCTGAGGCGCGCGTGGAACAATACGCGCTGTCGACGACTTGGGCTCGGTCCGGACAGTCACCGGACGGTCGGACGGCGAGCCACCCATTGCTCGCCGTCCGCAAGCCTATTATAAATAGTTAAGATAGGAACTGCTCGGCTAGCCGGCTGCCCGTGCAGTGCTGCCGACCCTAGCGCGACTTCTGTGTCTATCTGTTTTGTGCCAAAGATATAGAACAGGTGCGCTCATTGTTAATGATCTGATTGTTAGATTCGATATGATTCGGATGACATTTTGTTCTGAATAGAGTCGCCAGGTGACTTGTTTTTTTTTTAGGATTGTAGTGACGTTTAGCTGAAGTAGCAAGTGGAATTAACTGTTATTATACGGGTTGTTATTTCTAAGAAAAAGGTGGGGTCATAAATACAGCAGATGATTAAGCACTTATTTGCAAGTTACAATAACCCATAGAATGGTTTTTGTAAGCTTAAGAAGTGTCAGTTGGTATCTTATCTAAATTATTTTGATTTGTTAGTTTATGCCAATATTTAAACTCAACGATTGACCTTTTTTTTAAAAGTGGGAAATCATCCAATGGCTTCTCGCGCTCTAGGGCAGTGCGAGAGGGCGTGTCAGACTTTTAATCTGACTAAAACCATACCTATGTTTCTTCTTTCCCTAGCGTCTAAGGACCCAGGGATTCCCTTTCGGAAGTCAACCCATGATTCCAGTAGGCTTCAGCCCTGCTGGGCCCCTACGCTTTGCAGGTATTACTTTAAGGCGCGCGTGGAACACTAGGCCCCGTCGACGACTCGGTCGCGGTCGAACGATTACCGTTCAACCGGACGGCGAGCTACCCATTGCTTGTCGTCAACAAGCCAACGCCAATGGTTGCTGGAAATCGGGGTCGGAATCCTGACGACTAGGGCGTGAGAGAGTCCGTTTCTTCACGCGTGCGGCCGCCTCCTTTACTAGCATTACCTACAGCTTTGCATGACATTGCAAATATATTTTTTTAGGTGTTTAAAAGCTTATCCAGATGAAAATTCAATAACAATATTACAGCGTGTTTTCTTAGAATTTGGATTAAATTCTGACACTTCAAATGTTAGTATGTTTATTCTGTAGCAATTTAAGAGCAATTCCTTTGAAAACGATTGCCTTTTCAGGGTTTCGTACTTCAAAAAAAAAAAACGGATCTTTATCTTGAGAACGCGTGTAGGTATCGAGTTGAAATTAAAACCATATACTTAGGTCTGCGCTCCCTTAAAGCTATGAAAAAATCAAACTTCAAAGTTAACGAAAAAAAAAGATACGGCCATTTATGTCGCAAAAACGTATATTTCGTCACTCTCAAGGGAATCAAAATTCATAGGGTACTTCCCGTTGACCTAGAATCCTGAAATTTGGCATAAAACAAGATCTTATAGCACAGGTATAGGGAAAAATCTAAAAACTGTAAATTTGTCGTTAAGACACAAAAACAACTTTTTTTACTATTCGGAAAAATCTTCGAAACTCAATTCGGGAATGGAATTGTTTTCATAGGTAAGTTTGTATTTAAACCTCAGTGCCCAGTTTTTTAAATATTGATAGGCTCACGCTTGACCATTATCTCACCTTAGTTATCGATAATTTTGTCGGCGATGGAACACCCTGGCCTAGAAGTAACCTATTCACTCTTGACTTAAAGATCCTTTCCTGTAACTGTTCAGCATCTATGTAATATTTTTTATCAGCATTTGTTTTTTATGACAAGATTCACACCAGAAGCAAATTTCACTTCCATAATTTCTAAATACCGTTCACTAATGACCGTCTTACTTGCAACCTAAATTCTGGTCACACTACAACCTCTTTATAGTAAGATTTATCTCATGTCCTAGAACAATGCAAGTGGTTTATATCTAGGTATGTACCATTGCATTGTCTGAATTATGTTTTAATAAGCTACGTGTTCAAATTAAAGCTTAGGTACGAATGTAAATTGTCCTCAATATAAGTACTTAGGAGCTGCTGTTAAATGGTAGTTGAACTTTGTAAAGATTGCAATAAAGTTGCGATTAATGCAGTAGCGTATTTATAAAATAATTTATTGATATGTATGGTGACATTAACTTCAGCTGTTTTCATCTGCTGATGAATTGATGAGCAATGAGTAGCTTGCCGTCCGGTAAAGCATAAGCCTGGGTCGATATAGTGCGTTGTGTTTCACACGCGCCTCAAAGAGATGTCAGCAAGATGGACGGGGCAGTACGGGTCGATGCCTAGCCTGTTGATTGTTCATAAAAGTTACCGTGGCTCTCGCTAAAGGCAACTGGAGGAACACAGTAGATTTTAGTCAATAAAAGTCTGATATTTCTTCTCGCTCCGCCCAGACCGGGAAGAGTCATTTTTGATGATTTCGTTCATAAAAAAAGTACCCCAAATACCTCACGTTAAAATTTTGTATACTGTTATTTAGAATTTTCTACGTAAAATAAAAAAAGAAAACATTACATCAGCAATTAAAGCAACGAACACTTCGAAACAATAAAAATCGATCTTAATTCAAATTTGGAATACCACTACCGAATTTAAAATTTCACGACTTCTGTTACCAAAATCGATTTGAACGCACTAAATATGAATCGATTACTGAATCGAATCGAAATCATAAATCGAATGAGAGTAGCTACCAAAGTGTAATGTCTGTTAATGATGGTACAATGCTGCTTTCTAGCAATGTGGACAAAAGTAATTTCACTGGGATTGGGTTATTTATTCGTATAGGCCGGTTGAACAGGTGCGCTGGGCTGTATACAAGGTGTTTACTTTTAACCATACTTTTTTATTGTTTTTTTTTTTCGTTTTTTTTTTGCTACTATCAATTAAACTACTGTAAATTAACTATGACCTATTTATTATTATTGTCACTCTTTTTTAATTCAGTTGTAATTCAAATTGAACTAAAAAAGAGTACCTTTGTATTTTGACCCTTATTTTTAGTTTTAATTTGACATAATTTATTTGAATGTGGTTTTTGTCTTATCTGTTTGATATTTTTTGTTTAGTATTTAATTTTTCGTCTAGTTATATGTGCATACTGTGGTCTCCAAGTTAAAGTACCCCATGCCTAATGATTACTATTGCATCTGTGTGACCTTTGTTGGAGATCCAAATAAATATATAAATAATAAATAAATATAAATAAATGGATAATTACGCATATGCTTTATCATACTTTGGTTATTATATGTTTTATTTTTTAATATGACTAAATCAGCAGGTACCTAAAAGAGATATGAATGAAATCAATTTTATTCTTATCTTAATTCCATTTCATCGGATTTGATAAATTATTCATGAATGCAGTCATTCATTCAACCTATTTTTTAAATAAATTTATTTAGACAGCATTAGCACTAGGTAATAGTAGTTTCAGAGTGCTGCATTCTTCAAGAAACCGTAATTTTTATTATACCGCATTCTTTTACAAGATACTTTCTTAATACCTGTAATAAACAAATTTAATGCTCATCCAGTGGAATTTTTTGACATCCTATTACTGGCAACCCGAGCAATCTAATAGCATTTCTAGATAGATGTCCTTCAATAAATTGCAATAACAATTTTGTCAAATATTTGAGGTGTCTGTTTCGTATTCAAACTCTATCTGTAATAAGGATTTTTAGTAATTTGGTTATGAAAAAAATCTATAGAAGATTTTTTGTTATGAGAATAAATTTTAAACTATTCTATAAAATTATGCATTTCTATCATAATTTTATGAAATAGTTTTAAATTTCTCTCCTCGTCATAACTTTGAACAGCAGCTTTGAGAACTCTGCCAGTGGTCTCGCCCGCGTGAAGGTACATAATTATCCTAAAAAAATACTTCCGAGATGAAAACTATTCAATAACCTAATTCAGGACATGGTCTATCTGTGTGTCATATTTCATTTAAATTTATGCAGCAGCTTAAAGAAGTAACAAACATACCAACACACATGCATAGGTAGGTACATACTGTAAGACTAAAAAGTCAATGAATAAGTACATCCCTATTGTGGCAGCGTCTCATTGCCCCCGCATTAGTATCTTTGACAACTTTTTCTTACTTTTGAAGTTGTAATTAAATGTTTTGCAAAATAAAACTGCGTTTATCTTTAATAATATAAACATACAAAGTTTTATCTTTATAATATTAGTGTTATGTCACAAAAAAATTCACAAAAAAGTTTTGTCAAAAATAATATCAAAATCACTTGCCACGCTTCGGCATCAGCCTGTATTCAAAACTTAGAAGACGCTCTCGGGTGTCCAGGGAATAGTTATTAATTTGGAATTTGTTACAGCCTATACTTAAGCCGCTAGATACCAGTTAAGGCCCTGCGCATAAATATGAATACATCACACAATCGCCGAACGCATTAACTGGCCTATGGTGCTTACGACTATTGTATAATGGCGCTTAGAATATTTGAGAAGTAAAAAGTACAGTTACTATGTACTTTGGTAAGCTTAACTTAAGTAGGTGTAAACCTGTGAAATTGAGTATTACGTTGATTGTTATTTATTTGACTGGTCTGTTGGTCTAGTGGTTAGTGGCCCTGACTGCTATGCCGGAGGTCGTCGGTTCGATTCCCACCCAGGACATTGTTGTTTGTGTGATGAGCACGATCATTTGTTCTGTGTCTGGATGTAATTTATCTATAATATGTATGTATTTAGAAATATATTTTATTAAATTTGTCTGGTACTTATAACACAAGCTCTGCTTAGTTTGGGGCTAGACGCCGTTGTGTGATAGTTGAAAAAAAATAAAAATTTTGAAGAATTATTCTGAAGTTTTGTAACATAAGTGCTTGTTCTATTTGGAAGAAAATGAAAAAGGTCTTCATTCTTCATTAGTTTTTCAAAATAACATCCAAAAGTTGTATTCGGTTTGGTTTAAAGTTTGTATAGAAAACTAAAGAGTGCGGGAATATAGATAGAGGTTGCGGGAATCCGATTGATGCGAGACGCACAGGACCGTTCATAGTGGCAACACTTGAAGGAGGCCTATGTCCAACAGTGGACGTTTTTCGGCTGAAATGATGATGGTACTATAATATTATTTTGTTAGATGAATTGAACGCGCTAATCTCAGAACCTACTGTTCAAATTTCTACCGTAGGCGCAGGCTTGCGGACGGTGATCAATGGGTAAATAAAAAAAGGTAAAAAATAAATCTAACAAACTAAAGTGATTTGCATCAATATGAATATTTTTGAACATGAATTTTAAATGTGGAATTCTTGGCATACCTTTAAGATATTAGATAAATAATATAAATGAATTCGTAGCAGGCTATCGACAGATAATATAAAAATATTCGCAAGACAGTAGGATGAAATTATAAGAATTTTAATTAAACCACATAAACGATTAGGAATCTAAAATATTACCTTGATAATAGTTACCACTTATCCTTTATGGTTTTTGAGAATCACCAGTCACTACCCAATAAAAAATGACCCCTAACCGTGAGTAATGCCTTCTCCAGCTGGGATTGACTAAAAATGGTCAAGGTAAAAATTCCGGTTCACACTCGGAGAGTATTTTTTTTTTTTATCTCAAACAATAGGTTTTTGTTTTACGAGGTCGTCGGTCAGCTTTATTTCTAGAAGGAAAACGATAGTAAAATATTATAGCGATTACTGAGAAACAAGTGTGACTAACAATACAAAGTCATTATTGTGGTATGCATAATAGACGAAATTCTTGAGAATTTTTTCGTCCTCATTCAAAAATTGGCTCGAATTGGGAACAACTTGTGACCCACGGATGCCCCTCAAGTTGAAGGGCAAAATCTACACTACGGTGATAAGACCTGTCATACTGTATGGATCAGAATGTAGGGCTGTGAAAAAGACGGATGGAAAAAAATTGCACGTAGCGGAGATGAGAACGTTAAGATGGATGTGTGGTGTGACGAGAATGGATAAAGTGAGAGATGAGTATATTAGGGTAAGTTTGAAAGTGGCGCCAGTGACTGAAAACTTGAAAGGGAATCGTTTGTCTTGGTATGGTCATGTGAAGAGGAGGGATGAAACGCATGTTACTAAAAGAGTTATGAGTTTACATGTGGATGGATGGAGAGGGAGAGGGAGACCAAAGAAAAGATGAATGGATTGTGTGAAGAGTGATATGAAAGAAAAGGAAGTTAGTGATAGCATGACGAGTGATAGGGCAGAATGGAAGAAAAAAACGTGTTGCGCCGACCTCAAATAACACGGGACAAGGGCAGGACGATGATGATTCAAAAATTGGCTCGGAATTTTGGTGATTAACGGCGCTTGACAAAGATATCTTGTATATCTCTAAAACGGTAGTAAGTCACGCTAATATTCGATCCAAGGATTTGTTCGATAGAGCTGTTTTACTAGAAATGGGAAAAATGATTAATTTACCTATTTGCTGGCGATCACATTGGCAAATGATTTAGAGTAGTAACGGCTCCGACTGAGTAGTGGTGGCCCAATAGTACCGGCTCCGAGTTACGAGTTTGTAGTTCGCGAGATCAAACCCAGTTAATAAGTAATTTATTTCATCACCACTGCTCTCAAAACAGTGAAGGAAAACATCGCGAGGCAACCGGCATGTCCGGCCATTCAGTCTCCAAGATAGGAGGCCTGAGTCCCAGCAGTGGCAACTTCACGCCGTTCCTAAAATAAAGGGTCTTGACAGACAGATAGACGGACAACAAAGTGATCCTATAAAGGTTCCGCTTTTTCCTATTGAGCTACGGAACCCTAAAAATGGAAAAAACATTCTGTTTTTTTTTTAATCTTTATAAACATCTGTGTATACTATTTTACTTAATACAAAAGTATATGTAAAAGGTACAGCTATTACTGTAACGTCAGTAATCTTGTAAACTTCACGCATAGCTCGCAATGTGATGGGCTGCATAACTGCTAATTACGAAGGCGTTCACGCGATGGGATAACAGCCCGTCTACTCGAACACTTTAACTATGTTTGCACCTTTTTGAACAAGTCTTGAGCTTCTAATGCATTAAAAATGTTTTCTATTAAGACGTAAAACTATGCTGGATCAATGAGAAAATTCAGGTAACTTTGCTATCGTCAGACACGGTTTTAATCGAGCGAAATGTCTGTTTATTTTAATTTCTTGACTAGCACTTTCCGACTCTTTAAGTCAATTGCCCTATTTATAGAAAAAATACACAGGAAACGTCACATAGCCAGCAATTACAATCATTACAAAACGAACAAAAAGCTAAATAATTTTCCTTTACCCAACACTTTCCCCAAGACGTAATTCTACATGAATCATAACGATAATTAACGTGCTACCTGTCTTAGAAAATCCACAAAGATTCCAGTTGCGAACTACTGGTTTGGCTAAGAAAAATCTTGCTCGACGCAGTGGCGTAATCACAAAGGAAATGGTAGAAGCCTGACTTGCGCAAGTGCGTAACTCGGATGTTGACTATTACTGCACTGGACTGCCGCGGGTGTTTGCAGATCTAGTTACTGGAGCGAGCGAGAGAGCGTTTGAACGGAGTATTGTTGGGCTTGATTTACGAGGCTGTTGCAAAATTATTGTGCAACTAGAAAAAATATTGTCACATAGTCTATGATGTATTATTGTAATGTGTTGCGAAATATAGAGGTGGTTGTTAAACTTTTTATATTCATAATTTTCACTTAATATTTTGTTAATTTTTTTTCTTTTTTCAGTATTTATTTCGTTTTAGTAACACTTAAGATCATCAATTACTTAAGGATTTAAACAGCCTAATGTTTCGTAATCTAACAACTTGACACAACTTTGTATAATTTCAAGAGGTATTTTAAGCTCTACATATCATTGGTGTTGCAAATATTCCTAGCTCGTAAAGGTAAACGAGCTAAGCTCTATAAGTAGAAATTACGAAAATCAACGAAACCCGGTTTTAAAACTCAATCCGAGCTAAACACGCCGTTAAATTAGATTAAACCATTAACTTCTTCACGATAATATGTGAGGCCACTAGACACGCTTTATGTCACAAACTGGGGACATTCACAAACGAACTAACTCTATAAGCCACTAATAAAATTCTAATTAATTCATTATGCCGTCTTTAAATACAAGTCACAGATAATGACGTGTTTTCAATCGTCATCCACCACAATGTAAGAGCCAGTCGAGGTGAGTGGTCAAGCGAGTTAACTGGAACGGTGTGAACGGAGCTCTGTGAAAGTGGACAGGGGAGTAGTACGGATAATTTCTATGAAAATGTGTTCTTAGGCCGTACAATTGATAGGAAATTGCTGGTTTGAGTAAGGCCTTTAGCGACAATGGCTGGTTGGTGACAATTACCCATTTTTACCTGAAACAAAAAGGAAAATGGAAATTAGTAATGTAATTACGTTTAGTAATCAGGAAATCTTGCCGTTTTATTGTTAGACGTATAAGGAAAATGAACACTTTCGTTAGAAATTCGTAGTACCTATGTGTGTGTATTTTCCTTCCTGATCTAAAGACAGTTTTTATTTTTTAATATTGCCATACTGAGCAGTGGTGGCCGAGTGGTAACGGCCCCGACTTACAAGTTGTAGGTCGCGGGTTCAAACCCAGCCCAGCGCATTACTTTGTGTAATTTATTTCATCACCACTTCTCTCCAAACGGTGAAGGAAAACATCTTGAGGAAACCGGCATTTCCTAGAACCAAAAATCCAAAGACTATCGACATTAACCAATCCGCACTGGGCCCGCGTGGTGGCTTTCAGGAGAGAGGGAGGCCTGAGTCCCAGCAGTGGGAAAATTAAAAGGCTGATTATGCTTATGCTTTATTGCCATACTAGGAATTACTCCTGTACCGATGAGTTCACAAATAATGTAACTCACAAGACATCCAATCCCGGAACAAATATCTGTAGGGCATACAAATATTTTTTTCCGAGTGGGAATCGAACCCGCGACACGCAACACAGGAAAAAATCGCTCAACCACTGAGCCAACTGTGCCATTACAGTAGCATTGTCAAATCAGTTTAGATTGACATGGTAATCCCAGTTATACCATGTGTCATTTCTTTTTAGACAAGCTTTGTCTACAGATTAATTTCGTACAAGTCTAAAAGCTTCCATTTTAAAGTAACGCTAACTTCCTTATGTAGTCTTAAGTAGGTGACTAAAGAATTACAATAAAAAACATCCAAACGATTTCACATGCCGATATCAATTCTCATCTATCGTTAATTCATTACACATGACAATAAAAAGACAAAAAGCAGGCCAAGTCCCGGCCATTCATATGTCGTAAAAAAAAACATTATAATGTATAATCTATATATAAAAAAGTTAGCGGTAGATTGACATCTGTCCGTCCGGACTGTTTCGTTCGGTCGGTTGAGCAAAATCGAGTATTACAATTAAATTAAAAATCACTCACGTGTGGGTACCACTGATAAGTTTTGTAGCGACAGAAAAAAAAATGTCAACCAGCCAGTCTTTTTATGATTGTTTTTGAAACCCGATTGTGGGTCTTGACAAAAGAATTTGTTATTTGTTGCTGCAGTGGAAATTATCATTTGTTTTTTATTTTTTAGGATTCCGTGCCTAAGTTTGTAGAAACGGAAACCTTATAGGATCACTGTCGTCCATCAGTCCGTCCGTAAACACCCTTTTTCTCAAAAACGCGTGAAGGTAAAATTGATATCAAATAAATAAAAAAATCAAATTTCTAAGTCTACACTTTCTACACGAACTACATTTTTTTTCCCACAACTATCACATAACGCCTTCTAGTCCCAAGCTAAGCAGAGCTTGTGTTTTGAGTACTAGAAAACAGATAAACATACTTATATATTTCTAAATACATACATATTATAGATAAATTACACCCAGACACAGAACAAATGATCGTGCTCATCACACAAACATTTGTCGTGGGTGGGAATCGAACCCACGACCTCCGGCATAGCAGTCAGGACCACTAACCACTAGACTAACAGGCCAGTCAGCCAAGTAAATACGTAATTTTGAACGAAACCTACAGTACGCGAGTTTTTTTTTGAAGTGAAAACTTCTTTAGCGGCGTTGAGCACTTTTTCTGTAATGGGTATAAAATCTTAAACTCGCGTCAGGACACGTGACCTGATCGAAAAAGCGTAAGACGGGAGATAAACTTTTTAATGTAAAATAATTGTAATAGTTTTAAAGTGTTAAATTTTTAATGTAATATAAATTGTCATGTTTGTGTACGATAGCGCAATAAATGAATATTGTATTCTACCACATAAATGATAGTACTTTTATACTGATAAAGCAATTGGTGCAAAATTATTCCCTAACCATTCCAAAATATCAAACATGCTCAACGTTAATAATCAAGTTTTCACTTCTGCCGGCACTCCCGGAGTGCAACCCGTCTTTTTTTTATACAAGTAGTGTAATGATATGAAGATGGCTCGATAAAGATTATCAATACTAAAAATTGAATAAATAAGTTAAAATTATAACAAATCGTGAACTCGACTTCCACTTGTCACATTCTACTTGTTACAATGTTTGCACGACAATTTTACACATTCCGTCATCGGGCTGTCAAATTGTTTGCCACCATTTTTATTTTAATCTTTATGGCCTTTTGCCACATAAATGCAGTCATAAATCAAAAGCAATTTTTATGGTGATTAATGGTCTTCTAAAGCTTTCTGGCCTATTTTCTTGTACCAGCTGTGTTTGGTGTCTTAGGGGACATCTTATAAATAATAGGATTAAATTTTGTTTCAATTAACTTAAGATTTTACGCATTAGATCATCTTTTAATGTCTTTATTGTGACGTTTAAGGAGCGTGTCTATGGTAATCCTTTATGTTTTACTTTTAAGGTTGGCTTATAGCGTTTTTGGACAAAATCTTATCATAAATATTTATTTTGGAATGCTTAGTATCGTGTAAATATCTTGAAATGAATATCTCAATCACTAACGAGTAGAGAGAACCATTTACACGGCGCCATCTAGTCCCAAAGTAAGCAGAGTTTGTGCAATAAGTACTTGATAAACATACAAATACAAGCATATTTAAGAGACACGCAGACACAGAAATGATCGTGCTCATCACACAAACATTTGTCTTGGGTGGGAATCGAAAGCACGACTTCCGGTATAGTAGCCAGCCCCCCTAGCCAAGTTACAACCGTTTAGTTTCGATTCTCTTTTCGCCGATCGCCTCGAGTAGGCCACGCCTCCGATTACTTTATTCTGACTTCATCTCAACGCTCAGTCACGTGATCAGAACAAAGGAATAGGAGGCGTGGCCGACTCGAGGCGATCAACAAAAAGAGAATCGAAATGAAACGGTTGTAACTTGGCTAGGAGGGCAGGGCCGCTAGCCACTAGACCAACAGGCCAGTCAGTTAGTTTATTAAAACATTTAGATCATCTAAGTATTTTAGTAAACTAAAATGTGTGAGAAATAAAAAAACATTTACGGTAATTAACCTATTGAGTAGCGTAATTAGAGACACAATAGAAAGACAATGACCGAGCGAATGCCGGCATTCGCTCGGCGTTTAATGAACTAATTAAAATCTCATCATAACATTTATTTTACTCAACAAACACTGCTCTTGCTGACCTTACAAGCAACATAATTAATGGTAGAATGATTCAATTGAATCCGCGGTATGCGTGAGTTTCCACTTATTGTGGCTTTGCTTTCTACACACCTCCACTGCCAGCAAGGTGTCACATTGCCCAACATGGCCCAGCTATGTCCAGCATGGTATTGATAGATAGTGACAGACGGACTAGCATGCCGAAGGCTATATTGTTTTAATTTATATTGTAATAGCTGTTAATTAGATTTTGGAAGACAGATGGGGTTTGTTGATTGGTTTAATTTTTAGAAGCAGTTTGATTAGTCGGTAGTCTTGTTTTAGTATTGAGTTTAATATGAATGTTCTAGAGTAGCTCGCGAAATTTATATTTTTGAAAGTTTTTTTATCGCAATTTGCAACTCAATATCGAATCCATCGGGTGGGATCACGGTCAAGTACTAGTTTATATCAATAAAATAATAAATGAAAAAATCGTATGATAACAAGGATTACTTTTTTTTAAAGCATCATCATAACTCACCAACTAAGGGCGGAATTCACCAATAAAACTAATCGCGTTTTAACGTTTAGCTCGCATAATCGCGTTTAGCCGTTGTCACTAGTGTCACTTGTGAAAATACAAAAAAGTGACACTAGTGACGGCGGCTAAACGCGATTATGCGAGCTAACCGTTAAACGCGATTTGTTTTATTGGTGAATTCCACACTTAGAGACTAGGTAAAACTTCAAGTTTTTATTAAAATGGCAGATTTTAGTTCTTATCTGATTTAGAGAGGGGTAAGGATTAAATGGGTTAATTGAGTATATTTTTTGTGTAAATACATACATGACATGGCTGCCAATATATTTTTGTTTCGCCTTACTAAGTATTCGATACTCTCAACGGGACGTACCCTATAGGTTTTGATTGTTTTGCGAGTGTCAAAATATGCGTATTTAGGTGCATATTTTGAGACTCGCAAAAAGAATTGTCATGAGATGCACTCTGGCTATAAGGTATTTAAATATGGCTGAGAGGTACTTTTTATTGGTGGTAGGTACCATAACTGAAAAGTGTAAAATAAAAACTTTTTACAAAAAAAATACAACCGTCTTCAATGTAAAAAAGACACTGAAAAGTGCAAAATAACTTTAATTTCAGAAATCGTTGTTAAATAACGAAGAAAAAACTATTATAGAAACACCGACTCTTGAAATTAAAGTTATTTTGCACTTTTCAGTGTTTTTTTTTTACATTGAAGTAGCTAGTATTTTTTTTTTTTTGAAAAGTTTTTTTGTTGTAAATTTACATAATATAAAACTAAGTTTTTAACCGCTTTTTATCAATTTTTTTAAACGCTAACTGCTCCTTAACCACGTACGCCCTTATTTTTAGACTTAGAAATTTGATTTTATTCAGTTACTTTCACTATTTGAGATACATTTTTCATGCTTTCACGCGTTCCTGACAAAATGGTTCTTGATAGAGTGACAACAAAGTGATCCCTAAGGGTTCCCTTTTGCCAACTGAGGTATGGAACCCTAAAAATCCTGCTTCTTTTGTGACCTCCCCTTTGTCATTTTTATTTCCTGCAGAAACATTTCAAAACAGCTTTTCCTATACCAGAAACATCAAAGTAAACAGCACTATAATAAAGATTTTAACAGAGGAACTCGCCTCAACTCGATTTATAAGCAATAGACGATCTACATGCTACGTAGTAATTATCCATCATTATATTTTACCCAGTAGCTATTCGTGTAACTCTCTGGATACTTGGAGCATAAAACGGTAAGGAAAAGCTGTTTGTACGTTATTATATGCAGTAGGTTCCAGTTTTTCTTTGGTAAATTGGAAAAGTTAGACTTAGGAGCCAACGCCTTTAGGCAAATACTAATTGATCAATGTTCTATGACTAGATTTTGTTAGCAGCGTCGCCCCAGTGAACGACGAAAGTTTTGGAACATACTACCAAGATTTTAAGTCCTATCCCAGAATTTGGTCTACCCGTGCACCAAACCATCTAAATCCGTTCAGCCGTAAGCATAAGATGATTTTCCCACCGAAAAAAAAAAGATATACCTAGAAAAAGAAAAGGATTTTTCAAAACTCACCCCCTAATGGGTTTAAATGAGGTCCAAAGATTGTGGGGAGAAACCTATTTAGTAAATATAAAACTTCGGTTCCGTTTGATGACGGAATTTTGAACAAAAATTTATTAATACTATGCTAACAGTTACGTTTTATTATAAGTATAATTATATATTACTGTGAAAGTTGGATAATCAAACCTATCTATTTTTAGAAAGACTAAATGCTTCTAAGCCGACAAAATCCATCTGAACATTATTCTCAATTAACCGGTTCCAAATCTAGGTCTAAATGCATCATTCGACCACAAAAGCATAATTTTTCTTCTCTCAACATTTACGACTTAAAAGTAACCGGTAGCAGACATTCTTTCTCACGCGAATTATGTAAAATAAATTCAATATATGTTTCGTAACATTCTCTTAATTAACGTATATGAAGTTCCAATAGTTCCAATCAACAAAGTTTTTTTTTTTTATTGGTACGGGAAAATTTGTAACACCATAAACATTGTTCACTTTTTAATTTTATTACTATGGGCTCTGTCAATCATGTGGGGGCCATTAAATCGATATACTATGTAATCTTAGTTATTTAAATACTTTCGACCAAATCATTCCCAAAGGCGAAACGCCAGTGTTGTGTGGTAGTGATGGGTTGTAGCAGAACGAGTGCTTTCTCAGATCGTCGATTTGTTTAATTTTATTCTTAATTCTTAATTCTTTATTGTACACAAAACATACATAATACACGGTGATACAATACAGTTTATGTACAAAGGCGAGCTTAACTCAACAATGAGTTTTCTTCCAGCAAACCTTTGAGCAAACCTTTCCTTTTTTTATGTTTTTTTATAGGGTGGGAAAATCATGTCAAGACAAATCCCGCTCTTGGGCGGAGCTAGAGATAGTGTCGGACTTTTACTGACTAAAAACCCACTCCGGTTCCTTCTTTGCCTTCGTCCTAAGGCCCCGGGTTTCACTTTCACACTACCCGTGGCCCCAGTAGGCTTCGACCCTGTTGGGCCCCTACGATTTGCTGACATCTCCCTGAGGCGCGCGTGGAACAGTACGTGCCGTCGACGACTTGGGCTCGGTCCGGACGGTTACCGGACAATCCACAAGCCGTGTGTTTATGTGTGTTGGAAATTGGACTCATAAAGTAAATAAAAAACTGGATTAAATGTCAGTGATACCACTTATTAGTTTGTCCATACCGAAAGATGCAGTGTTGATAGGATTCCCAACCTAAAAAGATGGGTTTATGACAGATAGACGTGTAAATCGTTTATTCTAAGCAACACAAAATAATTAATAATAATATTCAACAACTTTCACACAACGCCATCTAATCCCAAACTAAAGGGGTGACCAAACGGTTGCAAACCAACGTCCCAATCAAAGTGACCTTGCTAGTTTCAATCCGTGTAGACAGCAGTTGTAATCCATGACCTTCAACGCCCTTGGTTGTGAGGCGCGTTTTCCCAACCATAGAACGTGTTGGCGCGTGGTTTACATCCATGTGGCCGCAACACAAACCAAATACATAAGCCAAGGTCACCTTGGTTGGAACGCTAGTTTGCAACCGTATGATCACCCCTTAAGCAGAGCTTGTGGTATGAGTACTAGACAACTAATAAACACACTTATATATTTCAAAATACACCCAGAAAAATAACAAATAATCGTGCTCATCACGCAAACATTTGTCTTGGGCGAAAATCGCACATAGCTTAGCAGTCAATGCCACTAACCACTAGACCAAAAGGCCAGTCAACTACACATATATCAATGTAGGATCGCGAGAAAGCTTGCCAGGGCTGAGGAGTTGATCCTGTTACGGCTTCAGGATTGTTGGAAAGTTGCCACGGTCCTAGATCGCGAAAAGCAACTGAAGAGTTTTTTTTTTCGTTGGCAATATCATCCCCCGAAACTAGTATTTATTATACTTTATTTAATATAAATGTGCCCTATGTTATAAATAATTTATATGTCGTATCTTTAAAATGTACCTTTACCATCAATCATAATCTGTACTCGAATTAATTACTTACCTAGCTTATATAAGATTAAAAAAATAACAATTCCTGATGGGTACGAGGAACGACTCTGAGTACAAAAGACTCGTTTTCCCGAACCCCATAAAATAGCCATCAACAAAACCATCGATAAAATCGATTCTTCGACGATAGTTGCTTTCAAACAAAAGCCGACTATCGACAAAGAGGCGGCACAACACTAATAGAAGCCGTTATATCTAATCACTAACGCTGTAAAAGCTATAATTTTGCAAATTGCTGCCACACATTGACGAAATAACTTCATAGGTAGCAAACATTATGAAAGTAATTACACTTAGATACTACATACGTGCTAGTATACGTCACTATATAGATATATACTAGATAATAACCTTTAGTACATAGTAATTATTACACTCTACAGTATTATATGTGTATCCAAACTAATATCTATTATAAATGCGAAAGTATCTCTGTCTGTCTGTTACCTTTTCTCGTCTTAACGCTGAACGGATTTTGAAAAAACTTAGTACACGTATAAACCTTGTCCTGGAAGAACACATAGTATACAACTTATTATTCCCGGAGCATCTTCCCTTGAGACAAATTTCGACTTTAACTGGCAGAAGCTAGTAATATTTTATCTTATCTTGTTGTGGGGCTGGCTCTAGGCCAGAGCACTTCGACTCTTCTGGATCTTTTGTGCTATGCCCCTCCTGTCTACTCAACCCCTAGCCTTCCGTACACCTCCTTCATGAATCCCAGTATGGCCTTGATGGGACTGAGCCTGTAGTCCTCTGGTCTTGGAAATGGTTGGCCCAGATACTCTAGTCTTTTGGAGCCTAGTGCTGCACTGTCGCACAGCAAGTGTATAGCATAGTTTCCTCTGAATCTCCATAGATTGTGCAAATCGGGTCGCTTGCTAGTCCCATGTTATTAATTTTACAAAGGCGAAAGTATATGAGCATTGATGGCCCAGAGATAACCGTCCCTACTTCCGAGTAACAGCAGGTCGTAGGTACAAACCCTGCCCAGCGCATTACTTTGTGTAATTTATTTCATCACCACGGCTCTCAAAACGGTTAAGGAAAACATCGTGAGGAAATCGGGATGTTCTAGAACTAAAAATTCCAAAAGAAATAACATCCACCATCACGCATTGGGCCCTCGAGGTGGATTACGACCCATTCCCTCTCCTAGACAGGAGGTCTGAGACATTCTAGGGCTTATATTTATGAAAGTTAAAATGTATTTGTTTGTTACTCCCTCACACTCAAATGGATTTTAATGAAATTGGCGCACTGGTAGAGCATCTTTTGGAATAGCGCATAAATCATCTAATAACTTCTCGCGCTGTGGGCGGAGCGCGAGGGCGTGTCAGACTTTTACTGACTAAAACCACACCTGTGCCCTTCTGTTGCCCTTTGCGTTTTAGAACCACGGGTTTCTTTTTCATAAATTCTCCGCGGCTAGCGGGCATTGATCTAGCTGGGCCCCTACGGTTTGCTGACATCTCCTTGAGGAGTGCGTGGATCACTACGCGTTGTTGACGTTTGGGCTCGGTCCGATCAATTACCGGACGGCAAGCTACCCATTGCTCGACGGCCGCAAGCCCGCGTCTGCCATGGCTAGTCGTTGTCGTGGTAGTCAGTGTCAGAATCTCGGTGGCTGGGGCATGAGGACATTCTTTCTCTCACGCGTGCGGCCTCCTCCTTCGCTAGCATTACTGCTTCGCAGAAGGAGGCGACCGCCTGTGGAATAGCACATGGGATGCTTTTTATTATGGGAATATGTATCTTTAGATCAAGTTCACGCGGGTGACACCGCTGACGAAAGCTAGCATTTTGATAATTATAAGTGTGTAAAGATAGTGTTTCGATTTTTGAGTGTCGGGTTTGAAAGGCCTGATCTTGAGGAATCACTTATTAATTTATTAAATCAGTGAGTTCAATGACGTCTTTTTCAATCAATTATGTCTTAGAAAGCAAAACTATATCAGTTGCTTTCTTTGCGACTAGTAAGGGTTTTTTTCTAAGATGGGAAAATTATCCAATGACATCTCCCGGTCTTGGGCGAAGCGGGAGGGCGTGTCTAAAACCCAGTCCTGTTCCTTTTTGGCCTTCGTTCCAGTGCCCCGGGGTACACTTTCACATAACCCATGGGACTAGTAACGGGGTTGAGTTATTGTTCTAAATAAAAGGCTTCGGTATCATCATCATGTTTCCTTTTTTATAAAAAACTTTTTAAAAGACTATTGTTGTGACCAAGGTTATCGACGCAGCTCGAAGAATCGCCAAACTTAAGTGGCAGTGAGCAGGGCACAGGTGGTTCAGGTATTACTTAGTGCAGGAAGTCGTTTGAAATTCTCATATTTAATTAAAATAATATATTCTAGCATATCACACCCTCACATCATCATCTTTCTGCCCTTGTCCCGTGTTATGTGGGGTCGGCGCAACACGTTTTCTTCTTCCATTCTGCCCCTTCACTCGTCATACTATCACTAACTTCCTTTTCTTTCATATCACTCTTCACACAATCCATCCATTTTTTCTTTGGTCTCCCTCTCCCTCTCCATCCATCCACATGTAAACTCATAACTCTTTTAGTAACATGCGTTTCATCCCTCCTCTTCACATGACCATACCAAGACAAACGATTCCCTTTCAACTTTTCAGTCACTGGCGCCACTTTCAAACTTCCCCGGGTAAAAAGATTGCACGTAGCGGACATGAAAATGTTAAGATGGATGTGTGGTGTGACGAGAATGGATAAAGTGAGAAATGAGTATAGTAGTGGAAGTATGAAAAGGCGTCAATGACTGAAAAGTTAAATAATAGAGAATCGTTTTTTATAGTCATTTAAAGAGCAGGGTTTAAACGCATGTCACTAAAACAGTTATAGGCTAATAAAAAGATTTTTTTTTAAATTGTGGAAATCATTTAATGACTTCTCGCGCTCTGGGCGGAGCGAGAGGGCGTGTTAGACTTTTACTGACTAAAACCACACATGTGTCCTTCAGTTGCCCTTTCCTTTCTAGGACTATGGGTTTCCTTTTCAGAAATTACCCGCGGTCCTAGCTAGCAGGCATCGGCCCTGCTGGCTCCTACGGTTTGCTGACGTCTCTTTGAGGAGCGCGTGGATCACTACGCGCTGTTGACGACTGGGCTCGGTCCAGTTAACTACCGGACGGCCAGACGGCGAGCTTCTCATGGCTCGTCGTCCGCAAGCCCGCGTCTACGGTGGCCGTAAAAGATAGATGGATCGAGTAAAAAGTGATTTGAAAGAAAAATGAGTCAGTGATAGCATGACGGGCGACAGGACGGAATGGAAGAAAAAAACGTGTTTTGGTAACTCCAACAAGGTAACAAGGACCAAGGGCAGGAATATAAAGATGTTCATCTCACAGTCCATCCAGTGGATATAGAAAGAAGAAAGAAAGAAAGAAAAACTGTTTATTCGCGCAAAATGACGCAATCTTAAAACTAGCAAACAAACATTATCAATTAATAGGGAAGATATGCGTCACATCCGCGCAAAACGGCCGAACGCTCAGCATAAAGCTGTGGCCTCACGCATTATGCGATGAACTCACA
Organism: Mythimna pallens; assembly: GCA_961205895.1. Lineage (NCBI taxonomy): Eukaryota > Metazoa > Arthropoda > Insecta > Lepidoptera > Noctuidae > Mythimna > Mythimna pallens. The sequence goes on from OY540839.1 coordinate 7,122,969, forward strand.
GCGCTGGTTTTCAGCGTGGGCCGGTGGCGGTGTCGACACACCACCACCACTATCACTGTCAATAAACCTATCGATCGAAGAAACAATACGTACGTCGATGTAATAGAAGCAGCCGTCACTTTTACCTTCAAGTTACACCAAACAAAACGTTTTTTAGATATTGATTACGTATGACGAATGTTATAGTGAATGCTCACTAGAGTATTAATTTCGCGCCAGTAGTCCGAACCAAACTGTGTTACCCAGTGTTAAGTTTCAACTTCCATTCACGAAGAATCCAGATGTTACTTGCTTATATAAGCAATTTTATATGTTTGCTAATTTATAATTATAGTTACAGAGGTCAATGAAAGTCCCGTAGACATATCAACACGAAATTCAAATCGAAATCTAAAATAATGGTCCGAGATACACCGTATAGGCGGGACGAAGACCGAAGCAGCGATGCTTCGGGGGCCAAGCTTATTGATATTTTGATATAAATTACCTATACAATAGAAAGTTATCTTAAATCATAACTGCGATATAGTAATTTGGGCGTCCCAAGAATACATTTAATTCTCTATTTCTAATTGAAACAATACGAATGGTGGTAATAAATTTGAAAAACTGTCTGATAGTATAATTGATCTGCCTAGGACCGCGTTGGTGGTCAAAATGATAGATGTTAATGTTATGATACGATTATACTAAACAGTTTTAATTTCTATTAAATGTGTATCAGCTGTTATGATCTGATGATGAAATGATAAGTGCAAGTACAACTGATGGTAGTGACTTTCACTTTGCCTGCTAATTTTATTATGAATTTTAATTGTATAGTAAAACATTCTTCCTTAAACATATTTTTTGTCTGTGCTTTTCCTAAAATCTTAAAAAGCGGAAAAGCGAGCTAATTTCCACACAACTACACACCTAAAAATATATACATACACATTATTTCTAAGTTTAGTGAGGCACAACTAACCATATTAATTTCCATCGGTTGTGAAGTTAATTGAAATTCAATTTAAATAGAACCTTACTAACATAATTAAAGCACATATATACTGACCCTGGGTGATATTTATACGATTGAGTGTCAAAAAAGCCATATATAATTAGACCCAATAGTCTAATACAATCACAGAGAGTAACATAAAAAATCTAAGACTTCTCTCATTGAGTTATCTAGACCAACACGTCTGAAGAACTTCCGTCCTTTTGTCTCCCACACTTTCAAAAAACCTCATCAATCAACCTAAATACACACACACACACATACCACCACACACACCAACACCCTACTCACACATACACACACACTATACAATTATCTTTTTCATATGTCAATAACTGTTACTATATACAATCGTAAGTCTTCAAAGACCATCTACTTAATCCCTAACTACCTGATGGAACTACCAATTTGTAGCTGTGATTGATAGTAATCCTATAATCCGTGTCTCTGTCCTAAAAACTTACTGTTCTGCCGTGTGACGGTGATTTGACGCCTTGATTGGCTGCAAGTCGTTAATTGAAGACAAGTTTGAATAAGACGTTTGTAAGTAGATAAGTATTTATTGTATTTGACTTCTGTGAGAAGAGATTATGCACTGTGCTTTTGGATGACAGAAAACACTGTTTTTTGTTGATGGTAAAAGGAATTTCTAGTAATACAATGGCATATACGAAGTTAAGTCGTATATTTCTTAACCAAAGTTTGAACTGAATGGAAAAGATGAAGTTTCTTGTTTTTGGTTAAGGGAGAATGAGGCCATTGCCCCGTAGTGGGACTAAATTGCTTAAATTGATGGACAGATAGATTCTTTCCAAAGCGTTGAAAGAACAAACATTTTGTTCCAAAATTCCTTTTTCTGAGACTCTGGCCTCCTCTCTAGGAGAGGAAATGGGCCGTAATCCACCACACAGGCTCGTTGCGGGTTGATAAATGTCACATAGCTTCGAATTTTTGGTTATCCAACATACCAACGCCACACTAGTACAACTATTTATAGGTAATTAATTATTAAGACGAAAATGTGGGAAGTGACACCATCGACCATTTCTCAAGTCCCTTTTAGGTAGGTATATGTTTAAAAAATGTCGCGATAACTTCTACGGAATCTCTTCTCCACTAAACGTTTTCCAACCTCCGCATTCATCCATAATCGTCTGGCTACTAATTAATAACTCATAAGACAGGTGTATCTTAAACTTAAATAATCTTCTCCAATAACAAAAAATATAATTTGCGATAATGTTACAGCGCTTACTACTTTTATTTATTATCATTTTTTATTATTATAATTTTAATACCGAACAGTTGACGTAAAAAACGATTTTTAGAACGTCTAGACAAAAATGACAGGTTATTACATGAATTACAATCATGGTCGTGTACGTATGTGCTCATAAATAATGATTAACGGTATATATTAAGTGTGGATGAACTAAATTTTATTGCTAAAGTAATTACTGCGAATAAAACCCTGATAGTAGCGAACTAGAGACAGTTTTTTGTTGTTTTTTTAATCATTATTATAATCTACTTTTATCTATTTGCGTACGGTCTACGTATCATCATCATCAGTTCACCGTCCACAGCTGGACATTGGCCTTCCTCAAGTGTCGTCGCAACAACCGGTCTCGTGTATCTTGTTATTATTAGATTATTTAATTTTTAATTTTTATTGATTAGATTCCCACAATGCTCACCAGGTCATTGGTCCACATTATGGGAAGTCTTCAGTAACGTTGACGGCGCGTAGTGATCGATGCGCGGTTCAAAGAGATGTCACCAAACCGTAGGGACCCAGGAGGAATTTTAGAACCGGAAACCCGTGGTCCTAGAATTCATGAGACACAGTAGAGCGGGAGAAATCATTAGATGATTTACCACCTCAAAAAAAAAGTCTATGGGAGTCTGACGAGCCGGACAATAAACAGGGATGAGATGACCGAGGTGCTTTAGGGATAAATCCCGGTGGTCGGCCGGCTTGCCTGCCGCCACACATGTGTAGCAGTGCGGCGTTGCACGGCATTCGACGGCCTTGTGACCAGCCTAACCGCACTGGGAGTTTTCAGGCGTTATCACTCTTTTTTCGCGTTGCCTTTTTGTCAAACATCACGTTAAATTGCGTTAGATGAAGTAAAAAGCTTTTAAACCATGCTCGATGTTGAGGATAGGGGAGTGAAGAAAGAAGGACCCTCTTAATCAACTATTGCGATTCACCATCAACGTCTGCATCACTGCTTACCATTAGGTGGAATCGCAGTTTTAATCACTTAAAAAAATACGTAAAACTTGAAGCTCTTTTAATATAGTAGTTATTCTTTTTTAATTTTTTTCATGCGTCGTTAAATCTGTTTGCACGATAATCAATAACTGGTCGACCAACGAACTGAATACAATATTTACTCATGTAAACTTACACCGTATTGTAAACAAAACCTCGACATCATACTTTAAAATACTCGAATAATTTAATCGTTCGCTTGTCAATTAAAAAGCCTAAAGCATCGATCTTTGAATCGATACACGTAGGAATCGATGTATCGAGTCGAAGGGCCCATACGTCTTTCTAAAGTGTCATTTGATGTTTATCAGCGGAGATAATGTTGATGACATTTTTTTTTTTCACGTTAACAGTGACTTTTGACCTGAGACCCGTGTGAGCCTTTGTTTGAAGAACGATGTCTTTTGTCTTTTGTTTTTTAGAATATTATCCATTGTTTGAAGAGGTAAATAAGCCCTTTAAATATACCCGTAATTTGTTAGTTCTAAATTTGCGCCTTGATCCGCCAGATAAAATGTTTTTCTTTTTCTTTCTTTTCTTTCCTTTATTTATCTAAATAAGTTGTTCATATTTTCTCGTACAGGGGTCTTACCATGGCGTCTTAAAGCGTCACATGCTAGCAAATAAGAAGAATGAAGATAACTCCATCCATCCATAATTAGGCATGCCATAATTATGGCGGTAAGACCTCTCAGCGTCCTCACCTTCCGCATGACACAGGTTCTCACCGAACATGGTCAGTTCGGGAAGTTCCTGCACTGGGATCCGTGCGAAAATAACGCCCGGGTGCCACCACTGTGTGGACCGTCCGGAGGACTCGGTGGAGCACACAATAGAGGTGTGCCCCGCTTGGGCAGAGTCCCGCCTTGTCCTCGTGGGGGAGATCGCGGCAATGATCTCTCGCGCCTAGCCTTGGTACAGGCCATGGTCCGAAGCGAGGAGGAGTGGCGGTCGCCTCCTTCTGTGAAGCAGTAATGCTAGCAAAGGAGGACGCCGTATATGCATGCGCGAGGGAGTGACCCTCACGCCCCAGCCCGGAGGCTCCCGACCCCGATTTCCAGCCAACGTAGGTGTGGGCTTGCGGATGGCGAGCAATGGGTAGCTCGCCGTCCGACCGTCCGATAACCGTTTGGACCCAGCCAAAGTCGTCAACGACGTGTACCGTTCCACGCGCACCTCGAGGGGATGTCAGCAAACCGTAGGGGCCCAGCAGGGTAGAAGCCTACTGGGGCCAAGGGTCTGCTTCTGAAAGGACGACTCGGCCCTGGTATGAAAGGCAACGAAGAAACTAGAGTGTGTTTAAAGTCTGACACACCCTTTCGCACCACCCAAGGGCGGGAGAGGTCATTGGATAATTTTCCCACCGAAAAAAAAACCATTTACCTACCATAGATAAATGTACGGTTTAAGTGGAATGACATGAATGCAAAATTGAAGATCCTAAACTGCAAGAAAATTTGAAAAAAAAGCACTGTGGCCGAGGGATGCAAAGGGTCACTAGAACTACAAGAAACACGGGTGGGTTCTACTTAGTTAGTAAAAGTCGTACCTAACGGCCTGTTCACGACTTCGATCTTAGCCACGAGCGACACGGCAAGCAACGCGGCATGGGTAGCGGCGTCTTGTTGCCTGCTTCAAACATTTTCAGAATTTTTGTTCTTACCGCTTATCGCCCTGCGCTGAGCTACCGCTCACGACAGCAAGGTCGTGAACAGGCCGTTAAGTGATGACATACCGAAAACTGTAAATAGACTTTTGGATCAAAATTAGATTTCTTTCGACAGCCAATAAAACAATGTAATAAATCTCATTTTTCATTATAACAAAACCCACTAAGAAAAATATTTTCATTCTTAATTTTTCTTCCATTATTTAAAATCATATTTAACAGGAAGTTACAAATATAAATTGTTACATGTTTCTAATAAAACTAATCGAATTTGTCTTTGTGTGACGTTGATATTTCCCGGATGCTGCGAATGGCGTAATTGTTACATTCTGTGTGTAATAAAGTGACGAAAAATAGTGTGCTAAACGATTATAAATAAGACATTATTTTGTAATATTTCTTACAAAATAATTTCTTATTTATAATCGTTTGTGTGAATAGCTTCATAAAGAGGGTGTAGGTAATATGTTACAATATTACCTAACTTTATACGAGTTCTTAGTATAATAATATTAATATTTTCTTCTTTAACAAGTCTACTGGAAGAAATTTCTATAGAAATCTATAGTTCCTTTATGTTGTCTTGTGCCTATTGTTTTTTGTAAAGAAATAATAAAATAACTGAATGTTTTCTGTATGAATGTGGAGTGGAGGGCTACAAGAGTCGTGGAAAGAATATGAATATTGATATGGCTACAAAACAGTTGACTATTGAAACAAAGACTAATTAATGTTAGACTGGCCTGTTGGTCTAGTGGTTAGTGGCACTGACTGCTATGCCCGGAGGTCGTGGGTTCGATTCCCACCCAGGACAAATGTTTGTGTGATGAGCACGATCACTTGTTCTGTGTCTGAGTGTTATTTATCTATAATATGTGTGTATTTAGAAATATATAAGTATGTTTACCAGTTGTCTAGTACTCATAACACAAGTTCTGCTTAGCTCGGGACTAGATAGGGTTGTGTAAAAGTTGTGGAATATTATAAAATTATTATATTAATATATATAAGTGAAGAGTATGGAAGCAACAGACGTTTTGCTTAAAACCCAAATAAATAGACTTCAAGAAAATCATATTAAATATTGATAACACCCTGTAAAGCAACACGTAGATATGAAACCATGTCTTATATTAGAAAACATAATAATAACGAAGCAAATCAACTGTCAAAATTATGACAATAATCCTGTTAAATAATACAATTCACAACGTATCAAAAAGTTTAACTTTAACACAAAAATTTATTCAATTTCCTCGAAAACTTCCAACAAATGGATATAAACATCTAAAATATGACCGATTTAGTTGAGACGATACTTTTCAACAATGTAGCGAGCGAATAGAGTCATTTCTACATTTATTTCGGTTACGGTTTTGAATAAATTAAAGTATATTTTAACAGAATATTTTCCCACAACGTGTCGTGGAATGTGTATATGTAAGTAATGCGCATTGTTCTGAATCTAGAGTTACGTCTGGTAGAGTTGTTAGCCAAGATGACTTGTGTGAGTAAATTGTTGAGAAAGTTCGATATCCGGAGTATTAAATGTTAAAATATTTGTATTTGTTAAGTAAGTTGTGTAGAAGCATTCTCAGCTAGCTCTAAGTTGGGATTTCACAAGCTTATTGTATCTGGTATAACCTTGTTATTTGTGTGTGATTCCTTGACTTTGAAATTCATAGAACTTTTCCTAAATTGAGTATCTTTTTAAGTTTCAAAAGAGTTGACAAGTTTTGATCTACACAGAAGTGAATATATGTCTTACAGTCAATTTATAAATAATAGGTCTTTACTTACGAAATTGCCGTTTTTTTTTTTAAACTGTTTGCTTTGAAGTTTTATATCTTTGCATTGACTGGGAATTATGTTTATATAAACTTTAAATTAAAGATACGTTATTCTTTTTTCGAAATTAGGTGTTTATTGGTTTATTTGTGTTTTGTAATTTCTGTAATATCGCAGTGCTTATAACCATGAAAGCTAATAAAAAAGTTTTTTCATATTAAGAGTTCCAACGTAAAAACTATGCGTTTTAAAGGGCAAGCAATATCAATGACGTATACCTACGACTTTCTTCTAACAAAAGAACTCTGTGTTCTTGGTTTAACAGAGTTTCGTTTTGGAAATTTGGTTTTGTAGCAGCCCTGAGAAGAAAAGTTATTCGTGAGATAAAATTTCCCATGTGAAAGTGATTAAAACAAAAAAAGACATCCCATTCATTAGCAGTTTTAAGTCCGTATAGATCATCAATATTGCATACCGCTTGAGACACATTGTTTCCACGGTAGAACTCATACAAAATAATGCGAGTTTTCTTAGATTTCATACAAAAATGATTATAAGTACTGCGATATTACAGAAAATACAAAACACAAAGAAACCAATAAATACCTACATTTCAATTTTTTTTTAAAATTATAATGTACCTTTAATTTAAAGTTTATTTGAACTTATAATTCCAAGTCAATCCAAAGATATAATACTTCAAAGCAACCCGTTTTAAAAAACGGCAATTTTATAGGTAAACCTATTAGTTTTAACTGCGAAATTGGATTCAAAAGACGTTATTTACTTAGCCAAGGTATAAAAAGTTGTGTTCGAGTTGTATGCGTTTATAAATATTATGCTTGGTTCTCCAAAAAATATAGCAATTCTTTATCATATAAATGACCTAGAACAATTAGAAATTCTTACAGCACCAATAAAAAAACAAGAACAAATATTAATTGTAGATAATTAAAGCTACTCAGGCCTTGAAAGACGTTGAATAATAATAAAAGTCGATCAAGGTTCAACTATATTAGGAGGTTATTCATTGTCAACAAGTCAAAATAATAAGCAGGTGATGAAACCTTTAGTTACACTCTAAGCTTTATTAACCAAAGTTGAGCGACACAAATAACCAGAGTAGTATAATTTTAACTACTAAAAGCACCGGCAGTTTGATTTACGGGCAATTTTATGTCGGCACTTATAACTTCGTTATTAAAAGTTAACAAGAGAAACTAGAATTGCGTACAGTTACAATACAAGCTAAGACCAGACCAACCTAAGATGAGCGGTATTATAAAGAATATGAAAGGACTTTGTAGGTCAAAAGTGCGTGGTCATAATTCTCTGGCTACCAGCATAAATTGATCTGTAACTGCGATATCATTGTATGTTTGAAGGAGGTCTCAGTTAAATTGTAGGGGTACCGCAAGGAGTAATGTTATACGGTAATGTTAAATCTAAGTTTATAACTGAATCTTCATTTACAGTGAGCTCCGGATGGTATAAAACTAACTCTCTCTATGGATATGGCATTATTTTATTATCCTTAATTAATATCATTATGGCTACTATCTTTAATGAGTTAATTTTATTGATGATTTTTAATGAGTGCACATTTCTGTAATTTTATCGTATTACTTTTCGCGTTCATTGATTATAGAAATAATATTTTAGTAAAAATAGCTTGAATTAATTAATTTATCAAGCTTAGTAGGCTGTTTCGTGATAATAAAAACACGCATAACAGTAATACAGCTGATGATAACTTTGACCAATTTCATAAATCAGAAGTAAATCTAAGCATATAATGAAGACAACAAATTTTTAAAGAAATGTGGCTTACATACATCATAGATACTTTAAAACGAACTGTACCAGCAGCAAAATCAATAATAATGAGAGGACAGAAAAAATCTCCATTTGTCCTATCCAATGACAATTTCAGAATTAAAGTTCATCCTAATGAAGCCTACACGCCACATCCATCATAATCAAATCAAGTTATCAACCACCAACTAGAGAAACAATTTGTGTACAGCAAATGTTCCAAATTGGCTTGTTGGCTAGTTGGAAAACAGGTGGCTGCCGTGGTCCATTACCATTGTAAATGTTGCTGCAATTTTCTGCTTCCTTGTCCATCAGAAAGCTTATTACGTCTGTGATTCTGCTTTGAGTATGTTAGAAAACTTACTGTAGTTTCTTGAGTTGGAATTCTGTACTTATCAGTAGTTTTGAATTAATGTTGATGATAGCTTTATTAGGATTGGTTGAATTTAAATAATGCACCGTACTGTCAGTTGTATATTTAATAATTTTTTTTTGGGAGTATGTTTAATATTGTCTTCATGGCGATCATCTTACAAAACTACTATGATTATTGTTGCAATAGTAACAAAACCTACTAAACTATTACTGTCACATGTTTTCATTGCTTTTAAGGTTTTACTTTTTAATGGTTCATTTCAATTTGCTTTCAAATCTGTATTTTTCATATGTTTCAGTTTATTACCATATAAACTATCTTTTTCTAGATTTGTTACCATTTCTCGTTGTGCTCCCAGTCTAACCACTGCCTTATACTCAACTTGGTTCGGATCGTAATCAATATTTCTATTACCTGTATCCGCTTGTTAGGATCCTCTTCATTTAGCTTACATCCGCCGTGTACTTTATACCGCTACTATTGTATCCCATAACGTTTGTTTGTTATGAGCGCTAATTTACCTACGTACTAGTTAGGGACCTACTAAACATCTTTTAGATGTGTTTAGGGCATGAACAGTTCTGCACCCTTATTTAAGTACCTTTACTTTAATAGAATTTGATCTATTCTTCCACCACCAAGTTCTCTTTTTGGCTATAAGTTATGAGTCGCCTTATTAGCATTGTATGATTACACTTGGTTTTAAGCTGACTCATATAAATAACATATTTTGCAGTGCTAAATAGTCAACAACATAAATGCACATATAATACAGAGAAATATATACAGTTATACCTTTCTAAATGTCATCTGCTATATTTACTTTGAGATTGTATCAACGAACATAATGTCACTAATGAGAGTCTCACGTGGGTGAACAAATATATGTCTCTTTTAATGTAAGCCATTTCCATTAATTTTTAATCATCATTATCCTCATCAGCAGCTGTTTATCAACTACTTACTATAAACCTCCTCAACAACCGTTACTGTCCAGTTACAATTCATTCAAAAAGAGAACACACAAATAATAAAACAAAATCAATGCTCAGAAATTGACATGTCACACTGTGACGTCACAAAACTTGAACAAAATATCAAAAAGTATTATTACACTGTCACTTGCTAAGTGGCGTAAAAAAAGAATAAAAATCTTTAACAAACGACTGTCAAACTAGTTGCGTAGGAGTTAAAGAGACGCCGCGCGGGCTTTTTAACTTATTTGTCAATGTTGTCGATCCGACAGATGCGGTGTTGTGAAAGGGTCTAACTTTTATTTTGTGGGAATGTGAGATTGTTAGAAGCTGTTTATCCTTGTTTGTTCGTGATGATGTACTGATGTATAGCCTAAGTTGGCTGCTGTCGCTTTTTTTCGGAGGTGGGAAGTTATTCCATAATTTCTCCCAACCTAGAGAGAAGCGAGAGGGCGTGTCAGACTTTTATTGACTAAAACCACGGCTGTGTCCTTCACTTGCCCTTACTTGCCGTTCTAGAACGACGAGTTTCTTTTTCAGAAAATCCCCATGACCCTCGCAGGTATCGACCTTGCTGGGCTCCTACAGTTTGCTGACATTTGTTTGAGGAGCGCGTGGAAAACTACGCTATGTCGATGACTTGGGCTTGGTCTCTCTCTCTCTTGTCTCAACATATTATTATATACGAGTACTTCAGAGTTTTAAGTATTACGATCATTGCAGACTATTTTTGCTTTTAATTTTTCCTTTCAATACCTATACAGTTAAATGCTATCATCACAACATTATTGGCTAAGAAACAGTACATCAGGTTAGGCTTATGCAAATTGTAGCCCCACAACTTTCCTATAAGGAAAATATCTTCCATTCAACGTGTTTGATAGCAAAAATATGCTAGGTACTAAACCTGACTGAACCTTAACCTGACTGGGGTTTAGCAATTAGCATATTTGTAACCTACCTAGGTTCCAGAAGGCCCTGGAATGCAAAGGGTAACTGAAAAAACATAGTTGGGTTTCAGTCAGTAACAATCTGACATGCTCTCTCGCACCACCCAGAGCGTGAGGATATATTTGATGATTCGCCACTCAAAATAAAAGGTGGGTTTTTTGAAGGTGGTAAATCATCAAATGATTTCTCCCGCTCTAGGGCATAGCGGGAGTGCGTGTCAGATTTTTACTAACTAAAACAACACTTAAGTTCCTACAGTTACCGTTTGCGTTCTAGGGCCCCGGGTTTCCCTTTCAGAAGTGAACCCATGGCCCCAGTAGGCTTCGATCCTGCTGGGCCCCTACGGTTTTGCTGACATCTCTTTAAGGCGTGTCTTGAACACTACGTACCGCCGACGACTCGGCCCGGACGGTTACCGGACGGCCGAACAGTAAATTTTCTTGAACTTCCATGGTTCTTAAATTTCGATTATTTGTGAACGCTGTTTGGTTAAAACTGTGTTAAGAATTTAAATGTTAATTTAGGTGACAACGGCCACTTTTTTATAATGTGCGGTGTTAGTTTCGAGAAATGAGTATCGTGGAAAACGTTTTGAGATTAAAATAATGATCGTGGGAAATAATTTTATGATGACGTCAGTCTGTAGTGTTGTTGATGGAACCTATTTATTATCTTGTAGTGTGTACTTTTGACATTCTTATAGTATTCGATTATTATTAAAATACTAGCTTCTGACTGCGGTTTTGCCCGAGTGAATGTAGAAAATTATCTCAAGGGAACATATACTGGGATAAAATTTATGGTGTATGTTATTCTAAATCCGTTGAATCGTTACAACGTTAACGTTAACATACATAAAAATTTTCATTTTTAGGGTTCCGTAACCCAAAACGAAAAAACGGAACCCTTATAGGATCACTTTATTGTCTGTCAAGATAAAGCGTATCTCGGGAACGCGTAAAGGTATCAAGTTGAAATAAAAGCCATATACTCAAATCTGCGGTCCCTTGAAGCTGTGGAAAAATAAAACTTCTGAGTTAACGAAAAAAGAAAGATACGGCCGTTTATCTCGCAAAAAACGTATATTTCGACACTCTCAAGCGAATCTAATTTAACAGGGTACTTTCCGTTGACCTAGAATCCTGAAATTTGGCATGAACCAAGGCCTCAAAGCACAAGTATAGGAAAAAGTCTGAAAACGGTAAATTTGTAGTTACGTCAAAAAAAATAACTTGTTTGATTCGGAAAAATCTTTGTAACTCAATTCGGTAATTGAACTGTTTTCATGGGTAAGTTTGTACGGAGCCCTCAGTGCGCTAGTCCGACTCGCACTTGCCCGGTTTTTATAATATTAGTGTGATTGGTCAGCCAAATACCTACCTTCAACAATGCAGTTGGTTTTTTCAATTTTACACAAAACGCCATATTTATTTTCCTTTCAACATTATAAGTTTAATAAAAATGCAAAGATGCATATGTCATTCTAAGAGAAAATATTGCTTTAAACATTTACATTTTCAACGACCAACCGCTGTTCAGCCAAGAAATTGTTTGTGTACCTTCCCATATTCACGAAGACAAACTGCTGACTTTTGACATGATTATTTTATTCCCAAAATCAACATGGATATTAAAAAAATATTTATTTACTGGTGGAGTTCAAGAGGGTCTAAATCTATTACAATAGTAAGCATTTTTGTCGTTTATAAGCCACATATCATTCGAAATAATCTGTAATACCCAATAAAATGTAGATTTGTATATTCTAACTAAACAATTTATTAACATTTTATGCACATATATAATAGACACTGTACGTAATGTCACTTAAGGTTTCCTTGGCGAGATAATTCGAAAAAGCTACCAAGACTCTGAAACGCAAAGGGGGGTTAGGGTCGGGACACATCTGCAGCACGTACGGCGCTGACATTTCAGCGACTGAATTATTGGTCGCAGTATTCGGTTGGCGTGACACACCAAACGCAGCGAACAGTCGGAAAAGCGACGACGCGGCAGGCGGCGGTGTCCAGCGGTGTTTCGTCAAGCCTAGTTGACAGTCGGTGTCTTCGTGGTGTGCGGTTGTGATGTGTTGAATTACCCATAAAAATATTTTTTTTTTTACAATATTGGCTATTAGAAGAAGGAAAATGCAAAGGGCACTCAATTTTCGGTAGCGACGCGTCACAATATGTGTCACTTGCTTATGAACACGACGTAATTTCGACTGATGTGTCATAAGGAACTTGAAAAACACTGCTTGCGTATTTTAGCGTAAATTTGTAGTTACGTCACAAAAAAATACTTTTTTGCGGTTCGTAAAAATCTTTGAGACTCGATTTTGAAATTTAAATGTTTTCATGGTTTTTTTTTTTTTTTTTTTTTTTTTTTTTTTTTTTTTAAGGTGGGAAATCATCCAAATGACTTCTCGCGCTCTGGGTGGAGCGCGAGGGCGTGTCAGACTTTTACTGACTAAAACCACACCTGTGTCCTTCAATTACCCTTTGCGTACTAGGACTACGGGTTGCCCTTTCAGAAATTCTCCGCGGTCCTAGCTAGCGGGCATCGGCCCCACTGGGCCCCTACGGTTTGCTGACATCTCTTTGAGGAGCGCGAGGATCACTACGCGCTGTTAACGACTGGGCTCGGTGCGGTTAATTACCGAACAGCCGGACGGCGAGCTACCCAGTGCTCGACGTCCGCAAGCCCGCGTCTACCGTGGCTGGTAGTCGGGGTCGGAATTACGTCGGCTAGGGCGTGAGGACCTTCGTTCCCTCACGCGTGCAGCCTCCTCCTTCGCTAACATTACTGCTTCGCAGAAGGAGGCGACCGCCTGCCATTCCTCCTCGCTCCGGACCATAGCCTGAACCAAGGCCCGACGTGAAAGGTCGCTGCCGCCAATTGCCTCCACGAGGACACGGCGGTGCTCCGCCCAAGCGGGGCACACCTCCACCGTATGCTCCACCGTGTCTTCTGGGTGGTCCACACAATGATGACACTCGGGCGTTGCTTCCGCCTGAATGCGATGCAGGAACCTCCCGAACTTGCCATGTCGTGGTGAGGACCTGCGTCATGCGGTAGGTGAGGATGCCGTGTTGCCGCTCCAGCCACTCCTCAAAGAGGTGACTAACCGCCATTATTGTAGCGTGCCCAGCACTGGGTTGCGACAGTCGCCGTCGCCATTCCACCATTAGATCCCGCCGGAACTCTGTCCGCCATGCCGCGACTTGGCGTGGCAGCGGAGTTTCGCCCCGGCGTTGCATCTCCACGCGCAAATCGTGCATGCGTGCAAGAACTGTTGCCTCCAAATCCAATGGTGGCTGGCCAGCGAGAAGGCTCGCCGCCTCGCGGGAAATCGTGCGGTATCCCCGTATCATCCGGATGGCCATGACCCTCTGGCAAGCGTTCAGTATGGCCGCCGGTCGCCTTTGCAGTGACGGCGCCCACACCGGCGCCCCGTAAAGGGCCATGGACCGAACAATTCCCGCGTAGAGCCTACGGCAGGAGGCGTCTGGACCCCCAAGGTTGGGTAGGAGCCGCTTTAGGGCAGCCCCGGTCCGTTCTAGTTTGGGAGTCAGACGTCGAAAGTGCTCCACAAAGTTCCACCGACTGTCGAGGACAAGTCCCAGGTACTTCATCGTCGACCCGACGTCGATGCGAACCCCTCCTACCGTTATTTGGGAACCCGGTGGTGGTGCGTTCCGAGGACCATGAAAACACATGGCCTCGGACTTGTGCAGTGCCACTTCGAGTCCCAATTCTTGGATCCTATCCGCGACTGTCGCAACCCCACGTGTCGCTAGTTCGACCGCCGCCTGGTGTGACTCCCCCTGCGCCAGGACCAGCGTGTCGTCTGCGTAACAGACCACGCTGACCCCGTCGGGGAGGTCACCGCGCAACACGTAGTCGTACCCGATGTTCCACAAGGGCGGTCCTAGTACCGATCCCTGCGGAACACCGCACGACATCTCTCGCCGTCTCCACTCCCCCTCGTGACCAGGGTAGGTGATAGACCTGTCCTTCAGGTAGGCCTCGATCAGACGACGGAGGTAGTCGGGCACCTGGTGATACCGAAGTGCCCTCGTAATGCTACTCCAGGGCAGGGAGTTGAAGGCGTTAGTGATGTCCAAGGACACCACCACTACGACCTTGCCCCGGGACACCGCATCCCCCGTCGTGAGGGCCCGCACGCGCATGATGGCGTCCACCGTGGAGCGCCCCCTGCGGAAACCAAACTGGCTGTCCGAAAGATCCGGCCCCACCCGCGCTAAATGCGCGACGAGGCGGTCTGCAATTACTCTTTCAAAGAGCTTGCCCACCTCGTCGAGCAGCACTATGGGCCGGTATGCGGACGGAGAGTCCGCAGTGCGCCCCGGCTTCGCTATAAGGACCAGTTTCCCGGTCTTCCAACGAAGTGGGAACTGGCCCCTCTCCAAACATGCGCTAAACAGCCCTCTTAGTCGAGGCCCGAGTTCCTCCATGGCCAGGACCCAGGCTTTCCCAGGCAAGCCATCGGGTCCTGGGGCGGTATTTTTGGCGTTTAGCCTTCGTACCGCCACTCTCATCTCTACCTCGGTCACCTCCGGAGTAACGTCGTCGTCGCCGTCGTGGTCCACGTCAGATACTGCGGCGGGCGGAGCCATAGACGGGGAAGAATGCTCCCCTCCTGAAGGGAACAGAGCGTTCACCACACCCTCCACGAGCTGGGGCCGGAGGCTCTGTGTCAGCGGGGGAGCCCAGGCGCGGAGCTTATCCCGCACCATTTTGTAGGGGCGTCCCCACGGGTCTCCGTTCAGAGTCCCGAGCCACACGTCGCGGGCCTCTAATTTGGCCCGCCGTATTTCCGCTCGGAGGGTGCGCTTCGCCGCCCTGTATCCCTCGTATAGCTCCGCCTCTATAGCCTCCGCATCTGGCGGGCGGATGCGGCGCCTTCGGTGTCTGGTGTACCGGCGCCGGGCGTCAACGCATGCCTTGCGCAGTTCCGCGATCTCCGGCGACCACCAGTACACCTGACGCCGGGCACGTCCTGGTCGGACTCGGGGCATTGCCACGTCGCAGATTTCCGTCATGGCCTCCCGGAACCACTCTGCCTCGACATCAATATCGACAGGCCTGTCTGGTGCTGGCACCCAGGCCTGTACAATCGCGGCTTCCAGGAGGAGCTCCCGGTCCAGCTGCTTCAGTGCCCACCGCGGACCACACTGGTTCTGTCGGACCGGCGCGGTCGAGGTCTGGGCGGAGACGTCAAACCGGATGTACCGATGGTCTGAGTACGTCTCCACCCCCTCCATAACGCGCCAGTCGACGACGCGCGGAGACAGAGCGGAGCTGGCGAACGATATGTCTACCACGGACTCGCCCTGCATCCGCACGCACGTGGGGACAGAACCCCGATTTAGGACGACCAGGCCTGCCTCCAGAGCCCAGTCCTCCACCATCCGGCCCCGTGTGTCTGTATACCGGGAACCCCAAGCCAAGTTCTTGGCATTGAAGTCCCCGCAGACAACCACGGGGAGGGATTGAAACTCGGCGACGACGATGCTCAACTCCATAAGGGAGTTGTGAAGATCGGCGAGAGTTCGGTTCGGGGAGAGGTATACACCTACCACAGCAATGTCCCCGAACCGTGCTGCCACGCAACCCCGTCCTCTCTTGACGCCCTCGAGGGAAGGGGTACCGGCGGCGGCCGACGAAATTAATGTCACCGAGCCGTTCAGGTCCTGCACCCAGCCAGCCCTGGGTGGGACATAGTACGGCTCGGTGACCACAGCGATATTAATCGACCACTGCGCCATGCTCTGAAGCAACAGATCCTGAGCGGGGACGCAGTGGTTGATATTCGCCTGGAGGAGACGTAATGGAGCAATTATTGGCAGTCCATTACAGTCTCCTCCCGAGCTCCCTGTGAGGGCCCTGTCGCGGCAGTTGCGGCGGTAGCTGTGGCGGTGGCAGCAGCAGCAGCAGCGGTGGTGGTGACGGCGGTGATAGGAGAGGGCCTCTTGGCCTTACCCCTGCCCTTGGTGGGGGGAACGCAGTTCCTGCTCCCAGCCCGGTGGTCGGCAGGCTTGCCAGCCGCTGCACACACGTAACAGTGTGGCCCGGCGTTGCAGGCTACGGCTTTGTGACCGGGCCGACCACACTGGAAGCAGTGGTCGCTTCGGTCTACCTCCGAGGTGCAGTGGACCCCCGCATGGTGGCCCACCTGGCAACGGAAGCACCTCAGAGGTTTGGGCTCCAGCAACTTCACCTGCGCAGACACCCAGCCCACCAGGAGCCTTCGGCCCTCTCCAGTTATGGCCTTGGCCGCCGACACGGGGCAGCTCACCGTTACGGTTCGCATGCCCGTGCTGTCAGCACGGATAGTGCCTGCCCGCACCTGGTCGTCAGAACACCTTCCCGCCCTGACAATGGCGGCCACTACCTCGTCCTCTGTCACGGAGTCGTCCAGATGGCCGTGAACTTAGCAGATCATTTTCCAGCAGAGCACAAAAAAATTAGAGTTCTACTTGCATGCAGCATAGTTCTGGAGTTCCTGATACTTTTCAGGAAAAGTTCTGGTGTTTTTCCTGGAAAAAATTGAAATGAAAATATGATCTGCTAACTTCCGGTGGCAGATCATTTTTTACAAAACGAAAATTTTAAATGTGCTTTCGGTGCACAAAAGTGAGTCCTATAGTTCCTTATTACTTTTAGTAATAGTTCTGTCAATTAGAGCTCACAAAAAAATAAAAACTTATCAATCTAATCACAGCAAAAAAACAAGTAATGATCATAAAACTGACGATAATTACACAATACGACGGTTTTCACATATGATTCTAAATATTATCAGTAGTTCAGATGGTACATAAACAAAAGAAAAGCAAAATATAACGGTAATCGATTTCAAGTATCAGCAGAGCATGGTTGAAGATGTCGATTAGCAAAAATCATGAATATTTTTATTGTTGAAGTCAAAAAAATCATAAGAAACTTTTGAAAGCGCTCAGTACTGAGAACTCCTCGATTTCTTATACGGCTGTATTGAACCTATATGAAAACTTGGAAACCAAATCCAGAACTCTGACACAAGTATCAGCAGAGCATGGTTGAAGATGGCCATTAACAAAAATCATGAATATTTTCAGTATTGAAGTTAAAAAAATCATAAGAAACTTCTGAAAGCGCACAAAACTGAGAACTCCTCGATTCCTTATATGGCTATATAAATACTATGTGAAAACCTGGAAATCCAATCCAGAACTCCGACACAAGTATCAGCAGAGCATGGTTGAAGATGTCGATTAGCTAAAATCATGAATATTTTCAGTGTTCAAATTAAAAAAATCATAAAAAACTTCTGAAAGTGTCCAGAACTGGGAACTCCTCGGTTTCTCATATTTCTATATCAGTTCTATATGAAACCATGAAAAACAAATCCAGAACTCCGACACAAGTAGTAGCAGAGCATGGTTGTAAATAAAACTTTTTAAAAATCAAGAAAATTAGCTATGTTAGGAATAAAATCACAATAAACTTTTGAAGAGACTGAGGACCGGGAACTCCTCGGTTTCCCCTAAAACTATAATCTTTACATTAAAACCAGCAAAGTCCAGGACTAGAACTCCGACACACGTATCAGCAGAGCATGGTTGAAGATGGCCATTAACAAAAATCATGAATATTTTCAGTGCTGAAGTTAAAAAAATCATAAGAAACTTCTGAAAGCGCTCAGAACTGAGAACTCCTCGATTTCTTATATGGCTATATAAATACTATGTGAAGACCTGGAAACCCAATCCAGTACTCCGACTCAAGTATCAGCAGAGCATGGTTGAAGATGTCGATTAGCTAAAATCATGAATATTTTCAGTGTTCAAATTAAAAAAATCATAAAAAACTTCTGAAAGTGTCCAGAACTGGGAACTCCTCGGTTTCTCATATTTCTATATCAGTTCTATATGAAACCATGGAAAACAAATCCAGAACTCCGACACAAGTAGTAGCAGAGCATGGTTGATGATGGCCATTAACAAAAATCATGAATATTTTCAGTGCTGAAGTTAAAAAAATCATAAGAAACTTCTCAAAGCGCTCAGAACTGAGAACTCCTCGATTTCTTATATGGCTGTATTGAACCTATATGAAAACTTGGAAACCAAATCCAGAACTCCGAGACAAGTATCAGCAGAGCATGGTTGAAGATGTCGATTAGCTAAAATCATGAATATTTTCAGTGTTCAAATTAAAAAAATCATAAAAAACTTCTGAAAGTGTCCAGAACTGGGAACTCCTCGGTTTCTCATATTTCTATATCAGTTCTATATGAAACCATGGAAAACAAATCCAGAACTCCGACACAAGTAGTAGCAGAGCATGGTTGTAAATAAAACTTTTTAAAATTAAAGAAAATTAGCTATGTTAGGAATAAAATCACAATAAACTTTTGAAGAGACTGAGGACCGGGAACTCCTCGGTTTCCCCTACAAATATAATCTTTACATTAAAAGCAGCAAAGTCCAGGACTAGAACTCCGACACACGTATCGGCAGAGCATGGTTGAAGATGGCCATTAACAAAAATCATGAATATTTTCAGTGTTGAAGTTAAAAAAATCATAAGAAACTTCTGAAAGCGCTCAGAACTAAGAACTTCTCGATTCCTTATATGGCTATATAAATACTATGTGAAAACCTGGAAATCCAATCCAGAACTCCGACACAAGTAGTAGCAGAGCATGGTTGAAGATGTCGATTAACAAAAATCATGAATATTTTCAGTGTTGAAATTAAAAAAATCATAAGAAACTTTTGAAAGCGCTCAGTACTAATAACTCCTCGATTTCTTATACGGCTGTATTGAACCTATATGAAAACTTGGAAACCAAATCCAGAACTCCGACACAAGTATCAGCAGAGCATGGTTGAAGATGGCCATTAACAAAAATCATGAATATTTTCAGTGTTGAAATTAAAAAAATCATAAGAAACTTCTGAAAGCGCTCAGAACTGAGAACTCCTTGATTTCTTATACGAATATATAAATACTATATGAAAACCTGGAAACACAATCCAGAACTCCAACACACGTATCAGCAGAGCATGGTTGAAGATGGCCATTAACAAAAATCATGAATATTTTCAGTGTTGAAGTTAAAAAAATCATAAGAAACTTCTGAAAGCGCTTAGAACTGAGAACTCCTCGATTTCTTATACGGCTATATAAAAACTGTGTGATAACCTGGAAACTCAATCCAGAACTCCGACACAAGTATCAGCAGAGCATGGTTGAAGATGTCGATTAGCTAAAATCATGAATATTTTCAGTGTTCAAATTAAAAAAATCATAAAAAACTTCTGAAAGTGTTCAGAACTGGGAACTCCTCGGTTTCTCATATTTCTATATCAGTTCTATATGAAACCATGGAAAACAAATCCAGAACTCCGACACAAGTAGTAGCAGAGCATGGTTGAAGATGGCCATTAACAAAAATCATGAATATTTTCAGTGCTGAAGTTAAAAAAATCATAAGAAACTTCTGAAAGCGCTCAGAACTGAGAACTCCTCGATTTCTTATAAAGCTATATAAATACTATGTGAAGACCTGGAAACCCAAACCAGAACTCTGACTCAAGTATCAGCAGAGCATGGTTGAAGATGTCGATTAACAAAAATCATGAATATTTTCAGTGTTGAAATTAAAAAAATCATAAGAAACTTTTGAAAGCGCTTAGAACTGAGAACTCCTCGATTTCTTATACGGCTATATAAAAACTATGTGATAACCTGGAAACTCAATCCAGAACTCCGACACAAGTATCAGCAGAGCATGGTTGAAGATGTCGATTAGCTAAAATCATGAATATTTTCAGTGTTCAAATTAAAAAAATCATAAAAAACTTCTGAAAGTGTCCAGAACTGGGAACTCCTCGGTTTCTCATATTTCTATATCAGTTCTATATGAAACTATGGAAAACAAATCCAGAACTCCGACACAAGTAGTAGCAGAGCATGGTTGAAGATGGCCATTAACAAAAATCATGAATATTTTCAGTGCTGAAGTTAAAAAAATCATAAGAAACTTCTCAAAGCGCTCAGAACTGAGAACTCCTCGATTTCTTATACGGCTATATAAATACTATGTGAAGACCTGGAAACCCAATCCAGAAATCCGACTCAAGTATCAGCAGAGCATGGTTGAAGATGTCGATTAGCTAAAATCATGAATATTTTCAGTGTTCAAATTAAAAAAATCATAAAAAACTTCTGAAAGTGTCCAGAACTGGGATCTCCTCGGTTTCTCATATTTCTGTATCAGTTCTATATGAAACCATGGAAAACAAATCCAGAACTCCGACACAAGTAGTAGCAGAGCATGGTTGTAAATAAAACTTTTTAAAATTAAAGAAAATTAGCTATGTTAGGAATAAAATCACAATAAACTTTTGAAGAGACTGAGGACCGGGAACTCCTCGGTTTCCCCTACAACTATAATCTTTACATTAAAACCAGCAAAGTCCAGGACTAGAACTCCGACACACGTATCAGCAGAGCATGGTTGAAGGTGGCCATTAACAAAAATCATGAATATTTTCAGTGCTGAAGTTAAAAGCAATCTTCAACCATGCTCTGCTGATACGTGTGTCGGAGTTCTAGTCCTGGACTTTGCTGGTTTTAATGTAAAGATTATAGTTGTATGGGAAACTGAGGAGTTCCCGGTCCTGAGTCTCTTCAAAAGTTTATTGTGATTTTTTTAACTTCAGCACTGAAAATATTCATGATTTTTGTTAATGGCCATCTTCAACCATGCTCTGCTACTACTTGTGTCGGAGTTCTGGATTTGTTTTCCATGTTTTCATATAGAACTGATATAGAAATATAAGAAACCGATGAGTTCCCAGCTCTGGACACTTTCAGAAGTTTTTTATGATTTTTTTAATTTGAACACTGAAAATATTCATGATTTTAGCTAATCGACATCTTCAACCATGCTCTGCTGATACTTGTGTCGGAGTTCTGGATTGGGTTTCCAGGTTATCACATAGTTTTTATATAGCCGTATAAGAAATCGAGAAGTTCTCAGTTCTGAGCGCTTTCAGAAGTTTCTTATGATTTTTTTAACTTCAACACTTAAAATATTCATGATTTTTGTTAATGGCTATCTTCAACCATGCTCTGCTGATACGTGTGTCGGAGTTCTAGTCCTGGACTTTGCCGATTTTTATGTATAAATTATATTTGTAGAGGAAACCAAGGAGTTCTTGGTCCTCGGACCCTTCAAAAGTTTATTGTGATTTTATTCCTAACATAGCTAATTTTCTTGATTTTTAAAAAGTTTTATTTACAACCATGCTCTGCTACTACTTTTGTCGGAGTTCTGGATTTGTTTTCCATGGTTTCATATAGAACTGATATAGAAATATGAGAAACCGAGGAGTTTCAAGTTCTGGACACTTTCAGAAGTTTTTTATGATTTTTTTAATTTGGACACTGAAAATATTCATGATTTTTGTTAATGGCCATCTTCAACCATGCTCTGCTGATACTTGAGTCAGAGTTCTGGATTGGGTTTCCAGGTTATCACATATTTTTTATATAGCCGTATAAGAAATCGAGGAGTTCTCAGTTCTAAGCGCTTTCAGAAGTTTCTTATGATTTTTTTAACTTCAACACTGAAAATATTCATGATTTTTGTTAATGGCCATCTTCAACCATGCTCTGCTGATACGTGTGTCGGAGTTCTGGATTGTGTTTCCAGGTTTTCATATAGTATTTATATAGCCGTATAAGAAATCAAGGAGTTCTCAGTTCTGAGCGCTTTCAGAAGTTTCTTATGATTTTTTTAATTTCAACACTGAAAATATTCATGATTTTTGTTAATGGCCATCTTCAACCATGCTCTGCTGATACTTGAGTCAGAGTTCTGGATTTGGTTTCCAGGTCTTCACATAGTATTTATATAGCTATATAAGAAATCGAGGAGTTCTCAGTTCTGAGCGCTTTCAGAAGTTTCTTATGATTAATTTTTTAATTTCAGCACTGAAAATATTCATGATTTTTGTTAATGGCCATTTTCAACCATGCTCTGCTACTACTTGTGTCGGAGTTCTGGATTTGTTTTCCATGGTTTCATATAGAACTGATATAGAAATATGAGAAACCGAGGAGTTCCCAGTTCTGGACACTTTCAGAAGTTTTTTATGATTTTTTTAATTTGAACACTGAAAATATTCATGATTTTAGCTAATCGAGATCTTCAACCATGCTCTGCTGATACTTGAGTCAGAGTTCTGGATTGGGTTTCCAGGTTATCACATAGTTTTTATATAGCCGTATAAGAAATCGAGGAGTTCTCAGTTCTAAGCGCTTTCAGAAGTTTCTTATGATTTTTTTAACTTCAACACTGAAAACATTCATGATTTTTGTTAATGGCCATCTTCAACCATGCTCTGCTGATACGTGTGTCGGAGTTCTGGATTGTGTTTCCAGGTTTTCATATAGTATTTATATAGCCGTATAAGAAATCAAGGAGTTCTCAGTTCTGAGCGCTTTCAGAAGTTTCTTATGATTTTTTTAATTTCAACACTGAAAATATTCATGATTTTTGTTAATGGCCATCTTCAACCATGCTCTGCTGATACTTGAGTCAGAGTTCTGAATTTGGTTTCCAGGTCTTCACATAGTATTTATATAGCTATATAAGAAATCGAGGAGTTCTCAGTTCTGAGCGCTTTCAGAAGTTTCTTATGATTAATTTTTTAATTTCAGCACTGAAAATATTCATGATTTTTGTTAATGGCCATTTTCAACCATGCTCTGCTACTACTTGTGTCGGAGTTCTGGATTTGTTTTCCATGGTTTCATATAGAACTGATATAGAAATATGAGAAACCGAGGAGTTCCCAGTTCTGGACACTTTCAGAAGTTTTTTATGATTTTTTTAATTTGAACACTGAAAATATTCATGATTTTAGCTAATCGACATATTCAACCATGCTCTGCTGATACTTGTGTCGGAGTTCTGGATTGGATTTCCAGGTTTTCACATAGTATTTATATAGCCATATAAGGAATCGAGGAGTTCTCAGTTTTGTGCGCTTTCAGAAGTTTCTTATGATTTTTTTAACTTCAACACTGAAAATATTCATGATTTTTGTTAATGGCTATCTTCAACCATGCTCTGCTGATACTTGTGTCGGAGTTCTGGATTTGGTTTCCAAGTTTTCATATAGGTTCAATACAGCCGCATAAGAAATCGAGGAGTTCTCAGTACTGAGCGCTTTCAAAAGTTTCTTATGATTTTTTTAATTTCAACACTGAAAATATTCATGATTTTTGTTAATCGACATCTTCAACCATGCTCTGCTGATACTTGAGTCAGAGTTCTGGTTTGGGTTTCCAGGTCTTAACATAGTATTTATATAGCTTTATAAGAAATCGAGGAGTTCTCAGTTCTGAGCGCTTTCAGAAGTTTCTTATGATTTTTTTAACTTCAGCACTGAAAATATTCATGATTTTTGTTAATGGCCATCTTCAACCATGCTCTGCTACTACTTGTGTCGGAGTTCTGGATTTGTTTTCCATGGTTTCATATAGAACTGATATAGAAATATGAGAAACCGAGGAGTTCCCAGTTCTGGACACTTTCAGAAGTTTTTTATGATTTTTTTAATTTGAACACTGAAAATATTCATGATTTTAGCTAATCGACATCTTCAACCATGCTCTGCTGATACTTGTGTCGGAGTTCTGGATTGAGTTTCCAGGTTATCACATAGTTTTTATATAGCCGTATAAGAAATCGAGGAGTTCTCAGTTCTAAGCGCTTTCAGAAGTTTCTTATGATTTTTTTAACTTCAACACTGAAAATATTCATGATTTTTGTTAATGGCCATCTTCAACCATGCTCTGCTGATACATGTGTCGGAGTTCTGGATTGTGTTTCCAGGTTTTCATATAGTATTTATATAGTCGTATAAGAAATCAAGGAGTTCTCAGTTCTGAGCGCTTTCAGAAGTTTCTTATGATTTTTTTAACTTCAACACTGAAAATATTCATGATTTTTGTTAATGGCCATCTTCAACCATGCTCTGTCGATACGTGTGTCGGAGTTCTAGTCCTGGACTTTGCTGGTTTTAATGTAAAGATTATATTTGTAGGGGAAACTGAGGAGTTCCCGGTCCTCAGTCTCTTCAAAAGTTTATTGTGATTTTATTCCTAACATAGCTAATTTTCTTTAATTTTAAAAAGTTTTATTTACAACCATGCTCTGCTACTACTTGTGTCGGAGTTCTGGATTTGTTTTCCATGGTTTCATATAGAACTGATATAGAAATATGAGAAACCGAGGAGTTCCCAGTTCTGGACACTTTCAGAAGTTTTTTATGATTTTTTTAATTTGAACACTGAAAATATTCATGATTTTAGCTAATCGACATCTTCAACAATGCTCTGCTGATACTTGAGTCGGAGTACTGGATTGGGTTTCCAGGTTTTCACATAGTATTTATATAGCCATATAAGAAATCGAGGAGTTCTCAGTTCTGAGCGCTTTCAGAAGTTTCTTATGATTTTTTTAACTTCAGCACTGAAAATATTCATGATTTTTGTTAATGGCCATCTTCAACCATGCTCTGCTGATACGTGTGTCGGAGTTCTAGTCCTGGACTTTGCTGGTTTTAATGTAAAGATTATAGTTGTAGGGGAAACCGAGGAGTTCCCGGTCCTCAGTCTCTTCAAAAGTTTATTGTGATTTTATTCCTAACATAGCTAATTTTCTTTAATTTTAAAAAGTTTTATTTACAACCATGCTCTGCTACTACTTGTGTCGGAGTTCTGGATTTGTTTTTCATGGTTTCATATAGAACTGATATAGAAATATGAGAAACCGAGGAGTTCCCAGTTCTGGACACTTTCAGAAGTTTTTTATGATTTTTTTAATTTGAACACTGAAAATATTCATGATTTTAGCTAATCGACATCTTCAACCATGCTCTGCTGATACTTGTGTCGGAGTTCTGGATTGGATTTCCAGGTTTTCACATAGTATTTATATAGCCATATAAGGAATCGAGGAGTTCTCAGTTTTGTGCGCTTTCAGAAGTTTCTTATGATTTTTTTAACTTCAATACTGAAAATATTCATGATTTTTGTTAATGGCCATCTTCAACCATGCTCTGCTGATACTTGTGTCAGAGTTCTGGATTTGGTTTCCAAGTTTTCATATAGGTTCAATACAGCCGTATAAGAAATCGAGGAGTTCTCAGTACTGAGCGCTTTCAAAAGTTTCTTATGATTTTTTTAACTTCAACAATAAAAATATTCATGATTTTTGCTAATCGACATCTTCAACCATGCTCTGCTGATACTTGAAATCGATTACCGTTATATTTTGCTTTTCTTTTGTTTATGTACCATCTGAACTACTGATAATATTTAGAATCATATGTGAAAACCGTCGTATTGTGTAATTATCGTCAGTTTTATGATCATTACTTGTTTTTTTGCTGTGATTAGATTGATAAGTTTTTATTTTTTTGTGAGCTCTAATTGACAGAACTATTACTAAAAGTAATAAGGAACTATAGGACTCACTTTTGTGCACCGAAAGCACATTTAAAATTTTCGTTTTGTAAAAAATGATCTGCCACCGGAAGTTAGCAGATCATATTTTCATTTCAATTTTTTCCAGGAAAAACACCAGAACTTTTCCTGAAAAGTATCAGGAACTCCAGAACTATGCTGCATGCAAGTAGAACTCTAATTTTTTTGTGCTCTGCTGGAAAATGATCTGCTAAGTTCACGGCCATGTCGTCCAGGCCCATAATGCGCATATCAATGCACTTCGTGGGCCTGGACACTCTGGCCACCTCTGCACCTAGGGACGCTCTGATCTTTTCCGCCAGAGCGTCTGCGGTAGGGCCGCTGTTCGCACCAGGAACCTCCAGCATGCGGCCCCCGGTTGCAGTGGTCCTCATACGGAAGCCCCCGGCGATGCCAAACTCGGTGAGGTCCACCGCCCGCTTCGCTTTGGTCAACACCTCATTGTAGGTCACGCCCTTCTTTTCCGCACTTGGCTGTAGTGTGATCACTACAACTGCGGATGTCGGGGCGCGAAGCCTAGCCGTGAGGGCCCTCTTTTTGTGCTGCCGGTGCCTTTCGCGCTTCTTGGCCGCCCTTGCCACCTTGCCCGCTTTTTTCCTCTCTCCGACCACTTGCCATTCGGCGTCGGCCGGAGATTCGACAGGATGAAGAAGGGGAGGTGGCCGGTTCCCCACCGTGGCTGGGACTTCCGCCGCCTTGCCTTTCCTGGGAGGGTCAGGCTTCTTCTGCCTCGCCACCACCGGAGTCGACCTCACGGGTTCCGATAATGCGGTTCCGCGCTTGGCTTGCCCCGATGGTCCCGGTTTAGGCCCAGCAGCCGGGGCCGCAATGGCGGTGGCGTAAGACGTCGCCTTCCGCTGGCCGGAGGCCGCAAGTGGGGGGCGCAGCACTATTCCCTCCAGCACGGAGAATTGCTGCTGGACATGCTTCTGAAACTGCTGTTGCAGCTGTTGCTGCTGCTGCCGGAAGGCAGCTAGCTCCTGCCGCACCAGAGCCAGCACTTGGTTCTCCGTCTCAAGCTGGGACTGTGTGTGGCCCCCTTTGGCTACTCCTCGGAGCCCGGTCTGGTTTGACCGGAGGCTCTCGTTCTCCTTTCGGAGAGTCTTTATGCTGGCCGCCTGGCGAGCGACCTCTACCCGCAACTCTCTAATGGCCTCCACCGCTGCGGCGCTAATTGAGGCTATGGCCTCGGGTATGGCCTTGTCTTTTGAGGCTTTCACCCTCTTTAAGGCCACACCCCTTATCACCGCCGCCACGACCTCCATGAATTTTTTGGGCAGCTCTTGGGTGGAGCAGCCCTCGGTGCCCGGTTCACCGTCGGATGACCCCGAGACATTAACCTCGTGGCTAGACTTCCCATAGTGGCGCCCCTCCTTGGCGATCTGCAAGGATCGATCCTGGGTGGTGAGCCCTCTCCCCTTTCCTACCTTTCGACCCGCCCCCCGACTTGAGGTGGGAATTTTGCGGGCCGAAGGCCTCAGCTCATCGTCACCGGAGGATGACCCCCGGCCATCGCCGGGGCGAGCGGGGCGCTTGAGGAATTCGTTTCTCCTGGAAGTGAGCTCCACCACCTCCATGTGCCCCAGACTGAGCGCAGAAGCAGTATCGGAGTCTGACTGCTCATCCGCGCTCACCTCTCTCAGGCCAAAGCGTCTTCCGGCCTGTTCGTTGTCCATCGGCGCCGCAGACGTGCTGGGAGTGGATCCCAGGGACTCTGCGGCACCGATAGGTGAGCCACCCTGGCTCGATGCGTCTACAGAAGACGGTAGAGGGTCCGAAGGACCGGTGCGGTGATTGCCCCCCCCAGAATACGAGGGGCAGCCCGAGCTCTGCTCGGGGAGGGATTCTCCTGCAAGCAGGTACCCTCCTGGGGTAGTTATATTTTTATCAGTCGCACTCATATTTTTTGCTGAACTCAGCTTCGCCTTTTTGGCAATGGGGTGGGGTCCCCAATAGACTCGTTCGCCATCAAGGTCATGTCTGCTAAGCAGACACGTACCTGAGGCGAACCCTCCGCGGCAGTCCAGTT
Source organism: Mythimna pallens (assembly GCA_961205895.1). NCBI lineage: Eukaryota > Metazoa > Arthropoda > Insecta > Lepidoptera > Noctuidae > Mythimna > Mythimna pallens. The sequence goes on from OY540839.1 coordinate 7,151,428, forward strand.
TCCTGGTCTCCGCCCTGTGTGTATTCCTCTTGGTCTGGTCTCTCACTTGAGGCCTTCCGGCATGAGTAGCTCTACCGGCAAAGCCCTCAAGATCATTGAGACACACAAGCCCCACCACGACGACAACGTGGGAATACAGTTGGTGGGGAAATGTTTTCATGGGTAAGTTTGTACGGAATCCTCAGTGCGTGAGTCCGACTCGCACTTGGCCAGTTTTTTTACAACAAACTGTACTTAGTTCTTTTCCCTTGTTTGACCAACTGAGTCTATACGAAGAAACTCATAGACAAGATATTTATTGCCATATCAATGTCTACTGTTTAAGATTACGTAAGTATAACTAACGTCTTAAGTATCCGAGTAACCTCTTCCTGACGTTTACGATCCGCGAGTAGATAAACAACTAATAATTTTAACTTTTATTCCTAAATCGGTATGTAAATTTTAAAATTTATAGCCTGTATGAAACTTAGAGTAAATATCCGATGGATTTTTAAGAAGAGGAAATTCAACGGTACGCGTAATTTTTTTTTTCACAGCTTTCACACAACGCCATCTAGTTCCAAACTAAGCAGAGCTTATGTTATGAGTACTTGGGCACGCCATAATTATGGCGGTAAGCCCCCTCTTTGAGGCGTGGCTGGGAAGACCTCACGGCGACCTCACCTTCCGCATGACGCTGGTCCTCACAGGGCATGGTCGGTTCGGGAGGTTCCTGCACCAGATTCCTGCGGAAGTGACGCTCGAGTGCCACCACTGTGTGGACCGCCCGGAGGACATGGTGGAGCACACGGTAGAGGTGTGCCCCGTTTGGGCAGAGCACCGCCGTGTCCTTGTGGGGGAGATCAAAATCGAAATCAAAAAGCATTTTATTTCAAATAAACCATTTACAGGCACTCTTGCAATGTCAAGAAGTCAGTCAGTCAGAAAAAAAAAATGGTACTAATTGCACATTCCAAAGCGTAGATCTCTATGGAGATGAATGATGAATGAGAATGTGTAAAAAACTCCATGGACACTCTTTTCAATCATGTTATATATTGAAAATATCTCGGTTATATGTTTCTTGACGCTACTATCATGTGAGAACAATGTAAATAAAGTAAAAATAAAAACTAAATATAGTTATTAAATTAGCAACTGGCAGCTAAGAGATGACCAGTCTCAACTGACAGCACTTGTTCACGGACATGACGCGAATATTAGCACCACTCAGCTTAACCATTTTGAAGGGAACCGAATCTAAAAATCCAACACACGCGCCACCATCAGTGAGACATTTGAGTGAGCATGACAAACTCTCAACTGCTATGCTCATTTATGTCATACAAGTCCAATAATAAATAGCTCCTAATAGATCGGCGGCAACGATTTCTCGCGACGGGTTTTGGTACAGGCCATGGTCCGAAGCGAGGAGGAGTGGCAGGCGGTCACTTCCTTCTGCGAAGCAGTAATAGCTAGGTAGCTCGCCGTCCGACTGTCCGGTAACCGTCCGGACCAAGCCCAAGTCGTCGACGGCGCGTACTGTTCCACGCGGGCCTCAATAAGATGTCAGCGAACCGTAGGAGCTCAGCAGGGTCAAAGCCTACAGACTGGGGCCAAGGGTCTGATACTGAAAGGAAGACTTGGCCTTGGTACGAAAGGCAACGAAGGAACAGGAGCGGGTTTCTAGTCAGTAAAAGTCTGCCATTATCTCCCGCCCCGCCCAAGAGCAGGGGATGCCATAAGATGATTATCTCACCGAAAAAAAAAAACCCATATGACATATGTTTGCATGAATACTGGCCAGTTTTTGTTAGCCACAACCACGATATACTTTTATTTAACCAAAGGCATACTCATAACTGGCTTTACAGAAACAGTAAACTAGCAAATAACCGGACAATCTCGTCGTAACAAACACAAAAATACTGTGTAGGCCGAATGTCTCACTCAAAACACACATCAACCGCCGTAGCTACACTTAAAACCATTGTTCTCAAAAGCAAAATAATCAGATCACATACAGCGTGGGTGAAATCTCTGCCTTCATTTTATTGAAAGTCAAGTGTCCATCTATTTGCTGATACCAACTAGGGCTAAGGGAATGGGATTTCTCTTCCCTAATTAAAAAGTACTGATAATAATATCGCTCGGAACAGATGGTCGATCGGGACGAAAGGTTTTGGAGTGACGACCACGTACCGGAAGACGCAGTGTTGGAATGCCTCCTACAAGGTGGACCGATGACCTAGTAAGAGTCGCGGGAATTCGATGAATGCGAGACGCTCAGGACCGGTCGTTATGGCGGCACTTAGGGGAGGCCTATGTCCAACAGTGGACGTCTTTCGGCTGAAATGATGATGATGATGAATAACAATATCCTTCTAAAAACAATACGTTGTTGAAACCACAAAGGTCCGCTACGAAGGAACAGGAGTGGGTTTTTAATCAGTAAAAGTCTGACACTATCTCGCGCTCCGCCCAAGAGCGGGGGATGTCATTGGATTATTTTCCCACAAAAAAAGGTCTGGACTAAGTGTTTTGCCTCGTTGTTTATACCGCGTACATCGAAGGACTGGAACAATTTGCCTGCTGCGGTCTTCCCCTCCGATTGTAATTTAGTTCGAAGATTCAAAGCATTTTGTTTCAAATAAACCATTTTTTTTTTCACTTTTGAAATGTCAAGGTATCAGTCAGTCAGAAAAAATGATGCTAATTGCACATTCCAAAGTGTGGATCTCTATGGAGAAGAATGTGCAAGAAACTTTATGGACACCCTTTTCAATCATGTTATGTATTATCTCGGTTACATGTTTCTTGTCGTTACTATCATGTGAGAACAATGTAAATAAAGTTGTGTTCAAGGTTAGAGTGAATAGGCTCTTAATAAACTAGTGCGATTCAACGATTGCATCATGCATTACTTTATACTAATAAAAAAAAGAACAAAAATGACTTGTTATTCATACTACTAATATTATTTAGAAAAATATTATTAGAAAAAACGGATATTTCGACGCTCTCAAAGGAATCAAAATTTATAGGGTACTTCCCGTCGACCCAGAATCCTGAAATTTAACATGAAGCAAGGTCTCATAGCAAAAGTATAAGAAAAAATCTGAAAACTGTAAAATTGTAGTTATGTCGGAAAAATCTCGTAACTCAATTCGGGAATTGAACTGTTTTTATATGTAAGTTTGTACGGATCCCTCAATGTGCGAGTCCGACTCGCACTTGTTTTATTATTGACTAGCTTGTGCCAGCGGCTTTCTCAGCGTGAAAATTAGTTTTTCTTTACAAACTTTGGACCCCCGTTTCATCCCCTTAGAGGGTGAATTTTGGAAAATCCTCTCTTAGTGCTCGCCTACGACATAAAAGGAAGCCTTTTGTAGAATTTCATGTTCCTAGTCCAAGTAGTTTCGGCTGTGCGTTGATATGTCAGTCAGTCAGTTTATCCTTTTATATTATAGATAAACTCGCTGTTGACCGCTATCTCACTCAATGGGGTAAGCGATGATGTGACTTAAAAACTCCACGAAAATTGGGAACAGCCCAAGTTAAGTTTCTGCATTTAAATAAAACAAAGTCGTGTTAGTTACGCCATTTATAACTTAAGAACGACTGGCCCGATTTTAGTGATCTTTGCTTTGTTCGATTTGTCTCCACCTCAACTGTCAGAATAACTATTACAATATCGGAAAAATTTACTTTAAAAAAAATATACGTAATATCTAAATTCCATCATTCGATTCATTGACTGTTAGGCGGTACGTAGTTTGCCAGTTCAGCTAGTTAGTTTCATAATAAACACTATTATTTGTTCTACAGAAATGCCGTTTAGTGTTCATTGTTGCTTCACCATTTTAGTACCTGTTGATGCAATAAGAAGGCTCGTACTTGGGAGCAGTATTGTTATCATCCCACGTGTGGCAGTATTCATACAGGTTAATGGTCAGTACTAATTTAATCTGAATCTTAAATTGGTATAGGTACTTCCCTGCTCTGTTTGTTGAATGAGCAATCACACTAGTGAGTGTGTCTGTTTGTTACTTCTTCACACTCGAATGCCTGAACGGATTTCGATAAATCTTGGTACATGGGTACCTACACTATGTCCTGGAATAGCGAGCGAAACCACTAGTAGCTGCTTGTATCAGCCCTCCTAGCCAAGTTACGATCGTTTCGTTTGCGTCGAACGCCTCGAGTAGGCCACGCCTCCGATTCCTTTGTTCTGACGTCATCTCAACGCTCCGTCACGTAGTCAGAACAAAAGAATCGGAGGCGTGGCCTACTCGAGGCGTTCGACGCAAACAAAACGATCGTAACTTGGCTACGAGGGCTGTAGTCGTACAAAAATTATGATAAACAGGCGTCTGCAAGCGGCTTCGCTCTCGTCATAGTAGAAAATTATCCTAAGGAAACATATTCTCAAGAATAAAATTATATTTTGAAATATTTCAGGACATTATCTACTTGTGTGTTAAGTTTCATCTAAATCCGTTCTACCATTTAAGCGTGAAAGAGTTATAAACAACCAAAATATACACTGTACATACACCTATATAATACTAGATTCTACCAGCGGCTTCGCCCGCGCGAAAGTTCGTTTCTCCATACAAACTTCCAACCCCCGTTTTACGTTCTTAGCGGATGTCTACACCCTTCCTGCCAAATTTTAAGTTTGTAGGTGTTATAGTTTCGGAGATTTCATGATTGGATTTCTCTTTTATTTACAAGCTTTTCTATATGTATAGATTAGTGTGATACCTTTGATTATATAATGCTGCAAAAAAAAAACTCTTTTTCTGGAAACTTAGCAATTAAAAATGGACTTATATTTTTCAATAGATGAAAAATTCTAGCAAAAAAAATTACACTCACATCTGATTTGATTAACCAACACGAAATTAAACACATTCTTATCTTGTCAAGATATTTTCGAAACCACAATCACTAAAGTCCAATCCTCCTGTCAGTTCTTCACTTTGAGACTAATTGATCACAATGTAATTAATTGTAAAAACTTCTATCCTTTTGTTTAAATAGAACCGTATGTCATATATTATAATGTTGATTTTTAAATATCGTATTTACAACCCAATTAATCATAAAATTAAAATGATTTGACATGTAATTCGTCACTCGTAGGCGCGTACCGAAATTTCTCTAATAAAAAGTTATAAAGCTTTTGTAACGTATAGACGGGCAACAATGTATTTGACTACAATAAAAATATGTATATATTTTTTAAATATACGTATATGTAAATATGTATATATTTTTTTCTTTAACTAGTAATCACGATAATATCAGACATAGGCATATACTAATGGGCCTACCCCACGCACAAGGTTCACCACAGTTTTGCCTGCGCATTCCGGTTTGTACCTACACGAAACAACATAAAAAACTGTATGAGTTTTACCAACCACATGTGCAGGCAAAACTGTGGTAAAGCTTGTGCGTATGGTAGGCCCAATAGGTTGTGTTTCGAGACAGAAGTTAACAAATCATATGCAGTAAAATTACAAAACAGAATTAAATTTTATAAATGTTATTAGCTCCACAAAAAATTAACATAGATATCGTATAGATTAATTATGTAAAAGATATCAAAAACATGCACCAAAGCCTATTAAAACAGCAACATTGTGAGTAGGTACGTGAATGTAAGCTGTTATTGAGTCTAGAAGTTTGCTCCATCGTTTAAAATTTGTTTAACAACTTACTAGCAACTGTTCAGTAGCCGACTTGTCGCTATAAAGTAGCCCGTGTGCTTCCCCACTAAACTTGATTATGCAGTACGACAATAAAATAAGTCGGTCAATTCCGCCCACGGTTTCTCTTATTGGATAAGACATTGTATCGAAGTTTCTGCTTAAAATGCGTAAATAATGTTATAAAATATAGAAATTAATGTGTTTCTTATGTATCACCTGTGGATCTCACGCTTTTGTGAATAGGCACTGTTTTTAGTGACAATAAGCGTGTGACATTTAGAATTTATGCGTTGTTTCGTTTTGTCACGCATTTTAGATTAAGTTTGTGACTAAGTTTATTTCGAAGATTTTGGCTTAAGCTTGGCTTATTGGTAGAATTATCAATGTATCATTCTATATATATATATACTACGACTACGAGATACTGACTGACTGACATATCAACGCACAGCCGAAGCTATTAGGACTCGAAGCGTGAAATTTTGCGACTCGAAGCGTGGTTTTCTTTTATGACGTAGGCGAGCACTAAAAGAGCGGGTTTTCCAAAATTTACCCCCTAAAGAGATGAAACAGGGGGCCCAGGGGGGAAACTTCGTGTATGTAGGTTTTTTTGTATGGAAAACCTACATACACGCAGGCGAGACCACTGCCATAAGCTATATTATTATAACAATTGCTACAAGAAAATACTACGCGCAGTGTTTTTCCATTTTTACCGCCATGCATTCATTCATAATCTTGTCTCTCTCTAAATTAGCCTTTTCAATATTTCCATGAATTGAGTGACATTTTGGAATATAAACAAACGCTCATAACATTGCTGTTTATGAATATTAGTTATTGGAACTTTACTTAAATAATAACAAGACCTTTTTGTAATAATAATAATTTTAAATTTTACTAACATAGTTATAATTTTGTACTAATATAATAGGGACTTGTGTCAATACTGTGTCTGAAATAAATATTTTCAATTTCAATTTCAATAACCTTTTAAGTATTTGTGTTAATTCAAAATTAGTGGCGTATAAAAGGAGAAACTGACTGACTGATATATCAACGTACAACCGAAACTACTAGGACTTGCAACGTGAAATTTTGCACAGGGCTTCCTTTTACTATGTAGGAGAACACAGGAGGGGAGGGGGAAGTTCTTTTGTATGCAAAATTTTATTCCTTGGGCACATATTCCTGAAACTTATCATAAATTTTAACCCAAGTAAATAAAAAAGGTTTTGCGTAATTCGTTTTTCCCAAACTACCCATATAAAACGGTTTAGGCGATGTTAAAGGTTGTAAGGAAGAATCTTGTTCTTTGGGTTAATATTTTTCCTATTTTTAATTGATATAAACCAGCGCTTGACTGCGATCCCACCTGATGGTAAGCAGAGATGCAATCATTTATGGTGAGGCGCACTAGTTTATTAACAGCCTATTCACTCTAGCCTTGAAGACAGCTAAATTATAGTTGAATAATAAAGATAAAATGAATAATAAATAATAATATAATAAATAATAGTATGAATAATAAAGACTAGCATTATTAGATTTTTAGAAGTACCCTCAACATACGGTTTATGGGGTATTAAAGTTTACGAAAACATTATCGCGAACGAAGTCGACAAAAAGCTAGTTAATGTATAAAGTTACTCTGTTCAGCTAAGGCAAGTTTTGTTGACAATATCTGCCATAACGGCCTGTCATATTTCTATTAAAATCTATTAATAATTCAGTTTCCAGTGTCAGTGTCAATATTATAATCAAGAATTTAAACTGACATTGTAAATAAACTTATTAGTTTATGTGATGTAATTGAGGTTATGATATCAATATGGATTGTCCGTTTGTGACCATAATTTCGTCTCCCACGATATCGTTAGTCACTGTTGTCACAATCACCTTGATGGCTGTTTGTGATATATTAGGTCCTGCGCTCATTTGAAACAAGACTGTCTTAGACAGAATTGTCTACGATGTCGCAGACATGTCTACGACGTCTGCGACAAGACAGTTTTGTCTACGTCACGGCTCACACTATCAAGACCACAGAATAAGTATTAGTACAAGGTACAGAAGTTTCACTCTTTGAAAGAAAACGTGCGAATATAAACCTACTAACAACGTAAATAATGTTCATAAAACATTGCACGACACGGACGTGACCTTGATTATATTTGTTTATCGGGCTTAGTAGCGCTCGTAACGAATCAAAATGCACCTTAATTCCACGTTCCAGGAGTCTCTTTTATTATGCCCGTTATGCGCCGTTGAACAGGCCGCTCTTGTTATGGGGTTAGGATTTGTGTGTTTTTGAAAAATGTGGAATAGGTACTTACGTTTTATTACCTAAAATTCTGTCTAAAACAGTCTTGTCTCAAGTGTGCGCAGGCCCTTAGCCACTAACCAGTACAGACAATTAGAAATGCTTTAACGCTCAAGATTATTCTTTTGAAATGGAACCACTCGCTTGAAACATAACAAATTAATTGGTTTTTTTTTTTGGTTTTTGGACACAAAGCCGCTTTATTTGTTACTGAAACAATTTTGTTTTTCTTTTTGGATGAATATGGTTAAATAACTCTTTCTGCTCTGACTGAAAAATTTTACGGGAATCGTGTCTTGGTATGGTCATGTAAAGAGAAGGGATGAAACGCAAGTTACTAAAATAATTATTATATATGTAGATGGGTGGAGAGGGAGAGGGAGACCAAAGAAAAGATGGATGGATTGTGTGAAGAGTGATATGAAAGAAAAGGAATTTATATATTTATTAAATTTTCGGTGGAAGTTTATATAGTAATATACATCGTATAATTTTTTTTAGTTTTATCATTCTCTTATTTTAGAACTTACGGGGGGGGGGGACAGGTTTACAACTTAAAAAAAAATAAAATTTGTCACACAACGCCGTCTAGTCCCAAGCTAAGCGGAGCTTGTGATAACACAAGCTCCGCTTAGCTAGTCTTAACTTAGCGGGTCTTAAACAACTGATAAACATACTTATATATTTCTAAATACATACATATATGTCATGATTGGTAAATTCATGATGGAATCAGTCATTCATAGCAGTTGCTACTGGAAAAATGCTACGGTTAGTGTTTTTCTATTTTGATCGCCTGTACAATGTTTTCATAAATTTAGTGACATTTTGGGATATAGACAGGCGCTCATAATTTTGCTGTTTGTGAATAGTGTTTATTGAGACTCTACTTGAATATAGGCAGGACCTTTTCTGGTGGACCCTTAGAGTATTCGTACTAGTTGAGAATTAGTGGTGTGTATTATATATATATATATATATTATATTAAGTGATATAACTGTCATGCATGCAGCTTTTACCCTAGCTTTTTAAAGCCTATTCTATATGGTAATCTGTGAACAGCACTGTGGGCTACATTATTATTTAAGATATTTATGTTATCATGTTTTTAATATTACATAATGTAGCTGTTTGTTGTTCCTAATCAATAAAATAAAATAAAAATAAAAATATATAGATAAATTACACCTAGACACAGAACAAATGATCGTGCTCATCACACAAACATTTGTCCTGGATGGGAATCGAACCCACGACCTCTGGCATAGCAGTCAGGGCAACTAACCACTAGACCATCAGGTCAGTCAAACTTTGAAAGTGTCTCTCGTGCAAACTATTCAGTTTAGAAAAAAAATTATATTAGAAACCTAAATATCATTTTTGAAGACATATCCATAGATACCCCACACGTAAGGCACTGATGTAAAAAAAATCGAGTTTCAGTTCTAAGTATGGGGACCCCCAAAATTTATTGTTTTTTTTTTCTATTATTGTGTGAAAATCTTAATGCGGTTCACAAAATACATCTACTTACCAAGTTTCAACAGTATAGTTCTTATAGTTTCGGATAAAAGTGTCTGTGACATACGGACGGACAGACAGACAGACATGACGAATCCATAAGGGTTCCGTATTCCACCATTTGGCTACGAAACCCTAAATACACAAAATAAACATCCTTAGAACAAAGAACCTCTTTCATGATATAAGTTTACATAAATACAGAATAAATAAATTAGAGTCTGCAAAAGGGGTATTCTAAAAATGAAGATTTAAAACCATTATAATTAACTAAAGGATTGACGACCACAGAGTATATAAGGTATCATATAATATTATCCTACAAGAAGCTTTAAAAGCACTTCACATAACTCAAAAATTAAAATGAGCGATATCTTTCTAATTAACAAACAGAAAACAATTACCCTTTACCCAAATTAACCACTAAACAATTACTCGTAACTCATCAAGAAACAAACAATCATAACTAAAATGCTCATTCCATTTTCGAAATAACTGCCGCGACTCCACGGGCATTCTTTGCCTTGCCCGGGCAAACACGGGCGGGCATTGGCGGGCAGTAATCATAGTCGTGGGAAACAATAGCTCAATCATAGTTACTTGCGTGCACCTGTCGGTCTATGTTGAGCTTGTCGGGGTAATGGGGCCTACTAAGTGATGTAGACAATGGATAAGAAGTGAGTTAAGCATAATCAGTCTAATAATTTTCCCACTGCTGAGACTTAAGTCTAGGAGAGGGAATCGGTCGTAATCTACCCTCAGGCCCAGCGCAGGTTACCATGTCTTCAATTTCTTTGGTTTTAGTTTTTTGTAGCACAAAAGAATCATTAAAATAGCCCAAGGAATGCCAATTGCAGAAATTACATAATCAGTAACGAAAATCAGATTTCTAAAATCAATTTCAAAGATAATTCATTTGGCCATATTTAGCCATATAAATTATACTTACCATTTTAAAAATCAATAAAAATTTTTGTCTGTAAAAGGTAAAATAAAAAAAAAAACTAAATCATTTGCCAAATAATTTTTATAATAAACGAGATACATTATACATTTTAAATTAAAGCGTGTTCAGCGAAATTTGAAAATAGTTACTTTCGAATCGGGGATTAAATTCGAAATGTGAAAGTGTTTGAGATAAACACTATTTATGTTTATTAATGTTCCTGTTTATTTCTTATTGATTGTTAGATTAAAGAAACAATCCGCATAAACAGTTTTATAGCAGATGGTCAAATCAACGAAATCGAAAAATTTGCATACTTACGCATTCATTTACTAAAATAAATAACTTTCTGTGATAAGTACAAGAATCGTTTGTTCGTTACCTCAGAATTAGTTACGCTTAAATTCGCCCACTCTGGAAGGAGCGAGAGGGCGTGTACGAAGCCTCCGCTGATAAATATGATAAAAAAAAAACACAAAAAAAACCTGCCACTTTGAAATAACTTTTCCACGAGCTAATCTCAATAAAATTTCTAGATACCAGTTTACGATTAGGTGAATAACAATCGAGTATCATTAGTAGTGCCCCCGGCCCACCTGTCCGTCATATCGTCATTGGTAACGGCATCTCAACACTTACTATCATCTGAGATACGATGAGACAAAGCTCATCACTATATTAGACGAGATGAATTAATAGTGACGTTATTATTTTGATTAGAAAAAGTAATAAAAATAATATTTTTTTTTTATTAATTTGATTTAGACAAAGTTCATAATAGACAATATTATTTTTTATAATGTTTGATTATTAACAACAGATAAAATAAATACAAAATAAAACAGTTTTAAGTTTGTAATATGAGTTGTATAAAATATAACAGTAAAATTATACTAATACTTGCGTTACTGACAGACGTTGTTCTGCCCGAATTCTGGTTTTTCGTCAGAAAAAAATGGAGATCCCGATAGCAGCGCTACCTACCAAGTCCAATTGTATATTCAAACCATCCAGGAATCCATTTAAATATACACACAAAATTTCATCCTATTCGGTCAAGCCATTTTGGAGGATTTAGGTGACAAACACACATACAGACAAATTATATATATAAAGATTTAACAGTTACGTATAAAATAAATATTATTACCTATAATATTTATTTTATACGTAACTAGCTTCTGCCAGCGGCTTCGCCCGCGTGAAAGTAGATTCTTCATACAAACTTTGGACCCCCGTTTCAATCCTTTAGGGGGTGAATTTTGGAAAATCCTCTCTTAGTGCTCGCCTACGTCATAAGAGGAAGCCATGTGCAATATTTCAGGTTTCTAGTCCCAGTAGTTTTGGCTGTGCGTTGATATGTCAGTCAGTCAGTTTCTCCTTTTATATATATATTTTGATAGAAATTAAAACGTTTTCGTAATTAAGTAGATTAGGATGCACAGTTTCTAATCAATTAATAAACTAATAAAAAAGCAAACATTATGTGTATGTTTAACTAGCAAAACACCCCAGCTTCGCACGCGTGTTACTAAGCTTTAAAGTTTTCGGATTTTCTTTACTATAATTTGCATTTAATAAACACCTAAAACCTTCCTCTTTAATCACTCTATTTTTTTTTTATTTATGATAGTCTCGCGTTTGACTACCTCTCATCTCACTTGATGGTATACGATGATGTTATTATTAAAACCTGCATGGAACTTCGTTCAATAGTTTTTGAGTTTATCGTATCCATACAGACAGACACATAGGGAGACTTGGTTTTATAATATCTAAAATATAAAAATATCGCGTCAGTGTTTGTTATCAAACACCTTCGTTTTTATCTTATTTTGGTGTGGGGCTGGCCTTAGGTCAGAGCATTTCGACCCTTCTGGAAATTTTGTGCTATTCCCCTCCTTTCTACTCAACCCCTAGCCCTCCGTGCACCTTCTTCATGAGTCCTAGTATGGCCTTGATGGGCTAAGCATATAGTCCTCTGGTCTTGGAAATGGTTGTCCCAAATACCCTAGTCTTTTGGAGCCTAGTGCTGCACAGTCGCACAGCAAGTGTAACATAGTCTCCTCTGCATCTCCACAGATCCTGCAAGTCGGGTCGCTTGCTAGTCCCATGTTGTGGAGCTATTTGTTGGTGGCATAATGCTCCGTGAACCTCCATGACCGATTTTTATGTTTTCTTTTTTGTATATATTTAGTAGGTCTGAGAATAGGTCGAAGGCTGTTTTTCAACCCTCCTACTCCCAAACCCCATTTTTAGTCGCGATATTAGTATTTTGATTTCTATTTTTAATTACGATAATTTGTATGGCAGAACAATGTTTGCCGGGTCAGCATATAATGTGTAAGGATAATATCGTCTATAAACAATACAGTACAAAAAAAAGAGAAACAATAATATAAAACAGAATAGACAATGTGTCTAGAAAGAGAATAACTAGTCAACAAATTAGCATGCTATAAAGATTGTATCTAAAATCTTTGCGCTTCAGATAAATAAATTAATCTAAGGTTACTTTCCATAACAGGTTATAAGTTTAAGAAAACGGTACACCTGTTGTTTGATGACATAATAGTATGGTTATAGAATATCACACTACTATTGGAAACCGTCCGACCGTCTGGTTACTGCCCGGACCGAGCCCAAGTCGGTACCTGCTGGGGGCAAGGGTCTGATTCTGAAAGAAAGTCTCGGCCCTGGTATGAAAGGCAGAGAAGGAACAGGAGTAGGTTTTTAGTCAGTAAAAGTCTGATTCTATCTCTATCCGCCCAAGAGCGAGGATGTCATTGGACGATTTTCCCATTGAAAAAAAAAACCTAAAGTCATATAAAATAAAGATTTATTTTAGGTATAGTCCGAAGCATCGCTAAACTTAAGTGGCAGTGGGCAGGGCTCACTGCTCGCAGAACAGATGACCGATGGGATGAAGGTTCCAAAGTGGCGAATACGTACCAGGTGACGCAACGTTGGAAGGCCACCTACAAGGTGGACCGATGACCTAGTGAGGGTCGCGAAAATCCAATGGATACGAGACGCAGAAGACCGGTCACATTGGGGGAGAGACCTATGTCCAATAGTGGACGTCTTTTGGCTTCAATGACGATGATGATGATTATTTTAGGAATATGATGCCTAACCTTTTCCCAATTATATTGGGGTCGACTTCACGTCTTACCGGGTGCGGGCTAATAATTATGTCTTTAATCTCTCTAGAGTATTGATTGTCCAGATGTCCGATCACATAATTAATTTTAAATACCTCTTGGTTCTAGGAAGCTACTAGAAAACACAGACTCTGGTAGAAAATTCGACTCCTTAGCTGTACGCGCAATGAATGTATGTATTCCCAAAACGTTTAATGCGTATAGGTGGGATGTCCACGATATATTGGTGGTGCATCGCCGCACGTCTGGTGGTCGGGTGATGGAACGAACTTGGTGGAATTATGTTATACAATTCCAATGCCCCGTGCCTTGGAAAGCATGTAGAACCGTGGATCGTGATTGTCATTAATAGATTTTTGACAGTCGTTACCGGTAGCCAAACAGCCTGACCATCAGTCTATCCAAGGAGTATCGTCTTGCCCAGTAACCGGGTTGTGGAGTTCTGATAGGCCGTCGCTCTATGTAATACATATTCAGGCGCAACCGACTAACTGGTAGCCGATCTCAAACTAGTTGGGAAAGGGTTTGCTAGACACACTCCCCAAAATGCAATCGGTAAAAAACCGACAGGCAACTCAGTATGTTCTAAAATAACCACTTAAATGTAAACAATCTTTATGACTGATTATTATTTCGTACTTCCTATTTCGCTAGAATTTATTGTAGTGCCAATATCTTTGTAAGACTAATGAAGGAAATGCTATCCCGAGCTAAATGCTTCGTTTGTTTCGATGATTAACTACATGTTTCTCTCTTCCAAATCTAGTATTATTTTCTATGAGAATAGAGAAATGTATAGTATGGAAGCACATTATTGTTTAAAAACAATACAACATTTTCTAACAAACGAATAGCAAAACAACAATGAAACTACGCAGTACAAACATATCACTCACAGTACCACATTGCAAATTCACACAAGTAACCTTTTACGTGAGACGTAACATATAAATAATAGAAATACAAAGATTATTGATATGCCGTAGATAATAACAATGTTTCCCCAACCGTGTATACAATGGACCATTATGTGAACGATTATGAACGTAATCCTTATACCTATAGGCATGCGATGCATATTTACAATATAAATTTAGTCACGAACTCGAATATTTATACCACAATAACATAAATAAATTTTACTCCTTGAAGTATATTGTTGAAGAAAATGGTTTGCCTCGAGTTGTGTAAATTATGATAGCTGTATAACTAACAGCAATTAATATATATTTTTTTATGATAGACTCGCGCTTGATTTTTATCTCACCTGATGATGTGGTCGACGTAGGAGTACGCTTGCCTAGAAGTAACCTATTCACACTTGACTTAAAGACCCCTAGGTTGCGCATTTCAAAACAAGCCAAAGAACTGGAGGAAAAACAAAGAAGTACCATAACATTAATCTCTGGAAGTACAGGTCCTATTGCTAAAATTTTTTACCGATAAAAAGCTGCTTTATTCCTGAGTGACATAGGCTATATTTCGGTTTAAAAATACGTACATATAGAGATTAGAGTTAACCCTTATATTTTAAATAGCGTCTTCCAATTCGAGTCCACCTCGAAATCATAACAGTTATTACTATAAACTACTAGACAGTTATTAACGTTACTCGAGTTTTTTTTTCCTTTTCATAGCGTCTGAGTTAAGTGGAAGTCCTTGACACTGACTTGGAATATGAGCCTTATCGTCTTTAAAACATCACAATATCAACGTCGCTCCTGTCTTACCAGTAACAGCTAGACAGAGGTATACAGGCACACCAAAATTTCATCTATTTCTTTATTTTTATCCTCACATCGGAACGCCTTGCAGCAATTACACCAATGGAGCACAATTAGCCCAAAATCTGCTACTTTCCTATATCGTGTGCGCAGTGGAATGGTAGTCATCAAAGGAGCGGCGCAGCGGAGGGTCACGTCGCTCGCTTACGAAGCATCATGCCATCGCTCCTCCAGGATTCCACATCAAATCCCATATCGAACACATTTTGAAAAGTCAAAGTTCTTTCGATGGGTTTTTACAAAGAAAATTTATTTAAATTGAAAAATACGGTAAATTTTGATATGTCATCTTAACGGTTGACCATAGTACATATTTATACATATCTATACTTACTAATATAAAGATTTGTTTTTTTGTTTGTAGTGAATAAACTCAAATTTGACAAAATGGCGTCCCTTTAAATGACAGGATTGGCTCCACTCAAAAATGTATAAACCGATTTGAAAATTTCTTTCACCAGTAGAATGCTGCTTTAGTTACTAGTACTTTGAGTCGCTCTCAAATCGTCTGTTAGTCGATAACGTCAACAGCCCACGCTGAAAACCAGCGCTGTGGACTCGTCCCATTTTTTTGCGTTGTGGACACGGCAATATGCTGAGCGTACGGCCGTTTTGCTCGGACGTGGCGAATATATGTTATTTTTAATTAATTATGTTTTTGTCTTGCAAAATGTTTGCATTATGTTAGTTATAACTTTGCGCCTTTTCCGGCAAATAAAATGTTTTTCTTTCTTCTTCTTTCTTCTAAATTGTAGCTGCGCATCGGTTGCGGTCAGGATACATTCCACTAAACAACTTTGCTTACCTCATGCGAAAAACTGACTCCCCTAATTGTGAGGTGTGTGGGAAAAAGAAAGACGTACAGCATATGTTGGTGGAATGTGATCGACACAAAGACAAGAGAAGCATTCTTTTAAAGTCATTGAAATTGTCCGCAATGGACGTAGGAGTTTTTAATGGCATCTTAGCGAAATCTAACTGTAGTGAAACAAATTTTTTATATTCTTTCATAGATTTAAGAAAGTGGATTATAATTTTTGATTAAAGTGTAGGTACGATGGGATTGACGTCGTCGCATTAGTGTACGAAAATCGCTTAAATAAAAAGATAAAAAAGAAATCTCTGGTGTGACAAAGGTTATATGTAAAGAAGGCAGAAGTTCATCATCTTCATCATTTCAGCCGAAAGACGTCCACTGCTGGACATAGGCCTCCCCCAAGTGTCGCCACAATTAACAGTCCCGTGCGTCTCGCATCCATCGGACTCCCGCAACCGTTACCAAGCCATCGGTCTACCTTGTAGGAGGCCTTCCAACGCTACGTTTTCCGGTACGTGGTCGCCATTCCAGAACCTTTCGGCCCCAACGGCCATCCGTTCTGCGAGCAATGTGCCCGTTTTAGTTACTTATATTTATATCCCGTGTAAAACAATTTCAGACTTTGGACTGCTTCTGAGAATTTCCTGATGGAAAATTTTGTCAACACATTGTCCAACGCGGGAATTGAACATATAGATGGTTCTGACGGATCATTACTTAAAATAATCAAACTCGTTTCATCTTAATAATAATCATTCTAAATCTAGATAGTGTTATTTATTGTAGTCGTTCTGTATAAAATTATGCTTTCTTATTAATTAAGTATTTCAGTCCATCGATTTAATAATCTTGGATTTCAAAGGAGGAAAATCGATTATCTATTTTACAAAGATTTATTTTATATATTCTCCGGATTATCTCGGTGCTAGCTTCATCAAAATATCAAGTTACAACAATCCTGTTTGGTATTGTTATTACTCCGTACGTTGTAAGCAGTGTTTACGAAAGTTACAATAATATGAAAGTCTAACAATACCAGAATAAAATAAGAATGTTGAACCATTTTGTGTGCGTTTATCTGTTTTATTTTGTAAGTGCAGAGTTCGACGAGCTTGTCAAAATGAAACATTACTTCAAAATCATCAATAACTCCCTCCGGTCTAGGTGACTCGAGAGGGAGTTTTTTTTTTTTTTTTTTACTGACTAATACCCGCCTGTGTTCCTTCAGGTGTCCTTTGCGTTCCATACAGGGTTCAGTTCCACAGAGGGCCTCATCACCTATACTAACTTCTGGCATGGTTCGATCGGATGTTAAGAGTATCAAAATATTTTAAAACTGAAAAGTCTGTAGATTTGATCTGCCTGAATTTGCTTTTTAATTTCACTACTGTGGAGCAAAGACCTCTTTCAATATCGACTGGCCTGTCGGTCCAGTGGTTATTTGGCCCTGACTGCTGTGCCGGAGGTTGTGGGTTCGATTCTCACCCAAGACAAATGTTTTTGTATTTCAGTTGTCTAGTACTCATAACACAAGCTCTGCTTAGTTTGGGATTAGATGGCGTTTCATAAAAGTTGTGGAATATTATTATTATAGCAATAAAAGTAATATACTCCTAGTGTTGAGGAGCATAACGATCTTCTAGGGTTTTATATAACACTAGCTTTTGTCAGCGGCCTCGCCCGCATGTAAACATATAACGTAATTTATCTGTATATATAAAAGAAGAAACTGACTGACTGACATATCAATGCACAGCCGAAACTACTGGGATTAAGAGAGTGAAATTTTGCACAGGGTTACTTTTATGTCGTAGGCAAGCACAAAGAAAGGATTTTCCAAAATTCACCCCCTAAGTGGATGAAATATGGGTCCAAAGTTTGTATGGAGAAACCCATTTTCACGCGGGCGAAGCCACTGGCTGAAGTTAGTGTAGGGATATAAGTTATGTGTAAAAATTATCATTATTTAAAGTCACGCCACTTTGTATTGATAATTACGAGCAATAACAGCAGATTTACTATAGAATATAGAGTTTTTTATGTATTAGCTGTTGTTGTTAAGTTAAGCTGTTTTATTTACTAGAATCTATATTAGATAACTAAGGATTACAAGGAAAGCATTTTTTTTACATTATTTTATTTATATTCAGTAATCTTAGTTCATACGATGATTTGTAAGCAGTTATATGATGTAAATTTAGTTATTAGAGGTAAATAAGTTGTAATTTGTAGCTAAAATAGGATTATAAAGCTAAAATGTAAATATGTATAATGTCCATGTTCGAACGTGGTTGGAAATTACTAAAAAATTGTATGGTCGCCCTTAGCACTACTTCCACCCACGTACGAAAATAGTGTGAACATCGCTCGTATGTGAAGAATTTTGATGATGATTTAGTACTGCCACTACTTCCAGCAACATACGAGGAGCATATATAGCCGTCTCACGGCCAAACATTGTCGTCACTTGCCATCATCCCTTCCTGTAACACCGAAACGCTGTAAAGAAGAGAGAATAAATCCTGATTTTTCTGAAGCCTCCTGAGTTTCATTTTCTTTGGAAACTATCCATCCCTACGCCTGAATACTCTACACGTAGAATCAACAATTTTGATAATTTTGATTAAAGTTATGCATTTCTCTAGCCAGTTTGTTGAATTAAATTCAAAAGCAAATTAGCATTTTTTTAGATTTCGTAAAATATTTTTGTAACGTATTTGTTAAAGTTGTGGAATATTATTATTATTATAGCAATAAAAAGTCATATACTCTTAGAATAAAAAAAAAAATGATAATTTAGATTAAACTTATCAAGGCATTTCTTTAGCCAGTTTGTTGAATTAAATTCAGAAGCAAATTAGCATTTTTAGATTTCGTATCAAGTTACACCATGTTCGACGCCTATTTAGACTACCAAGAAAAAAAACAATCTTTAATACAAATCGATGACTATAAAAAAAACTAAGAAATCTGGGCTAATTAATATCTTGTTTCTTTTGCTGCCACTTCAAACACGTTACAATTTAAAAAAAAAACTCTTAACTCATATTAATCATAACTATTAAAATTATATTTTGAGACAAACGACAGGGCTTTGACCTCTATAAACACATAGGTACCTAAAATATCGTATGTACCTATTACCAACTTTTTTCTTTGCATCCATTCGAGAGATAATATTGAAAATGCATAATTAATAATACCTAAAAAATATAGTTAAGTGAGTGCTAAGGATTATAAATTTTATGATTAAAAAATAATAAATACGTGGACTTAAATAAATACCACGAGCGACGATCATGCCCGATTAGAGAAAAATACATTTAAGTAGCAGTTTTTTTCCGCTCTCAAGCAAGATATGTTTAACACAATATTAACTAGAAAAAAAAAGATCTGATGTACAATAAAAAAACATATGTCTTTAAGACTGACTGAAATGAAAACTTTAACAAGGCAAGGTTAAACCAACAAAGTCACTTTCGGCCGACCTTGGCCGATGTTATCCGAACAAGCGTTACACACCCGAGCGTGATGTTAAAGGGGTGAATAGAGATATAACTATGAAGGGTATTTACTTTTTCTTTTAAAATCGTTTGCGGCATGTAATTATTTGCTTAAATTTAACCAATTGCAATTTAATTAATAATAATATTTTATTTCGCAAATTCAAGTAAGTAAAGTACAGTCTATAACAATAGTATGGCCAATTTACAAGGTAAAAGAAGATTGTCCTGGCATCCTAGCTAGGTCACACAGTCAGAGGCGCCGACATCGTGGGTATGGATAGAGTATGTATGATGTGTGTGCGTTGTGTGAAGTGTGTGTGTAAACGGTGGATCGAAATAAATCGATTCTTTAATAGCCATAGAAACTAACAGTCTGGTATCAAAACAAAAAAAATAATCAAAGTTTTGTCCCAATTTATCTCCGATAAAAAAGTCCTCAGTGCAACATAAACAAAAAAAAAAAACAAAGACGTAAAATAAGTCATACAAATTCAGTCCACAGTCGTCTACCCAGCTCTAAGCCATCCGCCTCATAAGTTACAGTCGACACCGCGTCACTCGATGATCAAGCTAGGTTTTGCAAGAAATCCGAACTGGACGCAAGACCATATACGGCTACATAGACGATCTAAAAAGTGGAACGCAACCCGTCTAAGAGCGCACTATTGTGAGACTATTTATTGTCCCGATGATAATTGTTTTAGCTTCGAAAGTTGTGGTAACTGGATAAATGTGGACTTGGAAACTGCGAGCAGTTTTCTTATAGACAGTTTTTTGAAGTTGTATGTACCTTATTAAGTTTATGCTGTTGATAAATCGGTAAAGGAATGATACGTTAAGCTCTTTAGTAGTTCTGAGTTGAGCTACACGAATTCTGACAAATGCTTGCACTGACTGGACAGGTCCGCTCAGAACTTGTGGTTCTTTCCTCAAAAGACCATCACAGACTCCAATCTGCATGGTTCTTATATGATTTGGCCATTACATGTTTGCTGTATGGACTTTAAAAGAGATATTGACCCCTGAGTTTGTTTCGGTGTTTCTTCTCAGGGTAGTTAGCTAGGTAACACCGGCTTCATCTAGTTTAAATTGACAAAAAAAATTACATGTAAAAATGTTATTAATTAAACCTATTTGCAAAATAAATATTATTTATCATATATACAAAGTTGATTTGGGGTTACTATTGGCTCTTCATATATACATAATCAGTCATATATTGTTACCACTGCCGGGACTCAGAACTCAGCCAGCAATAAAAGTAAGATAAATTAAACACAAACCTAACCTACAATAACAATTATTGATGGGAACGACCTCCATTACAATCTAGTATATACCAACAAATGACTGCACACATCTTGAAATTCACATCTCAGCCGTAATTCACAATAATACATTTGCAGTAGTTAAAAAAAACGTCATTATCATCAATGAGCCAGTAAAACAGTAGAATAGACTTGGACTCCACTGCAATAATAACTGACACACAGTAATCCAGGACAAAAAGTTAATGAGTTGAGGTGATCCACTATAGGGAGCAGGGCGAGAGAAAGGCGATGCTATCTGTAAGCTAAGAATTGTCAGAATACTAAGTGATGGAGGCAGTACTAACATATTGTTTATCGATTCGAACTTCGTACAATGAATGTTGTGTTAGCTAAACTATCAAAGGATAACGCCATCTACTCGCATTACCAGAACAGCATAATTCATTTTATAATGACATTTTAATTAGAGATGGCGTTATATTCGGATTTTTTTTTCGTGATTTTTTCCATTTTTTCTCACCGTTTAAACCTTCCCTGGACTATCAAAAATATTGGAAGACAAAAATTTGCCAAATTGCGTCGTTCTCGAGTTTTAGCAAGACTAACGAACAGCTATTAATTTTTATGGCAAATAATTTATTAGAATCTTTTTTATCTAAAGACTTAAAATTTCGCGAATATCTAAGAATTATCGCGGTCCTGAAACACAAAAGCCTGGTGGAACACCACCGTAGGCGTGGGCTTGCGGACGACGAGCAATGGTTAGCTCGCCATCCGACCGTCCGGACCGAGCCCAAATGGTCGACGGCGCGTACTGTTCCCCCCCCCCCCCTCCCCCTGCCCTGCCACTCCTGTTCCTATTTTACCTTTGTTCCAGAGCCCCGGGGTTCACTTTCACTTACCCTATGGCCACAGTGGGCTACGACCCTGCTGTGTACCTACGATTTGCTAACATCTCATTGAGGCGTGCGTGGAACACTACGCGCCATCGACGACTTGAGAAACTAAATGAATGGCTAAGTACCTTCAACGATCTATTACAAACATAAAATATTTACGAGCTATAAATAAAAGCTCCTTCAGTAGTGGACGGTCGGCTTGAGGTCGCAGATGACACACACACACATTAAAGGCTTCATAGAGGGAAATGAGAAACAACACGTTAGGTGAAAGGTTTGCTAGGAAACAATATTGCAAATACGATTTATTATTATAATAGGATTTATAAACAGATTTCTGTACTGCCTAGGTTTTGAATTACTGACGAATCGGACACAGAGTCCGAATGGCCATATTTTTTCACTGACGATTCGAACGCAACCAAAATTAAAAAGGTTTAGTACAGTCAGATAAAAAAGTCTTAAAATATAGCTAAATATAAAAAAAAAAAATATTACCCGAAGTTGCCGCCTAAAATAATTTTTGGAACGCTTTTTTCCCCAATTATAATATTTTAATTTTTTTATCTGACTATAAACAGTGTTTGTTAATTCGGACACTGTGTCCGAATATACTGTGTCCTAATCACCAATAAGTCGGTTCATTGTAATAGGATTAATAAACCAATTTCTGTACTGCAACTAGATTTTAGTGAGCGTTGTTTGTGGCAACATTCTTTGCTGTGATGTAACGTTAAAATGGAGATAGGTAATTTGAATATGCGTAGTCGATTTATGAAGGAAGCTGTAGTGGGTTAGGGATAATGGCTCTGTCTTACGAGTTGTAGGTTATGGGTTCAAACCGAGGCAAGAGCTTTACTTTATGTAATTTATTGTTGTCAAAACGTTGAAGAATCGTGAGAAGACTGTCACGTCCTAGAATCAAATTTTCGAAGATATGTGTAATGCAAATACTGCACTGGGCGTGGTGGATTACGGCCCACTCCCTCTTCTAGAGAGGAGGCCCGAGTCCCAGTAATGGGAACATTATATGTTCATCATTTGTTCTGTGTCTGGGTGTAATTTATCTATATATGTATGTATTTAGAAATATATAAGTAAGTTTATCAGTTGTCTAGTACCCATATCACAAGCTTTGCTTAGCTTGGGACTAGACGGCGTTGTGGGATAGTTGTGGAATATTATTATTATTCTCTTTATTCCATGTAAACACATATAGATTACATTTTTAAATATATTTTTAAACAAAATCATACAAAAAAAACATTTAAAATATCAATTATTATTATTATTATAAGGGTGATAGTAATGTGCTATGCCTATATGAGACTTATTTTGTAATAGCGATTGACATAATTCTCAATATTGGCATCAAGGTCCTGTTGATACGAATTGCGAGACGAGACATTATATTTATGATACACTAGCTTGTTCCCGCGGTACCACTTTCGTGAACGTTCTACTTTTACAATTAGTCAAAGTATATATGGCCAGTAATCGAAAATTAAAAATAATAAGGTTTTGACAGAATTTATGACTTGACTACTTGAGGTATATTATGCCATAATGAAGAGTTGAAGTTGAAGTTGGATATAATAATACAGTAACTGTGTGTATGTGTGTGTTTTTTAAAAGTAAAACATATATATATATATTACTTTTTCATATAGATACACAAAATCAACAAAACAACATTAAAAATCATAAACGTACAATTATTACACTCGGAACAAAAGCACGCCACTGTAAAACAACAAAATAACAACTAAAAAAAAAATAAAACAAAAAAAACATTAAAACAGGAGCGGTGTTGCGTGCGCGCTGCGTTCCGTTTCGCACGAGAGGGGCTCGCAACTTTTTGTTGCATCCCATAATCGAAGCCGTAAATTGAAACCTCCGTTCGATAATACACAGATTACAGTGTATTATTTGTAATCTATATTTTTATAACGTGTAATTCCAATTTTATTTATTGGTTTAGTTTGGATTTGGGTTTTTGGTGGTGATTAAAACCTGGAGACTGAATGAATCCGTGAACAGGGTTGCATTAAAAACGCGTTTGTTGAAAAATAATGTTACAAACTGCTTGCATAAGTCTATACTAAGCAACACTATATTATTGTAAAGAGGACATATCTGTGTTTTTGTTTAAGTAAACTACTGGATCGGTTTAAAATTTTCTTTCACCAATAGAATGCTACGATTTTTTTTTGAGTATAGACTTATATGCAAAATTCCTATCGCATTAAACTTTTCTGTAATTATTAACCTACTGTGGTTCAAGCTCGTCTGTGTCCACAAGCTGTCCTGTCTTGAATTGTTTGTTCAAAGTTTTGTGCACAATAAAGAATCAGGTAAGAATCAAGTTATTTTACAGAAGTATCCTCTTAACTCCAAAACAGTAACAAATAGAACAGCGTTCAACCGTATATTCA
Source organism: Mythimna pallens (assembly GCA_961205895.1). Lineage (NCBI taxonomy): Eukaryota > Metazoa > Arthropoda > Insecta > Lepidoptera > Noctuidae > Mythimna > Mythimna pallens. The sequence goes on from OY540839.1 coordinate 7,175,797, forward strand.
AAACAAAAGACAGACGACCGTGCTAAATATAAGTTTTCCACCTGCCAACTCAGTTGTAAAGTTAGCTAGCTTCCCGTAGGCTGTTTCAATATTTAGATAAATCAATCCTTAAAGGGTCAGCATTTAGCAATTGAATACAAATACGATTTATATATACGTATACTAGCGTTTTGCCAGTAACTTCGTTTGCGAGAATGATCTCTTAAATTCTTTAACGTATTTTGAGGGTAATTTAAAAAAAACCGATAATGACCTTCATCGAGAGTGTATGCCAAGTTTCCAGTTTATTAACGAAAAAAATAAGAATCTTCCATTCAATCTTAAAACCCTAGCATCACATAATCAGCCTTTTAATGTTCCCACTGTTGGGACTCAAGCTTCCTCTCTAGGAGAGGGAATGGGCCGTAATCCACCACGCGGGCCCAGTGCGTGTTGGTGAATGTCACATATCTTTGAATTTTTGGTTCTAGGACCTGCCGGTTTCCACACGATGTTTTCCTTCACCGTTTGCCAGCCTGACGTATTACTTTGAGTAATTTATTTCATCACCACTGCTCTCAAAATGGTGATGGAAAACCCTAACTTGAACTAAATTATTCAATTGATGGTAGCTCTAAAAACAAATAATGAGAACCATTATTATTTACTTTATTTTGGTACACACATTGAGATTTTGCATACAAATTAAATGATGTACCCCTTTTTACCCCCCTTAAAGATTAAATTTCCTAAAACCCCTACATCATAAAAGGAAGCCCTATGCATTTCATGTTCCTAGTCCCAGTAGTTTTGGCTGTGCGTTGAAATGTCAGTCAGTTAGTTTCTCATTTTATATATATATAGATAATAAATAATCACAGTATAATTTATATTAACTGTACTAAATCATTTTAACAAAACAGATTGGAATTAAACACTATATTTAACTGCGCTGTTAAATATTCTATTTTGAGTGAATTCAAGATAATATTTTAGTGATTATTATTATTGTGTTTAATATTGTTAAAAGGAAAGGAAAACCAGTCGGTTGCCTAATGTCTTGCGCATTGATGTCGGATTGTCGGCCAATCGTAGATATAAGAAGAAGAAAGAAAACATGAAATTGAAAATTACTGCTGTTCTGGAGTCTCACCATGAAGTGTTAAAATGTCAATGCGAGCGAGAAAGAGGTATAGAGCACCCTATATAGCTCCATCTCTATCCAGCAAAAAAATTGGGGATCTTAAGGAAGGTGAGACGGTACTTCACGCCGGAACAGCTGCTCAACCTTTATCAAGCACAAGTTCGATCGTGTATGGAGTACTGTTCTCATCTTTGGGATGTGCCAAATACCAGCTTGATGCACTAGAGTCGATTGAGAGACTAGCCAAGAGGATCATCGGCAATGATGCACTTGTCGAGTCGAGGCTCCAAAGCCTTGGGCATTGGCGCCGAGTTGCTAGCCTATCGGTTTTCTATCGTTTACATTTCGGGGAGTGTGCACTGGAATTGCACAATCTAATTCCCCCAAGTCCGTTCCATCATCGGACCAAACAGACATCCCACCCATACGTACAAAGTGTTTTGGGAACACATTTATTGTGCGTACAGATAAGGAGTGGAATTTCCTGTTGGATTCTGTGTTTCCTGATAGTTATAACTTTAAGTCATGAGTGAATAGGTTACTTCTAGGCAAGCGTGCTTCCTCGTCGGCCATATCATCGCTTAAGAGATGGTGGTCAAACGCGGAAAATATGTGAAAATTTCAAAGCTGTGTATTATGTTAAAACAAAATTAAGCAACGGATTACAAGTTAAATACTCGGCTTTAAAATAACCACTAAATCTAATCTAAATCAATTATTCTGACAATATTCAAAGGTTGTAAAATATTTCAAAATCAAAATATCAACATTTTATTTGTGAAAATAATGTGATCGACTTCTAGTAGGCATATCCTTAATACAATTTGAATAATTAATGGAAATCAGTTTATAAATCTTGCATTATATTGATATAAAAGTGAAGAGACACACATAAATTTTTAAATAATCTCTAAAGAATCCGTGAAAAACTTCACCCTTTTATACGTATACTTTTCATAATGCGTTAATCCATGAAATTTATGCCATCAAATAAAATAGAAGAAGAATTTAATAATATAAATATTTTTAATATTCGTATTTTTTTTATCTGTTGTTAAAATACGTAATTAAATATCAAAATGTTATTCCACACTAATATTAATATTAAAAAGACAAGAATTTATGAATGTGTGTGTGTGTTTATATGTTACTTCTTATCGCTTGTACGGCTAAACAAATTTTAATAAAATTTGGCACACAGGTCGACCGTGTCCTGGAATATGGCAAATATTTTTTTTTATCCCAAGAATATGATCCCTTGGGATAATTTTCTATTATCACGCTGGCAGCAACTAATTTTGTATAAAAATGTACCTAAATTATGTTACCCTTTATTCGCATTTTCAAAAGCGTTTAAACCAACCCATTCCAGCATAATGGCCGAAATAATCATAACAATTATTGTCAATAATTGAAAAAACGAGCTAAAGTAAAGAAACTAAAGTTACACCTGTTTAGTACGTTCCATACCGCGGTACTTAGGACATTATTAAGACCGTCTTACACGGTACCCGTTTTGCTAGATATTGATACGATTTTTGTTTTCGTAAAAACCGTTTTTTCTACATTTTTTTTAAAACGTTTGATTAGTATCTCTTGTATCGCGGGTGCATTGTAAATACAAGACACCCAGACTAGAAACATCCATCTGGAACCCGCGACTCGCAGCGCAGCAGTCCTTCGGTCAACTACTGCGTCGCACGATTGGTGTCAAAAAATATTAGTAGTTTTATAATACTAATGGCTACTGTTTATCTTGCTTATTGACAGTTATCTATAAAACTGTTAAATGATATGGTAAAAGCTCCGTTAGTTTTTTAATGTTTTATGAAGAAGTAAAAGTGTACAAAAAAGCGGACACACATTGATTGCTAAACGCATTCTGTAATATCGAAGAGAAAATGACAAAAATATTGCTTTTTATGTAAATTTTTTTAAGTAAAAATGAATAAACTTTATTGTACACCAAAATAGTAACAAAACTTTTACACTAACTTAAATCTATGGGTACAATGGCGGTCTTATCGCTGACAGCGATATGTACCAGACAACCTTAGGATGGACTGTAAGAAGTACAAGAACAAGAAAAGGACTAGAAGACTGACTAGACGACTAGACGATGACTAAACTACAAGACTAGACTAGTACTAGAAGTACAAATTAGTTGAAATGAGGATCGATTTTTATGGCAAAAAATCAAAACACTTTTGTGATATCATTTTCTCACAATATACAATTTCAACAAGCCGGATAGGCTTACTAACAAACAGAGGCATAGGTTTGTACGGGATAGTTCAAAACAGTTACCATAGCCCCGTGGAACGCAAGGGGCAACTGAAGGAACACAGGTTGGTTTCAGTCAATAAAAGTCTAACACTCCCTCTCGCTCCAACCAAGAGCAGAGGATGTCATTGGATGATTTCCCACAACAACAAAAAGCTTTTGATTGTGCAGGGTTTTATTTCTTTATAATTTTTTGTAGCGACATCTATGACATTAAATAAGCATTAAAATTCAAAATCTTGCATCCCAGTATAAAGGTTTTTTTTTCATTTATTATTTTGAACAAATTTATTAATAATTGATTACAATGTAGCCTAAAAGACTAATAAGTAATTTAACTCTAAATTATTACGTTATAGATTTTGTTAAAACTAAGATTAGCGTCCTTTAGCACTTTTATAGAAGTCCATAGCACTTAGAGTCTGGTATTGATAAAAACACTATTCATGTATTATATGCACAGCACAGCATTGATCACTATTATACACTAACATTAAACACTACACTGACTCAAAGGGTTTAGTTTTCTTTAGTCTACGCACTAGGTCCTTGTTGTCTAACAACTGGATTGCCTCTACATTCACGAGAATATATATAACATTCTGAAATCAACTATCTTGCTGTTGTCCGGACCAGCCGCTCTGGCCAAGTTACGATCGTTTCGTTAGCGTCGGACGTCTCAAGTAGGCCACGCCTCCGATTCCTTTGTTCTGATCACGTGACTGAGCTTTGAGATGACGTCAAAACAAAGGTATCGGAGACCTACTCGAGACGTTCGACGCAAACGAAACGATCGTAACTTGGCGAGGGGGGCAGAAAACACCCGTCTTATAATAGGATCCTCTCTTTCTAACGAAGGTTTGCGGGACTTTACACTCTGTTTCCGTATATCTCCAAAAGATAAATAAAATATGTGTACCGATACTGATTGGACGGTAAATAGGTACAAGAAACACTGCGGGATAATCTTACTTACTTGTCGTTATTGACTCCTGTACCTAATCGTATTAATTCGGGTATTTCAATTAATCATTCATTACACACTTGCCTGCTTTAATTACTTTAGAGATTATTATAAATGCCTGAATGTAAACAATGATGTGTAATTGTATCTATGTTAATATTATAAAAAAATATTAAAATAAATGAAAACAACTCAAAAACTACAGAACCAATTTTAAAAATTCTTTCACCAGCAGAATGCTACTTTATCACTACCGGTAATACACAATAGGTTATATTTTCTACTGTCAAGCAAGCGAAGCCGCTGTAGAAGCCAGTACTTTATATACGTAGCTAACAGTTATTTATCATGGTAAAAACAAAAGGTTTCAAAACACCAATTTAGGTAGAAAGATGCTAGATCGCCGTCCGGCCGTCCGGCAACCGTCCGGACCGAGCTCAATCCTTGACGGCGCGTACTGTTCCACGCTCGCGTCAAGATGTGAGCATACCGTAGGGGCCCAGCAGGGTCGAAAGCTACTTGGGGCCAAGGGTTTGTTTCTAAAAAGAAAACTCGGCCCTGGTATGAAAGGCAACGAAGGAACAGGTGTGTGTTTTGCCACCCAAGAGTGATCATTTTATGATTTTTCCCACTTAAAAAAAAAAAGTAGAAAGGTGCTAAAACTTCAAGTTTCATAGCAAATGGTTCTCACGTTTTTGCGAATAAAACGTAAACATATTAATTACATCATAAATATTTCTTATATAGATAACAAATAAAACCACTTTTAGGCACATTAAAAGACAAAATAAATGGCCCAATAAAAAAATTATATCGAAAACTTTTCATCAATAATCGACATCAATATTCGAACAAATCAATCGATTTGCATTATTTGCAGAAAGTAATAACGATATCAATATTTACTGCTTATGTATTATGTATCATGGAACGGATAAAATGTTCTTGTTGTGTATAAAATGGAGTAAAAAAAGTCTTGTAAGCCTCGGCTAGTTGGTAGCGAGTTCAGTTGCGCATGCGACGACGGACGGCTTAATCAACGTTCTTAGGAAAGACTTCAACGAGTTGCAAAGATGCAGGATTACGTCTTCGGTTTTAAAAAAAATATTATGTAAATGTATAATTTTAGATGTTGTGATGGAAAAAAAAACAACGTTATTCAGAAAAAATAAAAACAACTTTTTTTTACATATTTTGTCGTTAATTATGGACTTCATCTTTTTCGAAACATACCTATTATTAAAAAAAAAACATGTTTTTTTTTATGTGTATGTTCGAATCTGTTTAGGTTATTTAGATCGATATAATTTGATTATTATATTTGATTAGGTATTCACTGAGAGCAGTGGTGGCCGAGTGGTAACGGCCCCGACTTACGAGTTGTAGGTCGCGGGTTCAAACCCAGCCAGGCGCATTACTGTGTGTAATTTATTTCATCACCACTGCTCTCAAAACGGTGAAGGAAAACATCGTGAGGAAACCGGCATGTCCTAGAACCAAAAATTCAAAGACATGTGACATCCACCAACCCGCACTGGGCCCGCGTGGTGGATTACGGCCCATTCCCTCTCCTAGAGAGGAGGCCTGAGTCCCAACAGTGGGAACATTAAAAGGCCGACTATAGGTATTCACTATTATAAGATTTCATTAAATGTAAAATCCGATGACTATTGAAGGAACGGCAACGGAAAAACCGATAAAATAATGTTCTATTTTTGCTATTATATAAATTTCGTGGTCAAAGTAAGGCTTTCAATAGATATTATTACACAGAAACATTAATAAACAGCATGTTTTCAAGCCATAAATCGAAATTAAAAAAATAAACATTTGTTTTTAGTGTCAGTTTATGTTGACACAAGTTCTGGCCAGTAACATCAGTTGACGTTTATTTTTATTTACATCTTATCAATAGAATTTTAAATATGCATATTTTACGCACATTCCACTCTTTGAGTGTGTATGTATGTATGTGCATGCATATTTTGATATTTCGATAGTCCATATAATCGGATATCATCGTCTAGTTTTAATAAATGACCTAGCTGGCGCCAGATTAAGCCATAAAGTCCATCGACCTTTCCTAATGTCTCTGCTTGGTACCTGAAAAGCCAACAATGAACTGTTATAAATTACTAGAAAATGTAAAGAAGGTCGATTCAAAACAGCTCGTTTTAATCGTCGTTTTTAGGGATCCGTACCTCACTTTGTTGTCCGTCTGCCTATCTGTCTATCAAGACCCTTTACCTCAGGAATACGAAAAGGTATCGAGTTGAAATTAAAACCATATACTCAGGACTGCGGCCCCTTGAAGTTGTGAAAAAATCAGAGTTCTGATTTAAAGAAAAAAAAAAAGATACGATGACGAGATGAAAAAAAAATTAGCACGAAGCAAGGTCTCTTAGCACGAGTATGGCAAAAAAAAAATCTTTAAACCGTAAATTTGTAGTTACGTCACAAAAAAAAAACTATTTTTGCGATTCGGAAAAATCTTCGTAACTCAATTCGGGAATTGAACTGATTTCATAGATAAATTTGAACAGAGCCCTCAGAGCGCGAGTCCGACTCTTACTTGCCCAGTTTTTCTTCTCATAATTACCTACTACCTGTGTTTCTTTTCACTTTCTGCCTTAGTATACTCAATTATATTTTCCCTAAGTCATCGCCTACCTAGCATTTTTACCTAGCGGGTTTTTTTTTCATTAATTGCATGGAATTGAAACATATTGTATCGTTGCTATGCAAATCAAATTAATTGAGTACATACCTATGTGTTATCGATATTTCAGTTTACCGTTATTTGTCTGTGTTGAATTGTAGTTTGCATTTTTCGCATTCTTGTGCAAATTTTTTTCGCGGTATCTCTTTTACATTTGTTAACTATAAGATATGAAACAGTTGACACACGTCTATAAATTTAAATTTATGCGTTAACTGTAGCCAATTTATCTTTGATGTAGTTCGAGAAGTTTGGAATTCAGAATGAGATTTTAATTAAATAAAAAAAATGAAGATTCATTCAGTGCCGTCGTTAAAAGTTTTGTTTCAATAAATGATTAGTCTAATTACGTACACTTTTCGTTAATATTTTTAATAAAATATTAAAAATATAAATAAAATATATAAAATAAAAATAATATATATTAAATATTAAAATATTATAACGAAAAGTTGCCAGTATTATCATCACAGCCTCAATGTTTCCCAATTCTCGATTTGAACTAATTATTTGAGTACCTTTATCGTGTATATAGTTTATTCATTTGCGTATCGATGGATTATTTATATATTTAAGAAAAAAATCTCTTTTATTGAACCTACCACTATTTTTCTCATCACCTGCATCACCCAAAGGTTACAATTTTTTTTTTCGGTGGGAAAATCTTCTAATGACATCCGCCGCTATTGGGCGGAGTTGGAGGGTGTGTCTGACTTTTACTGACAAAAACCCACTCCTGTTCCTTCGTTGCCTTTCATACCAGGGCCGAGTCTTCCTTTCAGAAGCAGACCTTGATCCCAGTAGACTTCGACCCTGCTGGGTCCCCTACGGTTAGCTGACATCTCCTTGAGGCACGCGTGGAACAGTACGCGCCGTCGACGACTTGGGCTCGGTCCGGACGGTTACCATACGATCGGACGACGACCAAAAGGTTGACCTAGTAGAAAATGCTTAGGCATAATCTCATTAATTCAGCATATGTACTTTTGTGTGCATAAGGCATATAATAGACTACTAAAAACAATTACCCATCAATAATAAAAACATATGTCATATTTTATCCGCGCTACAGCACAGACATCAGCTTAAATCCGACACCTTTGTATCGTTGCCATGGTTACCTAACAGTCTCGGTCCAGTGCCAGCCAACAGGTTGTAACAAAAGCGAACTTTATATCTATTTGTTTGAGCATGTGTGAAGGAAAACTGACACCCGTTCCTAGTTTGGTTATGAGAATGATGGAAGATTTCACATGTCTTCGTTTTGCGAGAGAGAGATAGAAAAAACTAGGCAAGTACGAATCGGACTCGCGGACTGAGAGTACCGTACACCTATGAAAACAATTCAATTCCCGAATTGAGCTACGGATTCTTTTTTGTGACGTAACTACAAAATTACAGTTTTCAGATTTTTTCTTATATTTGTCTTATGAGACCTTGCTTCATGCCAAATTTCAGGATTCTAGGCCAACGGGAAGTACCCTTTGAATTTTGATTCCCTTGAGAGTGTTGAAATACACGTTTTTTGCGACATAAACGGCCGTATCTTTTTTTTTCTTTAACTTAGAAATCGTATTTTTTCACCACTTTAAGGGACCGCAGACTTGAGTATATGGTTTTAATTTCAACTTGATACCTCCACGTGTTCCTGAAATGAAGGGATTTGACAGACAGACAGACGGACAACAAGTGATCCTATAAGGGCTCCATTTTTTTTCTTTTAAGGTAAGGATCCCTACAAGCTGAGTTTTATGTTTTCTTAAGCCTCCTGTAGACGGGTAAGCAACAATGATATGAATACCAATTTCTATAAAAAATACAATGACATGGAAATCTTTATCTATTCCACCTGACCTGGCAAACGTTGTTCTGCCATATATATTATCAAAACCAAAAATGGGGGAAGGGAGTAGGAGGGTAGAATATAACCGATGACCTATTCTCAAACCTACCAAATATGTATTAAAAAAAAACTGACTGATCTATCAACACACAGTTCAAACTACTGAATGGATTGCGCGTTCCATGAAAAATACCTACATGTAATATTGTCAAATTTTAATTTTATTTGGGAGCATGAACTGTCATTAATGACGTTTAAATGCTATGAATATGATGTTTAATTCACTACCTACAATTAAAAGTCTAAAGTATGGAAGTGGTTATCGAATACTTTTATATAACAAAAGCGGCGGCTCGTGAAATCTCTCTATTAGCCTAAGACTATTTATACCGTGTCTAAATGGAACCTGCGACACACAGCGCAGAACCCAATTGCTCAACAACTACGCCAACCGTAATATTTATTCTAATTAAAAAACGACGCTCCTGAAAAACAAATTAGGCTCACTAAATAACATAAACAGTGTCATACTAGGATCATTATGATCTAGGACTCATAGCCCGACGCCATGGCGACATAGTCAGGTCATTATGTCAAAAAAAAAATTTTTGGTTGACTGCGTGACAAACAGTGGCCAGCCCCCCTAGCCAAGTTACAACCGTTTCGTTTCGATTCTCTTTACGTCGATCGCCTCGAATTGGTTGGTTAGTGGGCAGGTGAGGTACACACACCATAGATCTGGATTTATTTTCTTAGCTAATTGTGTATAGTAAGTGAATTGGCAGCACCGCCATGGTTTCCCAATGGGGCACGGGTCTTAGAGTCAGCCAATATCTAAGTTTTAGTGGTTATTGTTTTTTTATCGGCTATTAACGGGTCACAGACACTAAAGAGTGAAGCTTCTTAAGTTGTTGGGATTTACCGGTAACACTAATAGGAATTCCCAATAAGATCTACAATAGATTTGACCACAAAATCGATTTGATTTCGCGTCTTAAGCTCATAATAATTTTACTACTGCTTTCGTAGTCATGCTTGTGTAATTTAGCGGTAAAAAGTATTTAAACTTCTTTAGACTAGCGGTCCTAGCAGTAGTTGTTCTGCCTGAAGGCATTTAGTCAGACAATAAAAATTTACCACCCGATTGCAAGGCTACCTACTGGGTTCAATTGTATTTTCAAACCATCCAGTGACCCACTCAAATATACACACAAAGTTTCATCAAAATCAGTCAATCCGTTTAGGAGGAGTTAAGTAAGTGACAGGTACAGAGAATTACGACGGGTGCAAAGTAAAAAAAGTTAACTGCAATTTTGCGAATTTGTGATAATGTAGTAACTTACTAAAAATTCTTAATTTTTACTAGAATTGAGTGGAAAGTATAGGATGTTTAAACTTTTTAGTGCAAGGTATAATTCGTAATAGCGGCCACAAATTTCAATGCCTACATAAAAATGTGCATCGTCTCATTCCACAGGACTTAGGAAGTTGTTAGCAAATTGTTTGAAGGCATCAGATCAACGCTAAGGGTGGGTTTCTAAACTGAGTATTTTGAGTTAAGACAGGTTTTTAGTCTAAAGTTGAGTTTAAGAAATAACATAACATAACATAATCCTAACCTTGGTATTGTTCGTCAAGTCGTTGAGCTCCTAATCAGTCCTGAGTTGAGCTTTACGAATACTGATAAATACTTGCACTGATTGGACAGCTCCACTAAAATTTGTGTGGTTCTTTCTTCAAAAAACCATCTCAGACACCATTCTCCATGGTTCTCATGTGATTCGACCATTACATATTTGTTGTATGGACTTTAAAAGAGACTTTGACCCCTGAGTTTGTTTCGGTGTTTCTTCTCAGGGGAGTCAGCTAGGAAACACTGTCCTCATCTAGTTTAAACTGACAAAAAATATTGTCATGTAAAAGTGTTTTTTAAAACCTATTTGGTCAATAAATATCATTTACCATTTAATCGGCTTCATAATGTTCCGACCGCTGGGACTCAGGCCTCCTCTCTAGGAAAGGGTATGAGAAGTAATCCACCATGCGAGCTCAGTGCGGGTTAGTGGACGTCACATGTCTTCGATTTTTTTTTTATTGATATCATATATAGAGAGCACTATCTTTCCTCTCTTGTATGATATGTATATGTATATATTTTTAGTGTAAGGTATTTATAGTTTATTTATTAGTTTAGTTTAAGATTTCACAAACTCTTCTTTGCTTAATTTCTACACACTATAGTCTACATCTCTTCTAATCTCTCCTTTCGCAGGTCTGCTGGAAGAAATTTCTTTTTGAAATAAGCAGTACCTTTGTACAAACTTTACATTAAGATACCTATCTTCTTCCTTATACTTGTGTGTACATGAATTATAAAATAAATAAATAAATATAGCCTCAATACATCGCAGCCAACAAGAGCCGGCCATGTCCTAGAACAAAAATTTGAAAACATGTGACATCCATCAACCCGCACTGGGCCTGCGTGGTGGATTACAGCCCATTCCCTCTCCTAGAGAAGAGGCCTGAGTCCCAACAGTGGGAACATTATAAGGCCGACTATGCTATGCAACAAGAGAGGACCCTACTAATCGTTCTTATTTATTAGAATCTTATAAGCGGATGGATACGTTACTCTAAATGATCATGTGTTTTCTATTTACTTAATAAAGAACAGAGATTGACCAAAACAATTTAATTAAGATCACCAACGGTTAGCTTTTAATAGATAATGTAAGTAGTAGTGTAGTTAATTGTTAATGAGTGAATACCAGCACTCAATAAAAAAACAAAACCTAATAAGACTGGAATTAAAACCTAGGTTTCATCCAATTGTGTACTAGATTAAATTACCTTAATCAATTAAAGTTCTGCGATGTAAGAAAATGGATTAGATTCTTGAAACTAATGGAGAGTGTTTCTAAAGTTCCTGACGTTTTTGCATGTGATTTGAGATTATATCTGCCAGTATAGATTAAAAATAAAAGTAAAAGATAACTGAAATATTCCTAGTATTTCTAATCTTTCAATAAATAACGAATACTACACACTCTGGTGTTTCCGAGTATGTTACTGACAAAAGGCGTACATACCTTATAGTCCTCAGTTATTAAAAAAGCTGTTGGCACTTCACTAGAAGTTATTTCACAAGTCACATTAGGTTACATACACTCGGACACTCTCACAGATCTATTACAACATGTCAACATAGTCCACTTTACCTAAACAATACAAAACAATGTTTCATTACGTTCCTAATCAAACTTTCTCACAGCAAGTCTCTAAGCAAGTTGACGTAAACGCACTAGTTACGGTTATACATTACCTAAAGTTTCGAAAAAAATATTTTTCGAAACTTAACATTCCGCGTTTCATTTTCCGATCGCGTCGCCGTATAAGGGCGCGTCAAAAACGCGGGTGTGTGCGTAACAACCTGACCATAAGCTTGCGTAGACGCAACTGAAATCACCTTGCAAGGCCCACTATACCCCTCTCGCTCTAAACATGTTTGTGTCTCTTTCTAGCGGGCATTGTGCTCGGACCAGCGAGTGGTACGCAACTTGACAATAAATTACGTATAGGAATCTAATCACTTTAATAAATGTGTGATTTTTTAAATATTTTCTGACCGTTCGTAATGGTTGGAAGATCCTTATTCTTAACCATTATTTTCAAGGACAATAATTACGGTAAACACGTACTGTTTGCTTCGATAGTGCGGTTAGGAGACAACTGGTTGAGGTCAGTTGTTGTAAATTTTTTTGCCCTAGATCATCATTACAATGTATGAAGATTGAATGTTTTCTTATTGATTGTGAGATCAAGTCTGGATTTTATCTGGGGTTTTGAAGCAGTTAGTACTTCTAACTGTTAATAGAACCATCCTTTTAACAATGTATTATTTAATCAATTCTCAAATAGAGAACTATGATAAATAATATTTATTTCGCAAATAGGTTTTAAAAAAAAAAACGCTTTCACACGTCATTTTAACCATGCTGAGGCTGGTGATTCCTAGCTGACTATCCTGAGAAAAAACACCGAAACAAACTCAGAGGGCAGTCTCTTTTAAAGTCCATACAGCAACCCGACGTACGGCGAGTATCCACCCTTACGTTGTTGAAACATCTACGGTCCGGAATAAGCGTTTCGCCTCGTCGTTTATACCGCGTACATCAAAGGACTGAAACAATTTGCCTGCTGAGGTCTTCCCATCCCATTATAATTTGGGTGTCTTCAAGGCTAGAGTGAATAGGCACTTAATAAACTAGTGCGCCTCACCATCAACGATTGCATCACTGCTTACCGCCAGGTGGGATCGCAGTCAAGCACTAGTTTATATCAAGTTAAAAAAAAAATAGCATTTAATGGTCAAATTATATAAAAACCATGCAGATTAGTGTCTGAGATGGGCTTTTTAGGAAAGAACTACACTGATTTGAGTAGACCTGTCTAGTCAGTGCAAAACATTTATCAGAAATCAGAAACTTTATTTCAAATAGACTAATTACAGGCACTTTTGAATTGTCAAAATGTCGGTCAGTCATAAAAAAAATACAAGAGAAGCTAAATTGCACGTTCCAAAGCGTAGATCTCTATGGAGAAGAACGTGCAAAAAACTCCATGGACACTCTTTTAAATCATATTATGAGTTACATATTTCTTGTCGCTTCTATCGATCGATCTATGTTTAATCTCAAAAATACCGATAGCTGTAAAGATTATTTCATTAAATATAAAATTTTAACATTACCTTCACTTTATATATTAGAAACAACAATGTTCGTAAAAGCAAATCCACATTTGTTTCCTCGTATGGCAGACAGATTTCCAAGAAATAGACGTGATGATAGCCAACTATGTTTACATACATCAAAAACTGCACTTATGCGCAAGAGTGTTTTTTGCATGGCACCAATTATCTATAATAAATTGCCCAAAAGTTGGAAAGAACAAACTATACCTAAACTTAAACAAACAATGAAATTGTTTTTGGCACAGAAAGCGTATTATAGTATTACAGAATTTTTAAACGACTCCGGATTCTAATAAATAAATAACTAGGACTAACATTGTCGAAATTATTATTAAGGTTGTGTAGGAGTGGAGGACTTAAAGATGCCTATATTATTAATATTATTATAATTGAATGTTATTAAATATAATGGAATGTTATTAAATATAATGGAATGTTATTAAATATAATTGAATGTTATTAAATATAATTAAAATCATTAAAATATTCATTAAAATTAAAAAAAAAGAACATAATAATATTGTAATACTCGTAGAACCTGAGATATTTGTACGCCATGAGAAATGGCAGACATGTCGTGAGCCACTTTTAATTAAGATCTTGCATGCATGTATTATTTTAATTCTGTATGCATACACATGTTTGAGCAAATAAAATTTCTTATTCTTATTCTTATTCTTATTCTAATATGTGAGCACAATGAAGATAAGTAATAATAATTAATTTAAAAAAAAATAGAAATTGAATTAAGTCACTGGCAGCTAAGTTGGCAGCTAAGCTAAGGTCTATATGCGTGTGGCTTAAAGCGCCTATTACACGACTCGATATTCAGACAGTCTTAAGGTAGAACTACACTGCACACACGTGGGCCACGTATGCTGATCTGGGCGCGTCGGTCTCCATACATTTTAATTATGGCAACTAGACTTATAGAGCTACATTTGATCCACCCCACGCGATGTCGTTTTCTACGTACAAATCAGGCGTGTTACACGTGTGCATCGGTCTAATGTAGTTCTAGCTTTAGTCTATGTAGCGTCACAAAAGAAAAAGAGCAACTTACGCCAATGTCGTGTAAAGGAATGAAACAGAACGATGAGATAAATAGATAATCATAGACTAAGACTGTCTGAATATCGAGTGGTGTTATAGGCGCTTAACTTAGGACTACTAAGGAATTCAACAAGAGTAGTGTGAGAGTAAACAAGCGTCTTCTGGGTATGCTCGTCCTAGTATAGATAGAGATAAAGAAAGAAAGAAAGAAAAAGAGTTTATTTACGTCAAATATGGCGCACACTTTAAAAATAAAACAAATAACAATAACGACTTATTTATAAGTGGTATGTTATGCGTCATATCCGCGTAAAACAACCAGCGCTCAGCAAAATGCTGGGGCTCGTGTAAGACAGAGCCTCAGCGCTGATTTTCAGCACATAATAAAAAAAACTTCAACTAAAATATCTTATTTCTCATTTCCACAAGACCACTGTTGGGCACAGGCCTCTCCCAAGTGTCGCCATAACAAACGGTCTTGTGCGTCTCGTATCCATCGAATTCCCGCGACCCTCACAAGGTTATCGGTCCACCTGGAAGGCTTCCCATATGGTGGACCGATGAAAAAAAAATCTTAGGGTGGCTCGCCATCCGACCGTCCGGTAACCGTCCGGACTGAGTCCAAGTCGTCGAAGGCGCGTATTGTTTGTTCCACGCGCGCCTTAGGGAGATGTCAGCAAATCGTAGAGGCCCAGCAGGGTCGAAGCCTACTGGGGCCATAGGTAGTGTGAAAAAGAAACCCAGGAAAAATCGGCCCTGGGACGAATGCAACAAAGGAACAGGAGTGGGTTTTTTAGTTAGTAAAAGTCTGACACATCCTCGATGTCATTGGATGATTTTCCCGCCTAAAAAAGCTTTAACACTTTTAAAAATGCTCCTTCCAAGTTCATTCTATATCATATAATGAAAACCTTTAAGATTGGCCATTAAATTGCAAAATAAATGGGATTACGACTCTACATTCTTATAATACATTTAGTTCTAATGGTAAGAATTCAGGTTGGACGATAATCTGCAGGTTTAACAGACTACCTTACATTTAACTGAGTCCTGCCAGTTAGTTTTTATTTTCTTAACAGTTATTACCCCTGACTTAGTCTATCTAGTGCCTTGTTTGTAATTACACTCACAATAGCAATATTATCTACTTAGCATAGCAGAGTCGGCCTTATAATGTTCCCGCTATTGGGACTCAGGCCTCCTCTCTAGGAGAGGGAATGGGCCGTAATCCACCACGCGGGTCCAGTGCGGGTTAGTGGATGTCACAAGTCTTTGAATTTTTGGTTCTAAGACATACCGGTTTCCTCACGATGTTTTCCTTCACCATTTTGTGAGCAGTGGTGATGAAATGAATTACACAAAGTAATGCGCCTGTCCGGGTTTGAACCCGCGACCTACAACTCGTAAGTCAGGGCCGTAACCACACGGCCACCACTGCTCAATTTTATCTACTTAGTGACTTGTAAATATAGGTATATGTTATCGCAAGAAAAGTATTCTTTTTTTTGTGGCGTAACAATAAATTTACTGTTTTTAGATTTATTCCTATGCTGCAAGACCTTGCTTTATGTCAAATTTTACGATTCTCAACGGGAAGTACCCTATGAATTTTTATTCACTTGACGGTGTCGAAAAACACGTTTTTTGCGACATAAACGGCAATATCTTTTTTTCCGTTAATTTGGATGTTTGATTTTTTCGCGGCTTCAAAGGACCGTAGGACTTGTATATGATTTTAATTTCAACCCGATACCTCCTCGCGTTCCCGAGATAAAGAGTCTTGACAGACAGACAGCCGGACAACACAGTGATCTTATAAGGGTTTTGTTTTTTCTTTTGGGGTATGGAACCCTAAAAATTTATTTTAAATTTTCCAAAGACAATCGAAAGGATAGTAAAGGTTTTACGATCAGCTAAATACTTATCAATCTATATATATAAAAGGAGAAACTGACTGACTGACATATCAACGCACAGCCGAAACTATTGGGACTAGGAACGTGAAATTTTGCATTTTTATGACGTAGGTGAGCATTAAGAAAGGAAATCCATTTTTTAAAGGGGTGAAACGGGGGTCCAAACTTTGTATGGAGAAACGTACTTTAAAGCGGGCAAAGCCGCTGGTAGAAGCTAGTGAAGTAATATTTCAGCAGTCACATTAATCGTAGACAATAACCATATATTATTATCTAATCAAGTATTGCTTACATTAAGTTACAAAGCTAGCTAGTAATTGGCGTTAAGCAACAAATCGCAAGGGTTCATGTTCGATTCCCGGGTCAAACAGCCGGCGATTTTACGAGATACCTACACATTATGTATTCAAATGCGATTTTCCTGTTAAAATAGAAACTTGGTGTAAGATAAGATGAAAATTAATTGAAAAGATGGCTCTTTATGTTGTTATTAATTATTGTAATTTATTTTAATGTCAATAAATAATTTTACTGATATTTACTTGAAGCTTATAATAAATCGGAAGTTGACAATTAATATAAAATAAAAGTTAATAAAAAAAACTCGCTTTCGCCTAGTATTTAAGACTTCTAAAATTGCATTTCTCTTTTCTATTACAATAAAAAAAAAACACAATATTACATTTGAATTTGGAATCTATTAGTCTTTTATGAATATTCATTGTGTTTTCTCATTTTGAAATAATTTCATGTTATATAAATGGTGTGGTTTTTTTATCGTTGGGAAAATCATCAAATGAGATCCTCAGCTCTTGGGCGGAGCGCGAGGGTGTGTCAGACTTTTACTGACTAAAAACCTACTCCTGTTCCTTCGTTGCCTTTCATACCAGTGCCGAGTCTGTCTTTCAGAAGCAGACCCTTGGCTCCAGTAGGCTTCGACCCTACTGGGCCCCTACGGTTTGCTGACATCTCCTTGAGGCGCGAGTGGAACAGTACACGCCGTGACGACTTGCGCTCGGTCCGGACAGTTACCAGACGGTCGGATGGCGAGCTACCCATTGCTCGCTGTCTGCAAGCCCGCGCCTACAGTGGCCGGAAATCGGGATCGGGATCCCGGTGGCTGGGACGTGAGGGCCGCTTCCTCGCGCGTGCACGTGCAGCCTCCTCCTTTGTTAACATTACTGCTTCGCAGAAGGAGGCGACCGCCTGCCACTCCTCCTCGCTTCGGGCCATGGCGTGTACCAAGGCCCTTCGCGATTGGGGTAATAAAGAGAACCTAATTACTGTAATAGCATGAAACCAAGTAGGTATGGAGGCAAATGCAATTTTTGAAATTCTTAATCCGCTTGGTATACGTCGACTGTTTGTGTACCCGGGTATTGCTAGTTACATTTAAACCTCCTCTGTTTGTGACAGAAAAGTAAATGTACACCATTTATAGCATTATCAGCCTATAATGTTACAACTACTGGAACTCAGATGTCCTCTCTAGGAGAGCGAATAGGCCGTAATCCACCACTCGGGCTCAGTGCGGATTGATGGATATCACATGTCTTCAAATTTTTAAGGTTCTGTACCTCAAGAGGAACCCTTATAGGATCACTTTGTTAGCTGTATGTCAAGACCCTTTATCTCAAGAACGCGTGGAGTTATCGAGTTGAAATTAAAACCATATACTCAAGTCTGCGGTCCCTTGAAGCTGCAAAAAAATCAAACTTCTAATTGAGATAATGAAAAAAAAAGATATGGCCATTTATGTCGCGACAAAACGTGTATTTCGATACTCTCAAGGGAATCAAAATTCATAGGGTACTTCCCGTTGACCTAGAATCCTGAAATTTGGCATAAAGAAAAGTCTCATAGCCCAAGTATAGGAAAAAATCTGAAAAATGTAAATTTGTAGTTAGGTCACAAAAAAAAACCTTATTTGCGATTCAGAAAAATCTTCGTAACTCAATTCGGGAATTGAACTGTTTTCATAGGTAAGTTTGTACGAAACCCTTAGTACGCGAGTCCAACTCGTACTTGCCCGGTTAAACACCGTTTTGAGAGCAGTGGTGATGAAAAACTTACACCAAGCAATGTGCGTGACTAGGTTTGAATTCGCGGCCTATACTCTTATGTCGTGATCGTTACCACCACTAAGTCAAAAAAAATAATCTCCGCAAATTACACTTCAAACATCAAATATGTTATTTAGCAGAACAAACAAAAAAACTTAAATATCTGAATTTGTTATTTGCGGGAGATCTGGAGTCTAAACTAAGCCTAAGCTTATCTGTATCTTAGAACTCCAGGCCCCCCATTATCAAAAAACTTAAATATTTGACAATGCTTTGTGCATTAGAGTATATGGACGTGTGTTTTATAAGTCACCACTGCTCCTACACACCATGTATAATGTAGGAATGAATTTAGTTATAAAGTGTTATTAATAAACCATATCAAGCAGTTTTTTGTCTATGCATAAGGACAACTGGAGTATAGGCCTACAATTCTCTTTATACTAATAGCTTAGGCGATAAATGCGGAAAAACAAAGAAGCGATCATGACTGTGGTCTGGGGACACCACAGTGTGGTCAACGTTAGGAAGATTATAATACTAAGCACCACAATGCAACATTACTGTGGAAATAGTTGGTGCGGTTTCTTGTCACTTGAAAACAGGTTCTAGAATATATCCTTTCATATAGAGGTTCGTAAGCTAGAGAGAGGGGAAGATCGGAGAAAAGATCTTAATGCAGAATAAAAGAAGAACAAGAGGCAAAAAGAAGATGACTCGCTCAAGAATACATTTTCAGTGGTTACTAATAAATATGATTAGTTTATCCTGAATTGCTCATCTATGTTTTAAATCATTCTTTACTCTTAGCTTTTGAAAGTAGACGAAAGGTAACGTTCACGATTGTTCGTAAGACTCACCGCGGTCCCAGTATAGAAAAGGTAACTGAAGAACTCGAGTGGGTTAGTAAAAGTTTGGCTATCTCTCTCGCATCATCAAGAGCGGTTGAAGTTATTAGATAATTCCCCAACACAAAAAAAAGAACCACATCGAGAAGCCGGGGCGACCTGTGGATTCTCCGTCCGCGTATCGGCCCATTGTGCTGCTTGACGAGGTAAACCAGCTCTTTGAAAGAGTTGTTGTAGGCCGCCGTAGCACTTGGTATAGGTGGAGCCGGATCTTGCGGACGGCCAGTTTGGCTTTCGGAGGGGGCGCTCCACGGTGGACGCCATCATGCACGTGCGAGCCCGGAAAGAGTTCCGGCGGATTCTCATGGTGAAATGGCGACAGCGATCATCGCAACCCAGTGCTGGGCACACCACAGCTATGGTGGTAATTTTTGAGTAGTGGCTGGAAAGAACACGGCGTCCTTACCTCCCGCATGACGCAGGTTTACCGGACATTGTCAGTTCGGGAGGTTCCTGCACTGGATTCGGGCAAAATAAACGCCCGGGTGTCATAATTGTGTGGACCGCCCGGAGGACACGGTGAAGCATGCGTTAGAGGTGTGCCCCGAATGGGTAGAGCACCGCCGTGTCCTTGTGGGGGCGATCGGTGGCAGCGACCTCTCACTGCTTTGATACAAGCCATGGCAGTAATGCTAGCAAAGGAGGTGGCCGCACGCGCGAGGGAACGGCCCTCAAGCCCCAGCCACCGGAATCGATCCCGATTTCCGGCCACCGTGGGCGCGGGCTTGCAGACGGCGAGCAATGGGTAGCTCGTCCTTCGACCGTCTGGTAACCGTCCGGCCCGAGCCCAAGTAGTGTTCCACGTGCGCTTCAAGAAGATGTCAGCAAACTGTAGGGGCCCAGCAGGGTCGAAGCCTACTGAGGCAATGGGTTGAAGATTTCATTAGATGATTTCCCACCTAAAAAAACACAAAACAAAAGACAACGTTTCTAGAAAAGCATTTTGGTTCTTCTCTGTCATAAAAGAATTCTTTATTGTACCTATACAGGAAACTCTTTGTTTTAATCCCGTTTTCAAAACGGTATCTTAAATTTTGCAATGTGAATTCATCCCATTTCCATACAAGTAATGACATAAATTTCCAAAATAAAAAAAAACTTCGTCCAAGGCATTCATTATACAAAGTACATATAATATCATTAGTGACAGTAAATACCTAATTACCGCACCTTTAAACAAACAAGCTCCTTAAAGGAGGAATATTACAATTTGTAATACAATGCGCTCGCGCACTGGAAGGGAACAAAAAGTGGACGCTCCCCAAAGAGTCGGTAGTCAGTCGAGTGCTGCCTTACACGTCGTCGATGTCGTTACTAGTGTTTTGTTGCAAAGATCAACAAATACAGACCATTCTTATGGCTTTAAAATAATCTAGTTGTGTCTTATGCCCTGGCTATCATCACCATCATCATTTTAGCTGAAAGACATCCACTGTTAGACATATGCTTCCGCCAACTCTCATCACTACGGCTGGTCCTATGTGTCTAACATTCATCGGATTCTCGCGACCCTTACCAGATCGTCGGTCCACCTTGTGGGAGGACTTATAACGCAGCATCTTTTGGACACGAGTTCCAAAAGATGCTTACTAGAATTTTTCGGTCCCATCGACCATTACTTCAGCGAGTAATGTGCTCTGCCCACTGCCACATGAGTTTGGCAATTCTTCAGGCTATATGGATTTGCCCAAACAATTTCCCATTCTGGGTGGGCTTTTACTGCCTAAAATCCAACCGTGTTCCTGCAGCCCAGGGCTGCAGGAGCAGCCCTTTGCGTTCCAAGGCCATGGTGACTTTTTCGAAGAATCCCTCAGCCCTGTCAGATATCAGTCCTAATGGACACCCTTCAATCATTCCGCTAACATCTTACCCTTCTGCGCAATTTCTCCACTCTTTGCAGACTTAGTATAACAGGAGATTTTTTGTTTAACACTTATGGCAAATACGGAACATTTGCAGGGGAGGCGCGGCAGTATTCTACATGAGTACAGTGCTAAATGGTAATGGTTGTCATTTGTGGCCATGCTGATTTTAGAGTGAGAGAAAAAAGTAGGGTGTTGGGAACAGGACGTAAGAAAGTTAATATACCTTTTGTTCAACTACGTTGGTTTTATTTATCGTTTAGCGTGTATAAATAAGTACATGAGTGTACTGTGTGGTAGTGCAATCGAGCGGTGGGCCTTTAAAACACAAAATTGGTGCCCTGAAATCGCACGACGGGGTCGCGGCAGATCACGAAGGAGATGGCGGGACGACTTGGATGTGTTCCTTAGGAATTGACTTAGAGCCGGGAACAATGAAAATAATGATGGGAGCCCTTTGCTCAGCAGTGGGATAATATAGGCTAGATATACAAGGCGCAGTTTTGAATGTGTAAAAAAATTCAGAAAGCAATTATGTATGTTAGTGATTCTAGACCCGAATCAACAATAAAATGGGTAGGTATTTTTTAAATTTTATTCTTATTTACTAAAAAAGTTATTCTGAATAACACAAATAAAACAAAAATAGTAATATAACAAGTATTATTGATATAAATGACCAGGTATCGTATTTTTACATGATTATTTACGACAAGCATCGGCGGCCAGAAATTTCCCTGCGAGTCCCGACGCCCAGGGAAACATCACTAAATGAGCATGAAAAGTTCGCCACTCATCTACTTTTTCAAACCCACACAGCCAACCTGGTGGTCCCTATATTTGTTAATAATTGACACATTAATGAAATACAACCATTTTTAATTATAACAGCTGGTGTAATTTCTTATAATTGTGTTTTGTATTGATTTATGCGCTTGCGCCGATGGGTGGGGCGTGGTTACACTGGCACCTTTGTTGTTTCGGAAACAGTTAACGGTATCCTGTTGCCTAACTGGTCATCGTGGGTGACTTTTGTAATTATTTTTATTCGAAAAATATTGGTTGTCATATTAAAAATAGATTGCGTAATTATTGGGAGAAGACGAATGTGTTGGACCGCCTCTGCCAGTTAACGGCTGGTTTGACGATGGCCAGTGCAGTTTCCAAACTAGTTATGATTTCTGGTTTCAGGTGAATGTTCTTTTTCAGCTGTAAAACTTTTCGCTGCATGAGCATAAACCTGATACTCCTAAGAGCAGTGAAAAAAAAACAAACTTCTACGTCTAAATGTAATCATGAAATTTGGTAACAAAAAATACTATGTAGCGTTTTTAGCATTTTCTTAAGATCCTTTATCTCGGGAACGCGTGGACGTATCGAGTTGAAATTAAAACCATATACTTTGGACTGCGGTTCTTTGAATTTGATTTTTTACTTGATTTTTTTTTATTTGATTCGGAAAATAAGATAGGACCTTTTATGTCGCAAAAAACGTATATTTCGACACTCAAGGGAAACAAAATTCTAAAGTACTTCCCGTTGAACCAGCATCCTGAAATTTTGCATAAAGCAAGGTTATAACACAAATATAGGAATAAATCTGAAAACAGAAATATTTTTTGATACGTCACCAAAAAAATAATAATTGCGATTTAGAAAAACTTTAGAGACTCCAATCAGGAATTGAACTCTTTACATACATAGTTTGTACGGAACCCTCAGGGCGCGAGTCCGACTCGCACTTGCTCAGTTTTTTTTCCAATAATAAGCTAAAATTTGTACGAAACCCTCGACACCCGAGTACAGCTCTCCGGTTTTTTTGAGATTAAAAAAAAAACTTTTAATGACTATTACTATTTGCCAAGATAACACATAATTCAAACCTTTCAAGTATTTATATCCATGACATCATTTTCTCCTAATCTATCGAAACATTTAAAGCTTGTCCAGCTAACTTTATAATCAAGAAATAAAATTTAATTTACACTAATAGGCGAATAATTTAGTTAGTAATCACAAAATATTAGAACATTAAGCATTAGTTATTTAACAATAATACTAAGTTAGGGATTTTATCGTACCTAACTAAAATATTACATACTAAATGTCGATGTTAATTCAATCTTAATGTGAAATTTTAAGTAGGCAGTGTTTTAATTATAATTTCCGCTGCAGTGTTCTGACTCATCTGGGGGAACATTTGAAAAAGTTAGCGTGGCTTTAGAACGTCAATGGCAAGTGAAAGACACAGATAGGTCTCACTTCATCGATTATTACTTCTCGCTCCAACCCAGAGCGCGAGAAGTAATAATCGATGATTTCACACATCAAAAAAAAGTGGTCAAAGTCATCGTCAAAATATAAAATGTTACTGAATCCAAAATTTACAAGTTTTTTGTAAGCTACCCATTGCAGGAAAATATCTTTTCCACAGAAAGGGAAAAAAATATTTTTCGTATTTGACTCGGGTAGAGTAGGGTAGAGTAGGGTAGAGTAGGGTAGAGTAGGGTAGAGTAGGGTAGAGTAGGGTAAAGTAGGGTAGAGTAGAGTAGGGTAGAGTATGGTAGAGTAGGGTAGGGTAGGTAGTCAGCCTTGCACCCAATGGTGCACAATAAGTCCAGTGTCTGCTACTTTCCAACATGGCAGTGGAATGGTAGACATCAAAGGAGTGGCGCGGCGGAGGGTCACGTCGCTCACTTACACAGCATCAGGCCATCGCTCCTCCAGGATTCCACATGCATCAAATCCAAAGCTCTTTCGATCAGTTTTTACAAAGGAAATTGATTTTAATTGAAAAATACGGAAAATTTTGTTATGCCATCTTGACATGTAGGTTTATGGGTCTATTCACCGTCCGATAAGGATGGAAAAAATATCAGCATTATCGACGGGGTTCACCAGGGTCACTGACTGCAGTTCTGAAACGAAAGGGCAACTGAAGGATAACTTAGGAATAAAAAAAGTTTGAAGCTCTCTCTCACTTGGAAGATCTGTGGGGAAGTTTGCTCCGCGAACACGATCAGATCATCACGCCACCTTCGCCGCAGACTATCTTGACGACGTCGTCCTCTGACAAGTGTCCAGTGAGTGACCATCATCGCCCAACTGACTGGGTGCATTTGTGGGACATGGCCAATCCACTACCATTTCAACCTAGCTGTTTTTCCCCGACATCTGCTATTTGAGCTATGTTTAAATACCACACTGACAAATTAAACTAAGTATTCTAGCCAAGGTGGACTGATGACCTGGTGAAGGTTGCGGGAATCCGATGGATGGGGGACGCACAGAACCGTTAATTGTGGCGACATTTGGGGGATGCCTATGTCCAGCGGTGGACGTCTATCGGCTGAAATGATGATGATGATGACGATTCTAGCCAATATTCTTTTTTACCTAAAGTCGAAGTTGAATTAAACTTATAATTCCAAGTCAATCCAAAGATAAGATTCCAAATCAAATCGAAGCAACCCGTTTTAATAAACGGCAATTTCATAGGTCCTAGATAGACCTATTACTTTAAAATTAAAAAACAAAAAAATTTAAATTACGTTTGAACCTCTGTGAGACAGAAAGTAGTTTTGTCACACACCCGGCTCCTGACTTGAGAATTTGATATTGTAATATCGTCAAATTATTCTTTAGAATGGCATTAAAATTTAGTATGATTAGTCCTTTACATCAAAGAGTGATAGCCTGCGGAAATGTTTGAAAGAATTACCGCGGCCGTAGAACGCACAAGAAAATTGAGGGAACACAGATAAGTTTTAGTCAGTAAAAGTCTGACAAGCCTTAGATCCACTCTAAAGCGCGAGAAGTCACTAGATGATTTCCTAAATCATAAAAACGGGTGATAGTAACGTTAGGTAAAATAAAAACTTATTCACAAGTGGATATTCCGTCCGGACCAAGCCCAAGTCGTCAACGGCGCGTGCTATTCACGGAGATGTCAGCAACTGTAGGGGCCCAGCAGGGTCGAAGCCTACTGGGGCCAAGAGTCTGATTCTGAAAGAAAGAATCGGCCCTGGTACGAAAGGTAACGAAGGAACAGGAGTGGGTTTTTAGTCAGTAAAACTCTGACACTATCTCCCGCCCCGCCCAAGAGCGGGGGATGTCATAAGATGATTTTCCCACCGAAAAAAAAAAGTGGATTGTTAACACAATACTCTTAACAATCTTAAAACATAGAAAAGTCTAGAATAAATGAACGTCATCAATAACTTTAAAGTTTTACAAACACAATTATGTAAAAATACACTTCCCACTTAATTGTTTTTTACATTATTGTGTATGCAAATGCAAATAATGACATCAAATACGAAATGATATATGATTAAGTTACGATGATGAATTAATCAAAAATCAGAAGCGTTTTAAACCAAAAATATAATTATGGAACATCCAAACGAAAAGTTTAAATCGTTAATAACTATCTTCTCTCTGTAAGTACCTAGTTATAGAAGAGGGTCCATTATAAAAAATCTTTGGTATTTCGCCGATAATTATTTCATTTGACCTCTAATGTATTGACAAGTAATTAATTGTTTCTATTTATTTTATTTAAAGGCTGATGAAGGAGTTCAAATGATATCTTGTCTCGATTTTTTTTCTATCGAATCAACGGTTATAGATATTATCTTAACGGACAACCTACTTCAAACCAAGATGGCAAAAAACCCTTATTCTAATTAAGATATTTATGATGCTTGTGAATATTATTAGTGACCAGTGTTCTTCATTGATTTGTGTAAGATCTGTGATACATTTCTAAAAGCGTTGGTTAAGATTTTTGGCGGCATAGTTTTTAGTTATTCGAAAATTGATTTCCAATAAATATTTTGATGTAAAATTGGTATAGTTTTGAATTTCAAGTGTCTACACAGCGAGATAATAGTGTGAAATGATTGAAACAGACGCGATCTTCGTAAAATGGAGCGAGTATTTTATTGTAGTGTGGACTACCTCAGCGGAGTTTAACAAGAAGGCTGACTCGAGAAATTTGCTGCCAAATACTGCGAAAGCATTAGTGTTACGTCCATGTGCTAATGGCAAATAAAGTGACTTCATTATACGAAGATATGGCTTAAAGGACTTAGTATCCAAGCCGAAAACAAATATAATTATATAGGGTTGCTAAAATTTTTCAATATTAGAACAAACAAGGAAAATCCAAATTGGTTTTCCCTCAAACGCAAAATCGAAATTCTTACTTTAGATCAGCTGTTTATTAAAACGTAAATAAAGTTGTCTCCCAATAACGGGGAGCAATATCAAAGTTTTATGATATTTTTATTGGTAAATTTTACAGTACCGATAAAAGAAATCGGCCGGCCGCTTTGACAACGAGTAAAACACAGCTTTTTACTGTTTAACTTACTTTTATATACGTTTACAACTTAAGAAGTAAATACAGGTCCATTTATTAATCTAAATTAGAAGTTTCTAGTCGCTTGCCAGCCGGTAGATTGTACCAAAGTGGCTTAACAGTAAACATGGAGATTTAAAAAAGCCGCGGCGTCCGAAACTCAATTATCTATACGACCAATTGTCCGAAGCTCGGACCAATAAAATTAATCTGAACACAAGCAACGCCATTACATACGGGACCGTATTAATCTCAAAGCGTTGATTAGTAAAACTATAAAAGCGGAAGTATCACAAGAATGCGGTTAATGAGAGGCTGAAACCCGATTTTATGGTTGATCGTTAAAATGGCCGACAATTGTCTAATTGTTGCCTACTAAACAACTAGCATCGTGGGAAGACGATGCCTCACTGACGGTGAAAGTCAAAACTTGACGGTTTTATAGCGTCACCCGAATTCGAAATTCGAATTGTAATCGAAACAACGAATCGCTTTTAGGTTCTTTATTCAAAAAATCAATTTGTATTTTATTTTATTAAAAGAGTTTTTATTGGTTGGGTTAGAAACTTTTTACATTTGAAACAGTGGCTTTTAAGTATTAAAGCTTGTGTTGGCGTTCATTTATTATTTTAAGTGATGAGATCACAACCTTCGTAAGTCCATCAATAGGTCATTTTGGTTATAAAAGTAGGCAGTTGCTAAGAGGGAGAGGATATTAGTACTTCTCCAAATTATAAATTACTAGCTGCTGTGAGCGGCGTCACCGGCGTGATTAGTGAAATTTCTATTTTTCCATTCATACATTTTAGGGTGGTGAAGGAGAAAAATACATACAAATCAAATAACTTTTTATCGCATAAAAAAAAAACATTACGGGTAAGTAAATAATTTGAGATTGTAACAAAATAAATTAGTTATTGGTACCGACCGACTGATTTTATTTAACTAACATCCTATAAATCCTCTTTTCAATACAATTTTAATTTATTTACTAAACAAAACACAATTGCTCATTAAACGTAACAACTATTAATTCAAACCTATTCAATAACAGTTCCATATCGAAAAAAGAACTTCAATCTATACTACACAAATTAAACACATAAGTACACAAATTATACACATTATTACACAAATAATACACAAACTACACAAGTTTGCATAAAACACAAACTAAAGACTACTCTAAAGACAGGCTCTGTTCAAACGCGCCGACATTTTTCCGTTGCGTTTTTCCCCGACAAGTAGCAAACGCAACATTGAATACGACGCGACAATACGTCGGCGACGCGTTGTTGACAAGTCGCGTTGTCGCATGCCACTTTATCGTTAATTGGATGTGTTCCGATCATTGATTTGTTGGTAGTTAGTTTTTACTGGTCCTTGAGATTGTTCATGAGACCTTCGTTGAAAAAAAAAACCGTTGAAAGATGAAAATTAAAAAAAAAAAATAAAAAAACCAGCGCTAAGTTTGAAACAAGCGCCTCTTTGGTTTTGAACAGATTTTTGTCCTATTGTTTTATTACGGTTTTTTTGCTGAGAATTTTACGAACAACTGAAAAACCAAAGTATATTTCTTTTTTTGTAGAAGAAATTTTCAAAATAAATCTTATGACGTGTTTTACCTTTACGTGGATCATTAGAACCCTTTTTTTGGAGCTGGAAAAAATAACTTAAACGAGACTTTTACTGTCTAAAACTCACCCATGTTTTTCGATTTACATAGTAAACTTTCACACAATCCCGCAACTTTAAAGTCGTTAAAACCTATGGAGCATTTTTAATTGTGAAGCATTAATAGGCTCATACGCAATAATAAAGTACCAAGACAATATTGTGGCACAGATATTAACAATGATTACTCGTCATTCATCACTCATAACCGTAATTTAATGCACATAACTTGCTTCAACAAAAGCTACACAATAAATAATGCTAACTAATTATATTTACACGTTTTGCTCACTAACCTTAACACACATAAAAACTTCATACGTTACTAATTACATTTTAAACGAAACGTGTCGTCGATTAAACAACCACTTAGATAAAATCAGTCATATATTAAAAATGTAAAAACCGTCAAAGCGTGACAACACAATGGGTCTATAATCGCGTGAACGCTGTTAACAAACACACCCAGTTTTTGTTCGACCAATCAACAATAATCATCACGCTATTACATGCCCTGTTAACCCTGTAATTGTTGTAATAAAAAATACTTAGCGCGTGCACTACGTGCAATCTCGCACTATAGACTACCAACTTTTATTTTCCATTACAAAACTGAAACACAAATAATTCTCTACCTTACGTTGATTGTTATAAAGGTCATGTATCGTTTTTAGGATGGTAAAAGTACATGTGCATCGAAGCGTTAAGTCTCTGATTTTGGTATGGAATGTCTCAGGGCGTTGTTCTAATTTAACTGATTGTTGTTTTCATACAATTTACACCTAATTTTCTTTTGTTTTATCGCTTTGTTCTGAACGTGTTTACTTTAATTTTATTTGAACATCCATTTAGTTGATGTTCTTTATTATAATAGCGAAGTTTACTATTTATTTCTAATTGTGTCAAGTTTTTTATTGAATTTATTTAAAGGTTGTTTTTAATTAGGTTTAAAATAATTGATTTATACTTGTTTAGAGGTTACTTTTTATAAACGTACACTTTAGTACTTACTTAGAAATATTCATTTAATAAAGTTTTTTTTATATTTTTATTTGTTTTTACTACAAGGAAACATACAGACCACCAAGCATCATCAAAACAATATTTAGAATAATTCAATAAAAAACATTCGAATGGCGAACCAATAACGTAAAAAAATATAGTAAATCTTAATGTTTACCATTAAGTTTCGTCTATTGTGCCGAATGTGTGTTACAATTATAAATAATTGATAAGTGCCATGTTATTACTAGCAGTTAAAGTAATAGCGGGCACGCGTTTGAGGGTTATACTGTATAATTACGAATGATACTAGAGTATCATGTATGGCGAAGATAGGTGTTTGATTTCATATTACTTTGGGGCCTCGGGCTTTGACCAGATATTTTAGGGTTAAGTCAAGAAATTGTTAACATTTCTATGAAGGTTCAAACTCGAGTAAATATCGTAAAGCAGACATATTTTGAATCAGATAACTCCTTACGCTCTGGGTAGAGCACGACGTAATGTTAGACTTTTACTGAATAAAATCCACCTACGTTTTTTTCAGTCGATTTTTACTACGCTACGGCCACGGTAAGTCTTCCAAAACATCCAGTAAAGGTGAAATGCATACAATTTCATCAAGTTCTTAAGCGTAATATTCTGTTTGGTGTGCTACTAATCAAGCATGTCATTGCCCAAGGTTTTTAGGAATTATTAAAAATAAATCCATCATCTTCCTGCTCTTATTCCATGTTACTTAGAGTCGGCACTACACTTTTTCTTCTTCTATTCTTCTTAAACAAGTTGAGTAATATACTCTTTTTAAACTGGTACACTTCACCATCAACGATTGCATCAGCGCTTGCCATCAGGTGTTCGCAGTGAAGGACTAGTTTATGTATATTTAAAAATATAATTATTAATTTTTCGCGCATTACTTGCAAGAAACGCAGCACTATTAGGACGGAACCTTCAGTCCAAAAACCAACTCTTATTTGCCCATACCCATTGCTCAACTATCACCGTGTGCAACTATTTCAATGATATTATTTCAGATTTTATGGTCCATTTTATTTATTGCTTTTTTCAGATTGCGTATAGAGAAGAACTTTATTGTTCGCCATTAAAAAGAGTTTTTGCTAGACCCGTTTTTTTTTTGTTCTACAGTTTAAATCGTGACTTTATTATTATTTATTTATGATATATTTTGACTCTGCATCTGCTTTCAAAATATTATCATAACTAGTTTTTGCGCCAAAAAATAGTTTGACTCATTATTTTGATTTAATAAGTGAAATAATAATAAGAAACATTTAATAGCTCGTAATGTAGTTTTTGCAATCAGTGGGTACTTTTTGTGTCCTCATAATTTACTAAATTGGTTTGAGCGGCAGACATTGCAAAAACTGTGTTGGATTGGAATAGAATAGAAAAACTTTGACACGGAAAAGGCTTTTAACATATTAAATGAAGTAAAATGATTGAGAACCACAAAAGGCACCATCCCAGGGCCTCAAGTCTGCTATTACAATAGTGTCAGAATGGTCCATCATTGATTTCATAATTGTTGATTTTGATAAGTTTGGTAATCTACTAATATAATGGCGTCATTATGAATTTCCAATGGTCAATTCCATTGTAAGAAGTGGTAATCTGATGTATGCGGTAATCTGCTAAAATTTATAGAATTAGAACGTCATTGTGCAGTCATTGCTTTTAATAACCTCGATATTGTCATTCTACCACAACTCTAGTACGAGACCATTGACCGATCAATGAACGGTCATTATGAATTACCAGATTACGAACTTTTAGCAAAATGACAATGGAATCCTGTTGGAATAATGAATTTAAAAAATAGCAGACTCAAGCCCCAGGATGGAATGATATCATTTAGTGATTTCCCACCAAAAATAAAAGGCATATAAAAGTCCATAGGCGAGAGGTGCTCGCTGCCAGATTATTTTCAGTAGGCTCTTGCAAGTCTAACTCTGGTTTACGTTCACCTACTCGCAGAAAGGTCGAACCCTACAATGAGACTGTTGATCATAATTATATAGATATTGTCATATTATAAGCTTTCATGAATGTTTCTAGTTCTCTTCACACTCTATGTATTGTTGTCTAATACAAAAGGAGAAACTGACTGACTGACATATCAACGCACAGCCAAAACTACTGGGATTAGGAA